>JACCHX010000001.1:10732000-11941000 GCA_018907135.1 Kradibia gibbosae | reverse complement strand
AAATCTTTTTTTTATTGTAATAAAATATTTAATTTATTCACCAGTACTGTCTGTTGCAAGAGCTAAGCTGTCTGAATAGGATTCTGCATTCAAAGAACACATGTGGTTGACTTCTTTTAAATTTACATTACTGAAAACAAGTTTATGATTGGAACTGTAAATAACTGTTGGCCTATCCGAGCAGGCAAAAACATTTGTGGTTGAAAGTGATCTGAATGTCCTTAAAACTGTTGGTTGCGTACCAAGAGTAACTTTTTTCTTATCTGCTAGCATTCCATTTTGCTTATTTAATGTAAAATAATACATGCTTCCATCACCCAAAGCACACAACAAGTATGTGTTGTCTTCAAAACATGTCATTAATATTGATCTTGGTATGATTTCACCACCTAGTAATTCTTTTGTTATTTCTTCAAGTTTTGGTAATGTTAGTATACGAACTGATATATCCGTCCATAAACCAACAGCAACTAATTTAGCTTCATTGTTTCCATCTAAAGGAGAAATATCTAAACATGCAACTTCATGTTGAAGAGTAGTAAATCCTTTTGAAATTATTTGGTTACAATTAATTTCTAAATAAAACAAATCATTTCCTGTTGCACAAAGTACTTGTGTACCATTACATGCCACTACACTGATGGTTCTCTTATTTTCTGGTTCCCATTCAGAAATAACAGACTTATTTTCATTAGAAATGAGACGTGCAGATGTCGGAGTTATCTGAATTATCACATCATTAGTTACATTGCCAGTGTGGAAGGTTTGTTCATCGGCTACAAATCCTGGTATATCTGTTTCTTCTACTTCTTCTCCACTCAATGTCAAAACTCTAGTTTGACCAACAAATGACAAAACTAAAGTATTATCAAAACTACCACCTCCGACTTTTAATGCCCACATTCCTTTAATTCCAGGTAAATCAATGCTTGCATGCTCTTGAATGCCAATACCATTTCTAATGATTCTTAACGAACCTTCTTTAAAAGCACCCGAACATGTCACTATTTGTCCTTGTCCTTGTCTTTCGAGATCTACAACAGCCATATCGACTATTGGTGCAAGATTTGTGAACGTTTCCATTGGAACACAATAAGATCCATTTTCATCTGCTTTAGTAATTAATTTTATTAATTGAGAGTCACCTAAGCGACTACCAATAAATATCACTCCATTGTCCAAGTATGTTATACATTCTGGGATACTGACTTCTCCTAGTAATTCTACTTTTAAATCTTTTACTACTAATGATCCATCTGCCTTTTTATCTTGCTCTAAAAATAACATAAACAAATGTCCAGCCATGTCTCCTAATAGATAACGAAGCCCTTGATTATCCACTTTAGCATAACATGTAATTGTACTCTGTTTAATAATTGGTGGCACCACTGTTACATAAGTGGTACCATCATGATACAAAATACTCTCTTGCCCTATAATAATAGCACCACATATTGGCGAAGGGACTGGAATGACCATCATAGCTTCACGTTCAACATTGTCCTGTCTCCAGGGAATTTTTACAAATTCTTTATCTCTCAGTGAAATTTCATGTGTTTTTACATGTCTTCCATTTATATCCTGATGAATTAGAATTAATGTTGGATTTGTACATCCATGTAAAAAGTTGACATCTTGCACCTTAAAGTATTGTTAAGTTAAACATACTTATTTTATATTGAATAAATAAATAAATAAATAAATAAATAAATAAATAAATATATATATACATGTATGCATATATATATATATATATTGTTATAAATTACATTTTGCTCATCCATACGTATAGAAGATGCTCTTAATTCTGGGTTATCTTTATCAAGTGGGATAATTTTAAATAAGCCATCATACAATCGTAAACCTATTACTCTTGCCTTTGGATCAATTACAGCTTTAATACCTGTTTCAGAAGCTTTACCAATTCTATCAGCTACATTCCCATGGGCTTTTGTAATAATTTCAATATCCTCTCCTTCTCCAATGCATTCCAAAATCATTGCATTGTATCTTGTTGTTAATAAAAATAGAAGATCTTTTTTTTCATGCTACAAAATGTATGCTTGTGTTAATACGCCTTTGTCATTAAAGAAGTAATTGTCAATAAGAAATAAGTAATATCATTCAACAGAAACTAACTTGTGGCCTGAAAAACTTGACTACTGCAATCTTGCCATAAATACCAACTTCCTTTAATGGACGAAGTCCTTCAGGGGTCACCAGATAAATTTCAAGCCTCATATTTTTTGCCAAAATCAAATTTAAGTCCGTAGGCGATGTAAAGTTACCTTTGTATGTAGAAGAAATTAGGGTCATATCAGAGATACGAGGGTGCATTGGGATTAATTTTTCGTAGTTAAAAGGTTAACTTACCGGTCACGCAAGCCGTAACTGCCGTTGGCTTGTGAGCCGTTACTACATAATGGTGCGCCATTGTTTTCATTATATTATTTCTCGATAATACTAAAAAACCATCGAAAACCACAATGAAATAGCTTAATTAGTTGTTCGTAATCTACAAAATAATCGAAACACCGACTTTTGTATTCGTCGTATTTTCTGTTTCGTTCAAACCGAAGTTAACGGCGCTGTTGCAAACTCGATTTCAATCAAAGCACAATGCATTTTCGATATATCGCAATTGGCTTTTGATGCTTGGATACAACTATAGAAGCAGACAATATTTGTCTGAAAATCACGACTATCGAAACTTATTATTTATTTCGACTTGAATTCCAAATGGATTACATTTCTATTCGATTCTGCATATCAGCAGTAAATTGCTTATAAATGTCTTAATTTAATTTAGATGAGTTTCTCTTTAATTCAGTTAAATCTTTAGATACACAGTGTATTAGCAAACATTTATTCATAATTGTTTCATTGTTATTAAATAATATGGTTTTAAAAAATCAATCGTTTTTATGCTTCTTTCGAATTTCTAAAGAAAAGTTAACAAAAAATAAATAATTAAAAGGAAAAAAAAATTATTTTTAAATATTTAAATTACAATAGTTTTTTTTCGCATTTAAAATGCTTAGTTGATTATTTCAATATACAATCAAAGTTTTATGTAGTAAAATTAAAAATTTTCTACAGCTTAACCTTGACTGTGTTTATTTACTGTCAAGCTTTTGCAACAACGTTCTATATATAGAGGTTATGTTATGCGAAAATGAGAACGTTGATTGTATTATCGATGTATCATCAAAACGAAATTAAAAAACCTTTTTCTACATAAAAATATGAATATACTTCGTGATTCATTATATTTATATTTATAAACAGTGTATTTGATTTTTAAACGATTAAAATAATTTAAGTGACAAAATGAGCGAAGAAAGATTATCAAGTTTATATAAATATTTTTCTGACTATATGAAGCATGATTCTAGAGGAGTAGAGGTAATTTATATATATATATATATTTTTTTTTTCTGGAAATGTTGAAATTGTAGTGAGGTAATTTATATATACATATATATATTTTTTTAAATATTGAAAATGTAGTAGAGGTAATTTATATATATATATATATTTTTTTTTTAAATGCTGAAATTGTAACTTATGTAATAGAATATTATTTATATCGTAGATATTCACTTATGGAATTGCGTGTGTTGGTTTATTGGCTGCATATTATAAAGTAAGACCGGTATGTAATTTATTTTTAATATAAATTGAATACTAATTTATTTAAACAAGGATTTGTGGATTATATAACTTATATATGTAGGTTTCTAGATTTACTAGTCCACATCAAGTGCCCAAGCATTTCTTTAAAAACAAAGTTCTGTTAGAAGGTACAGTCAAAAATATTGAAGTGGGTAAATCCTATCTTTTAGTAGATCATATGCCAATAGTTTCAATACCAAGATTTAGTTCAAAGTATTTACCGGTTAAAATTGCAGGAGTAGCCGTAACTGGGAATGGTTTGTATTAATCCAATTTTATAAAGTATAATTATGTTATAAAATATTATAAATAATTTATACGAAACATATATAATACATTTTTTATAGTTTGTAAAATTTTGTATTTGAAATTTAGGCTACAGTTGGTTGCAAACAGTTGTTAAAGGGCAAAAAATTCAATTTATACCAATTTCAAAAAATGATAAATGTTTAACATCAATAGTAACGCTGCAGAGGAAGAATGAGGTAATAAAATTAATAATTAGAAAGTAATATAAATATATTATTAAATTAAAGTGCTCTTTTTTACTATTTAGGCACCTATATCTATTGGAAAAGAATTAATAAAAGTAGGTTTCGCAACTCATGAACCATTCCATGCTATTGCTGGAATTGGTAAAGATATAAAAGGCTATGAAGTATCTTTAAAACTTGCCGAAAAATGGGCGCAACGACAACGAAATGGGATATGGTTCGACAAATCTTCTCCAACATTTACTTGGAAACTTAGAAATATTCTAGATAATAAATTAAGATTGATGCTTCCAGCATATTTAGTTAAATTCTTTAATATTTAAAGTTCAAAACATATGTTTTTTATTATGAATTGTATAACTTCTTTTTTGGAGAAAGTTAAAAATTTGTATGTTGTACTAAGTCTGGCTTTAATGTTTTTTAGTAATTATATAATTAAATTTTATTAAAACTTACCTTTTAAAAAAAGTGTATTATTAAAATTAATTTTTCTTTAAATTACATCTTCATTTCTGATTTTTTAATTATTTAAAGCAATCTACTCAATAATGTTTTATGAATGTAGTAGAATTTGGAAATATTATTTAAATAAATGATGTTATATGTAACATAATAAAATTAATGCGACTTGAATTATATTTTTGTAAAATTATTAGCACAAGGTATTAATGTCAATATATTGTAAAATATATTGTGTTTAAGAAATACTTTTATAATGAGTTATTTAATATACTTTTAAAATATCTAATTTCATAAGGTAATAAAGTAGATTTAAAAAAAATTTGTTGTAATTAAGTTAAATTTAAATTTTTTACTTTAACATAATTTTAGCAATAAGTAGATAATTATATACAGGTAATTAAAAAAAATATATATATGTACGTAAACATTTTTTTATTAAGATAATTAATTGTAAATTTTGATGCATGAGTGCATGAAAAGGTTAGTTTAATAAACATTTACTATATTTTTTCATAGGTGGATATATTTTTAAAATATTTTAATTCATTAACAGCGTTTAAACTTAGTTTTTTAGGTAATAAACTGGATAATGGAGTTCTTTTACTTATAAATTGTTTTTATTATTTCACAATGGAATATACAAATCGATGAGATTAAATAATTAACAGGTTCGTCGACGAAAGACTTCATCTTTATAACTTTTTCGAATTAAGTATTTATAATAAAAATTTCAATTTCAGTAGTTCATTGCAGCTTTTTTTAAGTTTTAAATACAATTTTATAAAGTTTTATAGTATTAAAGTCATAATAAGTAACAATGTTCATTTTTTCGATGAAAAGTTAAGAAATAATTAATTTTTAAGCAGCTGAAAATAAGTGTAACTGCAGTGCTTGTTTCATATTTTTAAACTATTTGTTGGTAAAAAATACATAAAATATCATAATTTTGTTTTAGAAGTATTCTAGAATAAATAAAAGAAAAATTGTGATATTTTTTTATTCAGATAATGTACAATCATTTTAATATACTGCATGATTAGCGTAATTTACTTGATAATAACATGGTAATGCTGAATTTGGCCATCTATTTGTACAGCTCGAAGGTCATTATAAGTTTCGTTTAACTTGATATATTTTTCAAGTTTAAACTGTCCACTCAAAAGAATAATATTTTTTTGCAAGTAAAAACATACATTGGCAACTCGCATCAGTGCATATATACGTGTGAATCATGCTATGAGGAATTTACAAACTTTTATGTGTTTTAATCGGAACTCATTTGTCATACATTTTTTACACATATTATCCTTTTCCAACTGTAATGATAAATACAATTAATCAACGCCTTAATCTTTTTACAGACTACGATTAAATAACAGTGTCAATAATTTATAATTTATAAATTTCTACCAAACATAAAACGAAACTTGTTAAAATGCAATTTTACAAGCAGCAAGACTTATCTGTTTTAAAATTTCGCACCATTTTACTTATACGTAATACTTTATTTATACATAATTAATATGCTCTTCATTTATTCGCTACTATAGAGTTTTAGTTAAAATTTTATTTTTTGATTTTTCTCAAAAATGTACGATTACACGGTTGAATAAGTAAGAATTTTGATCTCCAGCTACAAAATTTACTATTATCTCGTCAATTTTTTTCGTAATTATGATCATTTTTTTTAAATTGAGTTTACGCAAATAACAATAGATTTTATGGAAATCAAATTTGTGCAATATACATGTAAAAATTTTGAGAATTATCGATTTAAGTAGTAAGATCAATATTTTAACGAACAGTCAACAGTGCATTCACTGAAATCACTGTTTACATATGCCCAGCCTCTTCGGAGGAGCTAATCGCAACGCGATCGTGTTACATCATTACGAAGTTTTGCAATAGAGTGCCAAAGTAACTTAACAGCTAAGTACCTTAGCAAAGGTAAGCTAAGGTGTAGTATCTTAGTACTCGCTGGTCTCTCTCTTTGTTTCTCTTTCTGTACAGGTTGTGCAGCCAGGGATCGAAGTCGTGGTGACCGTGGGTCGCCTCCACGTGTTCGTCGCCGAAAATTGCTCGTGGCTTTTGCGTGGCCTTCACTCCTCCTACGTTTTAAAACTGCGACTCCTCGACGATCGCGTCCTGGGAGTCAACGAAGGTCACGCGTTTCGCGCGGGCGACGGTCCCTTCGGGAGGCGACCACTAATGCTATACGGTGATCTCTTGTATTTGGACGCGTTTCTTGATGCTGCCACTCGAGGCGACTCCCATACTAAGAGAGCTCGAGGTTCTTTGGGGCGGTCGGGGGGGCATCGTCTGCTCCTTCTTGGCGCTTCCGATCCGTCCGAGAGTTGAGCCTTTAGTTTGGCCTTGGTCGGGCTGCTCCTGCCTGCTAACTTCCAGCATCTGGTCCTAAAAGGAATTTTAGTTAGCTCGCTTTCTTTCCAGATTACTGGGAATAATTCACGAGGGCCATACCGTGACTTTTACGATTTGCGATACTGCGAACGAAGGTGAAACAACGATCGCGCACTCGATACTTGGTGTCCACCGCACGAGTCGTCATTTAAAAAAAATTATGGGCTAATTGTAAGTGCTTATTTTTGGGGTCGTATTTTCAACGTTATAGACTAACAGTCCCGAGAAATGTGTCTCTGGCTCTGAACGGTAGACAGCCGGAGGTTTCGAAAGCAAGATTGACGAGCGTCCTCGAGTGATCGAGTTACCCCGGGGACGATCTGCCGCGGGAGCTGCGCGGCTCACACGTACCTGAATGGAAGAGGGACTCTTAGGGAGGCTCGTGTAACACGGGGGTGCCTGATGCGACGAGGTCGGATCCTCCTCGGGGGCGATCGACGACCTGCTGCTCATCGGCAGGCTCTCCTGGCCATTGTTACCGGCGCATGCCATCGTCGCCCGCTTCTTGTCACGGTTCCGCTGATAATAGATGCCCGCGAAGATGAGCATATTGAGAATGAGGAGGATGCAGCCGACCCCGACGGTTATGGCCAGGGCCGTCGTCGTGCTGTAGTAGTGCCGCGATGCCAATCGCTGCTGGAGCTCCCCGTCGCTCTTCTTGTTATCCAGAATGGCGTTGATGCTCTGAGTGTCCCCCGATGCCATAGACGCGTCCTCCTCGTTCGTCGTCGTGCACATGGTTGTAGCCGGGGAGTTGACGTGCGTTATGCTCGGCAGTGGTATCGGTAGAAACGACTCGTCGCGAACTGCACCTGTTCAACGAAATTGTTCGCTTGATGAATTTTGCAAATTTCAACGACGAATTATCGGCTCTCCGGAGTAATATTATTAATTTTTTAATTGCGCATAAAGCCAACGCGACTATTTATTTAGTTTCACGGAGATCTATTTTTACAGTATTTTATATCATGAACAAAATTACGTTTATAACAACTACGAATTTGATGCATAAAAAAATAAATGTTAAACATTTTTAATCGCATCCAATATTCAGTCGAGTATGTTAAAGAAGCATATTTTCGAGTTTAAAATTTTTTCTAATATCTCCAATTATACTCTAATGCAATTTCGCAGTAAATTTGAAGACATTCTTGAAAGCGGAGGAAGATTTTATAATTTAAAACTAAGTGAGTGCACACGGAAATTTTGAGCTTATATATTTTAAGCTATTAAAGTTTTATTCGTCGAGTTAAGTTTTTGATATTTACGAGAGTATTAAATTATCAACAAGTAATGCTGTTTTGATACTTTTTTTATTATAATTATCTTTTATAATGGTTATCTCGATCTAATATCGACAATGGGACGTCTGAAAATTAAAATTGATTTAGCAGACAAGCGGAACCTGATATTACAGGAGCGTATTACTGATGTAAAATAAAAGGTGTAGAGCATTGACGCGTAAAGGTCGATTATGGCGAGGATGTACATCAAACCAAGAGAAATATAATATCATAGATTCACAAGCTACATTTTTTCATCCAATGTGGGTGCATTTTTGAAATTTTATCGATACTACACAAATAATTTCTTTCAACTGAAAACTTTTAAGGACTTTTTGTTTAAAAATTATCCTCGGATAAAAGCTGTACTTAGGTTAAACGATGTGTACCTGTGTAATTTTTATAAAATTTATTAACTTTTGTATTTTTATATTATATATTAAAATCAGTGTAGAGTCTCTTCAGCTTGTTTGCTAAGTTTAATATGTTCTTCATAATGTAATATTTGATTGTAATTTTAGAATTATTATTTTATTGTTATCGTTATTTTTAAATCCATAATCAATGTGTGTTGTTGGCTGGTATTTTACTGGCTTTGATTGAATGGTTTGACATAATTTTATATTGAAAACATGCAGCATAAGCGGCTTTAAATATATACTATCGGAAATAATTGATTAATAATTATCTATCGTTCCGGTAATTAGTGATGATTTTTCGTAAGTAGCTTGTTAAGTCGTGCTATATAAATTTTACTGAATAATAAACTACTTATTTAGCTATGAATTAAAATTATAAGGAAAAAAATAATATCAGTTCATATAAATGCGAATATATGCTAAAGTATATATTTTAGTTAAAAATCTTAACAAAAACTCCAAACACACAAAAAGCACTTAGACGGATATATATAAAACGAGAAATTTACTGTTTAGCATGATAAAAAAATATTATTAATTGATTTTAACATTAAAAAACTTAACTTGTTAACTATTAATTAAATTTTTTTTATTCTCTTAAAAGTAAGTTTTAAATAAATAAAATTATAATCTTATTTTTGGAATTAATTAAAAATATTGTGGGCATCTTTTTTACCTATAACAAAAAATTATTTGATTACATACGAAATAAGCTTTTATTACCTATGAAATACGATTTTGTTACGTACGAAATACAATTTGATTACGCATTAAATATCGTTACATCCAGAGGATAAGGTCTATAGTTAAAACACAGACATACCACCACCAGGTTACCCCTGAATATAACTCATTTAGTGAGTGAGTACCTTTACTGTTTACAGTTGTTTCCTTTTTGTGCCTATACGGGAATTGCACGGGATAGAGAATTCGTTTAGAAGGGTAAATAAGTCGATTGTTTACTAAATATATATTATATTAGATGCTGTATGAACATTTGAATTAATTAAAAAAATTTTGTAATTTGTTTATAAATTTTGTTAACACCAAAAATTTGTTGTTAAGTTAAATTTTGAAGAAGGAAAAGAAAATATTTTAAATTTAGAAAATTTTTATAATTTGTTTATAAATTTTAATAACAAAAAATTGAAAAAACTTGTTGTTAACTAGCTCAAATTAAGAAGAGAGAAAATTTGAAAATTAGTTCAATTTATATAAATTTTAACAATTATATTTTATCAATGAAATTAATGAAATTATTAATATTATCCGAAATTTTCCTGTAGATCGAGGGAAAAATAATCACGATAATTTTGTGTATATATATAAAAGAGAATACAAAAGTTTTTTAACTTAACGGAACTGATTCATTGACAAATAGTGAAATATCAATAATATTAACAATGTAATTACGAACTTACTTTAGTCTAAATATATGAAGGTGCATGCGCTAACTCGAGGAGAGGGAGATACAAACAAAACAAAAAACAGAGAGAGAGAGAGAGATAAAGACAAAATAGATAAAAGAGGTTGACTACTGCGCGAATTCGAAGATGTATGCTAAATAAATACTTGCGTAATGATATTGAGTTTCTGGGAAATAAAACAAGATAATTCTCTAGGTAAAAGATGCTCTAGGTATAACTCTATCCAGTTTTCGGCCTCAAAAAGTTTTGTGATGCAATTGCTCCTCTGATTTAATTATTAAAATTGTCTTGAAATCCTTTATGAATTACATCCTCCTTTTGATTTAATTATTATAATTGCCTTGAATCCTTTATGAATTATATTTAAATTTGAACAAATCCATTCTTCTTGACTAAACTTTATTTTTCTAAATATACACAACACTTGTAATGAATTTTTAATCTATACTGGACCGCACAGTAGAACTATTTGACACAGAGTGATTTCAAACCGGCCCTTTTATATAGTGGTCACCCCGAAAAATCTCATCCCTATCCTGCTTGTTATCTGCGATAAATATTTCGAGGTTGCCTCTCTTGCTACATGCACAAATGCATAGAGGAATTATTTATCGATCCCAAACGTGTGTAGTGTTTGTTAAAAGATCTCGTGTTTCTATAGAAAAGGGATCTTCTGAATGTCTGTAAAATTGTAAACGTCGCACCGGCTGGGATTCTGATATATCCAAACTAATGATAAAGAAAATTTTTTAATAGTACCCGGTATTGCATCGTTACGGGTGGAAAAAGAGTTAAACCTCGAGTTAGTCTTAACTTTCGAAACCTACTGATTAGGCATGACTGATATTTGAGGTAATAAAAACGTGGGTACCGGATGCCTGCAGCTTTAAACAGAGAGATTTTTCCTGATTGGCCCTTCGCTTCGATTTATTATTTCAATATGTGCTTGCCTTTTTTAATCGTTGCTGTGGTTATCTAGCTCGGCTGCAATCGCGCCTAGCATTCGTTGAGATGCTCGATTATCAGCGTTAATTTGTCCGCACAAGATGATTTAAAATGTGCATTCAAAGCACGGTAGAAGGAAGTAAGAAAAATAAAGAAAGATAAAAAAAAAATTCATGCAGGCCGTTGCTTCGGTCGTAACAATCTGATTTTACTGCGGATTTATCTAAGATAAAACTTGACCATTTGCTTTTCTCATATACTTTTTTATGGATAAAGGACATTGAGGTAGTTATAGAACGTTTATCTTATTAAAATTATCCATCTATGTATTAAGTTTTTAAATTTCTTTGTTTTTTTTTTTTTTTTGATAATTTGCAAGTTAATTTCATTTTAGTATGTGTAATAAATAATTCAAAAAATTATAAGAAATTAAATTATCATTAAAGACGACGCTATACTAACAATTCATAATCCATACTAAAAATGAGATTTTATTAACAATTCTTCAGTTATAATAAAATTACTAATCTTTAATTTTTGCTTCAATTTGCACAATTCCAGTAATTCTAATAGATTTAATGGATTAATTCTTTTGTTTTGATATTGGCTTACCCGAATAGTAAGTATCACCCTTTTCTTGAAAATGATGATGCTTCATGGAAACATCATCTCCTGGTTGATGAAGTTGAGGAATGAGGTTCAACCATACAGCCATTTTGTGTCCTCGGTAATGATTTTTCATCTTTGGTTTAAGAGCTAAGATTTTCATATGTAGTTGTCTTTTTGAAATTTTATATAATGTACATGCTTAAATATTATTTCAATAATAGGTTTCAATCAGTGCTTTTAATTACAAAACAATTTTGTTCCAACCATATAAAAGATTCACTGTAGTTGTTTTAAGGCATATTTCTTATATGATTTAACACACTAATTAAAAATAGGACTATGAATGTTTCAATTTTCTGAGACAATTTTTAAATACTACAAATATAAATACTTTCGACACGTCACAATTTTATCTTCTAATAATAAGGAATTTGAATTGCTCTGAATCGATAATAATCTCGAATTTAAAATGTAAACACTTAACAGATGAATGCTAATTGAAGCCGTATATTTCTTCTATACAAGAGTTATTCACAAAAGTCATAAGATTTATTTATAATCGTTTCATGTTTGTGTCTTACCAATCATGAGATATTGTTGGGTCCCAGTCTCATATTTTTCCCAATTGAGGCCGCGATAGCGGGTCTTCTCCTTGATAGTGCCGTAATCCACGGATTCGATATTGTGGGGCTCGTTCGGATTTCCCGTCTTGGCGAAGTTCGTAAAGAATGTGAGCACTGCCTCGGCAACGCCCTGATCCGCTCGGGAGTAATTTTGCGGAAAGAATCGACCGCCCGAGATTAAGGGAAGGCCAAATACATACGGTATGGCCTCACCGCGAACACTACCAAGTCTCTATAAATATACAAAAATATTGTATAAAATTTGCTAAAAATATTTTTTACAAATATTTACATTGTATAAGAGTAAAACTATTTAGATTCTCGTTAAAAAATTTGACCATGTTTGCTCGGATTCTTTATGGAATTCAGCCAAAGTTATTTATTTATTTATTTTTTATGTGCAATATATCGCCTGGAGTGAAAGCTTTATCTACTTAGCTTTTAATATAACTATTAAATTATTTAAATTCTTAAAATAACAATTAAATGAGTTTTTTTTAAATTGATTAACATATGTCAATTTATTTGTTGGAATTTTTAATAAATTATATTTATTACACATGGAAGGGAAAATTGTAAAATCATGGAGTATTTTATATATATGTTAATGAAGAACATCCGGTAATAAATTAAGAAGTTTTTAATTAAGCGTTTTAGAACTATTAACAATATAGGTATCATAAATTGCACCATAAATGACGTTAATTGTAGATCAAAAGACCTTAGTCGTATGTAAATTTTAGCATTTTACAATAATTAAAAATACTTTGATAGGTGACTGTACTGTGTTGTAATTTTTTTCAAATAAAATAAATGCAAATGTGATGCAGTCTTCTGATTTAAAAATAATTAATTTTTGTCGAAATTGTCAATGGAATTATAATTTAATAATAAATTTAATACGTAACATTATTTTCATAGTAATAGTTTGAAATTATGTTGAATAAATATTTTGGTAAGTTGCTCAAAATAAATTAAAGTAAAAAAATTTTAATATAAAATATAAAATGCTTTTTCATCATTATAAAGTCTCATTATCCCACTATAATACTAAAGTCTTAAAATGACAAATCTTGTATACCAAACATACATATTATTTAATATAATATAATATTTTTGCATTTATGCGACATTAAATGATTATCTTAAGATATTTGTTTACTATAAGTAGAGATAAAAGTACTTTAAATAAAAGCCATTCATATTAAAAAGCATTCTATCTTAGAAAAATGTAAATAATGTATGTTATAAATTTCGTAAAATACGTTTGTTGCTATGAATACAAACTAGGAATAGTAATTATGAAAAAAAATATATATACACGAAAAAGTTTGAAAGTAAGAATGGTTTGACAAAACGGGAACACATCCAATATATTCTTAATGACAAAAGAAATTCATTCACTTTTATTGTCAAAAATATTCGCGCTATCTCTATGATATAATTGTAGCTTCAATGTGATATGCCGAAGAATTTACTTTGACATGTTTTATATTTTAATATTTACGTGTTTTCATTTGCACGAGAGACGCATGTTACATTATAATGACGTGACGCTTGCAACAGCAGTAGCAGCAGCAGGAGTACAGTAACAGCATCTCAAATCCCGTTTTAATTAAATTATAAACTTTCAAAAATCTAGCCAAGCACGCGCGTTTACTTTGCAGATGTCCGAAGAGATTTTAATTTTATAAAATTCAAAGCTTGACTTTATACTTCTTTTCCTTCCCAAGTTCTTTTCCACATAATTCTTCATTAGGTTGAAAAAGTAAAAGGAATAGTAGGATTTTGCGTGAGATGTATATAATACAGAGGGAAAAGGTGATAGAACGAAAGGGAGGGAAATATCACGTCAATACCTATATTCTTTATTATTTAATCTAATTTGAAGTGTACTCATTATTGCTGACGAGTAGAAGAAGCTCCTATAGAGAAGATTTGTGAAAGGTCTTTCTTAATTTGGACGAGGCCTTGGGAAATGAGACAACGAGTTTTTATTTTTAATTTCTTGTTTTGTAATTGACATTTGCTAATTTTATTACAATTATGTAAAACAAGGACTATAATATGTCAGAAAGAAATTAATTTACCACGGTTAATTCTATTATCTTTGGCTCCTGAGTTCTGACAGACTATGATTATACAACTCTATTGTGATTCGTTGCTGAAGCAAAGTATACAATTAAGTTATAAATCTTGGATAACGTTAGCAGTTTAAAAACTTTATGAAACTTTTAGATCTTAAATTTCCTTTTTATCGAGTTTTTTTTAAATAGATAACTATATTCTTCGATTAAAATTTGGATTCGAGTATAAAGGTGGATTTTTAAAAACATATTATGTTAATTTAAGAATGTAATTTACAAAATTCCTTTTTTTTTAGATAATTATTTTTATATTATAAAAGAATATAATTAATGAATAAAAAAAGTAGAAGTATACATCTGATTTTATATAATTTGATAAGGCTAGGATACCGCATCCTATTGTTATGCTAAAAACTATACTGTCATTAAATTAATAGTAAAACATTTATATAAACAATGAAAAGGTAAGTAAATTAATACCTTTTTTTTATAAGTAATTGCCTTTTTTTATTTTTCAGTTGAATTACCATCTATGCACATAATAATTAAATATACGTATATATTATCGTTTGATATTTATAATCGATCGTTTTATATTCAAAAATTTAATTTTTTGCCAAATAATCATAACTCTGAGCATTATAATTTTTAAAATAAGCTACAGAATATTCCACTTACTATCCATATTAATTGAAATGAATTCATCATTAGCAACAATAACGGAATTAAATCATTGAATGGGCACAATAACATATAATTACTGCGAAATATCTAAATATACAAATCACTTAATTATAATTATCAGCGGGACATTGAAAATTTTAATCGTAATATTACTCGGATTATTGCCTTTTCCAAGGACGGCACAAAAGAGAATAGAAAAAAACCAGAGGATAAAAATAAAAGAATAGGGTACGAGATTACGAGATATGGTAAGGGCTCGAGGAATGGTCTCGAGGCAAGCTTCATCGATTTCTATCTGCGTCTATGCATGTATTGTCGCACCTATTCGCGTTAGCTGTTACGTAGGTGCAACGCTCGTGAAAGGGACTTTGAGGTACAAAGAGAAGGATCGCCTTCTTTGGCCGCTCATCACATCCGGCCATACCTTGGCTGCCTCGTCCGGAAGGGAAAAACACTTGTCCCCTACCCCATCCGGACTCCCTTATTTCCACAGTATCTTAAGGCCTGGTAGCTTTCTTTTTATCGCTTATGTCTGATAAAGAAGCTCTATTCCTTGTGCAGAAGGACAATGACTGGTTCGTCAAAAGGAAAGAATAGACCTGGCGGGGTAAAGGAAGGTAGCCTAGAGCCTTGGGTAAATCCAGCTCCTAAATGAATTCTAAGGGAATAGTACGCCACGCAAGCTCACAATAAGATTACTTTGATTTTTTACTTAATGCTCCCATTTATACATAAAGATCTTTTTATTGTAACTTTTCTTTTTGATTAATAAAAATTATACTTTTGTCGCTGAATGGCAATTATTACATCTTTCTAAAATATTCAATAATGCGAAAACTTTTAACATTATTAACATATTTACATTTTAACTGTTTAATATTTATATAAATTTTAAAGCAATTAGCGAAATTAAATACAGATACAGGGATGAAACTATATAGTCTCAAATTAGCATAGCATGATGTACATTTTTTTAATTCCTTTAATTTTTTAGTTAATTTTTGTAAACTACATTCTTTACGGGATTCATGTTCAAGTTTTTTTCTCAAAACTTTTTAACAAATGGCTATATATAAATAATGTACGAAGAAAGTTCAAGTCATTATATAAATATGCCAAAAAATTATGATAATTGCCTCGAATGCTGTATGATGCTTACGCTAATTTAACGTATTCAAATTGAGAATTCATAAATTACAATATTTATAATTAAAATACTGCAGTATATTATGGTTAGTTTCAAGTGATATAATTTTTACTGCTTAAGCGATAAATTGATAATTAGCAGGATTCAGTTTCCACTGGAGCGCAGGCGGAAGAAAAGAGGGGAGAAAAATATTAGAAAATTTTTAATGAAAAAGTAACCAGCCCACTGACATTTTCACAGCTCGATCGTAAATAATTTTTCGAACTTCCAGTAATTGCGGAGCTAATTCATTCACGTACCTGCGGGTAATCGCTGTCCTTGGTCTGATAATTGAAATGAAAGAAGTAAGTATTGGCCCCGCGCCTGGCGTGATAAAAAGCTATTCGCATGAGAGGTGCGACCGTGTGGCCGTCGCTAAGGGCCTCCATTGTCGATTCCCTGATATTGATGGGGTGTAGCACCGGCTTGTCCCAGTCCGTGTACTCATTCCTTACCGCGCTGAATATTTCGTTAAGATGATAAACGTAGGCATTGCGTATGAAGGTCCTGAGTACGCGATTTCTCTGGTCCTCCTCGAACCCGTATTGAATATCATTTGCGTTAAAGTCCAGGTAGGACTCTACCGAGGATACGCCAACGATCAAGGGGACCTTGATGAAAGCGTCACTCAAACGCTCCATGTCCAATCCTGGATCTGGATTGCTGCCATCCACCGGGAGACTCGGTCCGATTGCTGGCATGAATCTGTTCTCGGATTGATCGACGTTACTTTGTTTCAGTAGTTTTTTTATTTATTAACTAATTTTTATTTTGTGATTAAAATATTTCATAAATTTAACTAACATACAACGCAGTTTTCGCTTCTTTTTTATACTAAAACTATTTTAATATTATTAAAATAAAAAGGGGCACTATTCATAATATTACTATAATTCATTGTTGAGTCGAACGCAAAGCAAATATTTTAATCGAATTCGTTTAAATGATGCTTAAAATTTAATTAAGAATGATTATATTTTATTATACATATCAATTGTGAACGTCGTTAAAATATATACTATAAACTTTCTTGATGAATGTTTTAATATTGTACGTAGAACGGATTATTTATCTTTTATATTTAATAGATAATCTATAAATGACACCATGTAAAATTAAGTATTTAAAAAATTACAATCTTCATATATTTTTCTTTATATATTATAATTTTTTCAATATTGAAAATTAAGTTTCATTTTAAAATAATCAATAAGCAATTTCAGCTTAATTCATAAAAATACTTATGGTCAAAACGTAGTGAGTTAAATTTTCTTTAAAAAAATCATTTTTGTCTTACTATTTTTATATTTTAAATTTTTATATTATCTTTTCTATCACATACTTTTCAAGTCTCAAAGCTGTATTTTTGATATTTGAAAATATGAAATAGATGATAAATCATATTAATTTAATGGAAAATTCTATTTCTTAATCTCAAATGTAGTGTTTATAAAAAAAATATTATGAACTAATTTTACAATCTGTATATCTTTATAACTATACCTAACAATATATGATTAAATAAAATAATTAAAATAAGAAAAATATTATTTACCAATTTAATTGATATAATGAATTAGTTGAATAATTAGAAAAAGCAAAATAGATTTATAAAATGTTTTGACGGTTTTGATAACTTATGAATGTGGTTAAATGTGGCTTTAATAAGTCGCTTCTAATTTGTAAATTAAAATAAACTGCGTCTGATATATATAAAAGCTTGAAAAATATATACCGATAGTAATTTTTACAAAATACAAGTTAGACGATTTCTCAAAATTAATCCTTATCGTCAGTATACAGTTTTAACTTTTTAAAATTTAAATTCTGAAATTATGGAACTTTAGCATAAAAATGTTTTGATTATTTCTCCTATGAATTAAATTTTCAAACAAAGTAAAAGTTGATCATTACCTTAAAATTGATTTAATCTTAATCTTAATAAGCTTTAATTCAGAATTAAATTCGAAAGGCATATTTTAAAGAATACATTTAAATTACAATTATCCACGTAGATATATAAACAGAAAAACAAAAATTAAAGCAGTTACTAATGATAAGCAATTTCTATGTTCGTACTTAATTTCATTGAGTTCAATTCCGAGAATGGCTTCTAAGGTAACTCCCCTGATGCATTCCGCAATGTCCTGATCATCTTCGTAGCGGCAATCAAGTTCCTTGGCGACCTGAACCCGCATATCGTTTGGATCGTGTACCGCTGCCCATGAGCTTAGTGCTGAACCACTTAGTAGTGCAATGTTACGAAAGAGACCTAAAAGAATTGATGTAATTAGAGTTAATGTAATTTAAAAGGCTGAATTTTTTGTAATGATGTTTTTAAACATTTAATCTTCTACATATTCCATTATACTAGAATAAAATACACTGATAATTTTAGATTTGTAAACTAAATGCTCAGGAATGAAATATTGCTTGAAGAAAAAATTGTATTTTTTATTCTTTGCGATATTTATAGTTAAATTAATAAGGTTGAAAAACAATGTTCAATAGTGAACAATAATTAATGTGCTTGTTAAAATATAAAATAACTACTAACGAAGTACTTGTACATTATATAGGAATATATATATATATATATATATATATATATAAATATTCAAATTTTTAGTTTAAGATTAATACTTAAATAAATTTAGTTTAAATATATACGTACAGGATGCCGATATATTTAATAATTACAAAAAATTTATTTTCCTCATTTTACTCAATTTTTTAAGATTTTTTAGTTCATTAAAGTTTTTTCTTTTACCAAAGTTTTATTTTTACAGGGTTAGTGCTAAATTTTTTTATTGAGATAATGTTCTGAAAGGATTTAAGCTGTATACTAAAAATAAGGTTTTAAACAAAAAGTTCTTCACCTATTAATGAATAAATATCCATGTATTATAATAATATAAGAATTATTTATAATATAATTAACTCAATTAAATTAAAAGCAGATCAGTTACGTATGTACTTTATATAATAGAGTAAAATCATATTATATTTGATCGATGTATATTCGTTTATTAAACAAAGGGTATTAATAAATATTCTTAGAAATAGAGTGTACGTTATTCACCCGTATACATAATAATTCATACATTCATATGATTATCCAGAAATGTGTAATTTAATATTCGAAATAATGATTGATCAATGTTAGTCAAGATATTTAATATTTATGCGTCCCAATATATATTCAATGTTACATAAGCGAAATGTATATAATTGCAGTAAGAAGGCACAGATTCACAATTTCAGTAATATTTAATAAAATAAAAAGATTTATGCTTTTTTCATGCATAGGCAGTCTGTGTCGTTTTAAACTTATATGTCGTCGCCTACAAAATTGTGTCATTCGTATCGGATGTCTCATCGGCTTAAAGCAATAACACGATGGGGCAAGTGCTCCATGTCTGGATCCTTGGCGGTTTGTTAGGTGAGATAACGGTAACTAAGAAGCCGAGCTGTCGCGTCGTTCTTATCCGAGCGTCGAGGCAGTCTCATTCGTCAGTATCGGCAAACTTTTAAACTCCGTGCGCCGCCGTAAACAAGCTCGTAAAGAGGCGTCATTGTTTCGTGAAAGCCTTTAATGCTCCCCGACGCCCCGCGACCCTCTCCAATCCCGTAGACGGAGATGCAAAAGCCGGGCCTATTTGCCTGTTTATAAAGCGCGGCTTCCTACCTCGGCGAGCGCTTCTTTATTGCGCCCATTAAAAGACGGCGCATTGGTTGTGATACGAACGGGTCCAGGGCGCGAGGTCCTGGTGCGGCTCCATTTACCTCCCTGGAGTCGTGCCAATATCAAATGCGCAGGCTTCGACCGAGGGAAGCTTCACCTAATTATCCTATGCCCGATTCAAAAATCCAATGTACATACTTTATCCTCGGCCTGGGCTGGGACGCGCTTCGGAGGTTGCGCTATTTTTTTCCACTCAGCCTGATTAGGTGCGTGGCCAACCACCGATATGGGAATTTACCGGTTGCTTTTTCGCCAGATGACGCGATTAACTTGACGTTATCGTAACAGCCCACCCTGTATGATAATTATACGGCCCCGAAGGTGGAACACCGAAGTGGTATTTTTCATTACGAGCTGTTTGGCATTTACCCTAGTCACGATTTCACGTTGCGAATTAGTGGTGACACTCTGCATCATTTGCTATTACTTAATGTTTGTCGGTAGATTTACAAAAAAAAAGTGTAGGTTTCATTCTCATTCAATTTATTATTCATGAGTTTTTCATTAACCATGGACAAATATGGTTAAAATGTTTAACTGTTAAGAGTTTATTGTTGTAGTTTATAGCCTATAATGCTTAATTAATGATAATTTTCAATAGAAGCGATTTTAATCACAAAAAATATTTTTTTAAACATTAACTGGCTGTTCACTTAAAGAAACGAAATTTTTTTTTTTAATCTGATCCTCTTCTATGACGAGTACTGAATATAAAGAGAAAAGAAAATAGCAGCGAATGAATGCCATATTGAGTAGAGAATTGTTCGGATAACGAGCTTCGATGGGGCTTTTATCTTGGCGACGAGCTGGATTTGCATTATTCATTATACATCGACTCGTTGACCCGATCTATGACCAATTGTGATCGATAATATTTGCACTATTTGTTTGTTTATACTTTTTTGAAAATTTAAGTATATTGCCGACTGTAATGTAAGAGTAAAAAAGAATTTATTATGCTAGTACATAAAAAAAATTGATGTAGCTAGTGTGACGACTGAAGCGTCTATTGAATGATGAACATTATTCGAAAGAATGTTAAAGTATTAATGCGTGACGCCTTTTTATTTTTTAATTTGACGTTACAGCTATGTAGCTAAAAAGATAAAACTCCATTATTTTGCCGAGCCTGCAGTAAATTTTTTGATACTTTTAAACACTATGTTGTTTAATTATTTTTGCTTTTACATCGCTAAATATATTCGAGTTTAATTCAATTTAAGATTTTCATTTATTAAATTATGGCTCTAAAAAATATATTTATTATTATTATTTATATAAAAGAATATTATAACTTATTAATACGTTGTATAAAGAGGAAACGAAATTATAAACAACGTGGATTCAATTTACTGTACAAAATGTTAGTAGTAAATGAAAGAAAGAAATACAAAATTTTTGCATTTGTTGCATTTTGGCGGTTCCAAAAAAGCAATTTCCTCGAATTTCCATTTTGCGTCGATTTTTCCCTTCTATGCATCAATGCTTTGTATTGTATGCGGATAGCTGCATACATTTATTCTGCGAGAACTCTACAATGTGACGGGTGCTAGTAAATGCGAGAGACAACCTAGAAAAGTAAATGATAAAACTATGACGACAAGAATATGCAAGAGAGAGAGAGAGAGAGAGAGAGAGAGAGAGAGAGAGAGAGAGAGAGAGAGATAAAGAGACGTAAAAGAAAATTGTGTAGTTTTTAACAGTGTGCCTCTTTAAGATTAAAAGTAAACAAGGAATAATGCTGGAAGAAGGCGAGTGATAACGAGAGGAAAAAAATAGTTGAAAGAGAATCGGAAAAGACTCGTTGCCACCTAAACATACATACATGCACAAAAATATACATACGAAAACTTGAAAGTAGCTTAAATGAAATGCTAGAAGGAGTCATTAAAAGAGAAAGTCGAAAGAGATAAATATATATATATATATAGAGAGAGAGAGAGAGAGAGAGAGAGCGAGAGAGAGAGGGATATTGAAAGAGAGAAACAGGAGGGGTGAATGAAAAGTCCACCGTGGAACTTTGCAATTTTCCCGGTGGGATTGAAAGTAAATCAAAGTTTGAAAGGACCAAGACGGCGTTCTCTTTCTCATTCACTCTGTCTGTTTTCTTCTTTTTTACTCCTTTCTCTCTATATATCTCTTTCTCTCACATCGTTAGAATATGAGTGAATCTAATTTATTATCTTTGGGTAGATATCATGATTATATATATAGAAATCTATACGTATATAGAAATATATATGTATATATATATATATATATATATATATATGGGTCAATTGGCTTCGAAGCCAAGAGCGTCTATGAAGCTTTCTCTCCTTTTCTTCTTTTCTTTATCTTTTTGGCTACACTTTTACGAATGGTGGTAAATGGACCCTCCCCGCGTTGAACTGGAACCAGATTCGAGAAGATGCGATGATCTACGGTCTGGATATTTGGATATACGTTGATGGTTCCTTAACTATTCGATGAAAAAATTTCCCAAGGGCCTTCAATCATTGCCATTTCCTAATATAGTTTCATTCATATATAGATTATTTTTCTAATATATCAATTAAAATAAATATGGCAGGAAAATTATTGGAAGCTTATTACCCTATGTCTCATATTCCGTGTTTTGCTGTTCGATCTCGTAGGTTTTATCGGGTTACTGTCACCGGTAAAAATATTCTTTTAACTTATTTATTACATTAGATAATAAATCAGTTTATTCGAATTCGTGGAATCCCGAGTCATTTTGTAAATATGAAGGGCAAAATATTATTTCAATAACAATATTTCATTGTTTGAGTAAAAGCCAAAGTGGTTGTTCTACACAAGAGTTTAAGTAAACAGAAGCATGACTTTATTATTATAAAAATGAGAATATACCATCCTACTCCTCCTGATATTCGGCAAGTTTTCTAAAGTTTGACAAGAGTTTCAAAAATTATAACGACGGAAAACTTTTTATTCCTATATAACTTATTTTTATAATAACTGATTTTTCTGTGCTTTCAATAAGTTTAGCGGTTTACAATAGAGGATACAGATAAAAAAAAGAATTTTTTTCATTTGTTAAACTAAAAGTCTGTGAAAAAGCAATCATTTTCCTCTTTCTAGCTTTCGGTAAAAGGCGAGATAAAGAAAGGGAAGATAGGTTTTTGCTTAAAAAAATAGAAATGAAAAAGGGAAAAGAGGCAGCTGTTGTATGTTCCTTGGCGATATTAATAAAAGAAGAAAGAGTAGTAAAGAGGGAGATGACATGCTAGGTGAGTCTGGTGAAGCGTCGAGGGGAGAGGGGTTGGGTCGGACGGGAAGGGTGGGGGGGGGGAGGTGTAGAAATACGCAAATTATGCGTCTCTTAACTTTACTCGAGTGTGCACGCTCGGATACTGAAAAGCATGTCGCCGAGGCAATGGTACAGCCCTAATTGCGGTTGAAAAGTCGGGGAGCTACTACTGACGTCGTCATTGCATTTCGGTAATTACCAAAAGGACTTGTGCCGTAGAAAATGCCGACCTCGATAGTCGGTTAACCCTCGAAAACGTACGCAGGCTCGACTTACGCGTTGGAAGGAGTGAAGGACGGAGATCACAGCCACAGGGGAGGGGTGAAGGCCGAGGGAGATAGTCTCTGAAAAAGTGTGAAAAAGGCATGTGCTTTGAGAGTACGAGACTTTTCTTGAAGAGAGTCACGGCAAAGAGCGGTAAAAAGTTGAGTCGGTAAGGAGAAAAAATAAAGAGATGGAGATAGCGAATAAGAAAGAGAGAGGAAAACAGTGACCACTTTAAATTGCGAGACTCAGGTCAGGAGTCGGCTCGCTAAAAGACGCTAAATCCTCTACGCTACCATTGCCGTAACTAAACGAAAAGCTTTCACTTCTTTCTTTTTTCCTCTTTTATATCTGCTTTTGTCTGCTTCCTTGCTTTTCTACAGCTCTTCTTTGCTGTATTTTCGATTATACCGTTTTACTATTTTCTTCTATTTTTTGCAGCTCCAATGTTGCTCTAGCGTTACCAATTTTTTTATTATCTCTATCCCACGCGTGCGCCTTTTTAATTTTACTTATTTTTTTTGTTTTGAATTCGTCCCGGATATGCGATTGTATTCGCTTCCTTCTTTCATCTCTACATTAATGTTTAAAAGAAATAATATTTCTTATGTGGTAGACTTTTTATTTTCATAACTTCTCATTTTTTTTAAACTTAGGAGATTTATGTTGTAAATTTTTTGAAGATTTTAAACATTTTTCATGAATTTTTACTCTGATATAGGGTACGCCTTAATTTAATTAATATTTTAAGTTAATATTTTAAGCTGTAATACTACAAAATTTTCTGTATAATTTTTAAATTTTCCTATTTTTTCTTAATGTTATATTTAAGCATAAATATATAATTTTTTTAAATAAAACTTTTTGCTTAATTTTGTTCAGAACAATTACTATTGTCTATTCGTATTTTGTATTTGAAATTTATTACTTCAAGTGCATAGTTTTTGTGCATATTAGCGTTTCTTAACGAAAACAACTTATTTATCTTACGCGTTCATTTATGTATTTAAGAAATTCTTTATTGAAAAAATGGAACATACGTTGATATCAACTAGATATTAGATATAGACCATATGAAAAATTCCAAATAAATACACCAAAAAAAAAGTTCTTTTTTTATAATTTTTTTATTATTATTACTTTGTAAACTTATAAGAAAATACATTTTCCATAACATATTATTTATGAATATTTAACATATTTGTAATATTAACCTATCAATATTTCATTATTTTAAATACAAAAACTAGTTTTTGTTGTCGAAATGTCTAAATATAAGTGATTTCGATATAGATACCATCTATCATTGTGCAAAGTTTAAAGTAAATATTTTAAAGTTTTGAGAGAGCCCTTGGAAATATTTCTCTCAGAAATGCTTTTTTCTATCGAGTCTCTCGGAAAGCTTTAAAATATTTGTTTTAAACTTTGTTAATGGTGCATCGAAGCAATGTAGTGCGGGCTGTATTTGCGTTTGAAATAGAAAAAGACAGTCTAGAATTGCAGTTTTTTGTTAAGAAAAATTATATTCAGGTATGAATTTAACTTATATATACAAAACAATGTTTAAATTTTTAGTAAATTTAATTTTTGCTTTTTATAATAATATTATTGTTTTATCAAAAACTGGTTATTCAATTTCAATATTATTCGATTAATGAAGTAAATTTAAGCTTAATTTATTTTTATTGCTACTTATTATATTAATTATAAACGCAAAATGTAATAGTATGATATACGTATTAAAAAATAAAATTTTTTACGTGCACTAATTATGTGTATGATAAAAAACAAAAGTAAATAAATAAATCGTTACAGATAAAGCTGTTTTGGCAGATTTTTTAAGTTTGTAATCTAATGTTTAGAAAATATTAGATTTTTGGATTTTAAATTTTTTAAAATCATTCAGTAATAGTTACGTAGAAAAAATATACAAAAATAATTGAATAAAGTGTTTAATTTATCATAAAATTTTATGTAAATTTCTGAACGTATACTAACTAACTTTTTCCTCTAATTATAGAATCTAATAAATAAAGGTTTTTTTCTTTGAGGTTTTTAATCATTTAAAAATTTTCGAATAAGTTGCTATTATTTTAATGCATTTCACTTTTTTATAAGACGATATTTATTAGTACTAGTCATTAGAACTAGTGTGCTTTTCATTAGTATCAGTTTATAAAAACATATACACATATATATTTTTATATACTATTTACAAGTAATTAAAGATAAAAATAATTATAAGAATGAACTAAATTTAAATTTATGTGTATGTTCACCTGAAAAACGTAAATTGAAAAATGAAAAATGTTTATATATATGTTATATATATATTTTATTTTTAATCATTTTAGCATGAAATAAGCGACCTACAAATATTGCATGCTTATTATAATAATAGAAATTGAAATACATGCGCAAAGATTGGAATAAGTATTATAATAAGAGTAGAATAAATGGGTTCTTCGTCGTCATGAAAGTATTCTCGACTCATATATTATATATACAGCTTAGTAGTGCCAAGAATATTGTAGACAATGGATTGTTTTTTTTAAAAGAACAATACCATTTGTGAATAAAGTAAGTCAACACTCTTAGTGGTCGAATATTCACGAGAGCTGGAAAAACATGCTCTCGCTTCAGTGAAATCCACGTGTGATATTCAAAGGAATTGACCAGAAACGAAGGGCATCTCGAATAATTGTATCATGCGTTCGATCAAAATCTAATAAAGCTGAAGGTATTTACTATAGAAGGTATTACGGACCCTCTATTTTCTTCCTTATAGAACGATCGAGTCGGATGGAAGGCGCGTATTCGCAGTCCTCGAGACAGAAGGAGCAAGTGAGCCAGGAGGACCTCGCCAAGGTAAACAATCGCAAGAGAGTGCCGAGGTCATGTCTTTCCTCTCTTGGTCTTCGGGCAGATTGCTGGCCTCGGCCTTTTTGCAGCTGCACTGGCGGCCTTCCGTTTGGCGGGCTCGATGTATCTGTTTCCCGACCACATTTTTCTTTAATTACTGTGCCTACATGTACGCGATACGCAATCGCCCACCGATGGTATGTCACTGTCCTGAAAGCTTCCGAGGTATATGGAGCAGCCGCTTTTCCGAGCTGCCTCTCTTTCGTTATTGTGATTGGCATTAGTTTGAGAAGTATAGCGGCCATCGCTATTGGAACCTTTATGTCGTATGTGTAGGAAGGAATAGAGACGAGAAACAATCGGATCGTCAATATAATTGATTGCATCGTCACGAAATATAAATATAAATACGAACTTAGTTGCAAAAGATAAGGATCGAGCTTATTTTTATGATATTAATGCGAACTAAAGTCGATCGAAAGTTATCACCTCGATTGCTAATGACGTCCAATTTTAGAGAAAGTACAATATTCAATGATGACAAACGCAATCTATCTGAAAGCTTTAATTAACTGTTAGCTTTAGGAATTTTATGAAAGTTTTCGAGGCGAAGCAATAATGGAATTTTATAGGTCTTGAAACTAGGAAATTATTACTTATACGTTCTTAAAAACTATCGCATTATTTGCTAACTTTCGTAAAACTTAATTTGACGAATAGATTTTTATTTTTCTCTCATTATAATTAAAAAATATTTTCTCATTTCACACATATGCTCACGAGAATTCGTACGATTATAAAAAGACACAAAAAAAAAAAAAAAAAAAAAAATAATTAAAAAAAAGAGAGAAAGAAAAACTAAGAAATAGGACACATTCAAGATAGTATATTATGGTGATAGAGTATTTGAGAACTATATATTATAAAAATAATATTGAATCAATGGGTTGCAATGTCCTATTCTGATTTATGCTGCTTTTCTATTACAAGTCGCATATTACATTGTAACGAATGTTACTGATAATACCGTACCACCCCCTCCGCGACTCTTTGTAAACCGTTGCGACGTGTGAGGCAACTCGATTGCCTCATATGTCGAAATAAGTACAACAACCGACTGTTTGTTGGAAGCTGTCGCGGGAGGGTGGATACACCGAGGGGTCGAGGGTGGTCCTGACGCGCCGGGAAGTGCGGAAACGCCTTCCCACGACCCGGAATCAGCACCAGCGGCTTCACTCCAAGGTATAACCGCCGGGCCTTTAAATTTGGCCAAACCCAGCGACCTTTTCCCGCCGGCAACGGTTTCCCGAGAGGAGGGCCCTTGCCAAATTTAAACGAAACTCCCAATCAGCGGAGGAAGACATTTGAGGGGTCGGGCGAATTTAGCAGCGTCGAGAGGAGAACTGAAGATATAAAAGAGCGAACGGCTGAAAGTACAGGAAGAACGGGAACGAAAAGTAACGAAAGAACGGAAAGTGGCGAGAGAACGAGGAGAAGTGGCGAGACAGCAGAGAAGAGAGAGAGTTGTGGAACACGCAGGAGCCGAACTGCCGTTTCACATCCCCGGGAACGCTACGAAAGAGCAGCAGGAGCACCCAGCGAGGACGAGGTCCGGAGCTTCCCGAGCGAACCAAAGATCCGGAGAACGAGGGACGAGGAACAACTCGCCTTGCCGCCGTGGCCTACCGAAGTCCATAGGTGTAAGAGAGAAGCTGAGCCTCGTGCGTGATATTGTATTAGTAATAATATTTATATATCAAAATCGGGCACTCGCGTAGCCCGAATTTTGAATTCGGCGAGCCTTGAACGCAGCTGATCGCGAGATCAGCTGTCGCCAAGGCCGGGCGCGGACTAGACGTTCCCTCCCCACCCCCATTTTTTCTTATTCTGTTAATCGCCCCGTGCGAGCCTACGAGGCGGCCAATTAGCCTCATAAATAACTAATGTAAGTTGCGAGCGATTTTATTTATAGCATATCTTTAATTAAGATTAACACCATAAAGCGCGTTATGTTAATCAAATAGCGTTTCATTTCCCCTTAATTTTTTCTTACCGCCCCCCCCCCAACCATGGAGTCGTATCCATATCCCCCCATATCCTCCCTTCCCCCTTTGTACGTCGGGCTAGCTTCTAGCCGGAGTCACAACATTTCTAATCTTCTAACTTTGCAGATAAGTATTTTTTTTTTATTAATTCATTTTCAAAGAATACATTTATTTTGAATTAAAATATCTTTTATCCTCATCCTCGATATTCTGAATATATAAAATGTATTGCAATCCATAATAAAAAAGTATTTAAATACTGAAGTAAATAAATAGTTTGAGGTATGTAATTAGTAAGACTTCATAATTGTTTTACATTTTTTTTACTGTACACCACAACGTAAGATGCAATGATAAAAATGTGTGTAATAGTCGACTAATTAAAAGTGTTTTATTTTAATGTTAATAATGCAAGTTAAATAAAAAGTAAATTTTTAAAAACATATGTAAATGTTAGTATTTTGTAAACTGATTTATTTATTCTTAATAATGTATTTATATCATATCGACATTTTGAATTAAAAAAAAATAATTAATTTTTTCCTAAAGGAATTTTAAAAAAAATTTTCTGTATATTGACATAAAAATTGCACACAAGTAAACAAATTTTAATAATTAAAACAATTGATAAATTTAGTTTTGCCTTTTATTTAATTCAAGTACAGTATAATGTTTAATAAGTGTATAATTCGTAAGACGTAAATAGCATTTAGTATTAGAATTGTGATGTGAATGGAGTACGACCACGCAGAATGACGGGCGTTTTTCACTCTACCGTGTCCTTAAATACAGTGGTACTCCAGAGAACGATTATAATGCATCTGACAAGTTGACTTGGTAAGAAAATAGTTGAGACAAAAGAGTTAGAGACAAAAAGAGAATGAAAAAGAGAGAGAGAAATTAAGTAAAAAAGATAGAGACTGGAAGAGAATGAAAAAGAGAAAGAGAAAGAGAGAGATAGAAAGGGAGAGAGAGAGAGAGAGAGAGTGAACGAGAGATAAGGAGGGAAGGGTCGAACGGAATGGTAAAAACTTCTGCACATTTTCTTCTGGATCAGTAACCACTCCACGGCCATCGGCGCAGAATGAAGTTGAACGACTTCTCGCAGATGCTTTCGTATTTCTTTTAATTCATTTAGTAGTCTACGACTGATATTCTGATTTGACATCTTTCCTTCTGTATACCAGTTTGCTCTTCTATTCTTCAGGATATTTGTCGAAAACAGGAATTTCTAAACTAGGAGTAGAGGAAATGTGGAAATAAAGGAAAAAAATTAGTTAGTTAGAGATAGAAATATATGGAGAGAGAGAGAGGAGAGAGAGAGAGGAGAGAGAGAGAGGAGAGAGAGAAAGAGATAGAGAAACAGAGTGAGAGAGAGAGAGAGAAACAGAGTGAGAGAGAGAGAAACAGAGTGAGAGAGAGAGAGAGAGAAACAGAGTGAGAGAGAGAGAGAGGGAAAAAGAGAGTGAGAGATAGAGAGAGAGAGAGAGAGAGAGTGAGAAATACAAAGAAAAATGAAAACAAGTAAATGGGAAAAAAGGTGCTTTATCAATCAGATAATTTTTATGGGTAAAAAATGATTTTATGTGTGTATGCAACGAGTTTGAACTGCTTTTCCTTTGTAAATACATGTACATAATTTAATATATAGTATAGTATTTGAACAGATACAAAACTATAAATAAGAAATAAATAGCGAAATTTTTAGCCTATTTTTTCTGCAATATTGTAAATTATAAGGTTACTTTGTTCTTTTATCAAACATAACTTTTCAGATATTACGCATAATTTTTAGAGTATGCATAATTTGAGAGACAAATTATTAGAAATTGGATCTTTATATTCCATTTTCATTAAAGATAATTAATAAATTTATAGTAAACATACCTTATAATTTTATAGTTAAAAAATTATTATTTCAAAGCACATATTTTGTGTGCAACGTGAATTTAAATAAAATTTTTTTTAATTTTTAATTAGAATTTTCTCTACGTGTTTCAATAAAACTTTTATAAAATACAATATTATTAATTTAGTTTAATAATTTCCTACGTTTAAAAATTTCAGTTTTCCTGTTGCAAATTAAAATTTTCAGATCTTCTTTATGTTAAGAATATAAATTTATTTAGCTTTAAAAATTGCTTAAAAAATTTCAGTAGTGTAATCTTTTATAATATTGTAATGAAATTATAAAACTCCAGGAGAGCCAATTATAATCTATTTGAATTTTCTTAGTTATTATTTAATATATACACTTGGAAATTTTTAATTTTCAGATTTTTAATATTTAATTTTGTACTACACTTACGTGCCAACAAGCAAAAAATGGTTAAATTCAAATTTATTAAAATCAAGTTTAACAAAGACTAATGAATATAATCGTATAAAAATATTTTTAATTATGGATAAAATAAATGTAATATCAATATTTCGTACTTTGAGGGATCGCTCAGATTTGTTATAAGTATTTGCTTACGTCTTGAAATAATAGGAGTATATCTACAATACTTGTAGAAAACTAAAGAGTTATGTCGCTGATAAACAGAGAAGGTTTTGGAGAAGCTTTAGAGAAGCGTTTTCCCGATTTTAGATTAGCAAGTCATAGCTAGATATATCTATATATCTCAATTTTTGTCACTCTGCTCATCATAATGTACGTCGAATGTGCTTTCGATACTATATACGCCAGTATATATTGGGATAAATCGAAAGGTAGATGCGATGGGTTGCGGTTGAAGAGCGCCGCTGATATGTAGGTCTAGGATGAGGTTCGCGGGGGATGAAGTTGGGAAACAGAGGGAGAGAATGAGAGAGTGAGAGATAGATAGAGAGAGAGAGAGAGAGAGAGAGAGAGAGAGAGAGCAAAATTTCAAAAGGGATCAGAAGAAAATCCGAGCATCGAAGTAATGCAAAAATTAGACGGTTCGATCTCTGGATTTTCGCAAAGTAACACGCTCGAGTATGCGCCAGTGCACTTAACCGATTAGGCTTAATGAGCTTTCAACGGACCTGCGCTAAACTCGTCAATTCGAGTACGCGTCTGCGTTCACTTATAATTAACGAGAGATTGCCGTGTAGAAACTTGGGCGAGGTGCGTGTGCATGGAGCCATGGATGCCACGCCGCCTCAGGGAAATATCGGATTTCGATGTAAATTTTACTTTTGCGACATCGGATCAATATGCTGCAATGCCACTGTTCGCATGCTCATAATCCACCGCTTAGTTACTTATCACTTATATTAATTTTAATTAGTTTTCGTTACAAGCCTCGTTAAGTAAAGTACTATCCTTTTAAAGACAATGAGTTAATAAATAACGCGCGTTATTTTTTCAATTTTCATAAATCCAGGTCTCTCGATCTATTTTTTAATAGTACATTGAATTACAATTTTCGATTAAAGTACATTTTTCCCATCACTTTCCTACTAAATTTACAATAACATTATAATAATGTTTATTAATGTGACTGTAGAAACTTAACTTATTATTGTTAAATGCTTGTTTTAATTCTAAATCAATCAGTATTTATCAGGAATTAAAATATTACTTTAAGCTTTCTTTAAACATATTTATAATTTTACACTGTTTAATTTTACAATGTTCATTACTTTCAAAGCAATAAAAACTATGTTTTGTAACTGGTGAGATATTAATATTCGAAAAATACAAATTTTATTTACTCGTATAATAAATGACATCATAAATGAGTCTTAAAATAATAAACTTGGTCATAGATGTGAGCACAATTAGTTTCATGAAGGTTCTATATATTCTCTTTCTTTTTTTAAAGAAAACTCTCTATAAAATTACTTTTTACAACATTGATCTTACAAGTTTATCAAACTCAGTAATGTGGTTATTGTTAATTACTTAAATTATTACTAAATTTTTGTAATTCTAAAGTAGATGGGGAAATATTTTTGAACAAATATTGCAATTAAAGATTTTGTATTGTTTTTTATTTAGCTATACTTAATTATAGTAATTATTAAATGAATAGGTAAGAAAATGTAGGAAAACTTGTGTCAAATGGTAAATGGATTCACTTAACCAGGAATTGACCTCAATACTTTTGATTCTTGTAACGGATACTTATTTTAGTCTAGCCGCAGCAGTTTTGCACTTTTTGCAAGTGGTTTACATGCCGTAATCAAAACAGAAAATAATGCATTTATACTTGTTCCGTATTTGACTCATTTTCATTTGAAATAAGAGTATTTATTACTGCTATTATGGAAACTCAAAATTTTGACTATATAATTTAAAAATATATATATAATTTAATTTCATATTTACATTTTAATCATTATAAATTCATTAAAGCAATAGAGTTGAAATGAAATGTAATGTAATGTTAAGTAAAGTCAATGAATAATTAAATGTGCATTTTATAATTTTTTTTATAATGGGGTTTGTTATAATAATTGTACACAAATCTCAAATAGAAGTTTTCGTTAAAATTATAATTTAAGATTTTTCAAAGTAATTTTTTTTGTATATCAAAAGAATAAACTCATACATTATTTGTTAAGAATATTAATAATTTTCACTTTTATATTAAATATACTCTTCGATAAAATATTTACTAATATGCATCTACTGTTAAACGAGTTTAATATTTGTATTTTGGTTTTATTATTATAACGCAACTAATATACGTTCTATTGACCGACGCCTGGGCACTCGCCATTACTTAAAAAATATGATCCGTGTGACGCATGAAATGCGTCAACTTTTATTCATCAATATTGTGGGAAACAAATCCAAAGACTGATATTATTAAAAATAATGTGCATTAAGTTTCATAAGTAGTAAACATTTTTTCTTCATGAAAATTTATAATTAAATTTGCTCTTAAATTGTATTTACGTTGCATGTATGACGTTATGAATAATGTTTGATATATTTTATTCATACATTAGTTTATCAGTACATGCATTAAGATGTATATTTATGAATACAACTTTATTCGTTTGCATAACATTAGAATTATTTAAAAAAAACTTTTGTCAAATAACCCCATGGAAGTTATTTTAAGAAAAGATTTTTATTCACAAATATTTCAACTTTATCAAGGAATATGAACGAATGTACAAGCGTATTTTTCATTTAAAAATGTTGTATAGCTAATAAGTACTAAATGTGGCGTTAAAGAAACATCACAAGGCATAAATATTGCGTTTATGGTAATTTTACGTACACATACAACTCCAATTTATTGTATTGAATTTGTTACACGGCTCTTGCGTACAGAAGGCGTCAATTTTTTTGAATACTTAACAAAGAACTTTTCTTCCTTACGCACGGAAATAGGATAATTTTAAATAACACCCTCGTAAACGTGAGCCTGTACATAGAATGGGAGGAGGAGTTAGAGGTGGCGGGAAGATAAGCAAATGGGATGGTGTGCAGGGCGAAATCAAGGGAGGCGCGCATGCGCGTTAACTGTTAATTTTCCAGTGGAAAGAGAATAATTAATTCATCTCGTGCCGTTGTAAGGCTCGCAGGACGGACAAAGCTGATGCCAACTTCTGTGGCTTAGTCCGAGACACAAAGAACGTGAAGTATAAGCTCGGGAAAATTAGTTGGTCGAGCGCTTACCTTTGCCGAAGGGCGCGAGCAGCAAATAATTCACTAGGGCGGCGCCGGTGTCATGGCCCATCAACGTGACCCTAGTGGGATCGCCGCCAAAGGCTCCGATGTTTTCGCGCACCCACGTGAGCCCCATGGCGATGTCGTGGATGGCGAGATTGCCACTGAGTACCGAGTCCGGGGACTCCGATATCGGCTTTGTCCTCAGAAAGCCTGTCATTCACAGTGTTTTTATTTCGCTGTGCCTTTATTTTTATTTACGTTTTACTTTTTTTGGTAGTCGGACAATAAATAGAAAAGGAGGACCGATGTTAATTCGTATAGGACAATATATTTAAGGCTTCCTCTTTGGTTTGTTTTACTTTATTTATACGTACACCGAATTTTTAAAGCGTTCCCTGGCTTAGCTATTTATACACTTTAGTGTATTGATATAATCAAAAAGCATGCATGGGAGTATGTTCTTCTTTTTTTTTCACATGGGTCGGTAAAAGTATCCCAGTGTATACGTATATTAAAAAAAAAATAATTTATCGTGAGCGATAATGTTGATCATCCTACGTTAATCAGTTTTGCTTAAGTAGCTTAATTTGTACACCAAGCAATTATACAATGAAATTAAGTAACGTAATTGTTAAATAAAACTTTAAATCAGATTTGACATTATATTTATAAATTATAGTTGGAAAGAACGCACATAGGCTAATACGAAGAAATAATTCATAACTAACGTTATGAAATTTAAAATTTCGAAATGTGATTTAGAATTTTCAAATATAATTGACTATTTGGATATAATACGCTTTTATAATAAGTAAAAGGCATTCGCAAAAAAATAATTACATAAGATATTCATTGCTTAACCATGTAATTGCTAAAATTATTCATAAATAAGAGGTAGAGATTTGCGACAATTATATCCAAGCATTTTTGATTAATTTTAATAACAGGAACATTTACAATATCATAAAATTTAAGTAGAGACATAAATATGTTTTTCGAGTGTTTGTTGGAAAGTAACTTAAAAATAGTAACAAGCATTATATGTTTAAGTTCTCTGAAAATGCAATAGAATTATGAATTTTATTTTAAGACGATGAAATAAGGCATTAAAAATATAATCTTGGAAGTAAGTCTTTCTCTAGAATAAAACGTAAAAAAATGTTTCCTTTCCAATAAAATCAAAGAGGAGTTCTCGGCAGCTGTGTTGGCAGCAAACTTTTCCCCTGATCCAAATGCAACTTTGTCCTGCATAATTAGAAGGTCATAAAGTCTAATTCTAAAAGTTCGTTCTTGTCAGCGCGTACGGCTCGTGGAAATTGCAGTTGAAACGCTTTTTGAACGGACGGACCGTAAGCGTGTTGCACTACTAGCACCTGGGCGTGTATAAGAGGTTGTTGAAGGGCGTCAGCGGTGGAGGGAGCGAGGAGTGTCGCAGGGCCGCTTATAAGGTTTCGAAAGTCGAAACGAACTACTGGGGGATACACAGAGTATAACGTACCCAAGATCCCGAGGCGGTAGTTTAGGGTAATCACTATGACGTGACCCGCGCTCGCTAGTACGGAGCCGTCGTAAATGTTGCCGCTGCCCCACTCGAAGCTCTCGCCGTGGATGTAAACTATCACCGCGTAAGGTGCCTCCAGTCCTCGTGCACCTAAAACACATGTTCACACTTATATTTATGATGATTCGGTCGAAAGACATTTTCTTGCACAGTCCTTCTGTATATAAGAAAGTCGTATCCACTTGAATTCCCTTCCCTTGACATACCTTCTTTTCAATATTCATTATATATATACGTTTAATAATTACTACTTTGCAAACCTAATGAACAGAAAAAAAATTTTAAACGTAAAAATAAACTTTGAAAGATGTCGGTGTAGCAAAATTTCATACTTACTTAAAATAAAATATGCATCGCTATAAATCTGTTTAAAATATATGAATGAGTATACGAATAAATACAATTTTATTCAGGAAATAAAATCTATATCTTCTATACCTGTCAATTGCAATATTAACTATTTTATTAATATGTAAATACAGTGGTCATATTTTAGTATTGGAAATCTCTTGCCCAAATAAATTTTAAATGCTAGTAAATTGCTTAAAGCAATTAATTTTTTTCAAACGGTTCACTTTACTGAGTAGATAAGAAGAAAATATTAATTTATTAGTCTTATATAATTATTTTTATGGTATTAAATTTGCTATTTGAAATTGTATTTATTTATAATATTAAAAAATTATATATTAGTATTAAAAATTTAAAGAAATTATCTTAAATAATTAAAGTTATATTTTAAAATATTTTTAGTGTTCGACCAACACAACTCACCAACTTTTATATACTTTAATTAAATTTTATTACACTACAAATTATTTTATTAAACTTTCAAGTTATTTCGAAGAAATTTTTTTGCACTTCAACCTTTTTAAAACTCATATTTACATTTTTTAATTACACAAGAACTCAAATACAATTAAAAAATATTTATTAAAAAATGACTAGTATATAATCAAATACTCCATTTTAAATACTACATAAATAATTAACGTTTCCTTATTAAGTCCAAGGTTAACCAGAACATTGGAATACATAAAATTTGTATGCTTTTAAATGAAGGAAATCTTTTAAATAATTTACAAAATTAAATTTTACATTATAAACAGCCTATAAATGGTATTAAAGATTTTAAGATTGTGTCTAAAGTATTTAAAGTCTTAATATAGTAGAATTAGATTTTTTGTATAATACTGATTGTATTGTAGATGATATTATGTTCTGTTTATTTGCGGTAAGAATAGAGGAAACCCCCTTAGTTTAAATGAGGAGAAAGAAAGATAGTGCAAGACCTGTTACTTTGTAATAAATGATCTTTTAATTACTACTTTATAAGCAATATCCGCATCAGTGGAAAGTTCCAGCCACACAGGACTAGTGTGCAAAAATTCAGCGAAGAAGCAGCTGCTACTGGGTATTTAATTAGCAGAAACCATGACTATTCGTCTTTTTTTCTCACTTATTCTCTACTTTCTCATATTTCTATCTACTTTCCTCTCTTCTTCTCGGTCATATCAGGCTTGTTGGTAATTGTATGCGGTAGAGTGACTTAAAGCTGCGATTTTCCAGGACTCGACGGTTCCATTTTTACTCCCCATGAAGAAAAGTGAGAAGGGATAATTAAGTGAGCTATTTGGCCGTATACGATAATTCATTAAAGCGAAAGTGATAATTTACGTTCTTATTCCTCCTTTTTCGCTTCGAGCGCTTTTCTCGTTACACGTTCGATTACTTGAAATTTCGAAAAATCGGGGCAAGATTAGAAAATGCAAGATAGAACAGTTCAGATTTTTTTTAGACATTATTATCGCCGCGATCTCCCGTTGCTGCCTTTTCTTTCAATGCTAGATTTAGAGCTATTGCAATTTGTATCAAAGGCGCATAGGCACGCATGCAAGAAGAATGGTAGAAAAAAAGAAAACGTCGATAGCGCACTGAAAAATCGAGGGGGGTCCTCCTGATAGAAAGATTTTACCTTTCTTACTGAGAATTTTATTCCTATATTTTTTCTCCAACTCAGACACGTTGCCCGGATGCTTGAGTCAGCAATTTCAATCTTACTTTGATCAAGCTGTAAGGTGTTAACTTTTTCATAGCTTGAACAGTAAATTTATTGTTTTAAAAGCAGTAGAGATTTCAAGGGTATATATAATAAGATTAAATAATTGTAAACATTTCTAAAGAATGTATAGTAAAAAATTATGTAGAAATTAATTAATGTAAATATAATTGATTTATACGAAGTATTTTATTAAAAAGCTTACATGAAAGAGTTGTAAATTATTACAATAAAGAGTTGATTTTTTTCTATTAACTGGTCAAATCTAGAATGAATAAATTTTATTAGTGGAATTAATTAATTGTATTCAAATAGAAACGTACTTTTATCAATGATTTTTTTTATAAAGCAATAGAATATTTTTAAAATTTAATTACTTCTCGTGGATTATATATGGATTATATTCTTTGCTTTTATTGATATGTAGTACTTTTATTAATAATGGACAAACGTTTGAATGGAGACAATTTTTTATGCTAAAATTGAATACTCGAGTATATAATAGAAACATATTTCATAAAAATTTAGATAGCTCATAATTGACAAAATTTATTATTTAAAATACTCAGTTGTAATTTCTTTTAGATAACTACAAAGATTTAATTATCATTTATTTTGTTGCGGATGTATAAACTGGCATCTTAACTGAATAATACAGTTTAATTCATATATTCTAAATTGCTGTTTTATTTAAGCTTTTTAATGATTACATTGATTGATTTTGTTTATTAACAGAATTGTACAAATTTACCTTTTTTATGAAAAATGAAGTATTTAATTATATATTTGAACAAAAATTAGATTTAAAAATTTTTTAAAATTATAAATATATTGAAGATTTAATTAAACCGCATCATGGAATCTTTTATTTTATTTTTAAAATAAATTATATCATTAATTTGAGTTGAAATTTATGGATTGATTTAAGGTACATTCAATCATATTTATTAGTAAACTATAGCTTTAAAATTATTGTATAAAATTGCAAAAGTATTGGTGAAATTTGTAAATTAAAAATTTGTTGACTATTGATCGTATATCCATTTACAATTAATAGTATTTTATAAGTGTATAACGAAACATTATAATCTAGTAATGGGCCTGATGATGGCTTCTGTTGCATTAATAGTATCGCTTCTGCTCTCTTCGCTCGCTCGTCCAAGTATCTCGAGCAGGCGAGGCGAGTGAGGGAAAAAATGTTTCTGTGCAAAAGTCAAGCATTCGTATAGACGCGCATCTATAGGATTTGCAAAATTTCACCCCATTTAGCAACGTACAGTGGGAATAATAAAATGCGCGCGCGCTCAATAATTCCATCGAGTAGATTTCATTTTTCACCGGAATACCGCGGTTACGCATAAATGCTCGCTTTGCGTTTTCCGAGCCGCGAGAAAGCGAGATTGTTTATACGCGCGCGAGCAGACGCGCTAGCGATGGACGCGGATGCGTGTGCGTATCTGTGAGGAAGCGTGGTTAGAGCGAGTGAGAGGGGTGGTAGAGGTAGGGAGCGTTAGAGGATATACGAACGTCGCCATTAGTGCGGGCGCGCGTGAGAGGTTTTATTGGTTTCGGCAAAATTGAATTTCTATCGCGTTAGGCGTGCATCCTCGAATCGAAGTGTTCGCTATCATTGGCAAGGACCTTAAGGTGGGCGCTCTTAGCCTATACAGGTGCTCGATGACTCAAGTAGACGGAAAAGCCTGCAATTTAATTCTACTTGACCCCGGCTCAACTCTGTTTCTCCAAACAAAATCCCAATTGTGATTCGATGTCCTTCTTTTATTTTTACCCTACGTTGCCGATGGACTGGAGTACAAACAAATTTAATTGGCCGCGGGAGTGCAGTAATTTGTGAGCGCCATCGTTGAGAGAGTACAATATTTATCGGCAGTTATAGATTGATTCATTTTTTTTGCGCTCGATGGTAATAAAGCAGTTGTGATGAAGGTGAAACTAATCAGAATATTTATATCTATAATGCATAATTAAATCATATTTTTTTTATTTTTTTACAAATATTTTAAGTTCACCACGTTATACTTTATTCAATAATCGTACATTATAATCATGATAATTGAATTAAAAGCCCAACAACTGCAAAAGTCTATGTCTAAATCTGTACAAGCTTTTTTAATAAAAAGGTAAACTATACCGTTTAAAACAAATTGTATATGATTTTCATTAACGCAAAATTATAAAATTATAAATAAAAACTTTTTAACAAAATTATGGCTCTATAATATATCTTGTTGCTTTATAATAGTTTTAAAGTTATTTTAAAACGTCGATATTCGTACTATAGATTTTATTTAAAACTTTTTACAAATAGAAAGCTTAAAATACATAAAATCACTTCTTTTTATTTTTATCCATCCACTTTTTTAGAATTTAGTAGCCAGGTACACAACTTTTTAACTTTACTTTGCGTTGAATGAATATCTATAATATCGGCTTTTTAAATACATTTTAATGTTTTTACATTTATAAGTTATTCTTATCTCCTGATCGTTCAATAAGGTTATAAATAACTATTAAAGAAATATTGTAAGCATAAACAATTTATAAACGCATTCTTAACAGTTAATTTAAAAATTATTTTGCGACTACAATTATAATGAACAATATAAATCAAAATAAAGTAAATAAAAACAATGTAAATTAAAAAAGGAATAATTTTTTATAATTTTAATAGGTCTTTAAAGTACAATATAATTATCACATTCAAGAATTATTATCAAAGATGGAAACCATGTAATATTTTTTTTTTTTACTGTCCATCAGATGCATAGTATCTACTTACTATTGAAATGTAAATAGTATATATGATAAAAGGACAATATTTAAAAAATTGTTAAGTTTAGTTTAATAATTTTTATTTCACGCTTTTAATACAATAAATATTTAAAAATAATTAATATCCGTAAGTATATTTGCGCATTCAATAAAATCCCCATCACTTTGATTTTACCTTTTCTTTATATACATAAGATATTTTATTGGAAGCTTCAATAGAAATATGTCAATCAAACGACTTGTAATTTGAACTTAATATAATTTAATTGAGGTAATTTATTTTTCCTTTGCGATTAATATTCATTTTTTTTATGTTATTGCAACTTTGGCAACATAAAACTAAGCGTAGGAGATTTCACGTACGAATGAATAAGAAAGTTATGAGCGTCACAAGAAATTAGGGATTTTTAACCAGAACGTAGGCTCGACCAGTGTTTCATATTCTGTCGAATCAAAGACCTTTAATTGCATTCGGGCAAGGATTTTTCGATTCTCCGCGGATGCGACAGACTCACAATATCATCGACATTGTAATAGAGCAGCACGCAAGCGCAACAGCAAGGGCTATTATTTACTGTTTGCATCGTCGAGCATAAGCCTCGCCATCCATACGAGGCTGCTTTCTAGACTGTGGAATTGACATCGGTAAAATTAAATTTTGTCCAAGCTCATCCATTCGTAATGCATTTCTACCTTTTGACTATCGGTATCTCCCCTCTCAACGCGGGCGCACCATACACGTATACGCACTACTTCGAATTTCACAAATATCTTTTTCGTTCGATCTCGAACTGTCTTCATGCATACCGAATGCCTTTTTAGAATTTTTCGTTTACTCTTGTTAGATCTGCACATATGAATGTGAGATTACTCTCCATAGAATAATAACGCAATCGCCGACATAATATTTAAAATAGGAGAAATATTACATATCAGGAGATGTTTGCCTTAAATGTTTCCAATGTTGAGCGATCTCTATAAGTCAGACGTAATTGTTAATAATCCAAGCAATTGTACTTTTATAAACACCTTTTATACCATGTTGATGAATGAACCATCAAGTTAATATAGAAATAAAATTTCATAAAATATCACTGGTTGTAAATACTTATTCAATTTATCAGGACGATTAAGATAATTATTTTATTAAATTTTATAAAATAAATGAATTATTTCACATAGTATCATAAACAAATGATTTATGGTATATTCATTTACAAACTATTATAAAATTGTTACTGGCTAGGCTTCATAAACTTGAATACTATCAAACTTTGTTGATGTTAAATAACATTATGCTTCCCCTGTAAATAGAGCGTATATATTTTTTGCTTTTTGATGCAAGTAGAGTATAATTCTTGCAGTAAAATTTATGATGCCACATGGGATTATATGATATATTTTTAGATTTTTTCTGTAGTTATATTAGTTGAATAAAAAAATGCTCAAAACGTTAATAATTTTTAATTTATCAAATTATATAATTATTTATCCATTTATGTGAATATTAATTATATAAAACTTTGTAAATGAAAAAGTTGGTTTATATATATATATATAAATACACGTATACTCTAGTTAAATAAAAAAAGAAAATTATTTTTACTATAAAATGTGTATGAATTAAGGTCAAATTTCAGAACATTATATTTGGATAAAAATATAATTTTTATCACCTAATAAATCGCATTAAATGAATTTGTAAATGATTTTAAGATACAGATAAATAAAATTTATACATAATAATAATAAAGCATTTACTTTATTCTTGCAGAATTTTTTATAAAGATAGATTAAAAAATATTTTACCGACGACATTTTTTTATGAATAATAACTGTTGATAAAAAGAATTAATATTTTTAAGTGAAAATCATTTATATTTTGAATTGAATAAAATTGTGTTTGTTATTATCCGATTTATATAAGCAGTAAAACTTTATAATAAAATATTCTTGGTTTTAAAAGTTCGAACAATAAATTTTTGTTATCCAATACTCGTGTTATATTTCATCTATAATTTACATGCTCACTCTTTTATGAGGATTATTATTCTATAATATTCATACAAAATTTTACATTTTTTAATTCATATTTTTAATATTCTGACCATTATTCTTTAATCATTATTTATCATGTGAATAAAAATATAGTATTTTAATTTTAAATTATTTTACTTTTTTTTCATATTTAAAGTATAGGTATGAAAGCAATAGTTGAAATAAGTCGCTTAAAAATAAATAAGTAAAAATTATGTAATATTTTTATTCTTCCGGATATAGATTTTAGCTTAGATTTAGAGTTAGATTTAGATTAGAATTATATTTTATCTTATAATTAAAAGTCAGCAAATTAGCATTCTTAGAATCCCGATATCTAATAACTTATCGAATGATCCTTAGCAATTGGTTGTGATCATTTACGAAATACAGTCTAGAATGTGGTAATGAATTTTTGTAAGAAAAGCTTAACTTACCACTACCGGGAATGTAGAGATTCAGAAACAAACAGTCTTCGCTGTGATTGCCGAGGAATTTGACGATTCGCAAGAGTTGATTGTACCGACCCTGAGGCATATCTTGTAGTGCGGCTGTTTGATTTTTTATACGCGGGAGCTTTTGCGGACAGACCTGACCGAACGTATCTGCTCGCTTGATACCTTTCCAGCCAACAGGACGCTCGGGTATGCGGAACCTGAGATCGCCGATGGGAGGCGCCGCGTATGGAATCCCTCGAAACACCTCCACTGGGTCCAAATGCTGGCTGTTCAATTCCTGAAACATAATGGCAAGTTTATCTTCGCGGTTCTCTCCACACGAATGCGTTGCCCAGTTTTTTTTTAGAACCCCTCCTCTCAAGGGTATTCGCTCGAAGGAGTTACTCCTTTCACTAGGCTATAAATCTTGCGCTTACGATTTCCCGTCGGATTCAGCAGGTCTGCAGTCAATTCTACAATCTTTTGGAGTATCTTAGTTCGCGGCAGTTACATGCGTGCTAGAGCCCGGAGAATAAATAATGCAGTATGAATTCTGAGTTAGTCTGTAATTTGAGTCAATTCTGAGAGCCCATGGGTAAATGTGAAGTGAGAATCGATCCGCCTTGCTATACTGGCTACATTTGCTATATGGCATAAAGAAACGTCAAAAGCATTTGAACCTTTTACTTTTACAGGTTTTGAAAAACGAAGTATTAAATTTTATAATGAATTAGAGTCTACTTTTGGTAGCTAAGCCCAAGATTCGTAAATTGTTCTTAATGTATATTACGTATATTTAATCTAATTGATTAAAATAAAGAAAATTAAATAATAGTTAGGCTGTTGATTTAGCAATTATCAATACCAGTAAAAAATGTTTAACATGAAAATGATATTATTTTGAAGGGTATAAGTTTCAATTATAATTATTATAGTTATAATGTGTATAATTATAGTTATAAAATTGTGTTTTTCATACAGTCACTGTATATTTACAGTGAAAGTTTTTTTGGTATTTAACAAAATTACACTCAAATATAAAATCTTTAAAAAATAAATATTAATTGTTTTATTTAGAAAACAAGAGTTTTATAAGAAAAAATTAAGTTTTTGCAAATGTATAAAATAGAAAAGGTATCATTCTTTTTAAGGTGTTAAAAACATGTTACTAGAAATTCCTGTGTTACAGTAGCCTAATTACATCTCCAAAATATTATATTTAATAAAATAAAAAATGATTCATATTTTTTAAACAAAATTTTAAATGATTACCATTGTTATTTATACAAAAATATATTTTCCAACTTAAATCCTATGAGTTTTTAAAATTAAAACATATGTAATATCCAAATCATCCATCGAAATATTTTTGTATATTATAAATGTGTGTTCATTGTATCAATGTATGTTGTAATATTATAAATAATTATTTTAATTTTAAATCATACTTGAATAGTAAGTAATAATATCGCAAAAAGAATTTTATCAATTAATTATGTAAACAAGATCAATTTATTTAGAAATGTACACGAAAATACAATATGCAATCATTTTATACATACAACATTTTCTATATAAGATTGTTTTTTTATGTAACATAAAAAGTTATATTTTCATTGTGTTATAAAAATTAAAAATTTTCTTAATTTTAATATTTTCTTACTTTATGAAAATAGTTATTTTACTACATTCGAAAAAGTCAAAATATTGAGTTACTAGAGGATTGCCTAATCGCACGTGGGAAGTAAAAGAGCTTCATGTTCATCGAATTGCAGATTAGGAACTCTTTTACTGCAAAATAAATATGCTTCATAAAATAATAATTCCTTGCTTTCATAAAAAATATATACAATGAATTATATTAAATATATTGTAAAAAATTGATATATATATATATATATATATATATTAATAGAGGAAATTTTTTTTTTACACCTGTTAACAATTTATTATATTCAAATGAAAGAGTAAATTTTTTTATGTGTAAATATGTATAATTAAATATGAAAGAAATATAGAAAATATATCTTGACATTTCAGAATTAATTTTTACAATTCTGTTGAATTATGTGTAATAGTTTAAAAATTTTCCACAAATATAATTTAACAAACGACTAAACCTTATCATTGTAATTGAAACATTTATTTTTATTGTGGAAGAAGACTAAATAACCATCAATATTTAAAAAAAAATTCACACTTCTTATGTATAGAGACATTTTATTATCAAATAAATACTTTATATTCATTAAAGTTTTATTTATTAGTGAAGTCTTATTACGTACAATAGGTATTGTATTTTATAGTATATATATATATATCTATATTCTATATTGATAACCGAGAATACCAGATCATAAAGATAAATTATTGCAAAAGCTGTATTACATAAGTTAAAAATAACAATTTAAGATATTCAAAACATTTTTTTTATTATTATTATTTTGTAGTTTGTATACATATATTTGTACGTCCTTTACAATAATTTTAAGAGGGGTTTTATATATTTATATTTAAAAATAATTCACTATCTAAATTTCCAAATTTATAAATTTCTCCACATGAAAAGCGATATATGACACCAAAATAAAAATGAATTTGTTTTTATTGGTTTGAATATTTGTAAATTTTAAATATATTAAAAAAATCAACTGATGTAGTTCTACACAATTGTACTATTATTCAGAAAATCGAATTTATTAATTTATGTTTTTTGATTAATTATTTATTCTTATTATTTAAATATTGTTTGGACAGCATAACGAATTGAAATGTTTTTCTTTGGGTTTTATTGCAATAATGTACAAAAAGTATATAGCGTATGAGTGAACTGTACATTGTATTAAAAATAAAAATAAATTGATAAATTAAATTTTTATAATTGACACGTGTATAAGTATTTAGTTGGTATTTAAATTAATGTATTAATAATCAAAAAGAAAATATCCATGTACTGAAAAGCTTATAATTTGGTGTAAAATCATTTATAAACTGAATAAAGTATTTCGTTGAATATTATAAGAACTTCTGACTCAACGTCGATGAAAAACTCAAGGATGAAGACGAAAGAGGTATTTAAAAAAGAATATTTGGCTCACTCCATCGGTAGAAAATTTATTTTTTTATGTTGCGCGATTCGTTTCGTTCATCTCTATAAAATACACTACGTAGCATACAAAGCGTGCGGCTATTGTTGATCCAGCTTTGCGAAATACTTGCAGTCGTTTTCGTCGACTGAAATAAATATCGAAGCGGGTTGACAATGCCCAACTCGTTCATTTTATGACTACTGAAAGCCCTCGTACGTATAAATATGAAATATATAGGGGTGTCGGCAGCCCCACCCACAGATTTCTCTCCCTTTGCACTTTTTTCCATTCTCGCACTCTTACCGCCGCTCTCCGCTTCTTTCATTTTCCGCTCGTGCTAACTTCGTTTCGAAAAATACCAGAAAAATATGATGACACCACTAGTGCAGGGAAAATTCCTTTTGGATAATTCTACGCATTTTCTGAGATACGATAGAGAGAGAGAGAGAGAGGGATAAATAGAGGGAGATAAACAGAAAGACTGGGGCGAGGAAAAGAAGCAGCAGGACGGATGAAATAAAATAATATCGGGCTGCTGCGCTAAACGCGCGGAGACTGCAAAGCAGTCTCGTGAATTATTATAATTTTTTCCGCGGCTGAGACCTTCTGGAACTCTCTATGTGCAGACGATTTCATTCGAAAATCAATCGAGCCCGAACGTGACCGTAATGTCTTATAGGTGCGTTGTCGTCGTCATCGTTCCCGCAGTCGCCCTCTTATGTCCAGAAAGCTATGCTAAGTAGTGGAGTGGGGCGCGTTGAGTGCGAAAGGATGCCGTTTTCGGAATATTTTGGATTCTAGGCGCGAGTCGATCTCATTTGCCAGACCGAATGAATAAGCGCAGTATGAATGTATGGGTCGGTAGTACGCTCCGATTATATATTATAGCACTGTTTGTAACATTAGTGGATGAATAAATCATAATTTCAAATTCTATACTAATACATCCCAAATTGACTACGACGATAACTCGAGCAATTTTTCAACCTATATTCAAATACGTTTGCCCGTGATTGAATCATCAGATGTTTTTTCATTTTAACAAATGCTCGATAACTTTTGATGTACTGACTGACTTCACGTGAACGATAAATTTTCAAAATGCCAGATGATCAAAGACTAACTTTAATAAGGCACTGTAAACGACGTCACCGCAGTTCCCGTGACTAGAGGCTCCAGTAATACAATTTGAGTTTAATTTTCCGTTCTAATACATACAACTTTATCAATATTTATTTATATAATTTTATGTTTACTGCTCAACTTAAATAATCAAAAAATTTTTTTATTTAAATAATGTAAACATTCATTCCTTCTATTAATATTGATATTAATAATTTATCAAAATAGATATAAATATCAAACCTAAAAAAAAAAATAATATAATTAACAATATTAATAATTAATATGTTTTTCAAATTATAGTATTTTTATTTTATTAGTTGTTACGTATATAATGTGGTTAGTGCTTCATAAAATTTATGTATAATTATAACATAATCTTAATTCAAAACAACGTTACTAATGAAGTTTTATTATAAAATTTTGTGTGCTCATATATAAATTCTTTATATTCATATTACAAATATTTTACATTTACTATTTAAAATTATTATATTTGCATTTTATAGATAATTGACTTAGGAATTTTACATTTAATTAATAAATTCTAAAATTCTAAAATAAAAAATATAAAGTTTATAGCACAATAATAAAATTTATTATCACATTAAATATCTTATTGAAATAAACGAATAGCTTACACAATTCTTGAAATTACATTAATATTTACTAATATTAATGAGTTTTATAATAATATTTTTTTAAAATAGAGTAAAAATTTCTAAAACGTACTTATAAAATTTTATGAAACATTTAAAATATTATAATTTAACATAAATTAAGTATGTTTGATATTTTTAATAAATAATTTAATTAAAGAAATTGTAAAGAATTAGCATTATTGCTAAAGTAAGGGCAAATTATAAAGAGGTAAAATTTGCTTGTATGAAATAAATATTTGGTTTGACTTAAGATTATGACATAAAGATAAACTCGAACGGTGTTAAAATTTACATAAAATACAATTTATTCACATAAATTATAATAATGTTTTAGAGGACAGAATTTTCTTACATTTGTTTACTGTGTAGAAAATTATATTTCTAAATAATTATAAAACATCAAAAAAATAGATATACTTCGGTAAAAATATTATGAGTATTACGTGGATAATACTAAATATTTCGGCTTTTATTTGTGAAGTTTTAATTAGATTAGTGATATCAATTGGATGTAATTATCTCGGTTCTTCATAATAATTGTTATAAAATATACCGTTTTACTTAGATATCCTATTAAACATTAATTTTTCTAAATTTTTTTATAACTAGTGTGTCTTAATTAACTTTGTTATTGATTCGTTCTGAAGTATATGAATTGGTTTTATTGTTAGCTTATAGTAAATAGTATGTTATAAGGTTAGATCAGCAGTTTTAGATCAAACTTAATAGGCGTGTTTGAGTATAATTTTATTAATATTTTTTACGCTCAATGAGTTATTACTAAGTATTAAAAAAATAAACGTAAACTTTTTAGTCTAAATAGTGCTATAAATTTTCTAGTAACTGTCCCTGTCCCACGAAAATGTATAGAATCTTTTTTATCCTGTACTCGTAATTACAGGGATCTTAAATCCTGAGCAATATCTTTTTAAGAAAATAAGAATGAAAAGGGATGAAATTTTATGCTTTGAATGGTTAAGCTAGAAACAGTCCACCTTCAATTTTATCTCTTCTCATGTGTAGTGAGACGAATGATACTCATTGAAATACATTCATTCAGTAGCCTTTTGTGGTCGGTCGACTTCAAGTTCCTAATTAAACCAGCAACGACGGAGAGAGAATGGTCCATAATAAAGGGTATTACAGGAGCTCAAAGATCAAAGAGTCTTTCGTTAAGTACGGTATATAGTGAATAATGTAAATAATTAAAAAACTAATCGATGTTAGATTTATAAAAAATACAATACATTTCATTCTAAGAAAGGGTATTGGATTATGATTATACATTTTGAGCAAGATTAAATCAAATTACTTAAGTTAAAATGATAATAAAACCTAAAATATGTACTAAGTAATACATTCTTGATTATTAAAGGTAATTTGTTAAAAATGCTTATCCAAATTTATATATATGGAATCAATTAAAAAGTTTAATTTACAGGTATTTAACTAAGTGTTTTGAAAATTTGTATTCTGTTTATTTTAAATAACTTTAAAGCGACTTGTTAGATTAATTAATTAAAAAAATATTAGAGAATCACTTTTAGAAATATGAATGTAGAAATTTTGTATGCAAAATGTATTTTTAATAATAGAGCGAAATTCAATATATTTCAATTTTTACAGCACGCCGGTAAATTATGCATCAATACTCATATACGATGTAATAGAATTATTAATATAATAAATAATGATATAATTTAAATTCTAAAATGATCATAACATAGTATTATGGATGAAGTTGAATAATATAATTGATTAATTAGTTTTAAAGCAATTCTATCATGTCAGTTATATTCATGAAACATAATACGTATATTATTTCGTGTTAGATTTTGATTTATTTTAAATAGTTTATTTCAAATACTTTTTAACTATTAAGGCAATGTAATGCTCTGAAATACAATTTTAATTTAAGTAACGTACGTATTTAGTTTCATATCTAATTGTTTTTAAACCTTGCATTTAATAAATAATCAAATAATTTATTTAGCTAGTAATTGACCAAGGCAAATTCATCTGTACTATGTACAGTCGGTAATTATTAAAGATCAGTAATAGTTAATAAAAATATAATTTATTGAATACAAAATACAGAATTGGCGACTTATTTGTGAGTATCAATAATGTGAGCATAAGGTAGTACGAAGGATCCAATGAGTTTACTCGTACGTAATTTTGCTTGTATGGCAAATCGTGCCCAGAAGTCAACTAAGGCTGCGGAAAAAATGGCTTAGAGGAGGAAGGCATGCAGAGGAATTGGAACACATTTTAACTAATTTAATGCATTAGCCAACGTAAAGCTTTCGAGTGACATCTAAAAAGAGAAGGTGTTTCTATTCGATTCGTGCATACCCCGGCCCTCGGCGGCTTGTGAATTGTCGTCAACGACTTAGCCAAGACCGCGACTCGGTCAGCCAAGCTAGTGATACAAGAGTCGACGACTTCTTTCCGGCATTAGCATACGAGTGTCGTCACTCTCGTGTGCCCGAGCACCGATGTAAATATCAATTAGTTGTAATTGATGTCAGGCGCGTGGAATTCATGACATCGGGTCGTTAGGGTTCGATTCTTTCATTGTCACGTCACATGTGATCAATCCAAACGGATAAAATGACTCCAACGCCATTGCCATGGTCGGCAATGGATGTACAGACTTTTGTGCGTAGTCGGGCTTAAAATTACGCAGCTAATGGTATTTAATTCTCATTTATTTGCTGTCGACTACGACTGCCGCTGTCATTTAGTAATGTGCCACTTCTTCCTTTTCTGTCGGAACGACTGATGCGATTTTAGATTCACTTTTTATCGAGGCGGAGAATTGAATTTTAATGCATTTTCATACTCATTTTTTAATTAATTAGAAATAGTATTATTTGAACTTTTATTAAACTTCTTTTTTCTTCTTTACAAATTTTTTTTTTTTAATCAAATTTGAATTACTTAATTATTTTACAGTATCTAATTAGAAATTTAGAAAATCTAATTTGAATATAACTCGATCTTAAATAATTGTAAGAATGAGACTTATGTGCAAAAAATATTTTTATTTACCATCACTTGTTGAATGAAAAGAAAATCAACTTGGTTAAAAATTTTCTTGAAAATGTTAAACAGTCGACTGAGAGAAAAATAGAATTATAATTAAAATCACGTTGTAAATATAAACTATCTACAAAGGATATGTAGTAACAAAAGTCTTCTTTATTTTACAAATGAATAATTTTGTATGTATTAATTAAAGATTCAATATGTAAGAAGTCGTAAGCTTGAATATAAACATTTAAAATTTTAACGATTGTATAATAAATTTGACAAAATATCATACATCAAGGGCAGTGTTAGTCCTTGTACAATAATAAAAAAGTCTGCAATCAATATGAATACAAAAATAATCGTTTAAATTTTTGGATTGTACTAACTACTAACTACTAACTGTATAAAATTATCTATGTGATATGTTAAGCAAATCTTTTATTATTAAGAAGAAGTTAAATATTCTATTCCCATCCATAAGAACGTATTTGATTCACTAAATTCGTTTTATGAAGAGCTGAGTAACTACGAAATATTAAAAGTTCTTTAAGAGCTTTCGGGCAAACTAGTAATGAATGTTTTAACTTAATTATGTGGTTGATAACATGAAAATTTTTTTGAAGGATCAAAAAGATTATTATTATAATTACTTTTTTAATCTATACTACTTATGCTACTTAAAATAAGTTATGATAATTTTTTTCGAAGTTTGTAAGAAATTTGTAACCAGATGGAAGGCAATTCATATTTAAAAAAAATCACCTCGTTAACAAATTATCGAACTAATGTAGATCATAAATTTGCATCTTATATTTATTAATGTAGAAAAATATTTTTCATCGATTTTTATAGTAAGTAGACTGTAGTTATCAATATAAAATACATACAAAGTAGCTACTTATTCTATTTAAATTCTGATATAGAGTAGTATCCTATGCAATTGAAAGGGAACTAGTATTGTAATATAGGCGCTAATTTATTTTTAATTTTCGCTAAATTCTAGATATATTATTTATGCTTGTCAATAATTCCTAAAATAAATTTTAGTGTGAAAAATTATAAAATGATTTTTATTTTTCCCAGAATTCTAGGAATACCGTTAAATAATAGAATTCTCCACCCTTACTATACAAAAAACACACTGCATACTTTTATGAAGAACAGCAACTAGTTAACAATACGTCGATTCCAATAAATCGAATCAATAAATCAGTTTTTTTTTAAATATTTATGCGGCTCTATTAACTAATTATTATTGAATTAATCTACTCAATGACATTATGCCACTAACTTTCGAAATGCTCTCGTTTCAGTTACCGAAAAAGCAAAAAGAACTGGCTGTGTTGAAGCACATCGCGCCGGTAGTCGGGCTAACCATTATATCAAAGTGCCGGTGCTCGAAACGATTATCACGATCGGGTTTGCGAAACATATTCAGGAGATCGTTGCATTAATTTATATAACTGAATGTGAAAGTTGCTCGGTAGTACGTAGCCTAATATACGGAGCATCGATGATGATTGATCGGGGTAACGAGCGAATGCAGCCTCTGTAAATTATCGTTTCTGATTTGTCACCCATACCACGCAATAATAGTGAAATAGTTGTTTATTCGAGTATCCATCTTTTATAGGACGTCGAGCACGAGTCGCGATCGCAATGATGATTTTGATAGGATTGGGCGCGTATATATGAAGCTGAGTTTTGTTGTATACCCGAGGGAAAAAGTTGATGAAGTCACTCGATGAGCCCATATTTAGCGTAATGAAACAGTTGATTTTACGTCTCACGAGAACAAATGAATACATATGAATTAATATTGGATGCCGGTGTATTAATCAAAGTTCTGCGTTATTCATGTCAATGCTGAACAGTTATTTTAAGGTACGATGAATTACGATGTATTATTTGTTGCTTGAGCGACGATCATTGTATTGTTAAATAATTTAAAGTTTAGTTTATGTATCATAATTGTGCAAATCAACGTTGTATATAACAAAATATTTTACTACTAATTAACATTTTTATTTAAAAGAAAAATACCATTTACTGTAGGAAGCAATAATCTGTAATTAAAAAAAATAAAAAATTTTTATAAAAATTGTTATGTTATGAGCAATATTTGATTCGTTAACTGATAATTTCGATAAAATTATTTGCATAATATTTTATTTTTAACATTAGCCTGAATTTGTTTTGTTTAAAAAAATACACGTATAATCAATAATGTAGTTGGTATTATTTGTTTGCAATTATTGTCAAATTTCTTTTATGTATTAAATTGATAATTAAAATGTGGACTGAACAAACACAGATACTTTTCACTCATTGAAACTGTTACGCTCATTTCCCATTCATTTGTAAATGTTCTTCGTATGCGTTCAATAATATTCACTGACTAAAGAATAAAAAAGAATTTTTATTTAAAATTCTTATTAAATATTCGAGTGATAATTGCATTAAGGATGTACCAATTGTACGTGTACATAATTGCATTTACGTTGTCTTCTGTTGATTTACTATAATGAAGGGTCAATGGGAACATTAGATGTACAGTATAGTCGAGAATACGATTTTCACATTACGTGGTCAGAAATATCAATTTATTTTACGATTGATCGGGATATTTTAGCATTGTTATGTCTGTGGTGTGCGAAACTATCCTGTGATACTTTTTTCTACAATGCTACCGTAGAACATTATATAATGCATACATATATAATACACACATCATGTATGCAAGAAAAGTGTATGCAGATATACTCCAACAGGTACAATTGCTGCTTATGCCCTTGTCATCGTCAATCGCTTTATGCATGGGCCTTTCTCCGCCTCCTTTGCTTCGTCAATAATTTCACTCTATACCTCGTTCTCTTGTTCTCTTTATCTCTGTCTGGCCAAATAAGTAATAGTACATTTGTACAAGTACTCGGTTAGAGAAAAAGTGAAATAGAGCAAGAGATAAAGAGAAAGAGAGCAAGAGAATATTCCGCGACTGTGGTGAAAAGCCTTTCATAAATATGGACGATGTACACGTCCATCTAGTTCCTCTATAGAATAAAGTTTCCTATGTACATTCTATAATCAGTATGTACCCTAGTACGTATGTATACATGTGCGTGCTTATGCGGGTGCACTCAATTATACAAGTTCATTTGAAATTTAGGTTGTACGAAAACACTATTTCTTTTTAATGAGAACCTATAAAAAGTGACTAAATCACCTCAACTTAGTTAAAAAAATTCGTTCAATTAGTTATAACAATTAAAAGGCTATAAATGATAATATTTTTTTGTATCATTTTTCTAAATGAAGTTGCGTTTTAAATAAAAAAATTAGTAAGAATTTATTTCAATTATTTTTTACATTTATTATTATAAACGATTTATTAATTAACACGAGTGGATAATTGTATATATTTTATCAAAATGTTTTTATTGATTTAAAAATCACACAAAATTAAATAACTGATTAATAAAGAGTGAAATTTGATTTAAAGAAATAACGTCTTTTTTTTTTAATTTTATTTATCCAAGAATCAAATCAAACTTAACATATTTTCTTTTTAAAAATAATTTAAACATAGACTTTGTAACTGTTGCGAAGTCATTCCGCTAAATGAAAACAGTTTTAAAAAAAATTGTTTCATTTATCTCTTGAATTACGTTCATTAATTTTTTATATCCTCCTATAGTAATAAAAGTAATCCTATTACTACAAGGATAACCTATGCAAAAATTTCAATAACAAAATTTATATTTTTTTTTAATGAATAGATAATAATTCTATTAATTTTAATTATTATTAATGTAAAATCTTTATTATTATATTCCTATCTAGTTTTTTTAATTGAATTATGAAGTATTCTGACAACAGTGGGTTTCACAACTCAAATAAAAAATAAAGTTCATAAATCTGTTGTCATAATTTAAGTATAATCGATTGATTGGACAAAAAGTAAGAGAATACTAGAAATCTAGGTATGCTTACACGTGTTTAATATTCTTGAAAAATATTATAATTTAGACAAACATAGAAATTTATCAATGTTGCTATAAATAAATAATAGTTTATGATAAAATGAAATTACTAATTGCTGTACATTGAAAAACAATTTAAGGTTTTGTATATTTTCAATTGTTATTCTTGATACTGAAATTGCAAAGCAAAATTTCAATTTACGTATTAAAAAAAAATTAAATATTTGTTAAGAATAATTTTATTTATTTATTTATTAATGTTGGTGATCTGAATTTATAGAAATCATCTATCTAATTCATTTTAGTTGAATTAGTTGTTTAGAAAATAATACGTTTGATTTAATATAAATTTTTTATTGTACATTTTGTTCATTTGATTTGAATGTTACACAAGAGTAAACTTTATTTATTTATTTATCCTTGAACAAAGTCTATAATTATGAGTTTATAAAATTTATAATTATTATTTTTAAGCGGAAAAATGACGTAGCTGTCAGAGTTTAATATTGTTTTAGTTGTGTAGTGCACGTCAAGAACGCCGATACAGTAAATATATTTCAATTTAGACGTCTAGATATTTTTTTTATAAATATACATAAAAAATATATTAACAAATAAATCAACGTATTTTATTACATTATTTTTATTAGATTCAGAATTATACGATGTTCATTATTGTGGGTAGTCCTAGAGATAAATATGGAGAACTAATGAAATGTATTGAAAGTTTAAAATCGTATGGACAGATAATCGATCGCTCAATTGTAAAGCTTGATCGAAATTACATTTCTAATGAATGAATTACAAGAGTAATAAGTTTCTATCTAAATTAAAGATACAATCTGAAATAATTCTGAATACTGCTCATTCTTTTTAAGCGTTACAACTGATGTCAATTTAATTATTTTAATTATTGACTAAATAATATTACACTGGCAGATATTAAACGAAGCCAAGGACTTAGTTAAAACATGACTCTTTCATATTCGATCATTTTTGAAATATAATATAAGTCAACTAGAGTTCGCAAATTTCGTAGCCAAATATTCTCGAATGCATGCAGAACGCACGTATTTGTAGATGCTTAATTGAAAATGTGCCGTGCCTTATACACTTAAAGTTTCGCTTATGAAGGGTGCGGAAAAAAGCCATTATAAGATGAGATAATCTCGCTAGTAAAAGAGTTGCGATAACCGACCTGCAAAATGCCACGAATCTGGCCCGACTTGGTCTCCACAATCCTGGATGCGTATCGCGTGGGAGCCGGTGGCTGCTGGGGCGGTGCCGTATCGATAAGGTCGACGAGTTGGGCCAGCAGGAGCAGGACGACCGTTCGGCGCAGTCCTAACCGCCGGGGACATCGTAAGGGCATCACAGCAGCGACAGCAGCAGCATCCGGGGACCAATGACAACAGCATGCCCTCGATCGGTCGGTCCTCGCTTGGATGGGTTCGGGGTCTCTCGTCTCGGCATCGAAGCTTCCCCCTACATTCGGCCCTCGGCCTATGGCTCCCACCCTGAAACACGAAGATCCGCCGATTACTCGCTTGTGCTTATCATCGCAAGAGTCGCCGAGCTAAGTAGTCGGCGCTAGGCGGCTACGAGACGTGAATTTTCCTTTGTTCATAGATAGGAGAAGCCTCCCTTTCATTGCCGCATTTTCGGGGAAAAGATAGCAGTTGCAAGTGACCGCGCTAGGAGGCACACAGATTGCCTTTTTCAATTAATTCGAATACGCATTCGATTCATGAGATCATTCCGAGATATTTGCCGTGAAAAGAGTTAGACACAATGCTTTTGGCCCGTTAATACTCAATTGATTATCGTAGCTCGCTGTTAATATATTACGAACATTTCTATCATTTCAGAGCGAAGCAAATGGCGCTTAAATACAAAAGATCATTTGTATTTAAGAGCAGCAGCTTATATTAAATAATATTTAAAACTCGGGCAATTTACAAGTATAAGATAGAAAGGCAGAGAGAACGAGGAAATGGTGTTTGTACGTATGAGTATGATATTACGTGTTTGTATATATAAATACTTATAATAATTGTAATTTTCAATATATGCATCCATTGTCCAGTGTACGAAAATTGTATGGCAATGCCTTCAAAGAAAATAAAGTAAGAAAGTTATAATAGAAAATACTTGAGAGCGTTGTTCTTCCTAGAAGATTTTTTTGCAATTTTGAATGCTTTTTGAATATTCACCTTTACTCGTGAGCTCGTAAATCTTGTAGCAGTCTCCTTAATTTTCACAGGAAACAAGTAAATTTTTATACTGGAAGGGAAGCAACTTCCCTTTCAAGATTAAGCCATTCCAGTGGCTATTTTTTTCGTTTTATAAGGGCTGCATGTAAAAAGAAAGTAAGACAAACCTCTTTCGTGAAGAGCAACGGCCTCGGTACATTTTTCCAAGTACATATAACTTTGTTTTAAAGGACTCACTACTCGAAAAAGAAAAGTCTTCCTCTTGCGTCTGACGTATAATCATAGGAAAGAAGAAAGTGGAAGCAGTCATTCTCACTCGATGCAAATCGAAAAAAAAGTTTTTCAGCTTTCCTTCTACCTGCCACCCCGATTCCTTCTATATCAGTTTTTTCTGGATATGTTTTATTAATTTTTTATTATTTAACTCTTTCGTGGGATTTTACATTTCATCTTATTGAAAAATTTTTTTTCCATTGTTAGATTTTTAAAACCATCTCTGTTTGCTTTACCAATAAAAAATCATCAGTAGTGAGTATATTGAAGATTAAGCGCTGCATTCTCCGTTCGCATCATTTATTTTATTTTCGCTAGTTTAAATGAAAATTTATACATGCGAATGTATACACACACACACACACACACACACACACACACACGCACGCACGTATGTATGCTGTGCTTATAAATGGAGCATGCTTGTTTTTAAGATTTATTGTATTATAATAGGAAATATATTATCCATAATATTTAAAACATTTATTAACTTTTCTATTTCATTGAATTTAATAAATACCAAAATTTGAAATATTTTTTTTTATTTAATATTTTTTATATTATATAACAGATTTACAGTTGTTTTTCTTATTTGAAACTTTTAAAATGTAACTATAGGATCTATTTAGATTATTATTGGACTATTTATCTTAAATTTTTTTCACTGGAAGCTCACTCAGTAAAGTTAATAATATTATTTTTAAGGGGTCCAATATTTTTCATTACTTGTTTCTCTCAACATTCCTTACATAGTATTACACACGTGCCGAGATTTTTCTTTCAAGATATTATTAATCTGCTTTTCCTCGCATCATCTACCCCGATCTCACTTGATATATTTCTATCAGTATATTTCTTTTCTGCCACGGTATTCAGACACCTTAACTTCTCCGCAAGCCATTTTCCTTCTTCACTGCTCGATTCGATAGAAGGCAAAGGAATTTCTCGTATTTTTTTTTACTCGCGATGCAGCCGCAAGCATAGGCCGAGAAATGGAGGAGTTGGCAAATGTGAGCGAGTTGAATCGTCACGCGACATAAAAACTTGCCAGCCATTGTAATTCATTTGTTGGATCATCGCATAATTTATTAAAACCTCGGTCGCATAGTTGATCGTCGTGCCACGGTATAGATATGCGCATGATTTAAGGTGCCACGGTATCGATTTAATACTTGTGAATTTTGAATGTTTCTAATTTAATACGAAGCATTTCGAAAAAGCTGGTTCTTCTTTTTGAATGTGCGTGTGACTCAGTTCGTTGTTAAGCATATTTAGGTGGGTGTTATTTTCAGGATTCATGGCAATTTTCGTTCTTAGTTTTCATATTTACCGAGTCCCAAGGCAATAAGATTTATAACGATGCACCCCATATGAAGGTATAAAAGACGTAGAGTGAATTGGTCCGTTCGCGATTCAGGAGCACTTACCATTTCGCATAATTTTGGAATATGAATAGATGCACTGAAAATGCGTTAATCTTTACGCACTGTGTATTTGTAATTGGTACTCATTGGATTTGAAATTAAATACCCTTTAAAAAATGCGAAGCTGTGTAGTACGAAGCAAGCAACAAAGCTTGCTCGAGAAGGTACGGTTGAACTCCGCGAAGCTAGGAAATAATAGAATGGAGCTCGCGGCTTGTTTGTTATCCTAATTCAATGAAATTCAGACGTATGAAAAATTTCAATGCCCTTAATCCGAGGACTCAAATCGCGACCTCCGCTGAGCATTATTCAATTCACTCGAGCCTCAGGGTTCAAGGATTTCATTATGAGAGCGCAGCCGTTGCTACGACATAGGCAAGGGGGCGGGAGGGAAGAGCGGGCAGTGCAATGCATACCGCCGGAAGGAACGTCACCTAGACGGATGAGAGATATCATAGTGATTGGGTGACGGAGATTGCCGAACACCCTTGGTTGCGTGGAGAAGCCGATGCTCTTAGGCGGGGAAGAAAGAGTGAGCGCGAGAAATAGCGAGAATCGGTCGGTGGAGCGAACGTGAGGAGGGGGGGGGGAGGGAAGAAGGAGGAGGAAGAAATCAGGAAGTGTAAAGCGAATTGCGGCTGCGGAAGCCGTTTGCTTAAAGAATCTTGGACGTACGGATATCAAGAGTTTTTAAATGTATGACTGATTTGGATTTTCGCGATTTTTATTTTCCCTACTGATTCCAAATATTTTTTAAATTAGAACGGTAATGAGAATGGAATTGAAAATGAATTAAATATTATTAATTCAGGACATCGATTTTCTGCACTTTTTATGCTTAACTTTGAAAAATTTTTCTAAAATTTCACTATAATTTATTTAAAGTTGTTTGATTTATTACTGGAATGCTTGAAATAACATTACTACCTTTAAATTTACAGTTTTATGCGGAATACTGCATTGGAATATAATGAATCACCTATTCTATTTATTTAGTCAGTTGTAATATTGATGACTCTGATAAAAAGCTTCCATTAAAGACGATTTATTCAAGTAATAAAATAATTATAATGTACGAATTTTAGCAAAAATCTTATATTTAATTATTTGAGCATGAACGTACTTTTTTAATCGATGTTTGATATTATATGCATCAAATTTTCTGAATTTAAAAATAATGGTTTCGTGAAAGTATTATAAATTCAATAATAAATTAAAAAATTCTGTACTCATAAAATAAAAAATAATGACGTGCGGGACTTTTTACCCAATGTCTAAAACTGATTATACAAACGAGTAGTCGTGTTAAATATTCTCGTATAATAAATTAACTACTTTCACAAAAATATTTTGTACATTATTTCAATATTGTGATAATTTAAGGAATCGGCATGAAAAACTGAGGTATCTAATAATTAAAGTTTAATATTAGACATTGCTTTTACACGTGATTTATTATGTAAACCTATTATAGGAACGCTTTAAATATTATCAGGAAAATATTTTTTGAACAAGCTTTCTTGATGCGTGGAAAGGAATATTCAATATTAAATTAAATGTAGCGTTACAATAATAAGTATAAATTAAAGCTATAACAAGTACAAACAATTCACAGTGCTAATCGAATTATACCAACATTCGTAATTAGCGCTAATAGCCGTCATCAATTATAAAACAAGTGTAAAGAAATACAGATATGGTTGCACAATTATGAAATCCCTTACACGCATTAAATGGTAAGATTAATGAGTACTCTTGACAAGTATTATTAAAGCTTTCACGTGGTAAATTTATGCAGCATTTTTATCAATGCATTTGTGAATCAACGAAAACGTCAGACAAGTTAGTTCGTATATAGAAAATTACGAAGCAGCTATGAATGCATTTTGGATATAATTATATCGAGAAACCGAGAATACGTATTTATAAGGAACAGTAGATGATTGAGACGCTGGATAATTGAGGCTCAAAATAAAATGAAAAAAGTTCGCTTTTGCATTGCACTGCCCTATAAATATAATCTCGAATTGCTTGATTTCAGATTTTGACATACAATAATATAATTATAATAATTATAATAGACAAATTGAATATTGTTATATATGGTACAACTTTATTTGCACTTTGATTATAAACGTTTTTATTCAATTACAAACAATTAAATGGTTACCTCAATCAATGACAAAAACTAAATGGTTACGTTTTTAACATCGCATAAAATAAATATCTATATTTTATGGAGGTCTTTCTTTTTTCTTTTTGTTTGAAGTAGTAAAGATTGTAAAAATTTAATAGTTACCAAGAGCAAACTCTGAAGTATTTACAATTTCTTCTTGCGGCTATGAAATCATTCTTTATTCATTGTCAGCATGGTTGAAAAAATGGTTTTACTTTAAAAAAGCTTCAAAATTGTTATTACTTGTATTATTAAATTTTAACTGTAGTTTTCACTGTTGTAATAGAATATTAAAACATTAATTTGCAAGAGCATTAATTAAAGCAAGTTAAAATGGTATCAAAAATAAATATTTTACAATTAAGGGACATATATATATATATTTAGAAATAAATTATTAATAATTTATTAAATTCGATCAATAATTTATAAAAAAGTCATATTATAAATATTGTATATCTTCTATCAAAATTCACATATATAAAATATATTTATATATTTAATATGTATTTTTTTTTAATTAGCAATAATTCATCTATAATTAAAAGGAACGTAACTACTCATCATTTAGAATAGAATATAACACTAAGCAATCATTTAGAATGAAAAATACATTATAATAATGATTAAATAAATTAAATTAAGTCTATATAAATAAAAAAAATTAAATGTAAGCTGTTCTTCAACTTTGAATATAATTATTTAATATAAATGATTTTTCATATTTAAACATTTTATTTTAAAATGAGCCGATAGTTGGTCGTATATCAAAAAATAATGAATTTTACTATTTTAGAAGTATTTTGACGAAAGTACAAGTAATAGAGTTTTCATCATGTTGACACAGCAATATTCATTGCCATAAACGAAATAAATCCTGTATAATATAATTCATCAATTTAATTTGAAAATGGCCTCCTCGTGTACTCTAAATTTTATTATATTAATAAGTACCCGTCAAAATTTGTTAAATAAAGGTTTTTTAACGCGTTTCTTAATCAATTTGAAAGTGTTTAAATTGTTACATATATTTATGAAATTAGAAATAAATCATTTTGTGTTTTAAATTATTAATTAATTCTAACTAATATGAAGCAAATAACTTTTATTTACTAGTGATTTAATATGTACATTACTAATCAAAATTCAATACACATTAAATTACACAGGAAAGACAATATATATTAAAATTCTTGTGAGTATAGCTGTTAAAAAGAAAAATGTTGAATTGAAATTGTAAATATTCGTGTTTCATGCTCATTGTTCTTCATATTCAGTAGTGTCGAATATGATGTCAAGAGAAAGACACAATAAATATATGACGATACTATATTAATTACATGTAAAATAAATTGTAAAAGAACTCTCAAAATAAAGTAGAAGTAATTATAATGCAACAAAATATCACTGACTAGCAAATCAAACATATCTGACCAAAAGTAACAAAAATAATAATTTTATAAAATATTGTAATTAAAGCACGAATTTTCCTTTCTATCGATAAGCGAAAATCATTAATTAAAGTATAGTTTAGCGAAGTACATGAATATGAGCTGTTATATAAAATCAGCTGCTTTTTAGCTCATTGTTCTGATTAGACTTATACTGTATTTGATTTAATAGTAGGCTAATAATTGTTATTAATTTTCAAATAAGAATTTATAATCGAAGCAAGCATTTAATTGATTTTTATGCTATAATAAAAATTATTTTTTAATTATAAAAAATTTTTAATTTTTAATTTTTAATTAATCTCTCTTAAATTCAAAAAATGTTTTTTTTTGAAAATGAATTTGTTGTTAATTTGGCAATATTTAAATATTCATACTTATCTCGTAAGTGTCACATACATGCGTAAATATAAATATATATATATATATGTGTGTGTGTGTGTACATAGTTGGTTTATTACATTTTCTGATTACTAATATAGTAATTAATCTTTATGTTATAAGATGTACTTTAAATGACATTTGTTACAGAAACCTAGGCTTTCTGAGTATAAACTTTCATGATACGTGAATGAGTAACGTACGTAATGGCATTTATAATCTAACGTATTTATTATACATAAAAGGGTATGGTTCTAAAATGATGATAATATAATTAAGTAAACATAAATGTATTTATAATTTTGTTTCTTAAGGCATTCATTGCAATCAATATTATTTTTATTTTTACCTTTAAATTAACATGAAAATGTAACTGTTCTCAATATTATATGTATTTATAAGTATAATTTACAAAAAAGTTCTGTTTTCGAAGATAAATTATGTATACTAGTCTTAACGAGTTTTACATAGGTGTTACATTAAAGTTATTAAACTACAATCTCTTAAATTATAAATGTTGTACAGATAATATACGTTGATGCATGATATAGGCAGATTGTTTTATAAGTCCGCAAGATTTGTAATTTCAATAAAAATTCTAGTCACTTAAACTTTTGTCATAAAATATAACTTTTATTTTAAAATATTTTATAAGTTATAAAAGACTTTTATTGAGAATAATTTAACTTTTAAATTTAATAAATTTTTACCATTATATATATATATATATATATATAAATTAAAAAAGCAATCGTTTAAATATACAAGTTTTATTGCTAAAAACATTTATATTTTTCATAGGTTGGATATAATTTTTTCGAACTTAATGCGTTATTTATTACTAACGAATATTAATCAAATGCAATTATTAAATGTTAGAACAAAGTTAATTTCGGCGAGTTGAATAAGTATTAACAGAAAACGAGATGCGTTCACATAATATATTTAATGCTAAACAAGGAATTTTATTAAATAGAAATTACATGATTTTATTTTTTCGATACCAAAGCAAAAGTAGCATAATTGGTATTTTTTATAAAGTAGAATATAAATTTCAGGAGAAAATCTAAGAATAATCTGTAATGGATAAATTTTTAAAGTGGATCGTTAGTCCCATACTTAACAGATAAACATCAACTAGGCTCAGACATATTCGCGGCAACATATTTTACCGAATGTAGAACGCTCTCTTATAAATGCGACAGTTTAAGGTAAATGGCAGGTGTTAAATCGGCTAATAGCGCGTGCACATTTTTTTCGAGGTAAAGACGAGTAAGTGACAAATCTTCGTTGTGCATGGCTGGGCGTCGACTATAATTGCAGCTACTCGTCTTGGCGTCGAGCTCGCAGATCCGAAGAGTGAGAGAAAGAGGCGAGATAAGAGTCAAGTCGAAAATGGCTAGTCGATTCCTCCCTTCCAACTTTCTCTTACTCGTCCACTCACTTTTTCGCTCCTACTCTCTCTCTCTCTCTTTCGCTCACTAGCTCTCTCATTTCTCGATTCCCACATCGTTGACATTTTTAAACCGCGCCGCGACTCCGCGGTCGATATGTCTCGAGGATAACGCGCATGCGCCCCCTCGACCAACACGTCCCGACACCTGCTGTTGCTCTCGGCTTACTTCATATCGTCGGCTGCACTGTGCGGAGGACGGCGGACACGGCAACAGGAGCGCGAAGGGCGGCACTCCACCTGAGCGTGTGGTGCGTTTTGTTTCGTCTCGGTACTTCGTCCCTTCTTCGACGCCTGACCTTCGGCTTCCATCTTAAAATCGGCTCTCTGGTTTTGCTTCAGTGATAGGAGCTCACTGGGAAACGGGAGGACCTGCATAATTTTGTCCCGACGGCTCATACGAATGGCTCATTGCGGCCTCGGCTCTACCTGAGTTTCAGACCAGTTCCCCGATATCAGGTAGGTAATTTCGTGTATTGTCAGTTTCCCTGCCGTACTACTTCCTAGCTGATGGATCATCAGTAATGTCACCGTTGTGAGACTCTCGTGCATAGAACCATCCAAAAGCCTCGCGAATTCGGTCGTTTCGTCGTTTATCGATCAGATACAGTTGTTACCTCCTTACGATACCTTTTTCATGTAATCCGTCTGCCTGCTATCTACTTTCCGACTTCATTTATACGGGCTGTTACCTAATCTTAATATTCGCTTTCAACATAACCTATATAGCATTTGGATCTTTTTTTTATGTACATTTGTTTAAGAGCTTGCGCTTGGTCTGTTTTCATTAAAGGTTCCGCTTGAACAAGATGTCGACATCGGCGATTTTTATCCTGGATGTGAAGGGCAAGGTCCTGATATCCAGGAACTATCGTGGGGATATAGAGGCAGGTGTTATTGAGAAATTTATGCCACTTGTAATGGAAAGAGAGGAAGAAAGTAATCTTACACCGATCATTCAAACTACAGAGTGTACTTATGCATATATAAAATATAACAATTTATATATTGTATCTACCACTAAAAAAAATGCAAATATATCATTGGTATTTGTATTTTTACACAAAGTTGTTCAAGTTATGCAAGAATATTTCAAGGAATTGGAAGAAGAAAGTATAAGGGACAATTTTGTTGTCATTTATGAACTTCTTGATGAATTGCTTGACTTTGGATATCCACAAACAACTGACAGCAAAATATTACAAGAATATATAACACAAGAGGGTCATAAATTAGAAATTCAGCCTAGAATTCCGATGGCAGTGACAAATGCAGTTTCGTGGAGATCGGAAGGTATAAAGTATAGAAAGAATGAGGTGTTTTTAGATGTAATTGAATCGGTTAATTTATTAGCAAATGCAAATGGTAATGTACTTAGTTCAGAAATTGTTGGAGCTATTAAGATGAGAGTTTATTTATCTGGAATGCCAGAACTTCGTTTGGGTTTGAATGACAAAGTACTCTTCGAATCTACTGGTCGTGGAAAATCAAAGTCTGTTGAACTGGAAGATGTTAAATTTCACCAGTGTGTAAGGCTATCAAGATTTGAAAATGATAGAACTATATCATTTATTCCACCAGATGGAGAATTTGAATTGATGTCTTATCGTTTAAATACTCATGTCAAACCTTTAATTTGGATTGAATCAGTGATAGAGCGACATGCGCACAGTAGGGTTGAGTATATGATAAAAGCTCGCTCTCAGTTTAAAAGGCGCTCTACAGCAAATAATGTAGAAATAGTTATACCAGTGCCAAATGATGCAGATTCACCAAAATTTAAAACTACTATTGGAAGTGTTAAATACTCTCCTGAACAAAGTGCAATTACATGGTCTATTAAATCTTTCCCTGGTGGTAAAGAATATCTTATGAGGGCACATTTTGGTCTACCCTCAGTTGTTGGTGAGGATATAGAAGGTAAACCACCAATTCAAGTCAAGTTTGAAATACCATATTTTACTACATCAGGCATTCAAGTTCGATATTTAAAAATCATTGAAAAAAGTGGATATCAGGCATTACCATGGGTTCGATACATCACACAGAATGGAGACTATCAATTGAGGACAAATTAAAGCATAAATAAGAAGAGCAATTTCCGTATGATTTGTTTTATTCTTATCTTAGAAAAATTTTTTGTGAGTGTTAAGGAATGTCAGAATTTTTGTTACATAACTATCTAATGCAGTGATAATCGATCGGAAAAGTGATAATTTGTTTTAATTTTTAATTCATATTATAAAATCTAGTTTTTATGCAGATTTTTATCGGTATTATTATATTGAATTATTTAAAAAAAATTGTATAGAACTTTTAAAACGCAAGATTTTTTATTGTTGTTAATATTACGATTTAACTACCATGAGTCATAAGGGAAAGTGGACCAATTGACTAACAGTTTTTCATTTTGTACATAATAAATCGTATTCCGTGCAAGTGCTAGATATCAAGCTTCGATTTTAATTTGTTAAAAGTATGATTATTGAAGGGAAAACAGTTTTTGCGTTTATATGAATAATGTTATTATTATAGCTAGTGTAAAATCTGTAAATGTATGAAAAAGAAATAATAAATTTTCGATTAAAAAATATGACATTATCCTTGTTGGTTATTGTATCACATTTATTAACTTTTGTTGTATTACATTTTTTTTCTTAAACCACTTAGAATTATTCAGCTGTATGTTATAATATTGATCAATTTTTGAAGACAACTTTTGAATTACACATGACGAGAAAGACGATCGTTCGAGTTTCAATAAAAAAAATGTGGCCAAATAATAATAATAATAATAATAAAGAAACTTAATACTAAAATAAAATTATACGCATATTGGTAGAAACGTCTTAATCAGAAACATTAATTAATTTCGCAAGGAGTTATCTATTGGGTAGAGCCTTCGATTTCGTTCTTAAGATACTGTCTATAAAAATGACAACTTCTTATTTGATCAGACCCTTGTCATTTCGTAGTTAATATAAGGTAAGCGCCTCCGTCCTCGGGTAAAGTACCAGTGAGGTCGAAATCCTCTGCTTATTCCTTCCGTCGGTACTCTTGTCGGTACAAGAGCCCGTTATCGAGGTGGACTCTCGGTCACTTAAGATAAACTTGACGCTCGTTAAGGGAGTTACTCAGGACTTCGTGGTTGTATTTATCAGGCTTAAATACATCGTTTAACTTGGCAACATCCGGAGAAATCGGAAAAGCTCGTTAGCCGTTGGGAGAAACTCGACTACAACCCATTGCCATTTGCCACCTATTGTAAATGTGATTTGCGCCCGTATGTAAACTCTGATCGCATTGTAACCAATTAATATCACGCGGTGTCGAACTAATCTTTGGGGAACGGGCTTCCTTATGAACGAAGACTTAAAGCTTCATCTCTGGTTTTCTATCCTTGGAGATTGATTAGATTACCAAAGAAACATAAGTTTCTTGATACATTTATATATACTGTTCGTATTAATAAACCGCATTCGCTATAACAAATTTTTTTATCGGGCGCCCATCTCTGTAGGAATAAAAACACAACGGGTTCTTGATATTCAATGAATCTTATTAAAAATCAATATTTCAAAGATTACCCTTTCAAAGATTTTTACCCTAAAAAGTTGTTTTTATTATAATTCATTAAAAATTTTTACGTAAATAACATTTGCAATTACTTTTATTTTGAAAAATCATACTATTTTTGTTTATAAAAAAAAAGAAAAATTAACAAAATTCAATATTTTATTATTAAAAATTATATAATAAATTACAAGTATTTGCTCGAATTTGGCATAAATTTTAATTGAAAGTACAGGATTGAAATAATATTAACTTTAATATACGTATTATAATACGATATTTTAATAATGCAAAAAAGGTATTTGTATGCCATTACTAAGCGTGTATTTAAGGCTTTCCCAGTTTATTCAGTTTTTCTTTTATTTGAAAAATTTTGAAATACAGCCACAGTTTTTTGCGAATTGGAATGTTTTTCTCAAAAAAGGAACGTTTTTAATATTCATGCACGTGCGTGTACATAGAGTACACGAGCGATAAGAAGTTTTAATATATATTAAATTAATTCTTCCGTTGATTCTAATACATCATTAATATATTTTCACCATTGTACGGAGAGAAGCATTTTGTTATAGACATCGTTGAAAAGCGTAAATCCCTATTAAAAAAAGAAAGAAAGAAAAAAATCAATCGTCATCGAGATGCGTATCGTGTCCCTGCCTTTTACGTAACAATCACGAATGCAGTTCTCAAGCCGTGTAATTTCTTCGAATTTATCTTGTATAATCACACCTACTGCTAATAGAAAAAGCCAATTTGCCATAGCACCGGAGCGAAGCAGTCAAAGAAATCCGAGTCGACCGCAACTGCCTCGAGTACTGGTTTGAATTCGGGAACATTGGAGTAATTCAGCTTCGCTTCTCAACAATATCAACCTCCTGCTGTTCTCGAAGCTGCTTTTTATCTCGCATAGGATAACCCACTTTACTACTTTATTCGGGCTGCGTCTCGATGTCCCACCGTTCTTAAATCGCGATATCTCTTACGGATGTCCTCTGATGCGCCAGAGACTTGCTTAAATCGGTCATTAATTTTGAATGGCGCTATTACGAGACGCGAATGCCAAAAGGTCCACGTAAAGGCCCTTAATTATTATTTCATTATTTCAATATTATATACTACTTAGACGGCTTTTACAAAGATTCTTCAATATCTCATTTTACATTGGATGGCGTTTCCATCATTTTTATAAATAATCCTTATATTTTTTAGCTACTTGATTTTTTTTATTTAATTAGTACTATCAATTGATTGTAAAATTTAATATTTAATATTTTACGTACATGGCAAACGACTAAGTTAATAATGTTAATATAATATAATTATATTTAGTACCACTAAATTTAATATAAATTAAAATATCGCATTTCAATCATTATTTAAGTATTATTTTCTAAGCTTATTTTATGAAATCGTATTATACAAATTACTTTTTGTAACATATTGTATAAAGTATAAATCATTGATTCAAAAATATGTTTGTGTATTGTGTTCAATTTAGTTTAGTTAATAGTTTTATTTATGTGATCAATAATAAATAAATTAATAAAAAGTTTTTTCAAATTTTCCTTCTAATTATAGGTTTGAAAACAGTTTTATATGGCATGTTTAGATCTTACTTTTGAGAACTCGGAAATATCCTAGTATCAAACATTTGCTTTCATATTTCAATGCAGAAGCTTAATCAATTGATAAATGTGGATAGTATAATATTTTTAAAAAGTTTAGTTGATTAGTTAAAATAATACTAATATGACAAATTGGTGCTCGAAACTTCGGCAATCAAAACAATCAGTATTTTGATTCTCATGTACTGAGTTCAGTGAAATATTATGTACATGCACATTCATACATTTGGTTTTAATGACATGATATTTAATTTTTTTCATCCTAAAATATTTAAAAAGCTATAAATTATTTTAAAAAATTACGTCCAATAGTATTAGACGTATGATGCTTAATATGCGCACAAGAAATCGAGCATTCATGGTACGTATAATGCAAGAATTTTATTGTGCTCTATTCAACAATGATTTTATTCATTATGTTCACCTCTCATATGCAACATTTTATATTCTTTTTGACAATATATAGTGAAGAGTAATTTTTAATAATTTAGAATTAATTAAAGACTTGTTAAAACATAGACATTCTTACTTAATATTTTATTATGATGAATTAATTATTTATCTATGTAAGATTTATTAAAAATAATTCATAAAAGAGTTTGTAACCATATAATACATTTTATTTTTAAAATTGATTTTATAAAGTATAAATTTAGAAGAATAAAGTAATAATTATTATTTTGTTATAAGAAATTATAATTTCCAATTGCTAAAAATGCTAATAAATAATTTACGTTTCATTCTAAGTAACACTGGTGTAAAGTAATGAATTTATATTGTAATATGGTTCAATGTCTATAAATAAGGCCGCAGTTCCTTTTTGTTAAATGTAATCAGTGATGCATGAATAAATTAAGAATTGACTATTTTAATCTTCTGTAACTCTAAGCTGGTTTGAACATTGATCAACAAATGTTTGATAAAATATAATTCAGTTCTTGCGTAAAACATCTATTGACGAGTGTCAACGTACCTGCCCGGTTTCCTCTTACAGGAACTTACATAAGCATGTCAAAGTAAACACTGAAACGAAGAAGTAAAAGAAAATCTATGCCAAATATTACATTTATAATACGAGGATACTTATATTGAATTAATAAGAATCAATATTCTTAATATATTATGTTTCGTAGTTTCATTCAACAACCACGTTCTACGAGAAAATAAAATACAATAATAATTATTATGGCTATAAATTAATAACTGAAAAAAACATTAGCTCGAAGGGAGGATTTATTTTCTATGTAGAACAGAATTCCAGCAAACAATAAAAGCCATTCGCATTGACTTATCTTGGAGCTTATACAATAAGGCTGCCAAGATGCGTGTTTATCATCTTTCTGGTTCAACTTTATGCGCCTCCCGTATGGCGTATAAGCCGACTGCATCCGAGTATCGAGTTTTAGCCAGAATTCGCCTCTGATTATTGGCAACGTGGGCGTTACTGGAATAGGTGAAAAGAGATATTTAGTCGGGAGCAATGGAAAGATGCGTAAAAAAGCAATCGGAGAAATGATGGGAAGCGACAATTGGTCATCGAGGCCACAGGGCGTCGGTCTCGCGGGCTCAGCCTCGGAGAAACGAAAACCCGCTCTGAGCTCATAAGCACTGATACGCAACCTATAAATCAATGGAAATAATGCGTGGCTGTAAGGGAGGATCGATAGATGGACACTGGTCACGGAGCTCCGGTCGAGTTAGAAACACTGCCGGTGTGACAAATGAGCCGACGCGGAATCCGCCGATGCTCCAGCGGTTCCGTGAAAACATTTTAATGACAATGGGAGAGTTGCAACGATTCCCGCGCCCCGTTGCTTTTCATCGAAGCGCCCGCGTCCTTAAAAGAGCCGAATCGATAAATCAAGCCGTGACGTGCGCTAACTTCCCCTTTTTCCACACGGGAAATCCCATAATTTGGCCGACGTCTGATCGCGGTCGGCTCTCGCTTGTGCCACTTATCATCTGAAAGGGCTGCGAGCTGAAAGAAAAACTCTACTTGGAGAAAAAACACGACGTCGGTGTGATATGGAGTTGGGAAACCCACCTAGGGGCGTATTATTAAGAGATGCGACGATTATCGATTTACAATAGATAATCATTTTCGTGTGCTCTTTCAATTTATATGCACACAGTGCTTTTTCGTAAGTATAATTTCAGTATTAAAGTGAAATATCTCAAAAGCATTCTCGATTGTTTGTTAAAAGACGTCGAGAGGACATTTCACATGTTAAACTGCAATTAATTTTATCTTAGTTCGGTATCAGTGAGCGTAATAGTGATTATTCATCTCAACACAATTGATTCCTTGTATTAATGGTATTGGGTTACATGTAGACTTATGATTTTTTTGAGGTTTCAGGATAATATTGTTGAAAATTTTGTAGTATTGCTGTCGAACCGAATTGCTATGGTATTATCAATTTGTTGCTAATTATCTTCATATTTTATTAATGTTAATATTTTTTCACATTTATGTGAAGAGCTTTTAATTCAAGAAATTAAAACGAATGCAGTATAATATGTAATTTACAAAATAATTACTTAAAATTGTGTTTGAATTAATGAAAAAAATTGTATCCGAGTGGTCAATTAATTTTAAAACGATTATAATTTGAGATAGAAGATTGAAAATTGTGATCGAGTGAATGATGATTGGTATGAGAATAATACGGTTGATTATTTTCAAAGGTAAAAAAAGCATCAAGAAAAATATACAGAATTTAGATGGAAAACTTATAAAACGAAAAGGGCGCAGTAAAGCAGAGTGCAAAAAACTGTAAAAGTAAGATAGGAATAAAAAGTGGGGAGTGTTAGCCAAGTGATCGGGTTCTGTCATAACCGTCTTTTACGTTCTTTTTATACTTCAAATTTCAGTGAAACATCTTTACGGCAGTCGGAATTGAATAATTTCAGTGCTGAATGATTCTACGGAAGCATTCGCTTCGATCGTCTATATGCATCACTGCACGTGTACGTTTTTATTGCTCGGATCAATCACACAAACTCTGATTAATCGGGCCACACTTTAGCGCCCTGTCACTTCAAATTTTCTTAGCGACTAATGTAATTTTCGAATCTATTTTATGGGTTTCTGCGGTTACGGAGACGCTTAAGAAGCACTGGAGCGAGCGCAGGCTCACGCAATCAAATTTGCTAATCGCACGGACGAAGATTAATAAGGTGAAAGCAGCGTTGAGCTGTAAATTGTAGTCGGAATGTTCGTTTTCTACGGGGAGTACACAGTTGTATGGATGTTGCGACATATTTCAGGTTGAATTTCGGAAAATCTTGTATGCCATTCCGCAATGCGTTTGAAATTTCATGGGCGGAGTATATCGATGGATAGGATACTACGCGCTTTGTGTACGCATTTGACGATGCATTAAGGCAATGTGCAGAACATTCAATGGACGATCTGAAATTATAATATTGGCGTATAGAGTCGTACTTGAATGCTTATTTATATTAAGTCTTCCAGAATTATAAATTATTGTAGTAGAACATACGAATAAATGCGTGTGTGTGCTCACATATACAAAAACATAATATATGCATGTTTAAATATACGTATCGCGAGCGTGGAAAAATAATGCAAAAACATTTTAAATCTTATTTTCTTCCCTCTCTCTCTCTCTCTCTCTCTCTCTGTCTCTTTCTCTACATCGGTAAACAATGTTTAGTTTTACAACAATGGAATCGAGTAATAATTGAACTAAGTAGAGATTAATTAAAAATAATCCATGACTAGTGATAATTTTGAAAAGAATGCAAAAATCGCCACTTAGTAGTAGCAGTAAAATAACAAGTGCAATAATTCTGTGAAACTAAATGCATGATGATTTAAAGTGATTAAAAAGAACGTATAGCTACCGTGGTCAATTTTATAAAATTTCTATCTCCCTACAGTGTATATAACTCTCATCTACAGCAATCGACATTTTAAAACAGTCAGAACCCATAATTCGATTCGAAAATAATCCGACGCGTTGAGCGCTGCTCAATCTAGTCTCTCTTCATTCTTCTCTACGAACCAAAGCCTATAGCCAAGCGTCCGATTGTATCGCCGAAGTCTGTATTTTAGACTAGCCTTTTTCATCCCGAAATTGTAGCGTGCGATCTCTTTTTCTTTCTACCTCTTTCTTTCTAGCTCTCTTGATTTTCAACTTTTTCCGTATCTTCGCGTAATTAAAACGCCGGACAAAACAATATCTGCACCCCTTAGTGGGGAGAAGCTAATGTAACGGTGGTTAGGCTATTTTAGGTACGAACCTTCGTAAAATTTACGAAATATCCGGAGGCTCGAGTGCTTGAAGCATTCAATAATCATGCAGCTACTTTTCTCTTGCTTCTTGCTATATCTCTGTTTTTACATTATAGACATTAGCTGCATTGTTAGAGTAAAAAGTGCTCGCGTTGAGAATTTCGGGTCAAAAAATGTAATGTTTTTACGGAACGATTATTTTGATTCACTTAAACATTTTTTTTAACTCGACCAATGGAAACACTGTAATTTATATTATCTCTAACTTTATTATTTTACGTAAGTAGTAAACAAAAATTCATTTCAACTTGTATTAATGCATATGAATTAATAAATTTGAATGTATTTTTGAGGTATGATATTATAACCTCATTATAAATTGTAATTATTATAAGTTCAGTTAATTGGCTCTAAATGTATTTTAAATTGAGGTAATATAATTTTAGATTTAATTTAAATATAATTATAATCAATGATATTCTTTAAAAATTTATAGAAAAAATATATTTAGAAAAAAGTAAAAGCAAATCCTCAATATTTTAGAATTTTTAATTTAATGAATTTTCATTCGTTTGTAGTAAAATTTCGTAATCTTTTTTAAAATACATAGTCTTTATACTTTGTGTTTTAATATAAGTATGTTTTTATACATATAATATAAATATGTTTTATAAATGTAAATATGTTTTATAGATTTAATATAAATATGTTTTTATAGTTTTTTTTTAATTTATTTTTTAATTCAAAATGTAATTCGAAAAATCGGAAGATATAGTTTATATTTCCATAGTACGTACTACATTTTATACTAGTGTTAACGTTTGTTTTCCTTATTTTTAATAATAATAAGCAATTAAAAGTAAATGAAAACATGTCATTATGCTAATTGAATTGCAATCATTTAATCAATGATTGAATCACATAAGGAATTTTGATAAAATGAATATTATAAATTACTTATTTTTTTTAAAAACAGTATTTTGAATAAATCAGTGTGTGCTTTCAAACTTTTAGTGGTTCATTCTTTTAGCGTCTTTAATTGGATCGTACCGACAATTAATTTTTTTTTTAAAAAACATACAATAGTTGTAATATACTTTATTGAATAAATATAATGATCTTTAGGATAACAATTTTTTTTTATTATAAATGTATTTATATCGCATATAAGAGTTTAAAAATATAAGATTAAAACTCTATTTTTGTCGATTTCTAATTTAGATTAAATTTATAAAGTCAAGTGAAATTTTAAAAAGTTTTATACAAAATTTTTAATTAAACCTTTGATTTTTTGAAAAAGATTACTATAAAGCAAGAAAGTAAAACTAACCAATTTTGTAACAGTATATTGTTTCAAAGGTTTGTTTCGTGAAAATTTTTCATGCAACATTCTATGTTTTAATTAGTAGATACTCATTCGTTAATTGAGAATCGGTCTACGGTTATAATTTCTTGAAAAATTTTTTAATTATTTTTACACTATTATTAGTAACTGTAATACAATGAGAAATATTACGTTACATCATCTAATATCTTCTTTAAGACAATGTCACGATCTCATTTGTACATGAATTTGACCTAAAATCACATTTTACGATGATTATTGTATTTATTAAATATCAATTAATCAAGAAAGGAATATTATATTAAAGCCTTGATAGTTTACTATACAATAGAGAAATAGTTTCTTCAGTTACGTTAAAAGAATTCCTAATCAATAAACTGCAATAAGGAGAAGTTGTTTTGTAAAGAATAGCTGCCAGAGTATTTTATTAAAGTACAATACTTAGGAGGTATCCTCAGCGGCACTCGATAGCTAAGCGACTCATCACGAGTAAGAAATCATGCGTTAGACGCCGGTGTAAATTCAGGTCTGAGCTACTCATGTCGATAACAACTTCATGCACCTCTTCAATGTCTATTTCATATATGGAGGTTTCATTCACGTCGCAGAACAATATATTCCAGTGTCGGGTCGGGCTACAGACGGCAACGGAAGAAGCGCTCGAGAAATGCAAAATACAAGGAAATAAATGAACTATCGCATGAAATAAGCTCCCAAAGAGGAAGGATCTCTTCGAGACGCACACTGAGAAAGTATAGCATCGGAATAATGATTCGCCATGGAGTATCTGTAAATGTGTTGTAATATATGGGCGGGCGATTAGCGATCCATCACTCGTGTCACGAGGCCAAGGCGTTCGGCAACGCGAGTGCAGAAGGAGGAAATATGCTCGGACGCGTCTGGACGTATATCAAAAAGACTTACGCGTTCGGCGGTGTGGGTCGCGGCAAAGTGGTGGTGCTGCATGGCGACGAGAAACGGGGGCGGGCACGACAGAGATTCCTGAACAAATTATCTGCGCCGGGAGCGAACGTTGAACTCGACCGGAGGCGCCTCGTACTTCCCTTTCTATATTTTTATCCCTATTTCACGCATTCTCGCGATCTCTCTTTTCCCCTCTTTGGCCATAACGCATTGGATAATAATTGGAGGCTACGATGCTCGTTTTCCATTCGCATTTACGTTACGGAAAATCACTCTACTTCGAACCGCACAGTCTTGCGTAGTAAATGGGTGTGAGGATTTTATTCGCTCGGTAATCCTCAACTTTGGATTTTTTGCCTCGAAGCAAAAATTTATACTCTATTTGCACATTCTATTTCAAATAAGTTACAGTTTCAGGTGACAACAATTTTAATACAATCTTTATTTTTTAATACGCGCATTTCCTCGCTTTTAAATAACAAATGTGTAAATTGAGAATTTTACGACTTTTCGAACTTTCTCCGATATCTACCACATTTTGTACTTCTAACTAGAAAAAAATTTTATTCCGCATTTGAATTTCGTATTTTATTTAAAAAATTTTTAATTTTGAAACTTTTGTGTACAGCTATTTTGAACAATACATTAATACGTATTGATTTATATATAATTTCTCTTAAAATTACGATCTAAGAGTTTAATTTTCGTCCTATACTATTTGCTTTTTTCTTTATTCATAAATATAACTTAATTTTATTATTGTTATGATTAAAGTTTAATCAATGTATAGGAAAGATACATGAAGAAAAACGTTCAATTTTCATTCGAATGAATTGTTTGCTTTTTAAATATTACAAGTCCTTTTTTTGTAGAATATTGATAAACTGTCAACTCATTTTAAATACATTTTATTTATTTTGAAATATCGAAGTATCCTTTAGATTCAACCTATATATATATATATATATATATATATATATATATATATATATATATACACACACACAAATATATGCACACACGTAATATCAATACTCAAAATGATATCCTTTTTAATTATTTTTTAAATAAGGTAACGGGGGTTCCCTAAAATTGTATTTTTTTAATTTTCAATTGATAAGAATAAATATTTTTCAGTATCGGTTATTAAATTATAATAGATTTAGTTTTATAACAACCAGCCATAATAATAACATTTTATTTTTTGCCGACTGAATACAACATTATATGGTAATATGATCTTTATAAACGTATGAGACGAAACATTCAGATATTTAATATAGTGCGATAGAATGAATTTTATACATTTCTATATTAAATCTACAAAAAGACTATTTTATATTACACTTTTCTCCAATAAAGGTGAAAATAAGTGCATTGCATGTATATTCGTTTTAATCAATTTACAATTTCAATTCAACAAGTGTCCATCCGTAGCGCTGATCAGGACTTCATTCAAGAGACAATATAAAGGACAATAATTAAAGGAAGACGGAAGTCAAGTTGCCCCTATTCCATTACACAATTTGTTTAATGTTCATCCTCTTTCCTTTGAATTGTAAAATTCATCATATTCAGCGAGTTCGGTTACGAAATCCGTATCGAGTGATTACTAATTAAGTGAGTTTTCAAGAATTAAAGAGGAAGGCAGAGAAGGACGGTCAGTTATACCGAAGTGGATTACACACCAGCTTCTGGATAATGTCGCGCCTCACTGAACACAATATACGTGGCATTCACGTAAACGCGCTCACATTTATAATTTTGTGTGCGTATCTACTACTGCGTTATGGGTTAATGGTTTACGAGGGCGTGGAGGCTTCCCGGGGATTATGTAGCTGATCAATGAGATTGTTTCGTGATTTGCCATCTGACAGCTTGAATTTGACGAGCTTTACGAGAACCCGCACGCGAACTTTATTTCACCAGCTCACCCACTGTTGCAAGCGCGGTTTCGAGCTCGAAAAAAATAGATCGGCGCTTTTTACTGTTCTCTAACACTCCGGCCTTTTTTATTGTTAGTTAAATATTTAAAAAAAAATGCTAGTTCATGCAATCAAAAAAATATGTATGTTAATTAATGCAAGTGAAATTAAGCGTCGAAACGAATGAAGCGATGCTCCGAATTGAAAATGCTACGGTTTTGCAACTGTAAATGATGATTTTTCGCTGTAACATAATGATCAAGTGCTTTCAATTTCATATGCTGATTGTTCCGTTTCATCGCCCTATTACTCGACTTATTTACCAAACATAATTTTTTTACGTCTTTTGGAAAAGTTTGTCAATTATAACGACACGACAATAATTTAATTATGTGAATAACCGTATCGTTGTTTACTTTTATTTTATTATTAATAACATGTATATATAGATGAAGAAATTTGCCAAAATTATTTTAATATTTGTTAATTTTTATTTACAATTCATATATATGTGTGTAATACATAAATTTACATGAATTATAAATATGAAAACTTACCTTTGCTATCAGTATGAGTGAAACTAGCCAATACTTATGAACGATAGCTTATACAATAGCAACTTCTGTACTGTTGGAATTTTCAAGGTTCAACTGAAAAAAGATTTTTCTTTATTAAACTATTATATTTGAAATATTATTAAACTTATAAGCTATACTAATTTTATTCATATTTGAATGTGTTAAAAGGATCAACATTATTAAATTAGGGTAAAAAAACTTATAGAAATTTATATGTTACGTATACAACATTTTTTCTTATGCTGTTTTAATGAAGTCTTTTCATTAAGACAAGGACACCTTGTCTAGGTGCGCAAGACCATTACCAAGATCAATGTTTTTTTGGTAAAAAAAATAATCGCTTAGAGCGGTAGACCGGTACAATACATGCCTTCGAGTAAGACGATATTGCATTTGAATTTGATATTATTGTCACATAAGTAGTAGTGACATCGATATAGGGAATGGATTGAATCTAAAGTTGTTATGAAAAATCTCGTAAAGGACCACTTTCTAAGCTTAGATATCTACTGAGACTCAGCATTTTATTGAGAATATACACGCTGATACGACAGGTAAGTTTAAATTTTATTTTTATCTCCTTCAAGATCAGTTGCATAGTTTTTAATGAATATCGAGTTGGGCATTCTGCTACGTGAGTATCCTAAGTCTGCTGGAATTCAATAACTATACCTCGTATCAGATTGCATTAGTTCGACTAGCTTGATAAGGGTAACTGCTTGTATTCACCATACTACATTCATACCATTAGAAAGTTTAGTGAAGGCTTCAATCTTAGATTAGATGAACTTAGATTCAAAGCTTAAACTATAAAATGCTGGATATAAAATGATCGTGTCTACTTTATTAAGGATACGATGGTTGGGCCTGGACAATGATTATTAATAAAACCTTATAAAGAAATGCATTTATTAAAATTTTCTTTAATGTTTCGAATATATCTCAAATTCGCGAATTAACTATAAGCTCTGGAGTTTGGATCTCCACTACCAGGCGGTCGGAGGATAAATGGTATTTTAATAGAGTAGTCAAGTAGGTTGTAAGTATCGTAGGGACATTCAGTTATATAGATCGTTATTCGTCTCCTTAAATTTTATGGTGACCTTTTTCTGCAAGCACTTGCAGACTAGTGCAGTACCTGCTATTCTCATGGCACACTGCAGAAAGAGTTGACATAGCTGCGAGTCTTACGTATTATCTGTCCTCGTGTAATACAGAGTTAGCATAGATTTTTTCGTTGATTTATAGTTTGCTGCGCCTCACTCTCGTTTCTATGCCTTTTAAAATTAAATATTTACATATGAATGTTAAGTATGCGAAGGGCTTACTTCACTTCATTCAGAAATTGTATTTTATTTTAAGCTCTCCTCCTATGTTTGACATTTATTTAAAGCAATATTACTAACAATATTTGTTTGTGAAATTATAAAAATTATTTTTGGTGTTTATCAAAAAAATATAATTTATTTCCAATGATTATTATAAAAAAAATTCTTTTTCATATTTTTAAAATAAAGAAACTTTTGTAGTTGACTACATGTTTAATGAATGTTCTGTAATTATATAGATTTATAGTTATTTAATGAAATTGAATGATCAAATACTAATTTAATTAAAAAAAAAAAAAAAAAATAATTTTTAAACATCTCGTGATAAACTGTACTTATATATAAGAATGTAAAACAGTTTGGTGCAGCGTAACAATAAAAAATTTCGGATCTACGAAATGGAAGTAGAATGACCGTCTATTAGCTATGTTTATTGACTCACCAATACTATATGAACACGAAATTCATATATAATAAAAAGAAAAAATATGTAGAGAGAGAGATAGAGAGAGAGAGAGAGAGAGAGAGGGCTATATTGCTAAAAACTACAGCAAATGGAAGTGATTCTTAGTGTGAGTTTCTGGCAAAGTCTGACGTATACTTTGCCAATATTACTTAAAAATGCAAGGACAGTGGTCCTAATCAATATTTAATTTTAAATGCTAAAAGCTTAGAAATTACTCAACACTCTCATAACATTAACAATATTACTCTCCAATTTTAAAATTCTCAGTAAAATGATATCAATGATTAAAAAAAAGTTTTCTTTTTTACGTCTTTCTCATTTATTTTGATAATAAATTCATATTATATGCAAAGCAGTGAATCTCGATCGGTTTTGTATATTTAAGTATGAATACTAATATATTATACAAATATATTGATTGAATAACGAAACTTTTGGCAGAAGCATTTTATGGATAATGTAATAGTAATGTATGCATTAAGATATGTTTTTTAAGTTCATTCACTTATTAAGTTTATATGGACTCAATAAAAATGCTCATAAAGAAATATGTAAAAAGACATAAATAAGCACATGTGAGAATGAAGTAATTCACAAACATAAACGTTTCTGTCTCTTGAAGAATGTAAAAATGTTGGTAAACGAATTTTAGTGTTTGAGTAGTGACTCTTATAATAGTACTCGTTTAAGAAAGCCTCACAGTCACGATGTGAGACTGAAATAAATATTTACTCGTACTCGGACTTTTCTATAACACATTTACAAAAGCTCGCTTCGATGTGTTTTCATATTTAGCATTTTTCCTTTACGAGCGTTGTTATTTTACGAAATAATATACACTCTTTTAATCTGTTTGATTTTAAAGAGTAGTGTAATAAAATGTTATTTTATTTTACTTTATTATCGTCATTATCGCTACGATAAGTAGTTTAATATGTGATTAATATTTAAATCAAAATCATTTTCTTGTATGTATTTTGTTTGCGATAAAGATTTTATTATGAAAAATTAAAAAAATTGTTTTTGTAGTATAAATAAAATGAGTACAGGAACATTTTTCAAAGTAAAATCGATAGATTCGAATTATCTATTTTTATTTTTTACTTTATCTAACCCTGATTACTGTAGAACACTCGTGCAGAGTAACGTGGAGATCCCATAGTTCATATTTGTAAAAGTGCAAAAAATAAAAAAGGGGCCAGCACAAACGTGATGTAAAAATAACAAGGAAGATTAAAAAGTCATGAAAAAGAATCTGGGAGAAAGAGAGAAAAAGGCACACAGAAGGTATCGGGGTCGTTAAGAGAATTCAAGTCAATTGTAACAATTTTTAGTTACGTTAGCGCTGTTTGGCTTTTACATTCCAATTTTTTTTTTTTAGATCCTATTTTCTCCATTCGTAAGCCTTTGGTGATAGATATACGTTTTGTAGTTGCTTCTTCTCGATCCGCGTAATGTTGGCTTGCACCGCTCCGAGGACTAAGCATTTTCATACGTAGCACACCCCGAGTATTTTACTGGCATCAATTTGATTTCACTGAACGAGTCGTGCAAATGAATCGGAAATGAAGGAAGAACGATATATGTGAATAGCCAGTTCTCGTTAGAATGATCAGTGTGAATGCAGTTAGAATTATATCGTGCACGTAGAAATAAACTGGAAGGTGAAAAGCAAGTTCTTTTACTGGTTTATGGTCCATATACGATTACTGAGTGGATCGCTGGAGATATTTCTGTTCTGTTTGGCTAAAGGTGGTTTTTTGTTTAAATCACATGATATTAGCTTGTGATTAATGAATCGACCGAGTTATTGTTCATCATCGTGGTAACAAATCATTGCTTACTTGAAAGACCTTCTACTGTTACACTTATGATATTAATTTATTAAAATTCATGCTTTTGTCTCGGAGAAAGCAAGTCAAATAATTAATTAATCAGTTCGATCTGAATTTACGAGAAAAATCTATGCGTACATAAATGATTTTGACATACTAATATAAGTTTTTCTATATGTGCCCGAAAAAAATCTTACTTATTCTTGTAATTTTTAATGATAAAAATATTTATCAGAACCGAGGTCCGAATTTCTTCAGCGTCATCATTATTTTCCATCTGTAAAATGAAACTCGTTGTCGCGTCGTTTCAACTTCTGTTATGCCAGTAAAAAAACATAGAGCGTCCTTTTGCTATAGATGTATAGGCGTTGAAAGAAGATAATTGAGGAGCGTAGGTGCAAGAGAAGAGGAGAAAGAGCATCGAATGAAAAAAAAAAAAAGAAAAGGAAGACTGAAGTAAAAAGCTCGCGCAGTGTAGAAGGAAGCAATTTTAGGCGGAGAGCGAGGAAGGGTACGTAATAGTCATGGCTGTGTAAGGGTGGAAGCCTTTTCAGTGGTAACAGTCCTTATTGGGCGGTACCTGATAAACTTGTCTCTCCGTTCGGCGGCCGCCGCTTCTTGAATGCGAGCGACTTTGTGACTCTTCTCATTGTCAGAGCCGAAATTTGAACTACTAGACAAGAATGCTGGTGATGGCGGCAAGTTTTGATTGAAGCACGCGAAAATAGTCGAAGGGCACGAGAAGTGGTACTTGCCAAATTACTGATATGGAATCGCGCGATGCCGCGAGATGAGTCCCATATTAGGAAAGTTTCTTGCAATTTTACAGAAGACGGATAAGCTTTTTATATCTCTTTCAACACTCCTTTTCTTTTTTTACAATGTTTATATTTATATTTCCAAGCAAAAATGTAGTTTTGCTTCTTATGTAGAAGGTCTTTTTGCCTTCCGTTTCAGTATTTTATGATCTTAATCGATAGTAAATTTACATTATTCGTTCTGTCTCAAATAATCTTTCAATTAAAATTAACAAATATTTTTTACTAATATTGTATTAATTGTATTAAAGGCTACTAATGCATACCATAAAAAATTTCATAATAAGCAATAGCGTATCGTAAAATTATTGTGAAATTAGTAGCAGAATTTTTTATTACACATAATATGCAATTCTATAATTAAATGCTTATTACAAATTAACTTTATTTCTTATTGAATTCAAATTTTACACATATAAATATACAGATATACATACACACACATACACATAAATATGTAAATATATATATATATATATATTTTTTTTTTATTATTGTTTCGATGTATTCAAACAAAAGAATAAAAATATATAAATATATATTGCATAAATATTGTAAAAAGTATATTGTTTGGGTTTTTATAATTAAGTGTCGAATTGTCAAGTGATATTTTATTTTAAAAAATTTTAAGATTAAGGGAAATTAATTTCGGTGCCTAATGAAGAAAAAATAAAGCTTTAGTAAAGCATCGGAAACTTAAAAGTAGAAACAAGAAAGGGAAATCAAGTTAAATAAAGTAGATAATTATATGCTCTCCGAAGAAGTGCATTCAAACATTCACCGATTGAAACGAGCAAAGCTATTACCGGTGTGGGTCCTGGGTAAATTCTTCCTGAATAAAGAAATGAACAAATTCACGATTAAACGATAGTAAGGTATTCACTTGAAAACCCCTTTCAGAGGAAAAGACCAAGAAAGAAACCGCCTAAGTCGTAGCGACGATCTCGTTTCAAATAGGAATAGCTTGAAATTAAACGTCCAGATGCGAGGTAAGTAGGGCGATAGAGAGGAGAAGAGAGAAAGATCGTAAAATGAAATTCTTTCAGTCTTCTGGAGAAATGTTCTGCCGAGATAAGAAAAAAGCAACTCCACATTCCCCCTCTATTTTGGCTCGCGTTCGCAGTTGTACGTATGGAAAAATACAGTAGGACTCAGGCGAACATGTGTAGGAATAAGAAGTTGCAGGGGAACGGGATAGAAATGCAAGGGAGGGAAAAAGACCTCCCAGGACTTTCCTTATTATACCTGATCATTTCATTATGAAGCATTTAGCAGCAGTAGTTAAAGTCGGACCAAGAGAGAGCCACTTGATTTCGCGGATTCACGTTCTCTTTGTCCGTTGGATAAAGTTACTGGTGGCCTTTTCCGACGATGGGCACGAAGCGTAGACTCTTATTAGAGCAGCTTAGCGAGGATGCGCTTCGGATACATATTGAGCACTTTGAGATTTCGAGAAAGAAAGTTTGAGCGCCGGAATATGCCTTCGGATATTGCTGTTGTCGGAGTTCCAGCAATTGATTTGAACTTTCGTGATCGAAAGGAAGGTATAGCCTATTACCGCTTTCGTTTTCCTGTCAAGCTGAGTAAACTTCTCTCCATGAACGGCGATAATTAATTATTGTTATTAGATAAGCAAATTTCATATTACATCACTCAATAACTGCTCGCTATAAAAAAAATTATGAACCGACTTTTCAAAGATGCATTTCCGAATTACATGGTATTCATGATAATATAATTAAAGCTTACTTTCAAATCTACTGTGCTTCTTAAGCTGGTATATGTAGTTAGAGGAAAATTTTTTAACTTTTACTTTAAAGGTCCAGGAAGATTTTTTATACATAATTTTGAACTGGTGGGCTCGCATTTAACGACTACATTTATAAACTTTTCTAGTTTCACTTTTGAACAAAATCTTTTTACTACTTCGCTATGAATATTTTACATTTATATTTGATATTATAATTATCAAACAAAGATTCTTAAAACAGAATTTAGATAGCCCACAATAATATTATAATTGTTTTATGCGTTTATGTAAATAAATTACGCAAATCTAGTATGGTCTTCTTTTACTGTCTAATTGATAAAAGTTGAATATGTAATAAAATTTATTACACTGTATGTAAACAGCGTCAGATGAGTTAGTATTAATAAAATTCTTCTCTAAATTTAAATAAGTCAGCCACTTATTAATTCAATGCGAATATGAAACGTATTCATAAATGGAAAGTAATTTCATCCGAATTTAGTCATGAGAATGCATATATTAGTTGAGAGTGATATATATCGAGCACTTAACCATGAGTTTTTCCGGAACTATTCTCCGGCGTTTTCGGGAAAAATTAAAGTGCTATTATTTATAAAGTAAGGTATCGAATAAACGAGGGAAAAAATTGTTGAAAAATGCACTCCAATAATGAGTAGATACGTTCGAAACCATGAAATATTTATGCATTATTACGATAACTTACTTATAATATAGTAAGTCATTTATTGATTCAATTACTTCCATGTACATAGAGGTAGACTAAGCATTTTACTAATTCCACAGAAACCACGTATCATTTTGCTTAAGTCTTCAAAATCAAAATCATCTTTTAATTTTCTATCTGAGATTACTAAATCTATATGGACAATAGCTTTTAATGTGTACATGCGATGGTGCAATATTTTTCAAGCTATAAATTACACACTTATTAAGACATACACTATCCGCGAAAACAGAAAGAATATGGAAAACGTAAATAAAATTGTCCCTGCCATTTAAAAGTGCACGTGCTCAATTAAGAGAATAGAGAAAAAATATCTTACTGATGACATTTAAACGAATAAGATCTAAGTTAAAAAGTATCATGGATTATAACGGAATAAGATAAAAAACGTGAAGATAATGAATGCGGCTTTGCAAAAAATACAATGGTTGTTTTACTGTAAAAAAAGAAAAAAAGTGCTTATTTTTATTAAAATTTATAATTTAATTAATTATTCCACATTTATCTAATATTAAGATGAAATACAATTTTAAATTTAATTAATTATTAATAAATTTAACTAGTGAAAATCAATTGTACAACAAATTTCTTTCAATAACTAATATGAATTAATTATTTCTAAATCAATGTGAATTACTTTTCTATCGTAAATTGTAGATTTTGTATTAATACTCGTATATGATTTATTACTCTCAATAATTTGTGTTAGATATATTCAAAATGTAAACGTATCTCAAACAAGTAGCTTGCAAATTGTATATAAATTGACATAATAGTTAGATCTAGTGCTTCCTATGAAAATAAGAATAAATTAATATTTTAATGTGTTTGAAAATTTATAGGATTCAATATTGATAAGAATTTTTATTAAATCATGAGTTTTTAAAAAGAAAAACAAATTGCTTATGTTTTATAGATTGTAAAATTTAATTATACATTGAATGGAACAATGAAAATTGATTGCTACTACATATTGTCGTATAAATATATACATGTATATATCCTTTTGTATTTATTATTCAAAAGTAAACTAAAGTTTGAGTAATTAATTTTAATAGATGATGAAGACAGAAATTCAGCGATATAAAGATAGAAAATGAATTAGAAGTATATACGTTACTCATTTAAGATGAATATATAAATATAAAATTATTTTCTTTTATCGATGGCAAAAATTTTACTATATTAAAATTATTTCTAAAATCTAATTCACTTTATACATCTATTAAGAATGAGAAATGTAATTTAACGATACTAATCCATTTGGTAATGAAATATACGAAATTAGCTTATGAGTAAGTAATACTACTCGAAATTATAAAATTCATTTTCTATTTTATAGAATCTCAATGTGTTGAATAAATTTAATTTTAGTCAATATTTAGTAAAAATAGATAAGATCACGGTAGAAATTATAAAATGCAAAAGAAACGAGGTTGCATTCAAACCAAGGGTCTTGATGTTCTGAAAATAACTTCAAATTTAGGTAGTAATTTCCTATCACTGAGTCCAGCAATACTTTCGTCAACGACTTGTCAAATTATAGATCGATAGGGTATTACCTTCATCGCCTCTTTCTCAGTTGTCTCAATCTTCGTATTTATGATGCGAACGAGCTCCTCCGTTGAATGGATCTATCTTTTCTATCTTCCGTTCTCATCGCTTCTCACGTAAGCATTTTAGATAAATTGGGGCGTCTTGTTTGCTTCCTAAGTAAAGTGATAATACTAGAATAACTAAATGTGAAACTACACTCTCGGCTGTTGATAAGTAAGTATGAGTGCGTTAGTGACTTTATTACTCTAATTTAACAATGTCAATTTGCAGTAGAGCAAGAAGGCAGGATCCAGAAACTTATATGTCTTATTCTTGATTTCCTTATGATTTTGATTCCTTATTATGCTTTCATTCATTACATGAATATTTGCATCAGATATGAGAATTATTAGAAACATGAGCATTATAAGTCCATGATTGTTTTAACCCTCTACGAATAAATTTCATTTTACGCTTAATTTTAGATCGATGAATAAATAATTATATGCATCTACTGAGGGCTATTATGCAATAAGATATTTTATACTATGAATCTATTCTCAAAGATTTATAGGTGGTGAATGCTTCTTTAGGAATGAAAAAATTTCTTATACGGAGGCAAGAAATGTAAATATTCAAAGAATTAAAATTAATTTATTCGTCTCCAGAAATTGCTGCTAAATTTTAAATTTTTATTAGAATTATTTTTATTAAAAAACTCTACCTTTAGGTTGGAATACAAATTCTAGTCCTTTAAATAACGTAGATATATATATATATATATATATATATATACATATACACACACACACACATAATTTATTTATCATGAAAACGAATAGAGCTGTAACACACGTGTAAACATTGTTACTATGGAGGTTCAATCTGTATGAAATTACTTTTACATGCTCACAAAATATGTACATTGTATAAAAATTTTATACAAATACTTAGTCAAATTTTATTTATAATGCAAACAAAACATACATTTCGAATGGAATTAATGCTTAAACATGAGTAAACATATGAATGAATGAACGAATGACAAAGTAAATTAATAGTTGATAAGTAAAATATGGTAAAGATGCTACATATCTCGAATCAAAAATACGCCCACAATAACGCATTATACCTGCATCAAGTCATGTCAGAAAGCGATCATAATGAATGACAGTGACGGTCGACTTTTTAGAGAAAAAATAGGTTACATATAAAATAGAAAGAAAATAGCGCTTGCAATTTCCAATAAAATTGTGAATTTTATGTCACGAGTTTACTGGTATTTCATAGACAGTGTGGAAAATTTAACCTTTTGCGGTTAAAAAAAATTGACAAACTGTGCCTAAAATATTCATATATAGCTGTTATATTATTCTACATTAATTATTTAATTTTTCTGTTGCTCATCATTAAATATAAAATTCGAACCTGTATTTATAAATTTGTAAGTTCATAATTTAGATGATTAAATCAAAAGGTGATTTATAATTTGAAAATAAATTAGACACCACAATATTAAAGTTTAGCCTCTTATTATATATTATAAGAACATATTAATGAAACTTGGCTATTATTAATAATAAAGTTTTATAGATACTTAAATCAGTTTCAATGTTGCATAGAAAATTTAAATAGAAATCTTTTAAAGTACTAATAAACTTATAATATTTTTTAGTCTTTATTTCAGAATTCACATAAGTATAGCTTAAAATATTAAAAAATACTGCATTACTTGTTTTATGGGAATATTTTATAGATAATAAATTTCATTTATGAATAATTTATGTTTAGTGAAAGATAGTTTGAATTAAATTTTTTACAGTACTTAACGAGAAGTAAATATACAATATTCTTTAAAATGATTAAATAAATTTGAAATAAAGTTAATGTTGTAAACGAAATAAAATTGAAATGCATGTCTGTATTTCAGAATGTAAATGTTATATTGAAAGGTAAATATTCACGTTACAAGCTTGTGATTTTTCACATTTGGTAATGTCGAATATGCTACCAAGGGAAATACCGCACAATATATCTATGACGGTGTTGTATTAATTGTCTCTATTACAATTTCTAAATACGACTTTAGAAATTGAATAGCGGAAGGAATTTATAATGAAACAAGTTTTAGTGTTCTCAAAATCAGAAATACCTAACCAAAAGCACCAAGGCAAGTTTATAAAATTTTAAAATGTAAGCACAAATTTGAGTTTGATTTTCTGTCGAAAAATGAAAATCAGTTATAATAAATAAAGTACAATGAAGCGTAGTATGTAAGTATGACCCAACAAGTAAAAGTAGTAGCTTTTTAGATCATTGTTATAATTAGTTTAAAATTTTTTTATAATTTCGTAGAAGATTAATAATAATTGTCATACATATTAAAAGCAGCGAAAATTTATTGTAAGTTTCTAATCGATTTTATATTATAATAAAATTAAAAAATTGTATTTTGATGCCAACAAATTATGTCTTAGAAAGAAATAAGAAATTAAATATATTTATTTAATGTCTCTTAGTACTTCAAATTAATTTATTTCTAAATACTAGTACATTATAATTCGTATTTACCTAATTTAATAATATTAAATATCTGTGTAAAAGTATGTAAAAAAAGTATAAAAAATATACTATGGGAAATATTGAGTATACGGAAGATTCATTGATAAAAATACCATTTATTGGCAGATGTCATTGGATATTATTCAAATCAAAGTTTTTACTAAAATAAATACTTTTAATTTTTTTACGAAAATTGTGCAAAAGTTAAAACTTTGTCTAATAGTATAGGTTGCTTATTAAACAAAAAAACAAATAAAATGAAGAGAAGTATATGTGATTGAATCAGAAGTGAACAAGAACGCTTTTGTATTATTTGTCTAAAAATAAATGTAAATCATTGCAACAATTATTAAATTGTTTTTTGAAAACAAATATTCAGTATTCACACTTGGAGCTAATTAATAGTCAACAAATTATAGAAAGCAAAACTATGCTGGAAATTGATATATGAGTATGCACGTCTGTTCACTAGAAGCAATAGCAATAACCTCTAATCAACGTAGGACTACTCAGGCTTCAATTAAATATATATTTATACTATAGTATACGGCAACTGCATTATAATCTAGTTCTTTAATTCGAAAGTATTCCATGCCTATGCCACGGTATAGTTATAGTGGATTTAGTGATAAAATTGCTAAAATTGAATGATAAAAATGAAAGATAAGTTTGATGCATACATAAATTGATAAAGTTACAAGATTGCCGTGGAAGATGTTGGTGATAGGGACAATCCCGATAGCTGATTGAAAATTATGACAGAAGTGCCGAAAATTGATATTTGACTAGGCAATAATTCACAAGTCATTCTTTATAAGAAGAGGGCTGAAAATCTTTTATATCTAAGACTTCGAGGTTCTTTTTGACTTTCTCAAGCTGTTACAATATAGCTACCATTGCGCACATTCTCTTAAACATTTCCTTCGACTTCTTTTGTGTTACATTTTCCTTTCTTTTACTCTTTTACTATCTCCCTGTTCTATTCTCAATTGATCTACACTCTGAGCTGATATATTTGAGCCGTAAATACAGCGAAATTGAAAGAAATGGACGACTGTCGATTGGCTCTGACCGTTTAGAAAGAGAGCGGAAAAATCTAAAAGATGAATAAAGTATAGTAGACGAGTAAATCGGGAAGAAGTCAAGGGAGGACTCTTCTTTAGTTTCATACATAATGTACCATGAAAGAAGTGCATATTTTAGAATGAGGTATTGGTGGCAGTAGTTAGAGGCTCACTTGGTTCCTTTCAGTCTTTAGAAATGAGGATTACGAATGTCCTTAACAGAATAAGCGCATGAATGAAATATTTAAGTAAGAAGTATCACTGATACCACTGACTCTGGTTATGGTGTGCTTCTATTCTTTGCGCTTATTCGCTTTCTTAATGAATATAAGAGAAGCTTCTACTCAACAGTTCTAAACTTATTTACCATTTTTATAATTAAACTTTTTTTTAAGATTTAGTATCTTATGTATTTCATTAATTCATCTGTAAAACTATCTTAGACGGGCACACATATGATGTAACTAAAACAATTTTTTTCTGCTTTCTAGGTAATATAAATCGAAAGCTTCAATATAATATCTAAGATCAGGAAGAAATACAAGAATGTATAGGTTGTATTCGTTGTCTCAGTTTTTTTATAAACTGTTAATTAATAAATAATTTTTTTTCGATTATAGGATATAAAAAATAATTGATTCATTTTTAGAATTATCACATGTCCTTCAATTGTCTTACAATCGAGCGGATCTTTTAACAACAAAAATTCAAAAATTAATTACATAAATTAAAAAATTACATTTCATTTAAATTTTATACAAATTAATTAATTTCTGACACTATTTGTTTTTTGATTATTTTTAGGTGTACGAAATCGTTTAAGGCTTAAGTTTTCAGTTAGTTTTTTCACAATAGAGAAATTAAAGTGGAATGCTGCAAACGCACGCGTTGAAAGATCCGAGCGGTCGGGGTCTTCTTTTCGTGGTGCTTTTACGCGATGATCATGACGAATTATGGGAGCGAGGAAGAATTCAAGATATCCGCTGGGATAAAGCTTTTCATGCATTTTCTTTACACCCGCTCTTTGCGTGCGATTTATGTAAAAAACTACCTGTCTTTCTTCGTTTCTTTCGTTTTTATTTTATCATCACAAGAAAGTAAAAAAAGGTTTCAAGATGATAATTTTTTAAAATATAGTACAATAAATACTATGTATCAGTAAATAAATCTGAAATTTTTTTAAAATACAGACATAGTTTATTTTTTAAATAATAGCTTTCTAAGACCATCCATCATTTTTTTTGATAATAATGTGCTATTAATAACTGTACCTGTATATATGTAAGGACGTAGCTTGTAAACCATTAGAAAATCTGAAATAATGTTAAATATGTCAATTCAATATCAAAATTCTTAGTTTTAGTTTAATTTACAGATTGTCTATTCATTCAATTATTTGCCTTTTGCTACAGTATTTATTGCATTATAAATAGATCGATATTATCATGCAGCATTAAAGTGGTCGAAGCTTTGTAACTGTCATTCCGTTCTATTTAATTTTTTTATGCCCAATTATTTTTCGTAATTGATGGCATAAGTATAACTTTTTTTTGTATATTATAAGAAAAATTAATTTTTTTTTATTTTTTATATTTGTTGACTATAAACTATGTACAGGCTATAAAAAATTGAAAAGATTGTGAACTATATTGTTAGTTAGTAGAGACAATCTAAAACATCATTTTTGCACAATTAATTATTAATTTCATAGTTTATTATATATGTATTATTTTGAATTATTAATAAAATTGTTTAATAATGTAGCTATATTTAATTAATAATTTTAAAAGTAAATAAAATATTAACTGATAAAGTAGCTCGAAAAATTGATAAATAATCACATTAAATAGTAAATATATCATGATTCAATGTTTTATTAATATCATGCTATTTGAAAAGTAAAAAGATTATGTGTAATATTACTATAATCGATATGATATTCACAGTTGCAGGAATATAATGAAATCATGTAATCATATATTGTGATTGTTAACAATGACCATTCTTGTTAATATATTTGAATAATTAAATATAAGCATAATATGTATTATATATACATAATCATATACAAGCAATATAAAATAGTTGATCGATAGCGCAATACATATTTGCATAAATAAAATATGTTCTGAAAATGAATAAAAATATTAGATTCATATTGAAAATGTAATTTAAAAAAAGTATTTAACGTAGGACAAATGTAGAAAATGAAATATTAGACATTATAATAGCTCGACTGATGTTTCTTGTGCGAAACGTTTTAAATGAATAAACTAATAAAAGCTGCCTCCTCGCGTTTTTCTTCAGAAAGTCTAGATATAACTTGATGTACCTTTTATACATCTTGAGGCTAGAATTTCTTCGTCAAAGATATGACAGTATTCTTGATTCATTAGTTTCTTTTACTTATTCAGACTGCCATGTCTTTAAGGCCTGTATTCTTGCTCTGTATGGGAAGCCATCCTGATCAAAAGGATTATTTTAGTTCACCGGTTTGACCTTGTCATATGAACTAGATGATATTATACATTGAGATATATTTTAGTCATTTCTTTAATTTCCTTGTTCTGCTTTCTATATTTCATAAAAATTCAATGGATACACAGTAATGGATATAAAAGTAGAAACTAAAAGGAAACTTTGTTCATTGGCCTTTTAAAATAATTTTGAATGTATATTATATATTCCAAATTATATCAAATAACTTATTATTTTATGCTATTTTTTCACATGCATATTTGAGTTAGATATGTAATTAAAAATATTAGTTATTTGTGTACAGCCTCACAGATGTCTATGTTATTATAAGTGTTACTATACATAATTTTAACGCCGACGGATTTAAATTATGGAATAAATTTACCATCACATTATTTTGTTCCTATAAATAATCAATTAGCTTTCAAGTTCCTACAAACCTTTGTATTTCATAACATAATGATAAAATAATTATTAAATCAAGTATATATTATATATCACTGTTCAGATTTTAGGCATTTAATATATATATTTACACACATATTGCCGTACACATTACAGTTATATTCAGAATTTGATATAAATATAGGCATTCATTAATTATTAAAAGCGATAAACCCAGTCCGTAAATGTTTTTCTTCAGTTTATAACGACTATAGTACCGTTATGAACAAATAACAGCATTAGAAAAGACAGTATACATAGGCGAAATTAGAAATTGTTATCTTAGTTGATGTCATAACACAGAATGGGAACACGTATTATCGTAGCATCTGAAATATCTAGAACATATCGCTTCGCTTGGTGCTTGAAAAGTACCTAAAAGGAATGTTCGAATCCTTCACCTTTTTAACAGCTGTTTGAAATTTTCGCGTCAGTGGCGACGAGTACGAGGCGTTTTTCACGTAAAAAAACGCGGTGGTGGGTCCAAGCAAATGTCTCATCGTACTAGAGTCCCGTAATTGCAATGCAATAACTAGGTTTCTTTGTCGGTCGCGTCGCTTCCCTTTTTACCTCCTCTGGCAAATAAAAGCGGTTATTACTGGGGCAGGCGCTACCAGTGCTGTCCTCATTACGGGAATATGGCGTACGTAGAGTCAATGCTCGTACTACAGACATCGAGGCCGTAACGAGAGCCGCTAACGTACCTAATATCGAGCTAAGTGCTATTCGAACCGAGTTCAAGTATACGATACTCGAATGTCGTGGTGCACCCATTGTTCGCTAGTGAACCGCCCTCTAATTACGATTTCTCTGGAAGGTGTTTTAAAATGAAAGGCGAATATTTCATCAGACTCTGGACGAACACCACTTCGAGATTGCTTTCGTCTTCGTTATATTTCAACTGTGGTATAGGACCTTTTTTTATTAAACGAAGGGTATAAAATCATGCTGTTGATTTGAACAATAAATCAGGGAAAATAGCGTGTGACATTTTATATGGTAACCGTATAAGACGCGGGAAAGGTGAGAATTAATGTTGGTTTCATCTTCGGAAGGATTTTCTAAAAATATAGCTATGTTTAGATTATTATACATGGAAATTCAGAATGTATTTTTACGTGCATTACGTTTCGCATATTGCTCGATCGTATTTTATAAATTTTTATCATATTGAATTATTAATGTTTTTCCGCCATAAAGTATTCGAATAAGCTCCTCGCAAATACAGCGAGTCGAAATTAAGTTTAGAATTTGTAAAAAAAGGTCCGCGAATCTTTTTCTACGGCCACTAGTACATCGCGAATAAAATATTTTCAATGAATAAACATAATCGAGTGACCGAGTACTTTTGACACGACAGCTAACAGCGAGTGATTGCGCAAGAATTGTAATCATCGATCGATGCGGACTGGCGATCGCAGAGGGAGGAAAAAGTACGTTCCGCAACGAAATCCCCCCGAGTCTCAGTGGCCAGTAAAGTTTACGAATCACACGTATCTCGAGGGGCGATACTCCGGAAATCAATTGGTTATGCGGTATTAGAGCCAGTCTTAAGCCGCTCACTTGCAACCGACAAGCGAATGCGCTCAATGCGGTCGACCATTGGATTGGCGTTTGCGTCTCAGCTGTGGGAGGATGCAGGAGCGGCTGCATCGGTGAGCGGAACAATTAAGGCGACCCCGACCGGCCGACGCCCAAAATTCACTCTCTAGCTCTCGCCCTCTCTCTCTCCCCCTCTCTCAGTCTCGCTCTCGCGGCTCTCGCTCTTTACCTCGTAGATACACATGTGTGCACGCAACACATTATGCACAAGTTTCTTAGCGGTTACTAATTGCCTTGCACAAAGTGGACTCGCGAGCATCCACGTATTTCTGTGCTCTTTATGCACACGAGGTATTATGTTCTTCGTGTCTGTTTATTGACCCTTTGATACTATGAATTCATTCATCGCGTTAGAACGGATCGGGCTACAGTGATACCATTGATCTTCGAAATTTTAGCCTTGTTTGCAAAGAAATAGGCGAGGAGTTCTGGTTTTCATAACAATTAACAATTGATTCTAGCTGACGAGGCTCTTTTTTATCTTTAGCTCTCATAGTACTGTTCTCAGGTATCGATTGCAGACTTACATTTTTTAACATGCTTCACATTTCTCAACTGGATATGAAAATAGTGGATTGTTAGCTTCTGTCTGATATTTTTCTTATTCTGCTGCCTTTTACGATTGCTCTCTCACTCTCTCTCTCTCTCTCTCTCTCTCTCTCTCTCTCTCTCTCTCTCCCTCGTACGACCTTGCGTCTTATCGGAATCGTGCTTTCACGAGTGAATTCGCTTCCAATCAATAATACCTATGGTATCAGGAGAATTTATTAATGAAGGCTCTACTCATTAACGATATTAGAAAAATTCTTTACCGTAACATCACTATTTATTATTATCATGATTTTTTCACATTAATTTGAATAGTATATGAATGGTATATACATGTTTATTTAGTGTCATGAAATATTAACTTTCTTGTCAATTTTATGTGACATCAAATAAGCAGACAATATATATTACACGTTTATTTAACAATTACGATTTTAATTTGAGTAGGAGAAAATGGGATAATGAAATTAAAAGTGTATATTATGAGTTGAACGCTGAAAATTTGAAATTCTAATGTATGTGCTATTAAAAATTTATTTTATTCTAGTTCAGCCATTAATCGCAGATGAAGTTAATTAATTTATAACTGATCTGTATATAATTGTACATACATAATGAAAAAAGTTTATTACTTAAATAATGCTAATATTTCACAATGAACAATTACTAGGAACGCCTATCGAATATTCTAATCTTATGCCGTAAAATTGATTTCCAAAAAACAAAAGCAACCATCCCTCAAATTATACATTGAACCCTAATGCGTGAAACCGCGAAGCAAAATGTTATAATTAGTCTTTTCGAGCGCTTTTCTAAAGCAACCATAATTAAACGTCCTGGACTCAGGGCACATATAAAATTACACACCACTCGAAAATCGCCGGGACGCATGTACGTAATTAAGAGGGTACAATGCATGCGTGCAACAAGGAGCTAAATTTCGATAATTCTATTGCGGTTAGATCGGCACGTGCACGGTGTCGAACAAACGGTAAGCTTATGGGGGAGGGAGAGAAAGAAGATTTACTTGCGCACACTCTCGAGCAACTTGGAAAACGTCAGGAGCGGGGAGGGAAGGATCGGGTACCTGTCAAGACTTCGCGTCAACTATAAGAGAGCGAGCCGGTAGGAAGGGCAGAGAGTATTGAGATAAATCTCCCTCATCCAGGCATATTCACAACAATCCCCTGTGTTTCACGGGCCGTAATATCGATCCGAGAAATCCGGTCCCTCGCGTTGCACGCGGCTTTGATATTTGAGCGGCCGCGAGCCCATTCCCGTTATAAGAGTTTCTCCGATACCTCATGTTCCACCCCCCCCCCCCAGACCCCCACCCCGCGGATCCTCGATTCCTACGAGTTTCCCCCTCCACCGTTCCGGGCACGAAGATACGATTCGCGGACCAGAAGGGCTAAGAGCTCCGCTTCGACGAGTCAAAATCGTGTTCCGCTCGAGTGCGGACGCCAACAGCATCAGCCCCCTATGATACACGATGCGCCCGTATGACAACCTTTCGCCCCGAGTCTCTAACATCTTTTAGGATGTATGCAACGACCGAGACAACGATGCGATAAGGCACCGGTAGATACGCGATTTCAAACTGGAATCAGATTTTTTGATACTGCTTTTGTTTTACGCTTCAATGGATGGAGAAGAGTTTGGCGAATAATAGAGATAGGGTGAGGAAAAGAGTTCTCTTGAGAATGAAAGATATACTTTACGTACTTTATATACAGTTTTAGAATATTGCATCATATTCGCCTATAAGTTTTTTTTATTTTTAATTTATTTCTTTATTTTTTTACGTAAAATTCAATTATAAATAGGATAATTTTGCCACGTAAATATATATATATATATTTACGTTTATAAATTTATATTAATTTTTAATCCATTTTTTTAGCTTACTACGTATTTTGAAATTCAGATAAGATTTCGGGCTTTCAGTATCCGGTCAATGAATTGTATTTTACAAAAAAAAAAATGGAAAATTCTTCGATAATCTATAAATGTTATATAGTCGTTCAGATATTATAGTAACAAATAGTTTTTGAATATAAATGGTAGAATGAGAAAAAATAAAAATAACAGATATTAAAGCATAAAAACAGTAGAACTATTACACATTTTCAAGTATCTTACGAACTTCGCTTTATAATTATTATTATTGCCGAAACTCTTGGCGGATTAATAGAGTTGAAAGTTTAGGTAAAGTACTGACAAAGATACATCGAAGCCTCTGTACATCTTTGAGTACGCTGTTAACAAAATCCCTGATAAACTTTACTTTACAATTACATATTTTCTATCTTTCTTTTTAAATTTACTTCTTCAAACTCTATTAAAACGTGTGAGTCTAACAAAATAAATTAAAAGTTAAAATTGAAGCTTAACTGAGTTTAACTAATAATAATAAATACTTTTAAAAAAATTCTCATTCATAAGCGTTTTCTGTGTTATTATGAATCTTAATTCATTATTTTCTTATTATTAAAGACGTACCACTAGTAAAAAATAATACGAATGTATTTATATTGTATATTTTGTTTTAATTGGAGAAGTTTCGGTAATTTCAATACCAAAGATTTCCACTTTTACGAAACCTAGATTCCAGTTTTTAGTCCAACTGTTATTTCTTTTAGCGAAAGTATGAAGTCATACTTCAAAGATAAGAAGGAACAAGATACGTATAAAACAAGAATAAGAAAAGATGAGCAGATAATTGGAGGAGTAGCCCGATGAAGAATATAAGTGAAGCTAATTTATTATTTATTAAATCAATGATGAAGTCAGAATATCAGCAAAAGAATGAAAATGGCGGAAATTCGAAGGGCGCTCGAAAATTGTGAGCCCTGCCAATTAATTAAGGAATAGCCCTAAGATGTGAGATGTTCTACGTATGACAAGAGTTGCTGCTTTTTCATAGCTTCGTTTGAATGGCAAGGAAGTGGGACGAAACGAGGTAACTTCGAGTCGAACGATCGCTCGGTTACGAGAGCGAGGATGAGACTTGAAAGCTTGTCGACGTCATAACGCCCGAAGACACCTCGTAAAGTCTCGAGTAGTGTGGGGCTCATACGTCCAGGATTGTCTTTCTCGTTTGCTTTCAACACCCTCCTACTTCGCCGGAATATATCGCTTGCTGTCGAGGTCCGCCCCGCGTATCGATGGTCCGAGACTTTATGCGGGGATTTTTACTGTACTCTATCCGAAGGTATATGATACGACCAGAATGGATGGCGGAGGACGCGAAGAAAAGGAGATCAAGTGAGAGAAGGAGATGGACATATAGGAGAAGAGAGAACGATGGAGATACAGGACGACGAGGCCTTTTATAGCTGCTCGTAAAGTCAATGTCACGTGTAACGTCATTCTTGAACAACGATTCCACTGTTGAATCCCGTTCTTTATTGACCGAGTGGGACTCATTCTCTTTTTTTACGCACCTTTTCATTCTCTTTCATCCCTCTTTGTGATTATTGCTTACTCAAAGATGCGTATATATCTCTGCACGTACGCGTAGGACACACAGTGTGCATTACACAAACTAACAATACGGATATAGCAGTGATACAGGCCAGTTATTCATTAATAAAATTCATATTTTTCAATTGGTACGTTCTTTTAAAATTTGAGTGCTTATGAATGGCAACAATTCTGTTTGCAAATTTGACTGGATTAATTAAAAATTTATTTACACCATTTTTTACAGTTATGTTCATACAATCCGTCATTAAATGAAACGATTAAATAACAATAATTTTTTTAATTAAGGCAATTAATTTAATTCAAAATCTTTTCCACTATTATTTCGTAATTCTTTATTAACATTAAATATGCATTCAAATTAAAATTAGACATTTTTATTGGAGTTTTTTTTTTAAATTTATATTATCATTGTGTGTATTTTAATAATAAAAGTTGAATATATTATGCATTGTATGTATATTCTTATTTAAATATAAGAGAAGCCAGTAAACTAATATTTTGTCAAACATAATAATGCATAGATTTTTTTTCTAATATTTTTATGTTAAAACAATCTTGAATACAATAACGAGTTTTGTAAAGAATATTAAAACATTAATAATATATATCTTTTGTTGTCAAACTATATTTAAATCAATACTACTGTAGAAAAACACACACCCTTGATGTATTGACATATTCTCAATTTCAATACAATATCGCGTTATTAAAGGTTCATTTTCCTTTTAATCAAGTTAATATAGCAAGTAACGTGCCGCTGGATCCGTGCCTTTAACTAAAAATAGCGGGTCGTTATTTCAAGACTTTAAGAAAATGGCTCGTATTTGTTATAGATAAAAAAATAGGACATATTAATAGCTATTCAAAAAATGACAACTGCTTTTTAGGATATTGAACAAAAAGTAACATGAAAAGTATGAATACAGTAAACCTAGACTTGCACAAATTTTAAAAATAAATTTATGAATAAAATAAGAATGAAAGCAATAAAAGAAATCCATAACGTGATAAAAAGAATCTTGTAAAAAAATAATGATCCACTTTCTTTCTTATTTTTTGCAATTATAATTTTACCATTAATTCTGAAAAATAGTAAAAAAATATAATTGAATTAAATTAAACAAAATAAATTTTATAATGAATAACAAATACTTCATTTATAATTCAATATGCTTTAAATAATAAAAAAACAAAAATTTAGTATTGTATCAAATTTAAAAATCCTTGAATCATTTGTAACAAGTTTTAGTTAATAGAGTTCACATATAAATTTATAATTATGTAGGATATTATATTAAATATTTAAAATGTCTTGTTTAGATGTTTCAATTAGACATAAAAAGCAGTTTTACTTATATGAAGCTCAATTTTAAACTTTTTAAACATTTAAATAATAATGAATTCATAAATTATTTTTAAAATTCCCATAACTAAAATTCATTGATGTAGTCATATATTATTGAAAAGCTTTTATACATTTGAAGATATCTGTTGATAAAAAATGAATAAAACGAATCAATGAATGAAACTTTATTACTACATGCCTTTTCTAAAAGAAAAAATGACGTGTTTTTGATGTTACATTTATTAAAGTAATAAAGAAGCAAAAAGATTTACTTTTTCCTTTTAGCTATCGCCCTTTACGAGTAGTGAGCGCTTTTATCAAGACAACGATTCGTTATCGGTTATTGGATTCTTGTCTAAAAAAAATAAAGTAGAGCGATTCTATGCCAGGATTCGTGGTAGTAGTGAACGGACTCTTCTTCGCGGGTGTGTGACTTCGACATCCAGGTCTGTTTCAATCTCGGCGAATCACATCGTATTGCTGTATAAATGAAATTTGATGATTCGGATAAAAATACCATGTTTCCTATATTAAGATGCCTTGCTAAGGTCTAAACTAATCGAATAAATTTTGATCGGTATAAATTTTGATGTTGTCTTCATTTGTAGAGGATTTGTCAAAAAATAATAATAATAATAATAATATCAATGATTCATGATCAACTTCCGTTGCATTAGTTTCTGTTTTTATCAGATGCCTGATTTACTATTTAAATTTATTTTAAAATTTTACTTCGCATACAATTCTACGACGTTCATAAAAATTTACATGCTTATTTGTTCTTTTATGTTTTATTTATATTTATGAATAGAAATTTTTTGAAAAATTTTTGTAATGAATCATTTTTGCATTGTAATTAAAATTGTGAGTTTTATCATAAAATTTTAGAATTATAAAATGAAAGCTAAAATAGCATTTAATTTCGAAGTATTTGTAGTGTAAAATTATAGTAATAAACTATTTGTAAACTAGTATAGTTATATATCGTTTTTTATATACTTATATAGTTGATTTTTACAATTTTCATGTAATAAATTTTATTTTAGATAGTAATTTTATTATAACAAATGTATAAAAATAATGATGAAGTCTTGAATGGGAAATAATAAAAATTATTTGGCCAATTGTCTTGAAACATGTAAACATAAATTTAAATATAGGCCATTGTTTGTATATGAATTAGAAAAACATTTTCACAATTCACTTTTAGGCAATTCTAAATACATCGTACTTTACGGCAATATCTGTAAGATTAATTTAAAACTTTTGAAATTTTATTTTCATGAGAACTAATAATGCTATTCGAAGAAAAATTCTTATAGTTCACATAAATTATATAATATGTATAGGCAATCTCCTAACGCAATTAAATTAAAATTATTATATGATGCATAGTTCTACAAAATAAACTTATAAGAAAAAGAATCTATAATTTTTGTAAATAAATCTCTCGAATCTGTTTATTGCACGTGTTACAGAATTTTATGAATTCAAACGAAAAATTTCTATTACGAGGACATAAGTTGAAAAGTTCTCGATCACAGCTCAGAAGTTAACATGGTGCGAATGTACAGATGAATACCATATAAGGTTAGACTTGTTTCTTATCGGGCAACGTAAGTATCCGCATATGTAAATTAGATAGTACGTATTTCTTGTAATTTTACTAGATGCCATTTGGGTCTTCATTTATTCAAAAGCGGATATTCTTGAAAGTTGATATTTCACATCGTACAGTAAAACCATATTTCAGAGACTTATAATATAGAATACTTTATTAATATTGCCGTAGTATTAACGTAAATTCCGTACATTTTCTTGCGTGCCATCATTAGGTATGAAGTATGTGTACCTTATGTACGAAGGAAGGCCTCGGGAAATCTGAATTTTAAATACTTGTCCATGCCGTCATTCGTGCTGGATTGTAAACGAAAAAAAGGTAGAAATGAAAAGGATCGATCGATGTAAAGAGCCTCCCTCGATTTCAGCAGCCGGTATCATGCTAAACTATAAATAAAAGGGATGAAAAAAGGAAAAACCAATGGGCGACAAAGGGGATGAGCTCGGATTGCACCACTTGGACCTGTCCGTCAGAGAAGGGCCACTTACCATCCCATTCACATTGATTTATCGTTATTTGTAAAAGTTTCCCAAGTGCGATTTATTTGCGATGAGCTGCTCTGGCATGCAGAGGCGAGCAAACATGGAAAATCCTACTTGTCGTTGCTGTCGGACTCGCAGCCGCCCTCGTTATTCCCTGTCCAGTCGTACACGTAGAGAATGAAGAATTTTCTTTCCCTTCACCATCTTGCCACAGAGCTCGTTCCTGCCTGTATGCCTAATTTAATGTCGCATCAGCCTTACGTTTGCGACGATGCATACGTATACGTCGCCCACGTACACGCGAGTAGCTAAGTATGGGTATTAGAGAGCTTTGCAAGGATTCCTCGGAGGTTTATCGGCGCACAGATATTTTACCTAAAGGCGTTAAGTGAAAGCTCAATGGCATGGCGCGGCGTGAGGAGGATGGAGATATCTTAACCGCGAAAAATAGGACAAAAGCGATCCTCTCTCAGTTATGGATATTGCGTGTCGCCTTTCAATGAGTACTACCGAAGGAAATTTAAGCGCTTTATTTATAACTTGGCTCTGCTACAAATATTTGATTCGCCGAGTGATAACATTCTCGCTACTATTTCCCTTCGTATAAAAGAATACGAAATTCGGAAATATAAATATAATTTATACAAATTTAAGTGATATTTCTTCTTCTTTTTTTTTTTTTTTTTTTGATAAAAAGCATAGCAAAAAAGATACAAATCATAAAATATAACATGTAAGGTTTTTAAATATTAAAAAAAATCTATATAATATTTTACTTTAATTACGATTATTGAAAAAATTGTTAATTATAAGTAAAGACATATTATAAATTGTAGTGTATCTTTTGTTATAATAAATAAATTTATATGAATCTGTGCATAAAATATGTGTATTTTTTTATAAATATTTTTATATAAGTTGTTTATAATTAAATTTACTCTCTACGTTACTTTTATTATTATATAGCAAATAATGATAAAAGTAAGGTTACGTGATAGTTTTCTATATTGCATATCAATAAAAGTGTCGTATTCTATAACGTCATTGCCACAAACTATTACCTGACCGTGATCTAAATAGGAGTATTCAATTTGTCTGTGGCAGTATCAACAAACTGTATAACTATATTCTTACTACTTCTTTATCTATATTTCTGTTTTTGTCCAATAGTTTATTAATCGGGTCACTTTTACTTTACGATTTGATTAGCAAATTTAATATATTAATTTAAGGGAATATAAAATTTATATATTACGATTATTCACACTTATAAATAAATGTTTGCAGTCTCGTATAATGAAACTGTCGTTGGAAACAAAAAATCTTGGACAAAAAGTAAAATGCATGCATTTTTTTAAAGACTCCCTTCTGTTTGGATATTTTTAATTATCATAAGTTATGATTTAATCCCTTAAAAGATAACTGAAAAATCGCAAATAGTTTTGAATTAAAAAAAAATTGTTCAATATCTGCAATCACGTCAGGATTGTTTAAAGTATAAATAAAATACATAAGCTTATTGATCTGTCAATTTCAAAATTAATTGTAAATATTTTAAGGCAAGCGGACTTTGGAATGCGATTTGAAAAATTGATTAAAAGTTCTTTTGTTTACTTAGGTAAGATTGAAGGAAATATCGCAAATGCGCAAATTCCAAATGATTGGACGTGTTACTGTAATATCTATTACTTTTAAAGAAATCCGACAAAAGCTGTCATTCGTGAAAGGGTTTGACGACCAATGGCGACACATGCTTCAATGAGAAGGAACTAGAGTTGCTCATGAATCGAATAATTAAAGCTCGGCTATTTGTATCATTCCCGTGTCTGCGCTCATTCAGCTCATATACAATTTATTATTTTCAAGATCAGGTTAATTTAAAATAGCTCCAGCTTACACGCATGAAAGTGTTATATAACCTTTTAACTTCAAACAAATGGCATGATATTCATTCTTTTGCATTGGGGTTGAACATGGGAGGTGCTTATATACCATGATAAAATTTTACTATATATAATAAGCAGTACATAAATTTTACTTACGAAAATCTTAAATCTTATTTAATGCTTCATTGAATTTGTTTAAATTGTAATCTCATTGTGGTGTAAATCTTTTGATTCATAAAGCATATTTTTCTACTGTTCATTATATTGTCCATTTATTTATTAAAATATGTTTGTGTCGTACACAGTATGGAATCTACACATAGTCTTTATATGTATTCAATAAATTAAATAATTTTTAATGGAAGGTTGCCTTTAAGATTTATTAAAAATCATAATTAATTTTATATATATAATATATATTTTGCAATAAAATCAAGCATAATTAATTGAGAATTGCGATCGTTAAGAGGCTCCAATCAATACAAGAAAAATATTGATTAATTTTATTAAAAAAAAAAAAAAATTATATAAATCGATAAATATCTTAGGTTGGTGTGAGTATAAAATGAAATAGGAAAAGTCCCTTAAAATTTCTTTTTACATTAAATTTCGGTCGATTTTAAAATTTAATCAAGTTCGATGCAGAAAAAGGAAGATATAAATAGAGTGAGGGTGGGGTGCTGATTAGGGAGAAAACGATGGAGTAAACATTTTTTTCAAATATAAAACGTCTTAAATGATAGAATGCCTCTATTATGTCTACCTAGAAATAAAATGTATCTAAAGAATTCGAAGGGTGTCGACAAAAAATAAAAGTTCGGAACAGTACTCCCATTTCGTGAAATCAATGTAACAGAAAAGCAAGAAAGAAGAGTATCTTTGAGGGAGCTCGTAAGTTGCAAATACCTGGATAGCATCGAAGCCCATGATGATTCGCTAAGATGGCATTTCTAAGCAATCTCGGGGATAGAACACCTATCAGATAACTCGAAAAGTCTCTTGAGTTTTATGTAAAATTTATAAACTCGGCTCGACGAAAGCGCTCGAAAAGCACAAAAGGAGCGAGCAGCGGCTGCGGCTGATTCGGATCCCGTGGCCAAGATCGATGCTTCCTCGTGCACGAGATTCGACTCCGTCTATACGTGTGCCATTGTATCGGACGAGCTCCCGTGGATACGTTGAGTACATAATGTGTTTCTCTCGAAGCTAAAGACGTCGCCGCTCGGATGTGTGCGATAGGTCGAGAGCCCTGGGCCAAAAGATGCCGAGGAGCCTCGGCTTTCTCTACACCCTCTGCCCTCGTGTTTACTTACCCGAAAATACGTGTCTAGGCTGTATTAACGAGGACCAGCGAGAGCCATACGACAATGAGGCATTCGTCGCGCGTTTAAGCGATGTTCTCCTTTACTCGGCGGACATCGTGTCCTTTGTTTTTCATTGATAAAGTACTCATTCATAGCTTATTATTCTATGTCTTCGGCACTTGCCCTTTTTCAACCTCGCATTTTCATTATGGTGCACGACATGCATCCGCGAGGATCGAGTAATGACCAAATAGACTGTAAAAGAACTCCTTTATTCCCTCAGACCAATGCTTTTAGTAGCAATTTAGACCATTATCATTGCACGCCGGTCTATGAGATTTTTACGAAACGTATACCCGTCAAGTATGGATAAGAAGTATGTGCTACGGTTTTACAAAAAAAATTCAATGAGTGTACGTAACATAATTGTTTATGGAGTTGATACGCAAAAATTTATCCTCTCGAATTGTATTAAGTTAATTATAGTCGCTTAAAACATTATACGGACTATAGTATTTTGTACATGGAGGAGTTTCATTGAGCTTCGCGCAAAATTATTTATATAAATAAAAGTATATATATATATATATATATATATATACCTATAAAATCTAATTAATCTAATTCCAACATTGGTAACATTTTAGAACTGTAAAATAAGTAATTTAATTCAGGATTATTAAAGCACCTTTAATGTTCCACTTATTCAGTAATTATGAAAGTCAGACAGTATTAGCTACTATTAGCATTTGATCAGTAATCGCTTAAGGCAAGCAGTATTAAGCTATTAAAATAATAAGCGTAAGGTTCATTAAACCAAAACTTATAATTTAGATGAAATAAGTATTAATTACAAATAAACTTAGTCTCTATGTCCATTAAACTTTATAAATTATATCAGAATCTCTAAAATAGCTATAAGATTGCTGTTACAATAACGTAATAAAAATTAAAAATAATAAGCTTCTCGTGTTAATTATTTGTCGAAAAATGGACACTTTATAATTATAAAGCAATTGACTTGTTAATAAGATTCCATTGATTTATTAATTTAAATCAATCCTCTAGCTGCTTGAGATTTCAATTAAGAATTTATAAAAGCTAATGCATTTTCCTAAGTATTACGACGTTTATTTTTCCATACATATATAAAATAGTATTAATAATATATTAAAATTCTATCTCTTATTATTAGTTAAGTAATTAACTTATCCGAAAGTAACGCAGTGAATTATTCAATAGCACCATGTACATAATTATTAAGTCTTAAATATTTCAAGATGTTATGATTTATTTTAATAAATTTTTAATTAGTTCTATATTCACTGATTATTTACAAAGAAATAATATATAAATGTTTCATGAGTTACATAAAAAATTTTTTGTTTCTCAGTTTTAATTTTAAATAAATGTTATTAAGCATAATGAAATTTCATTATTTAATCTATTTTCATCAAAAAGTTTGTGCACTTGAATAGATGAAGAACCAAATAATCATAATAAGATTATTTGAAAAAAATAATTTATTTAAAAGGGTTCGAAGAGAGTCGGATAGAAGGCTTACTATGATAAATAAGAATAAGATTTTTATTACAAGTAACGGGAAACGAAAAAGCTTTCGCAAAGCTTTGAGAAATGGAGATTGCGTAAAATTAGAAGATGAAAGCCCCGTCAGATAATTTGACTTGTATATAAATGCTGCAAGGGTGTGGCGCACAAGCTTACTTCTACTTCACTAGCGAATTTTCGTTTGCATGATTACATGCGATTAACTTCGCTGGCATAAAACTAACCCATACTTCGTGTAAGAATCTTGTCGTCCTTTTTGTTGAGCCCTCTGGGAAATCAAACTTACCTACTCGTATCATTAGAGAACCGAAAAGTCTGCTCTTCAAGTACAAAGAAATTTCTGTGCTGGCACTTGTCGAGATGAAATCATTTTCTTCCCTGATCAAGTCATTTACAACCCGCACTGAAAAAATTTCTCTTGACTTCCTTCGATATTCAGTAACATTTAAGCTTAAAATATCACTAATTTTCTAAAAATTTCGGTTTTTACGATAAGAGTTTTTTTAATTATCGTAGTACTAAACGGGCCTTCGAATATTGAGAAATATTACTTAAATTATTGATGCATTTTATTCGTCATTAAAAACTGATAAACCTTGAATTATCAAGTAATTAACAGGTCGCTTTAGATTGAAATAATTTTATTCATTACAGTTAAATTTTTTTGTTCGTTTTTTAAGCAAAATCAAAAAATAATTGCTTTTATTATTGGTTTCATTGTATTATGAACTCATAAGAATATACGTTCTTGTAGAATATATAAAAGTACTTTTTGTTACCTTTAGAATGATCATTTTTTTTTAGAAAATTTATGTTTCTCTGACAACTTATTAAGTTATAATATTACTCATAAAATTTTTTAAAATCTTATTCTTTGACTTTCTAAAAATAACCAAAATTTAAAACATTACAAAATCATAAACTTTAAAATGATGCTGACTATGATTTTTTAATTTTAAAGGAATTTATTTTAATTGCTTTTACTATATTAAATAAAATAGTTTTTTTTCATACAGTTATTATAATATCGAATGTATAAATTTATATATTCAACTTTTTATTGTATTAAAATGTTAAAAATCCTAAAAAAACTTTAAAAAATATGCACATCTTTACTTTTATTTATGTATTTTACCGTACATATTTTTCTAAGCCAATAACCGTTTATTTCTTTAGTTTTCCTTATTATTTTTTTCAATTACATACAATCGTTTTTATTCCAAAAAATCTATGTATCTTTTTCAAATATTTAAAATAATTTAAAATAATAAGTAAAAAATTGATACAAAATATACTAAATTTTTTGTATTTTTAATAATTAATCAAAAACTTTAGTGATATCCGCCCATATACATTTATTTGCTCGTAAATACGGTTTTCAATTACGTAAGAAGCGTTGCATCGATCTTTATAAAAATTTAATGAACTCCTTTCTCTTGTTTCAATAAATGTTATTGACTTTGCAAGCACAGGGAAAAATTCTCCAGTTTCTATAAAAATAATCAAAATTCTACTACAGCGTATTATCCTTTCTTATTTGTATTTGCTTTACATATTATTACTGTTTAAACCTGAAAATCAATAATTGCAGAACAGTATTTATTAATTTTATCCTTCTTCTTTATATGAATGAATTCATGACTTTTTAGAAAAATTTAAAGATATGTTTAATATTAACATAAACACTGTTACCTACATAAGCAGAAAAACCTGCATCAATTGATGATTTAGAAAAAAGAAATAATATATAGTAATAATCATTAATGATTTATCAATAAATATTAATTATTCTCATTTGAATAGGTATCCTTTGATTTAATAATAATCATTGTGTACTGGTAAAATTTTTGGCGAAAAAAAACGTTAAGTAGTGAAATCAGTTTTTAATCCAACCTTTAGTAATCGAGTTACCGAACTTTTCTTTTTTTTCAATTCATAGTTTGTAAAATTGAAAAATCCTAGCCAAATAGCTGTTTATATAGGATGCTGTGGGCAATTTACCAGATCCGGTTTTGTAACGAATTTTAGAAATTAAAGGCGTGACTCCAATGTTTGACCACAATAATTTCCCTTAAGGATACGTGAGCATCACTTCGCGGACAACCGAATTGGTCGTTTTTTGGGTTACTGGTATTACTTCTCGTATAAGTGAGTTACTGATTATACGTTTTGCATAGACATTAGGGAAGGCAATATTCGATATACTCCCGCACGTGTCTTTTATAGGGTGTGCGGAGGTGGTCGTGAAATAAACTTAACTAAATTACGAGCAGAAGCAGTCAATTAAATAACTTGAATGTAGTCATTGTGAATATATGAGCTCGGTGCCAGATGGTTCCTTTGCTGTTCCAAATAATATCGAATATTTTATATAATTTGTATATAGCTATAGGGTAAGGTTTGATTTACGAGAATCGATCGTAGATGAAAAGCTTATTTCACCTTTGCTTATAATATTAGTTTTCCGTACTTCATTTATTATTGTATTTTCTCTCAAGGTGGATATTGAAAATCCGCAAAACCATTAGCTTTCCGAAACGCATGAGCTTTTTGTTGCAGGAACGCAGTAGCTTATTAATTACTTATCGGAACGTCTTAACTCATTAAGTGTCTCATTCATGAATATTGTATTTGTGTAAATAAAGATATAAATAAGTAAATAGATAAATGCATATTACGTGCCAACACTCGTATACACGAGAGGAAGATAGTGAAAGTTTGATGTCCTCTGTATGTACATTTACATGCAGCACTCTAGCGATGCGTAAATGCACTCAAACCACTTTTGTATAACCTCTCGTGCTAGTAAGTGGTGCATAAACGTAATTTTCACGTTACCCTCGAGCCGTCGGTACTTAAACAGGAAACGCGAGTAGTAGTGAAACGCCGTGAACCTCTTTTCTCGATCGTGCGATGCGCCAGACCGCGAAAAAGCCTATATCTAGGATGGGCGTTCGGTTAATACCTCAATGTAATTCACTAGCTTTGAATGGAGCTTTCGTGCTACGTTACCCCTGGCTATTTTTCCCTTTCTTCCCATTATTTTACGCTCCTTCCTCGATTTTTTTTTCTGTACAACCGGGCAAGTATACCGAATTTATTGTTCGTGTAGTTCCTCTGGTTTCCTTTTTTACGCTGACTCGTTTTAATCCACATGTACAACGCGAAACCGGAAGGCGTAACGCATGCAGGTATTTATCGACTGAGCACGAGAGTAGAGAGAGAGAGAGAGAGAGAGAGTGAGTGAGAGGGAGAGAGAGTGAGAGAGAGAGAGAGAGAGAGAAAGAGTGAGAGAGAGATATAGAGAGGGCGATAGGTAAAGAGCGAGACAGACTAAGCTTTAACGGTACGACTACGATGATTTAAGATAGCCGAATGCAAACAGAATCGCATACCCATTTTTTCTTGTACATATAAAAAATAAAAAATTCGCCCTTTACCAGAGATAGTTTTATTATTTTGAAGATGAATACTCATAGCTATGATTGATGTCGATGTTCATTTTTAAGGGCTATTTCTTTAAATAATTTTCAACATTATTGCGTAGCATTATTCCATTATGTTCCTGTTATACTCTTGGATTTTTGGCATATTAAATTTCATATTTGAGTTCTTCATCTTTATGTAGAGTAATGGAATAATAATTTTTTTTTAATTCATATAATCATTAATTTGTTTCCTCGTCAATTCAAAACATTTTCATTTCCTCATACGGATTTAAATTTCAAAATCACAAAATATTCCTTACTTTATTAAATAAGTATTTTGATCAAATCTGAAAATTTAGATTAATAAAACTGATAGAATAATTTAACAATGAAATCTATTATATGAGAAACTAATCAGAATCTCGATTTGAATGAATAGCATGATTAATGGAGGAGCTTTCTTTACCAACGTTTTTTATCCAGATTTAATCGTAAATTATTCACAGGGCGTGGAACATTATATTATAATTTATAATTATTAATATTATTTTGATATTTCTGAATTTTTTAATATTTACTATAATTAATTTACGTACGTTGGACTTTTAAATTTACTGTACCGAAAATTTATCTTATAATCGCAATGTTTTCAACAAAAACATGTTGGCTGCTCGTTTCGCCAATTTTACGAAAGTTTCAGATTTTCCGAAGCGGAATCCTCTCGGGATACTACACCTTAGGTTTTTATTGGTGGGTGATTCAGTGACTCGAGAGTACGAAAAATCCTAGGGAGCGAAAAATGTATACGTGAAAGAAAGCGGATGGGCGATTTAAGTGAAGAAAATCCGGTTGTGTTCTCTTGATGTAACGGTTTGACCACACGCAGTTTTCCAAATGGTACGAGTTCTGACATAAGTTATATTAACCTTAGCTGTTTCGGCATCGGGTCCGCTGTGCATGGAGGGTTTAGAGTGCACCTCACCGAAACCAAGCCCATGCAGCCTCGCATATTTACAGTCTGCGGTTTCAGTGGGCTTGGAACCATTTCGTTTGGCTTCGTTGGCTACTGCCTCCCACCGGATGAATTAAGCAAACTCCCGGATGACCCATTGCCCCTTTGCCCGACTCATCGGCCCAATGTACTTTTGTGAAGTAGAGTGACGAAGGGAAAAAAGGCAAGAAGACCGCGATCGTTAATTCGACGGCACCTCGCACACGTTCCTTTAAAGAGTATTGCGAGTATTTCTCGGCAAATCTTGGAGAATGGCCTCTTTAGCTTCTTTAGCTAAAGCGATCGTTTTGTTTGATAGCTGTATACCTTTTGTTACGCGCTCGCGTAACACGCGACTTTGGTTTCGAGTTTACTGTTTAGTCAAGTTATTCTCTGAATACGATTAAGTAATTATTTAGCTTAATTAAAATTCTAGACATTCTATTTGGATTTTTCGAGCACGCGAGAAGAATTTAATTTTCTAACATGGCTTGCCTCGAATTTTTAGGGAAATTTTTTTCTTCTTATCTTGATAATGGTAAATACAATATATCTGTTTTTTAATTAAATAAAAGCATTTTTATGGTTACATTTGGTTTAAAGCATATTTTTCAAAGCTGATTATTTTCATGTTATTTTTTTAAATTATAAAACCATTTTGCTTCGAGAGATTATTTAAATGAAAAAAGCTTCTTTGATCAATATTTACATGTTGTTATATATTTTTTTAAATAAAAAACTGAAAACAGGAATGATTATTTACATAAATTATAGTTGTAAAAATTAAAATTGAAATATTGCAAAAAATCGCGAAGTAAATTATTGAAATTACGTTTTATATTAGAATCTGATTTCTGTAATAAAACAAAATATGGACCAACACCGGAAATCCCTTATAATACGAATGTATTATAAAATAATCAATGTGATTGATTCTTTTAATAATTGATTTAAAATAAAAAATTAACCCTAAAAGATAGTTATCATCGTTTTGCCTTCACTTGCCATCAAATCACTAAATTTGTATGAAACGTTCTAGATTAACTTTTTTTTACATATTTATTTAAAACGAAATACATATATGTTTATTGAAAAAAATTCATTCTGAACTGAATCGAAAAATACTATATAACAATCAAACAGGATCATGTGCGTATTTACAATTTGTCAGAGAACATATTACAGGTAATCGTAAAAAATCTTGAGCACTTGCGTCATTTACACTGACATTGTTTATGCTCGTTTATTGGTGCGAAGAAAGCATGTTTCTAAATTGTGCATGAAACGAGGAAAAAAATATCTCATATACATATACATAGGTATAGTTGAGCTACAGAGTATTTTACGTATGCCCATTATTTTTATCCAATGAAGGATGAATAATGTTATCAAGTTATGTTTTCTTTTTTGTAGTTGGGTCTCTCTCTCTCTGTCTCTCGTTTCTTTTTCAATGTTTTCCGTTTCTCCGTCATCAACTGTCTTCTCTTTTGTTGTTACGTGACTGAAGTTAGCCAAATCTGGGTATAGAATTTCTGTCTCTTTCACTGTTCCGCAGCTTCAAAACATTTGCAATGCACTTTTATAAAATCTTACTACAAAAAAATGAAAAAAGCAAGTACGATATAAACGAAATTTACACTTTTGCGCGTCTGCTATTTTTTGCTCAAAAGTTTCATCTTCATTTTCTTGCGCCTCTTCATCTTTTCATTATCTAATTTCGTCACTCTTCTACGTAACTTTTTATGTTTCGACCATACCTTCGTATTCAATGTTTTTAGATTTATAAATGTCTATTTTTCAAAGTCCTTCAGTTCATTCTTTTCTCTCGCGTATCTTAATTTCTTCTTAATCGACATTCCGTTTTTATTTCTTATCTTACAAGAACAATTTCATTCTCAAATTGTACTTTTTGTTTGGTCGGATTACAAAATTTGCGTTAACTTTATCTTTAGTGTGCATAGACTCTGCTTAGCGACTAAAAATGGCTCGTGTGTTCAGTGCCTATATAAGCGGAATCTAGCATGAACTAATTTATATTAAATGACGTCGTTTCTGATTAAACTCCCACTAATTTGAGAACGCAATTACCTCTAATAAGGAGGGCTAGGGGCATGTAGGTATGAGGTTACGTTGGAGAAAGCCTGGTGGTTGATGTCAGAACTCCTTTTACCTCTACCTCAGCAATATATGCAGACTATTCAGCATTTTTAATTTTAATTATCTACCGGACAAAAAGCTTATGCAGAATGTAAAGTAAATTTATTATCCTTTCAGTATAAAATTTAATATATAAATTGTTCAACAGTTGACTTTTATTTCAATTAATATTAATTGGTTTCAATCTGTTTAATAATCTGACGTTTTTTAAAATATATTATACAGACGATTTAGAATCGAATTTGTGAAATTTAACGAAATCATCATTGTTAGATATGTATTTCTTACTTAAAAAATATCATCACGTTTGATTTTTAAACTACGTTATAAGCGATCATTTTTGCCAAATACTGTTTAAACTTAAATGAATTCTTAACCAATGCAGATTTCGAAAATTCCTAATGATATTAAACAATCCAATTGTTTTTGACTGAAGAAATATCCTTTTAGTTTAGTAAAATTAATAACCTAGTTAGAAAAGAAAAGTCATAAAAATGATTCATTATTTATAAATATTTATTTCAAATAAGCAAAAGTTAAGCTTATGAAGGGTAAATAAATTAAAAATCATATTACGGAGTATATTAACAAAGTTAATAAAATAACTTTTCCATACTAATTAAAGATTTTGATTCTTATTATATTTTCTTTTCATGCGTGCTTTTAATTTTTACTTGACTATAAGTTTCTTTATTAACTGAAAATTTAAAAAGTTACTATAGAAAACTATTTAAAAAAATTTTTTTTTAAAGTAATCTCACGTTTGGTACGTTGAATAAAAATAAAATTAAAATACCAATAAAACAAAAATGCTGTAATAATTAAAATCAGAAAATAAAAAATTATATTATATTGAAATTTAATATTTTTTACTATATCCTGAAATATTACGCACAAATACACAAAGTTAAACATTTATTAAAAATTATTTCTACAATATTTCTATAACCTTTTTTTATTACATTTATACCAAATATTTCGATATGAATCTGAATTAGTAGCTGCAAGGACAAGAAATTTTCTGAATTAACTTTATATACAAGTTTCTTCTATACACTACGTAAACTACGTAATTGTCTTAATTTTTTTCGCAGCCAAGCACATAGTGACTCATAAAAAAAAGACAAATAATCATTGGAATAATCTTTGAGAAACGTTCAATGTTTTAGTTGTTGATTTTTATAGGGGTTATCGTGTAGCTCCGTTAATCTATATAAAAGCATATGAGTCTGCGATAGTCTTTAAGTATGCAAATAAGGGAAGTTATAAAGCCTTCGTGTCACGAATATTGATGAAGTCGATATTATAGAACCAAAAATTGAAAGATAGCAAACTTTGTTTATTCTCGTTATCTTCGAAGCATAGGATAGATAATTGGATGTTCCCTATTTAATATTAATATCGATAAGTTTTGGATTAGTTGAATTTACTAATATTGCCTATAGGTTATTTTCATAGGTTATTTGGAGTTCCAAGTTGTACATAACATCGGAGTAAAATATTATGGTTAAATAGTAATATTAATTAGCATCTACAATAGCCATGTTATTTTTTGCTTCAGTCATTGTTATAATAAAAAATATTTAAGCAGTTTGCGACTTTGAAGCTATTAACAGATAAAATATTAAAATATTTATATTTAAAATTATTCAAGAGATAAATCTATTAGCGAGGCTTACATGCATATAAAATCTAAATGAATCATTTTATTTTTATACCATACGAAAACTTAGTTAAAAGTTAAAAATAGTCAAACCAAATGACACAGCATAATGATATATTAGGCTTTCCGAATAAAAATCCGCTATAAAATATGTGGCTACTAATCAATAAGACTGTATTATTTATAATTTATAGATGTAATACAGCGTTTTCCATTAAATGTTTGAAAAGTCCTCGGTAAATCATTAGAATTTGAAAGCGATACGATACAAGCCGTAATACAACGTTTTACCCCGTTCAAAATCTGGATGACCCTGTTGCAGTAATTTCAATGAGGTCCTCTTCATTCCCAGGGGCGTATAAAAAGCCGCAAATTCCGATTTAAGCTCGTAGAGGCCCGATATCGGGCCGGAGCGCCGCAGAATACATGGAAAAGCATTCGACCCAGGAAGCAAGCGCGACAATCAAGCGAATCTTGCCCCCCCCCCCGCTGCACTTTGCGTTTGACCGAGGAATGGCGGCTCTCGAGTAGAGCCCCATCGCAGCCGAGGTTAAGGATGATTCGAGGGCAGCCGGCCGGTCGTCCTCGCTCTCGCGACCGAGCTGACCGAGGCCCCGGGCGTGTCGGCGCGCCTCCGCACGACCGCGAGTACGCGGCGAGGGCATAGCCGGTGTAATGCGCCGGCCGCTGGTGAACGGGCAGTAGTGGCGCTGCAGCCGCCGTAGGCGCGGTCAATAAATCGCCACCGCGAAAGGCTCGTGGAGTCGAAAAAGGGCGCGGGTCGGCCGCGGGGCTGAAGGCTCAACAACTGACGGAGGCGGCGGAGCCCGAGGTCTAGGGCCGGGGGAGTTGGTCGAAATTCGATTGGGAATCGAGCGACGTGGCGGTGCCGGGCGATGATGCGCGTGACCCTCCTAGGGCGAAACTTTGGCTGCGGATTACGGGGATGCGCGAACAGTTCGCCAAAGTAAACCCGCTCTGTCTCTCTAGAGGGAGTCTATTCGAGATGCTTTCTCTAAGGCGAAACTCGTTAGGCAGATGTACAGCATAAGATCCGAGCTCAGTTTCCTGCGTTTCTGAAGATTTACAGGAGTTAACTCGCACGGTTTGTTTATGCTGCTACATCTGGATTCTCTAGGCACATTATTGTTGCGACGGTATACTTGAGCTGCTAAAATCCAAAGTAATAGCGACTGTTTTGTACGAGAAACAAAACTTTATGTAATAATGATTTTGATCGTAACATTTAATTACAAATTATCGAAAACTTGGCTTATAATAGCCATTGAACCATTATACGTACCAATTTTTACGAGTATTTAATTTTTATGTAATTGGCAATTTTCCATCAGTTCGATAAAATTAATATGTAAAATATCATTTACTAAATTTCACTCTATGCAGAATGTATAAATAAAACAGCACTTGTGTTAATGATTTTTCATGCCAAATTCTATAAACAATATAAAAATTGCCGATCTCACTTATCTGCAACGAGGCAAATAACTCCATTCTCGTAAATTACTATTTTCTCTTCAAATCGATTAATTTTTTTAGTGTAACCCATTGATAAAATGAGCAATATGCAGTTTTACAATAAGCCATTTAGAAAGCGTCGGGTATGACAAGCTGGAAATTTTTTCGAAAGTTGCTATCATAAATAAAGCAATAATAACAAAAAAAACAAGATAGGGGATAAGAGCCGCAAAATAAATGCCGATATAACAATAAACTCTGTTTTCCCACTCAGGCGGCGACGGGCAAATTGTGGGAGTTCTACGTTGGTGTAAATTAGAGCAAAATCGCGCGGCCGAGCTGTGGACACGTCGTAGACGAGAAAGTGCGCAGCTTGCCGAGGATCGTAGGCTTCAGGTGCAGCCGTGACCAGTAAAGCACGCGTCACTGCCCTCTGTCTTTCACCCATCCACCCTTAGCCACCCTCTCCCACAACCCCCTTACCTTCCTCAAACGACCCACACATACATTTGTATTCGGGCAGTGAATATTGGGTTCATCGGAGCGTACAAGTAGAGAAGATATACATATATATATATATATATATGTATAGAGAGAGAAAGAGAGAGAGAGGGATAGGGAGAGATATATAGATAGCTGATTCGAAAAGGGCAAGTATACCTGTGTGTATATCGGTATGTATCATTATGGGTGCTAGGGCGCGGGCGTGTAAGTGTGCGCGGATGGGTGGATTGTGTGTAAAGGAAGTGGGAAAGGGCATAGGGCGGCTCTGGGCTACCGCAGTAGTCTAGCCATCCAGTTTGTCTTTGGTATTGCGAGTGAGAGATATGGCGGGAGAAGGAGAGAAGCGAATAGAACGGGTACCGGCACCGCTTCAGCTTAAAGCCATAAATCCCGCGCTCGCACTACTGCCGCCGTTAATATAGCCTCGGCGCGGAAGGCAGTTTACGAATCCCGCCCATCTCCGCCCTCGCCCTCGTTCTCCCATTTCTTAACCTGTCTCTCCTTCGCCTCCCGTTTCTTCTGCGAGCCATCTAATGCCGAAACGACGAGCTGCAGACAGTTTTGCTTGAGGGAGCCCCGACTCTCTTGACCTCGAGATTTTGCCCCCACCGCGAATAACGATCCTCGAACGTATCTTCTGTCCCAAACCGAAGGACGGTATCCCATGCTGGACACGTATCTTTGCTTATTCAACTATGACAGGTTCAAAGGAAGGTTCTTACGCTCGAGCACGCGAATAAAACCTGTATTTGCGCATGAGTGCCAAGACATGCGTGGATGCAAAAACTGCGTTTACAGCAATGTTTAGTCTATTAGATCGAAAAGCTCTTTTAATAATTAACTGACTAATTGGCATCGAGGCATAAGCAAATACTCGAGCACGACGGTGTTAAAGGAGGAATTAAGGAGAACGATACTCGATGAATATCTTGCGATTAGAGAATTAATCGAAAAACCTGGTGACATATTTTTCATTAAACAGCTGTTGAGTTATTTATGCAACAATAAAATTACCGGGTAAATTGATTCATTCTACTCGATAAATTTTCAGCCATTAATGTTTTGTTCGTGTTATGTATGGTTGCAGAATTTTCAAATCGTTAGCGTTATTAATATTACTTATATTGCTCTTGTGAAAATGATGTTTTCCTTTAGTTTTTAAAAAAATTTTGCTTTTTCTTTAATTTAAATATCAAATTTATTATAGTACGAACTGACTCATATAAAAAGCACATACATGAGAAAAAATGTAAGTTAGATCTACTTGTCGAAGAAACTAATTATGCAATACAGGAGAGTTTTACATTACAAAATTTACTTTCAATTAGTAGTTATTGCTATCATCTTCTACCAAAATAATAGGAACAAATACCCTATATGAATCATACAGCTGCATCAAAAGTATAAAAAAACGGTAAATTAAAACAAAATTTGTATTTTAAACGAATAAGCGTGAAAGGACATTTAGTAGAATTTTAGTTACTTTAAATTATTTTTTTTTATAGAAAATTAAAAAAACTCTTACCAGTAGATTTAAAGAAATTCGATATAGGGTTTGCAAGCACAATGAAAATCAATTTCGAGTACATAAAATGGAACATTAAATACATTCTAATTACTAATATATACATGAATATGTGCTATACAATTACTAACATATTTCTGATATAAATTAACTTCGACATAAATTTTTTAGATCAGGAAATTTATAATTTAAATCAGAAAATTTATAATTGAAATTATATAATTTCAAAAATTTATATTATATCGAAAAATAAATATAACGTGTACACACTTCATAATGAAAAGTAAAATATATATATATTTACACAATTAAGACATTGAAACGTAATATTTAATTACCTTAAATATTTTTAAAATATAAAAATATGATCTTAAAAAATATTAAATAATTTTATGAGTATTAAGATAAGTGTTGCATTTTAATTATACATAAATACAAAATGTCAATTTAAATTTTTAAAAATATGAAATTAATTTAAACATACATAGAAAAAAAATGTATTTGACTTATATTGGACTGTGTATTACTAAAAGTAGCTTCTATTTTATAGGACATGACTTTGTCCTACAAAACTTATGAATTTCATCGGCATAATATGTTCAATTATATTACGATGGGAATGTATTTTAGGTGTGAATGCTATTCTAAAAAATTGATAATAAGCGAAAACGGTTTGTCAATTCGTAAAGTATATTAGGTAAAGCTGGCATCATACAAAAGATAAGGGTAAGTAAAAGTAGATAAATAGCTTGATAAATCACTGTATTATATATGGTATCAAGTAGGAACAATTAAGAAAGTTATTTGCGAGATACTGAAGGAGTTATGGAGTAATTCATAAAGTCCGTAAAGAATGAAGTAGAGAGAAAAGAAGGGGGATCTAATTATGTCATAAAGACGCATCTTCGCAAACTGCTTTGAATTAAAATACTTAGAAGCAAAGTATCGCTTTAAAAATTAATTCATTATAAAAGTTAAATACATTTTTTCTATTTTATAGATTAATTTTATTGATCTTACCTAATTATATAAAAAAATATGTATTTCTTACGATGCTAAATTTTAATAAGTGAAACTTTTATACGTACTAAGATTATAAAAACTTACAAGTCTTAAAGTACTTTGACATCCTTGAGCCAACCATAAGTTTATGTTTGGCTCCAGGAAAATGATATGATATAAATTTTGGTAAAATTTTTTTATTTCATTTATTTGATGTATAGTTTTTTTTTTGAAAATTAGATACAGCCTTATTTTTTTAGCTACAGTATTATCTTCTAATTGTTGATATTTGATAAGTTTATTCTGTGCTATTATTTATGCAAAAATAAGTTGCTTCATTAAAATGCATAAATAAAAATAAAAATAATAAGAATATTTTTTTAGATAATAATAATATTAATAATAATAATAATAAAATAGAATTCGAACTTACATATATTTTTGATCTTTGTTAATACTTCTTGAAAGTAATGAATACAAATTTACCTGCAATAAATAAATTATTGGCTAATTAATGTTATAATTCATAGAATAAATTGATAGATTATAATTATTGAATAGGCAGTGATTAGTATCAAAATTCGCTATTCATAAACGTATAATATATAATCATGAAAATGTTTTTGAAAAAAAAATTAAAACGTTTCTGTTAAAAAAAAAAGTATATAAACATATAATTTAAAAAGTTGACAACGGAACTAGATATGGTATGAAAGCTAAAGATATGTAATGTAAAAGTGTGAAGTAAGGAGGATGAATTTTGAGAATACACTTATTTTTGAGTAAGAGATAATGCAGCTTTTAGCAATATCCTGTAAATCTGTTTCAAGTTGAAATTGAAGTTAGAGTTACGTATGCGTCAAGGTGGAGTACCATTGTTTTCCTCTTTTAGAATATAAAGCCGTTACTTCGCCAGTCGTGTGCTGAGTAAGAAGGAAGTAGGTGAGAGAGATGAAGAGAGAAAAAGCTTGCATTAACCGTTATAACAGCTTATATGTATACGTATATAAGTGAGTTTATTGCGCAACGCCAAGGACATAGAATATACGAGAAGCACTTGAACTTAAAAGAGACCTTTTCAGTCTCCCGCGGGATTTATATCTTTACCGTCTTTATCCGTGTTTTCGCCACCGATTCTTTCATTCGGCTGCTCGTTTCCTTTTGCACCAAGTAGGATCCTTTCTCGGATCCCTTCTTAATCCTCTACATTAGACGTGAATTAAGATGAATCTTGGAGGCCAACCTATCACGCGAATGGACATCGCTTTATGAGATTGAAACCCATTGCCATCACCAAGGCTGTCGGTACTGCTCAGGCTATGTCGTTCCATCAATAACCTTTGTGAATAACTTTGTAAAAACATGCCAACGGTACAGGAAGCCCTTCTTTTATTTAGAAAAATCGAGATAATTATGATAATTAGGGCTCTTCTTTTGTTCGTGTTGGGACTGTCATGAGCAGCCACCCAAAAGGTAAAGAGAGCGGAAAATCTGATGGAGTATACACATAAAAATGCGCTACAAAATTAAATTAGAATGAGCGAGAGAGAGAGAGAGAGAGAGAGAAAGAGAGAAGGAGATGCGCATAGTTTTGTATTCCGGTAGGTTCGTACTTCTTGATTTACGATGTGAAAAGCTATCGACTAGTGCTAACGAGGGAAATCTCGGGCACTTGAAAAAAATGAAAAGGTTTCCAAATTAACGAAAGAGGCGAGGAGGGGGCGCTCGCTATAAAGAGTCCGAGTCACCGCATTCATTGTAAATTATCAGCTAACAAGCACCTTTCTATTTTATTTATGATGCAACGCCAATAATTTGTATTTCAGACATGCTTATGCACGTATTTACTGTTGAAGACGTAAAGAGTGGTTGTTTTTAGAAAAGCTTGCAACAGCCTGAATCGCTCGTAGATGGCATTGTCGGGACATTAATCCCGCAGGAGGCAAGCCAAAAGGAGTGTTTCGGTAATTGTAGCAAACGTAATTCTACAGATTAGAAAAAACAGGGATCTGAGCATTAGAGCATAAGCTGTGAATCCGTCGGTCCTGTGGGTAAAGCCGAAAAACAGAAGCGTTCGGGGAACAGAAGAGGCGCGCGAAGTACTTGACAAATAGTGAGTCTCGGCGAACCGAGATAAAAAGACTGGACTTTTATCGTGCTTCGCCCTTTCTACCCAACTCCCCTTTTTCTTTCTCCTCGCGGCTCGCATGTGGAATATTAAATCGCCATTTTGAGCTGACCATTTTACGGTCTCCTTTCAATGGAAAAATTAATTATTAACTCGCGCTTCGAATAAACAAGAACAAAGACTTTTTTTAATTTTCGACTTTTATTTAATTGTAAATACGTAGTCTAAGCTTTTGAAACTTTTTAAGACTCAATAGTTAAATCAGATTTTGTTGCCCCCTACAATATAGCGAGTCTAATGTATCTCAGGAAAATTCATTGTTTTTATGTATATGTCTAGCCGATGAAGAACTCCTTGTTATTATTAAATTTACATTCCAATTTCATTATAATAGGATAAATATTTTAATGATTAACCATTACTTTCTTGAAAAAAAAAGACAACTGCGCTTCCTACTTCTTTTAAATCATACTATAAATATAGTATTCAAGATATGTATTATTCTATATTTTATAAAAAGTTTTTATCGGTATTTTAGAGCGGAAGTTATAAGTTTACGTAACTTCATAATGGACATATTTTAAGTTTGAAGTTGTTTAGTAGTCAATTATGATTTGAAATATCCTAATTTGAATTTCAATCATATAAAAGCGAAATAATTTAAAATTATTAATTTTTATAATAGCCTATAAATCTTATAATTTTATTTTCGTTATATTAAAATATACTTTTCATTAATTTTTTCATTAAAATTTCAAACAAAATGGTACAAAGCAGAAATGTGTAAAACATTTGATTAAAATTGTTAGCTTTGATAAAGGGCTATTTCTTTGAACAGTATTCAAATAAAGCGAAAGAGTAATTTGAATTGTAGACATGTAAAATTAGGGATCAAGTATTAAAAAATATTTTTTTTCATTTGTATTATTAATAGTAGTCAGGTTTCTCACAATCTGAATATTTATAAAAGTGACAATTAATTATATATATTATTATAAGTTGTATAGAATATAAACCAAATCTTCCAAATATTTTAATTCTATTGTTTATAATTGTTAATTCAAAATATTGTTTTCAAATTAAATAATATGAAAGTGAAATCATGATTTTTTTGTAATGAATTTAATTCTAGCCGATGAAAAATTCCTTGTATTAAGAAAAAAGTTTTTAAAATAAGGTATAATCTTTTACGTTCCAAAAGTAAATATTATGGATATAATTAATTGATAGATGAGGAGCAACTTCGAGGTGTAAAAAAACGGTGAAATATAAATAGAAGTTTCGGATTAAACATATTGCAGCTTTTTATTCTAAAATTCTAACTCTAGTATCAGCTTTTACGAACAAGCATTGAATTTTGACGTAGTCAAGAGACTTTTCAGTCAGGCGCACATGTATTACGCATATTTCAGCTGCTTACGACGTCTCCACTAACGTTATGTATGCAGATGACGTGAAGGAATTCAAGTACATGAAGAAAAATAAAAGTAAATACCTTTTTTATCCCATAAAATACTATTTCATACAAAACTATATTTTTAATACGAAAACAAAAATAATAAGCTTTTATGCCGAGATAAATTGTGCAAAATAGGTTCAAGCTTTTAAAGAAAAAAATAGTTATTTAATGAAAAAAGAAAGCATATTTTCATTTTAGATATTAATTTCTTGTATGTATATATCTGACACTAATTTTTTGTGTAATTTATCTAAAACTACGTGTTACACTTATTGCGAATTTATTCTAAATTCTATTTTATAAATTTAATAAAAACATTAATTGTTTGATTAATAGTTTAATCATAAATAAAAATTTTTTTAGTATTAACTGATAACAAATTAGACAATTATTATTTTATAATTCATCAGAAAATAAATTGTGATTATTCTATTTACCTTAATTAATAGTCTAAAACCATGTTTTTCAGGACATGACAGAGTAGTCGTACGAGAAATGAGAACAATTTATTTACAAATAGACAAAAATATAAATATAGTACCCTAGAAAAATATAAAAACATAAAATAAAAAAACATAGAAGAAAAAAAGAAAATTTGCATATATTATAATTTTGTTTCTGAAGATTGAAAGTGTCAAAATTTCAACGGAATATTTTTCCGACTATCGGCTGTTTTGACGATCCTCGCGATCCGAAATAACTATACGTAAAATTGTTGAAAATTAAGTTTTCTTGCAACTTTATGGTCTGGCATATTAAAGGAGATAGACTTTTTTTAAAGCTTTTACAGTGGAACAATATAATTGCAAAAATTGTATTTAACATGTAAAAGAAAAAATTATTCTGAAAGATTTGCTAACTTAAACTTTTGATTCTTCAAATTCTATACTTGCACCAAAAATTATTCTCGTAAATTAAATAAATATTTCACAACTTAAAAAAATACATACATAGAAAAAAAGTGTACATTTATTCACATCTTAATTTGAAGTTACAAACGGATTTACGTTGAAACAATATTAGTATTCTACACTCAACCATATCAAAATTAAAAAATTATATAATTAAATTGTAAAATTTTGAATATTGTGTAAAATATAAAATATAATTTTATTATCATTATTATTAAAAAACACTATTATTAATTTCAATCTTAATAATCATTATGACTTTTTTATAGTACGTAATATTAATGAACAGTAAATATAGTAAATATATTTTATATGGCTAGATAAATGTAATTTTTAACGACTTATATAACCATGGATCAATTAGTACTCGAGAAGGCTGCATTAAATTAATTTTTATTTAAATTTCATGTTCATAAACGGTTTGTAATTATACGAAAATAATTTATTTGATTGTTTAATCGTATAAATGGTATGTAAATTAACTAAAATCGTACAAAATAAAAAGAAAATCATATACTATTACTAAAATAATATATGTATATATAAATAATATATATTTTTTAATTTATGTTGATTTTTTTTAACAGATTTACAATATATACCAAATATATGAATACTTACTTAATAATATAGGAATTAATATTCTATTCATTATGAATCAAAGGCTGAAGAAAACATTTAATGTTCTACGTTTGTATACTAGTTTTGTATAAAAGAGTAACTAACTTTCTTTAAATGCAAAAAATTTCTAGAAAACAATTTATTTTAATAAACATTTTTATAAGAATGAATTTGATAGTTGTATGACTTTGTATTTGTTTCGCTTTTTGTTTGAGCACAATCAATTATTTAAAAATTGTATAAGATTTCTAAGCAATTAATCAAGAACAACACTTTTCACTTTGTCTTTTTTATTTATATATTAAAATAAATAAGTAGATTTTTTAAGATGTTACAAGATTTGTTATCTGTTTATTACAAGATTATGTTATTATTTTTATGCAAAAAAACTTATTATTAAATTTACTTTACAATTTCATTATAATAGGATAAATATTTTAATGACTAATCATTACTTTCTCGAAAAAATTGGACAACTGCACTTTCTACTTTCTTTAAATCATATTATAAATACAGTATTTAAGATATGTATTATTCTATGTTTTGTAAAAGATTTTTATCGGTATTTTAGAGCGGAAGTTATAAGTTTATGTAACTTCATCATGGACATATTTTAAGTTTGAAGTTGTTTAGTAGTCAATTATGATATGAAATATCCTGATTTGAATTTCAATCATATAAAAGCGAAATGATTTAAAATTATTAATTTTTATAATAGCCTATAAATCTTATAATTTTATTTTCGTTATATTAAAATATACTTTTCATTAATTTTTTCATTAAAATTTCAAGCAAAATGGTACAAAGCAGAAATGTGTAAAACATTTGATTAAAATTGTTAACTTTGATAAAGGGCTATTTCTTTGAACAGTATTCAAATAAAGCGAAAGAGTAATTTGAATTGTAGACATGTAAAATTAGGGATCAAGTATTAAAAAATATTTTTTTTCATTTGTATTATTAATAGTAGTCAGGTTTCTCACAATATGAATATTTATAAAAGTGATAATTAATTATATATATTATTATAAGTTGTATAGAATATAAACCAAATCTTCCAAATATTTTAATTATATTGTTTATAATTGTCAATTCAAAATATTGTTTTCAAATTAAATAATATAAAAGTGAAATCATGATTTTTTGTAATGTATTTAATTATGCTTCTATTTTATTTACCCTTAAATTTATTATTATAAATACTGATTTTTAATTATAATTTATTATAAATTCAATATATATTTTTGATGGGGTTCATGTTCATATTTATATAAATTCTAAATTATACTTAAGGCTACTTTTAAATGATAATATTAAAATAATATTTATGATACAATATTGACTTATGATAATCGTTTTGATTGTTCTTGTATTTATTATATAACTTTAAATTAAGTTCATTTAAAAAACTTTTAAATAAGTATTTGTCTTTATAATATTTTATTTCTATCTTAATTCAAGTTATATATTGCTATCGCAATGACAATTTTTTTTATGTCAAGGAGCTGTTTTCTTTTTCTATGTTATTGCTTGCCAAACTTAATTCTATAAATTATCGTAATAACAATCAAAATAATGTAAATACATCACTTTACAAAAATATCCTTGTTGTATTTTAATAAAGTTGATACTTGAAGGCTTTCGTTTTGTTTCTTCCATTTTTTCTCAATTCTTGTCTCTTTCTTTGAAAAATAGTATTATACTACTCTCTGATATTACAAAGTACGTTAACTTGAACATAACAAATCCATCTGTTAAAATATTGCACTTGAGAATTGAGGTAATAAAAATGGGACTCAGAAATTATTGTTTCTTGCTAGGAATTCATTTATTCTGTATGTAAATCCAGGAATAATTTTGTTTTTTCAATTTAATTTATTAATTCTGCGGAGATCATAAAGGGAGTTACACGTGTATATGCAAACAAATGCAAATGAGAATTTGAATAAGCATTATATAAGCATTTCACTAGGAATTTTTAATAAACCAAAAAATTTAATGTTATTGAATACTGCGTCAATAAATCGTTAATTATATTTTGATAACATGAATTATTTGATATATGTTTGAATATAGTAAGTGAGATACCTGAGTCAAGCTCAAGACAGAAAAGGGCATCTGAAGGTACTGATAGAATTAAATATAGGAAGATAGACACTGAAAGAGAGATAAATACAGAAGGAATAGTGTAAGAGGAAAAGAGCTGGAGAAGAGTTTTGAGTTAAGCGAAATTGCTTGCACGCGACTCAAGTACTTCGTCAGGGAAATTCAAAAGCTTTTACGGATCCATTTTCTTCTTCCTTCTTTCGATTTCTCTCATTCCTTCTCTTACTCTTAGCTATCTGGTCTCTTCGCACAGACATCGCTTTGGATTCCAGAAGTGTGTATCTTATATTGCAACTAAACCGTCGGCAAATTCCCAAAGCGCGACGTGGAAGAAAACAAGCGAACAGGCATTTACTCGGATTTCAAATGCGAATTTTTGCCCTATATCTGTGCCATTCGTACTTTGTTTAGCTTTCTTTTTCTCACCATACTTCACGTTAATGTGTAATTTATGTGAAGTTTCAAATTATAAACGTTTCTTCATAAAAAATAAGTAAAAAAAATAATGAAAGTAGTAAAAGGTATTGCATAAAATGACATATAAAATTGAATCGAATTTCTTGCAATAAGTTACAAAATTCATTACTATATATATTTAAAAAAATATATTTATATATAATTGAAGTTATGCATTACTAAAAAGATGATGAAAAAGAAGTACAGTTAATAAATCGTATTAAATTTTGTATAAATTATAATTATTTTAGAAACTATTATTGAGCCTGTAAATAGTACATAGACAATAAAAACATCTTTCATTATTAACGAAAATATTATTCTGTTTCTAGTAATGATTTTTTTCTTATGTACCAATATTACAAAGGCATTGTAAACGTTGATTCTTTTTTAACACGAGAACAAGGATCCTGTATTTATAAAATATTTCAGTGTTATTATATTAATTATTATAAATAAATCAAATATTATATGTATTTTCATAGGCAGCTTTATATCGTAATTAATTTATAAATATGACTTTTGTCAAATGTAATGAAAATAATAATATATTTAAGAAATATATACGTTAAAAAATAAAAATTAATTTATAGTCTAAAAAATAAATAAGAAATACAATAATATTGTATTTTAAAGGTCTTTTTAAATTAGAATTAAATTTTAAAAGTAAAAATGTACTTGGATATAGAAATAATCTGATCTCGCTTACTTACTATATATGTTTTTGTCGGATACTGTCCTTACCTCCACACCCCCCCCCCTTCCACTGTGTATGAGATAGACGACAAGCGAAGTACCAAAAGTACATTGGAATTTTAAATCTCTCGGTGCAGTTGGGCGAGGAGTAACGAGGGGAGAACGCGAAAATGCGTTCCACCGCAAAAGCGGAGGCGGGAGTCAACGAGCGCGCGTAAAACGTGACCAGCGCCAGGAATTGGGTGCCAGGATCTGACTACTGGTGAACCCATAGCATCCAGATCGGCGACCGACGGCAACTCTTCGTTGGTTAACAACGGACAATACTTGGAAGTTGACTATTTTAATTGCCTAGCAACTCTAAATCGCGCAGACGCAGGAGAAACCTCGGTCACGCAGTCTGACCTCAGATCGTGTCGCGCTCCTGAAGGAGCAGGAGGTCAACGAACAAAGGTACCGTATTGCTCCCCCCTCGCCGACACTTAAGGGTGCAGACCATAGTCGCGACGGCAAGGGCGGAGGTAATCCAGAGCAGCGTCAAGGTCCGAGACAATGTATGCCGCGACCAAAGTCGAAGACCGCCAGGTAAACCGACTTCCCCCCTCACTTAGAAATTAAGACGCTAAGAAACGTAAGTACAGATCAGTCCAGCCTTAGCTTAGTGCAGGCTGATGAAACATATTCAACAAAGAGTCAAACTCAGTCGAAATGCCTTTCTTTAGCCAAGACAGAGCATCGTCTCGCGTAAGTCTCCGTGTAAAAAAGAAAGTTTTTTTAAATCGCAATCTTATTATATGTCTGCCACCGAGTTGTTATTATAGACTAGCTAGAATTAATTGTAAACCGTAAAGCGTATTATAGTTTATAATCTCTTGTAAATTATAGTTATAAATATTTTTGTTCTATTTTATTTTAGAGGCCGCAATAATAAACAATGAACGCACCACGCTGACGAGGGACGTTGGAACTCAAAATTATTGTTTTTTCTCTTCCCTTAACCCCGCTGTCCCCGCATCCTACTAAACACTGAGCTCCATCCCAGCATCACTGCCCCCTTTCTTTACAGCGGGTGGAGACACCCGCGTCACATATTTAATTTAAGATTTTCTAAAAAAATTTATAGAAATTAAATCGTTATTCTTATCTGCATTTTTTTTTAAATCAATATATAAAATTTTTATATAAATAAGTGTAAAATTTAGTTATAATTTTTCAGACTAGGTGTACAAACGACACGAGGCACTTGACAGTGTTTTATTTTACCATCGTTGAAAAAATAAATAACTCATCGTTCAGGAGGCTTTAAATAATTTATATCAAAAACAAAAATCCTATTTTATCAGTGCTCTACATGAATCACTGTAGTGCAAGAAACACTTTTTTAAGAATTACATTACAACATAAGCAATAATTTATAACAGTTTATTTATATATTGAAAGCTTGTAGTTTGACCAATGAGAACAGTATTTATCATTGATATTTTTCGAAAGCAATTGGAGTTGGATATTCATATTAGCAAAGAATGTAAAGATGTTTTTCATACCTAGTATTACTCATTTCATAAATTACCGTATACACGAATGGTAATTCATTGAATGTGTGAGAATTCTAGCAAATACAGAAGTAAATTCTATGTCGTATAACCAATATAGGCTTGATAGGCCTCGTTCAAATTATGCTTATGCTATCCATTAAGTAATCAAGAGCCAGCACATATTGTGATTTGTGTGTGAGAGAGAAAGAATGAACGAAGGGTTGGGTGTGGTAATATTGGTGAGATACACGTCTTTGAAATTCGTAGTGATTTCATTCTCAGTGGCCCCGTGTGGGAAAGACAATACCCACGAGGAAAACAGTAGCGGGAGTAAAGACGATTTTACATTAACGAGCTGCTGTCGTAGGGGCGATCTCGCAACTATGCGCCACGAGGCCAATGGCAGCCGCAGCCCGCGCCATTTTATCGCACGTGTTTACGCATAAATTACGTACCGGTCCCAGGGAATTGTTCTTCCTCGTCGACGTCCTCATCATAGTTGCGACTCCCGAGGGACGCCCCCGAACTCCTGCGCCGCTTCTGTTCGGAACTCGTTACGCATGCATACGTATGTAGGAATGGAGCCGTTTTACATTATAGCTGGTTTAATTTGCCGTGCGATGACACGCGCCCCTTCCTTCTTCGATGCCGCAAAAACACTGCCTCGCCCCGCAACTTACTCCTTCCTACCATTATTCTTTCTTCCATTGCGCCGAAGGGTTCGGAAACTTATTATTGCCTAGAAACGGGCGACGAGAGCTTTGGATATTAATTAACTATGGGGATTCGACCTACCCGTGAGCTTGTACAGCGAAATTTTAAGCCGGATTCTTCACCGTCGCTCGCCTCAATTTTGAGCCCCCCGGATTGGGAAGTATCTACACACACTGTTAAGCGAATGAATAATAATGAGGCAGTGAGTTAAACTCCATAGGATACATTGTTAAAGTAGCTCCATTCGTCAACTATCCTTTGGCTGATTTTCCATTACAATAACACATTACGGCGGCATAATCAAATTTTAAATCTTGGACTTTTTCCTCGTTCCTTTCGAGACACTTCCGAATTTATTAATAATATATGAGTATTATTCGACTTTTCTTGCGCAACCTTTCCATAAGTGTAGCGAATATCCTGTCATGTTCATCGGTAATTGTACTTTATCACATGCATTTAGAATAATTGCGCGCGCTTGTCAAAATTTAACACGAGTGTTAAAATTGCAATTAAAGCCTCGCTCAACATTAAACTACGTAACCCAATAATTTTGCTTGTCGCAATTAACTAAATAAGCGACGATATTGCTGTAGTCAATTCTCGGTTTCCGAAGGCGAATATCGGACGAATCTTTGAGGAGCCGCATCGCATCAGACGACGGTAGATAACGAAATGGGGTCAACGGCGTATTCCTTTATGGTTGACGCCACACTATCTGATCCTGTGAGCGCCAAGGGGGTGGTAATTTATCTTCCATCGGGTTCATTTGAATTGCAAATTGGCAAAGATCACACGGCAGTTAGTAGCTAGACCCGCGACGGCATACTTGAACGATAACCGCAAGCGCATTTTTATTTTCAGAAATTTACGCGCCGTATCCGTTCCTGTAAGCGCCCATTCCTCCCCTGGGGGTGAGCTGTTTTATCAGCCTGACATTCATGACAGTTACTGGATTTAGAGTTAATTGCGTAAGAATCTGCTTTCGCAGCTCCCACTGACAGGCGTCGTGAAACTCTTTTATGAATAACATACACACTCGAGATATAATTACGAATTCTCTGATATGTGAATTAACATATTGCTTGGTAGGAGCATTTCGTAGAAATATAATAATCTATACTTGCGATACACCCGATCAATGTGAATATGTTATTTATTGATAACGTACGTAGTTAACAGTGATGATTATATTTTACAACTATGAAATCAACGTTAAGTTGATAGTATATTTACTTAAAATATGCGCGTTTTCCAAGTTTTTCTAGGAAGTTGAGAACTTATTATTTACGAGATTACTGTTTTCAATAAATTAAAGCGCTTTAAATGATAATTATTGATCTATTCACGGAAATCCAGTTTGTTTCATTCCGTATTAAATATTTAAGTGATGTAAGAAGTAATTGTAATCCCTTCGTTCGAAGATATTAAAATAGATTAAAATTCAGTTGTGGTTCTAGAATTTGGTTCAGTATATTTTGGCCTTATTTGAAGAAGCATCTTCGAGCTTAAAATATTTACTAGATGCTCAGTGATATTAATTCTACTAATAATAACTAATTCTACATTTCTATTAAATTCTACAGAAATTTAAGTAATGATTGTCATAAAGGCAATAATTGCATTCTTCAAGCAGATTATATCATAATAGTTATGTGTTATGAATAAATAACAAACAATTTAATATTGGATTTTATAAATAGTTATTATATTTATTGGAAAAATTTCATCATAATATTGAAACAATATTAACTTTATTTCTTTATTTTTTAGAAAATTAAATACATGACCCAAATAACTAATAGATGAAATTACTTTTAAACTCATGTTAAAAAATATTTTGATTATTAAAGAAAACATTTTGGATTACGTAATTCACTTTCTCAACAAAACTTTCAATAAAACAATATTCAATTGAAGTTGAACCAAATTATAAAATTAAATGCATCTCTTAAGTTTTAAAAGTATTTCAACAATTTATAGTTTAGAATTAAGCTTTGTTTAATTTAAACAAATAACTTGGAAATTTATTGTAATACATAGGACTAAAATTCGACTAAAACTACGCACAAATTTTTAATCTTGAACTTTTTATCGTCTTTCGTGCCATTTGCGAATGTATTAATAATACACTAGTGTGACTCGAATTATTTTATAATTATTGCTCTGGTGGTACTGAGACTTCTCGAGCTTCGTCAAAGTTATCGCTGAATGAACTTCTATACAAGAGAAAAAAAGTAGATTTGGAAAATGCAAGACTATCCAGAGGGCTACGATTTCATTGTTCCCACGGACCATCATGCACTCATTCGGTCTGAAAGGGTCGAAAATCTTTTGGCCGGTTTAGCGAAATAGCTCAATGAGACTACGAGGTCATGCATCGAAAAGGATTGCCAAACAACCTTACCTATACGAATTATTGATGAATTGCTAGGCAAAAGGGTAATATATTTTTCTTATCAATGCTGTTACTTCATCTCCTAGTTTATACTCCTATACTCATTTTGGCCGGGTAAAGATACTACAACTCACTAGTGCGAAAAATAAAAAATGATTAAGACTGGAATCACTGGGAAGGTGTTACAAGAAGCACAAGAGGCAACTAATCACAGGATACTTGGGGATCGATAAAACACTCTCTGCTCTTAGACTTCTCAGTAGTACTGGACGGAGATGCTCTAGGAAGCCAGCAGATATGTACAAAGTTATCCGCGGTATCTGACCATCAAATCATTACACCGCAACCATACTCGCATCAGCAAAATACGGTCTTGCTGGTCGTGCAGGACCATTTTACAAAATGGGTCGAACTCAGAGCCTTAAAAAAACTGCTGCTACCACTGCGATGCCAACCAAACTTAGATATCTGTTTCCCAGATGTAAGGCTGTGTCCTCGCACAGTGGTATCTGACAATGGGAAACTGTTCTCGAGTGAGGAGCTCGCTTCTTTTCTTGTAGAGTGTGCCATTACACATCGGATAACCCCACACGACTTGCACGACTCATTGTAAAGCTGTCGAGAGAATAAACAGGGTAATCGAGACGATGTCAACGGTATATATGGCCAAAGATCACAAATATTGGCACACCTATATTCAAAAGGTCTTCGCCTACAACATTACCAAGCTCTTCAGTATCGGATACTCTCCGGTTTATATTAAAACACGATCGCGTTATTGTAAGGAAGTTATAGATTTAGACCCTGTGTTAATATAAAGCGTTAATTTTTACGCCTGCGTGCGACGACGAGTATGAGTTGAAGAACGGAAAATGCTCCACAGGATATTTACATATATTTTATAAAAATACGTTTGACGGTCAAAGAAGACGAAAATAATGCAAAATTTTTATACAAGTATTTTATATTGTTTAAATTATCCAATTTTTTATCTATGTATTAATTATGGGAAATTTTCATTAATGAAATGAATGAAATTTTTTTTATTTGTTCATTAGGTTTTATTTAAATTTAAATTCATCAAATAAAGTTAAAAATATTTAAAAATTTTAATTAATTTCCTCTAAGCGTTTTTTCATTTTACAAATTTAATGAACCTATAGGCTTAAACAATTATTAAATTATGCTTTTAAAAACCAAAATTATTTTGTTCTGATTGGATAAATTAATGTAAAAAGTAACTAAAAAGTAATTAAAAATTATAAGAATATGACTATTTTTAAACGATATTACAGCAATGAACTAAAATAATTATAAAAGGTATTTAATGAAAGTATTGTATATTATTAATAAGAATTATTGTAATACATTAATGTGCAATAAATATTTGTTAAAAATTAAATTAATTATAGTGAAACGCTTTTAAGGCTAACAGGATTTTCATTGACAAATTAAAGTATTATTTATGTTTATATCATAAATAGATATTGATTTTGTATCAATAATAATAAGCTGCTCATTAACTCTTAGCTATACCAAGTGTTATTACATCGATAAAAGTTTGACGATCAATATTATCTTAAAAAAAAGAAACTTTGTAGAAATAATTATTGGCACTTAATTAAAGATGATTTATGATTCTCTTTTCGGAAGGTCAAATCTTTTTCCAATACTTATAGAATTTAAAATATATAGTGCAATGATAAAAAATTAAATTAAGCAGCGTACCTAAGATAAAATCTATTTTTAAAGTATTAATAACATATTTTTTTATAACATCAAATAATAAGCCATGCCTTTGTGATAGAAAAAATATATATTTTCATCATATTGTTTATTGTTGGTGTTCAATCAGAAGGTAATTCAAGTGTATTGCATCTAAAAAAGTCTCATTTCATGATACTAAGAAAAGTCACAAGCATAATAATCTAGTATAAAACATAACTAGAGTTATACTTTAGCCATTTGAAAATTTCAAGTAGATCACTACGAGACAGCGATATGAAAATATCTTGAGAGAGAGATACATGAAGTATAAAACGTTCTCATTAAATATAAAAGTCCTCGGTAAACACAAGATGCTTATAAGAACTTCATGGACGGAAAAATATTCATGAAGCCTATTAATATTCCTATGGCTGTACCTTCTTCGTCAATCAATATTATTACCATACGCTATCCAATTTAACATACGAATCTACTGCGCCATAATCGCATGTTACTTTAACTAACTACCAGCCGTAGATATTGTTTTAAGTAGGTGTCGGCTCGTTCGAGAATTGAGAGCTTATAGAGGTAAGCCAGAGTATGTAAGTGAACGAATTTGTTTGAGTTGAGAGTATGTTGTTCGATTCGGAACTAGCGGATCGCCACTTGATTTAGATTAGCGCATAGCCTTTATATGATCCTTAATTAAAGCATTTTTAATTGGCGGTAAAAACAGTTTCCGTAAGCGAGATCTCGCCTGGATATATTACTGGAGCCTTGTTAAAAATACTGTTAGCAGATAAGTTTTGAGTATAATGCTATATGTGGAGGTTTGACAGACGGTGGAAAACTTTTGTGATTACTTTGACACTTAGCTGTCTAGGATGGAAGTTTTACACTCGCAAAACATTGAGCATAGTTGTCAAGCTTTACGTCGTTAATAAAGGTTCATACTATCAAAATATTCACAAATAATTTTAGTACGGTGCACTGTGATGGTTTTTAACATGTGAGATTGAACACTGTTTTACGACCTTCTTTTGTTTAAGTTTTGTCTGGCGAATGAAAAGGGTATTGCGATTTATTTCAATTTTGAATGTACAATCGTGCACATAAATAAAATTGTAATGGTTTTCTTAATAGTGCTCACTACGACTTTTATTGCAACGTCTTGAAAACGATAAAATACATACTCTCGATATCACAATCAATGGCAAATACATTGTAGAAGCAGTACAATAAAGATCCTGTGGTTCGCAATAATAAATTGACTATTAAATATTTTCAATAAAAAACTGATTGTTTCAAACTTTTAAAATAAGTCAAACCCAGAATAAAAACAAAGCCATTAAATGTTTCAAAGACACTTTTATAACTTAACAATTATACAATCGTCTGTGTAAGAAAATACTTTCGGAGAAACAGCAGAAATATTCGTACGCTTTACATGTATACTACCCATAAGTATGCGCGAAGGCGCGGACGAATTTGTGTGAGCATATACAGCTTATAACTTTTTTTCTTTCGCTACATAAGCTCATAATATATACATACTTGCCTTAGGGCTTAAAGTTTTTTCATGTCGTAAGACATAAAAATGTATGCACGTGTCGTATTCTAAAACTGATTTACTATTTACACCAATCATATAACTCTACCTCTGGTTGATGCACTGTAATGATACTAAATTTTCAGTTATACATCAATAAGTGCTAATCTGCCAAGAGTCTAAGGCTACTTTTTTGCCGTCCTTGTAACTTTCTACGTAACTTCGGCAGCAAAATCAATGTCAAGCTCGTCAGCTAGTCTTATAAACATTATATAGTACCGAAGCCCTTCACTTGTTCTCAGATTTCTAAGTAGGGCAAAAGAATGGCTGATTTTTTTAGTGTAAAAGTTGTGAATTTGAGCAAATGCTCACACAGCCTTCATTTACTCGAATAAAATACGCCGTTCATTGTGTATAAATTACTTTTATCGAGCAAGGAAAAAAAAAGCGTGTTCCTCTGGTTTAGAGTTTAACTTTATTTATATCTATTTATAATTTATATTATATATATATTACTTACGGAATTAAGATATTGCATTTAATTAAAATTACTTAATTAACATGAACATTATTCATGGAAAATTTTTACTATTTTTATAATAATTTCTATATTTTTTTAAATTTATTAAATTAAAATATTGTGAATTAGTTATAACTTAAAATCAGTGTGAACCGATTTAAAAAATTCATAGCTGTAATTTTGCCCACAAGCAAATAAATAAATTTTAACAAATTCATATATAAATATTAATTACGAATCACTTAAATTATCCTGTTTAAACAGAAAAACGAAAATGCTTTAGCTTATCATATACATATTTTGAAAAGAAAATACAATTTTTGTCTTTATTAATACATATGAAAAATATGCCATTGAAAGAAATATAGATAACCACCTAACAAATTTAATTATCAACAATGTTTCTTATTGTAGAAACCCTTTTAATTGTTTTATAAATTTCAATTCGTACACAATACAAAGAAATTTTTAATTATTTTCCTTTCTATTTATAAGCTATATCGGAGAATATAACCGTCAATGTACGTTTATTGTTCTCATATTCACTAAATCTGAAAAGTTGTTCCAGAACATGCGTACACTATTGGAGCTCATAAATAGGAGCTAATACCGTGAAGAAGATTGACACAGACAATATATTCAAAAGAATGTATTCGGTTTGTCCCAAGCTTGTCCCAAGTTATGAGTAAGAAATAAGGAGTCGTCAGATGAAGTGGAAATCATAACCAGTACAATATAGAAAACATTTTTTTTAAAGGAACCAAAATGCAAACGATTATATTAATCTATTTATCCTTCGTGATAAATCTCTTCTCTTACGGTGATCATTTAACAGTCCATTTTATAGACCATTTTAAAGGCGTTGAGAAGCTCTTATAGGTTTAATCATATCAATCGTAGGTTCATTTATTTTTCAATAATAAATTGTTACATATTAAAACGAAAATTATAACAAAAATTATTACAAAATGTAATTATGATTTTAATTTTCATGTCTATCATCGTAATAATTTTATTATAAAGGTGAAATACTGTAAAAAGAAGTTAATAATATCAATACTATAACTAGCGAACTAGATTACATGCATACATTAGACTCTCCCAAGATGGAATAATTTCCATATATTTTAGTTCATTAATAATCGATTTACAATTATTATTTTTAATTAATATGAGAAATATCATATCTTATGCAAAGAATATTACTTATTATTGCCAGCACGACCTATTTTCAGTATAAATTGTATAAATACCATTATTTGACAAATTTTTAAATACATCCTATTAAATTTAGTATTTATTCTAATAAATAATGAAAGGATTTCATAAAAATTTTAATGCAAAATACGAAAACACAAATTAAATGTATTTATTTAGTGTAATTTGATCGATTTCTCATTTTGGAGTGTAAATTATTTTGTATGTTAGTACTTCAGTAAATTAAATTAATTTTTAGTCGTGGTAATAAGTGATTTTTGAGTAGTATCAAATAAGTGTATTTTTTAATGTGTGCGTTGAAGAATGATTGAAAAACATGTGATTAAAAGATTATTATTGACAAATAGGAATATTTAACAAAAACATCGTAGAATTAAAATATAGTAGATACGAATCGACACGAATATTCAAATTGGATATTCTATTCAGAATGGAGCTATCGATATGTCTAAAGGCGCTTTCTCGAGCGTAATATTTCGAAGATGTATAATCATTAAACATAAATAGACTTCGGACACTTAATGACAAACTTGTGAGTATATTAAAATAAATAAGACAATAATTTAATAAACCATTAGAAATGCATAGCTAAGAATTAATAGGTTAAGTAAATACTAAGAATTAGCAAAAAAAAAATGAAAATTTCATTAAATTTCTTGTCAATTCATGTATAGGCAAGTTGCGTTTTGAATTTATTAAACCCCAAATCAGAAAAATTTATCATCGATGCAAAAGTAGCTTTTGAAAAATTTGCTATAAACAATGCCATAACCAGAGTGAATCTAGATCTTCCATCCCAAACAATATCATTAGAACTTATAGCCGATCTAAAAAAAGCAAAGAGAAAACCATTAGAATATCATTATAAAAAACCGAAGATTTTAATAGGGCAAGACAATTTGAAAATAATAGCAACCGAGAGAATACAATACGTTGTCGCTTCCGAACTCGAGATATCCAAAACCACCGTTGGGTAAGTACTACACAGATCATCTTACAAGTAAAGATAAAAATTCAATTTCATTTAACTCAACAGCTGAAAGTAATAAGCTTCAAGCAAAAAAATAAGAGAGAAATAGAAACGATGATGAACGAATATTTTACCATAGAAATGCCAGGGCTAGAAACACCAAAAAAGGAAACAATACACGAAAATGCACTACGAACACTTGAATGAATAACGAAGAAAAGTCATTGATTGCAATTGGGCTTATTATGGAGACAAAACATTGATAAATTATAAGGCAGCTATTATAGTCTTCAAAAGGTCGTGGTTGCTAGAATAACGCATGGATCGAGACACAGCTTGCAACAAGTAATATGAAGAAGAGTTTAACAGATTTATAGAAATAGGGTATGCCAGAATAATCGAGGACAACCAAGGAGACAAAAGGATTTACTTACCACATTTTAGAGTCACAAATCTAAACAATTTCGGAAAAATTCATTTAGTCTTTGATGCAGCAGCTAAATCGAATGGGTATAGTTTGAATGATTGCAGAACGGACTTTATTTGCTTAAGTTATTATCAGGAGTAGTGCTTCGTTTCCGAAAAAGTGTCAGCGTACGGAAAAATAGTTGGAAGTCTAGATATTTAAGGATTACTCTCTTGTTAAGTTTAGATGGTACCTAGTGAACTTTTTTTAGTCGATTTTGCAAAATTACGCAGCATTACACAATGTCACACAATGTTGCGCAACTTAACATAATAATAAAATACACATAGAATTCATTAGCTATATATCGTACAAATATTTGTTTCAAAAGTCGGGCGAATTTTGAATTGTGTAGCTAGCGTATATTGTTGCCTTTACTCGATCAAATGAAAAGGTGCTCGTTCAACGCCTACACTTGTATGCCCAGATCTCATTCGTTAGTTACGCGTCAACCTCTTAATATAGTAACTTTCGGCAATCGCCATCTGTTTGCGCATTTGCGTATTACAAACGCCTTTACTATATAGCACGTTCGAATACTTTATTTGCGGCCTGATGGTTTTTTATAGTAATTCTAGGCGCTCGCCATCTTCCAATTGCTTCGAGTACTACAAATACGCTGCCCTATACTCCAGCTTCATTCATTTTGGTTTTTTTTTCATATGAAAGTTACACTTTTATTGGTATAGCCATATTATTAGTTATTGCTAGACTCAGCACCGTAATTTTCGCCCCTTATGAACTCTGTTTCGCAATAATTTATCGCGCGCGCATCTCCACGACTCATCACAGTTATGCCTGTATCAGTATTAAAAACATTAAATAAGAAAAAACATTAAGATTGTATAATGATACTTTTTAAAGTATCCTACATATATTATAATTTTTTTATTATATAATATATATTCAGATTAAAAATATAGATAAATAAAATTTACAATCATTTACAGTCAGATGTTTTATTCAATGTCATTATTAAAAGTAATAATATTGACGAATTTTCATAAATTGTTAAAAACTTAGTAAAAAAGTAGCTATTAAAATTAGTATTAATAAGTGGAAACATGAAAAGTCGAAAAGAAATATTTTTAAACTAATATTAAGCTTGCATTAAAGGGAAATTTGATTTTATTGTATATAAATATATATTTGATAATAATTTGATAATATTCGATCAAATCTTGAAGTTGATATTCTAGACCAATTGGTATATTTTAAAATATATTCATACATTATTTTACACTAAAATTTAACCTAAAATTTCATTCTTTTTCAGCCTTTAAATGTCATTATTTATGTTACATAATAAATTATATATAAAAGTCATATATAAAATGTATTCTCTCTTCCTCTAAAATATCTTTTTACTATGTTTAATATACTAAAGGTAATGTTTTTTTGAGTTTATATTCTTTATAACATTAAGTATATAAATAATGTAAATAATAATTTATTGTAAAAATAATAGTATGTAAAAATAATAATATTTAGTTGTTAGCATTTCATAGAAAATGTAATACAATAATTACAAGTTGTTTGAACTTACTACAATGTTTTATTTTAATATTATGAAAATATTTTATTTTAAAAATGTAAAATAAAAACAATTATAATTATATAAATAAAATACATCTTGTTTATTATTTGACGTTTTAGCTTTAGTATAGAAAATTAGTAATAAAAAATATAAGTAATATAAGTTTATTTTTTGTTATTTTTAATTAGCTTAATAACGAATTTAATTACATATGATTAAACATTTAAATCATGAATTTTTTTATTTAAAAAAAGTAATAATTTCAGAATTGTTACTTTACTGATCGATATAAGCTATTTTTAGAGTACTAAAAATCGTAAGCCATGTAGTAATTGTTTTCAAACTGATTGAAAATGAATCATATTAATGAAATTAAAATTGATAATCATTAAAAAAGATTATAAATTACTTCATTGAAATTTATTATACATTTAAAATATTTGTATTTATTATAGAAATGCAGAGTAAAACCTATAATCAGGTGATGTATGAACTTTTAGTTGAAGTAATTAGAGATTATAGTGGATTGTTGAATAGGCATTATTTAGTTGCAGTACAGACATCAAGAGTGAAGTAGCGTACGCCCTGAAATAGTAAGGGCAATTGATATGTTCGATAACCATAACTTACACTTCTAATGATTAATAGCAAATTAATGTGCATAAGCCTTAAATTTAAACGCTTAGATTTTGCTATTAAAAATCGGAGCAACGAGCGCGAATGCATTTAATCGGGACTGAGTAATATATCTTAAAGGAAAACATACTCGGGACAGCCGCGTATCGATAAGACAAAAAGGTAAGACAATAAATATGATATCGCGTATTAGCAGCGCGGTATCAATCTTAGATCGCAAGAACAGAAGTGGTGGCCTGAATAATCGAGGTGGCCGAATGTTGTCGGGTAGCCGATGCTCATTCAACGGGGATGAACGGAAAGGCCGAATGCGCTCGCACGTACTCGCACAAGAGGCCAAAGGACAGAATGCAATCAAGATTAGGTGCCGGCTTATGGAGAATTGAGCGGATTACACGAGCCTTGTTCCCAGCACAAGGTCGTTACCGAGACACTCCAGCTGCATAAACACGTACGCCATCGTTAACTACTACGATAGCCTGTCTGTGCCTCGTAGATCTCGAACGACATTTTTTAGCCTGAACTCTTCCTTTACAATAGCCTTCCGTTGCTTGATACGTGTTAAGCGAAATTCGCCGAAGCCCGATACTTGAATCGTTCGAAACTCAAAATTATAACATGTTTATTGATAAGCTCATAGGTTTTTTTATAAAATTATACAGAAACACCTGACCTCATGACTTTTTTTCTCTAATTGCATATGAATCAATCTCTTATTGACATTTTTTAATAATTTAATATTTTTTAATTAGTGTTAAATATTATTGATGTACTTTATTTGATGTTTACAATAAAATCAGAAATGCTTATTAAATCTAGGATGTTTTTATTTTTATTTATTGAAGAAAACACTGTAATAAACTGATTTGTTTTAATTTATTTTATTATTTTAGATTATTTATAAAAAAATTAATTAAAAAAAAACTTTTAAAAAAAGTGTTAATTAATGATTATTAAAGATAAATATTATTTCTTATTTTTCCAATGTGTAATTTTTAAAGTAAAACTTTTTTTTTAACGTCGGTAATCCATTTTGTGCGTTTTCAAGTATTATTTTTTTTTATTTAATATTCAAATTTCCTATATGTTGTACGAATGAATATTTTCATAATGAAAATTGTCTTTTTTTTGAAAAATAATAATTTCTATTGTGGTGTATATAATAAAAAATTATTCTATTATTTTAAGTTCGTAATGCAAATAACATCATTGACAATTAATAATCTATAAGTATTAAACATTAAAAATTTATTATAATTTCTTAGTTTGCTTAAAAAATGGATATTATGCTCGAAACTTTGTTGCAATAAATGTATTTAAAAAAAAATGTATTCGCGGGTGTCACCATCCTTCTTACAGAGAGGGGGGAGTAGTTCTGGGATCGAGCTCGCCGGCTCCATGGTTCCGTGGGATATGAGGGTGTGGAGGTGAGGGGTGTGGAGGGAAGATCTGTTTACATTACATATATAATACAAATGGTGTATTTATATTTATTTTCAATGTTCATGGATTTTAATAAATAAGCAATAGTTAGTATAAATTCCCCCTATGGGTTGCATGATCGTGTCGATGGTAGGGGGGCTTATGGGAAAGATAGATCGGACCTTGCGATGAATGGTCCGTTAGAATCATGGATAATGTGAGAGTAATATGTAAACCAGTCTTTCTTTGAATGTAGGGATTTCCCTTAATTGGATTCTCTTCCATTAAAGGAAGTGCTAATGGAGCATTGGTGAAGGAGGATGGAGCCTTGTTTTATGCCAGGTGGACGGGAACCATTGTCCATTCGTTGAACGCGGGGTGGAGGGGCCCGAGAGAAAACGACTACGCGTGTTTCGACAACCAAGAAACAACCCATCATAGCATTTGGGAGGAGCTGCAAAGATTGGTACATACAATCCCTAATCTCAAGGTGTGCGTAACCGTGTTCAGGGGACTGATTGGCCACAGCGTACCAGTGGTCGCAAACGCTGTCTTGGAGGAACAGGGCGATTCCTCCGAGTATTTAGAATTATAACCATATGAGTGGCTTTGTTGTGGTGGACCAAACACTTTCCTAGATATTCGTGGGACCAAAAAATGAACTCATTTTTTAACAAAAATACCAAATAATAGTGTAGAGGGTGCGGGGCCAAGTAACGCATAGGGTGGGGATGGAGCTATATCTCCGATGCCCAAAGGCCCCATAGACCCGCACGTTAAAGTAGAGGTCGCCCTTTAGGCGGCGGAGGTGTTAGCGACCCAGGCGTTAGCTTACGGGATATGGCCCACGCCGACTGAAGGGGAGTGACGTGTACCACGCAGGAGCACGTGTGAGAGGAGGTTTGTATCGACACACTGTCGGATGCAGGGTCAATCCCTTGACTAAGGCTATAAGGGAGTGATACCCTGACGGAGCTATGAGTCCAGAAATTGTTGGACAAGTCCGGAGGGTAATGGCTGCCATCTATGTCATGGAGGAGGATGCGCAGCTACCCTGTTTTGAAGCCACGTATGGGAAGGGGGAAGATTCATTATGATACCCATCAAGAATCAAGAGAGTGGTTGGTTGGGACACACCTTGGAGCCATTCAAGTCAGCTGGAATGGATGGAATTCTTCCAGCTGTATTACAGAGGGCAGTGGGTGCCTTCCTGAGCCGACTGATGAAGATGGCTCGATCCAGCATTACCCTCTTGCATACCGGAATCTTTAATACACATCCCCGAGCAATTTACATCCGATCAGCCTAACCTCGTTCATTGCTTTAACCATGGAAAGACTGATCGAAAATTATATTTGTAATGAGATCCTTAATGTGGAGGATATCCACAAGAACCTACATGCCCACAGGGCCGATAGATCGATGGAGGCTGACCTTCGTAGGGCGGTTACGACGATCGAGGGTCAATTAACTTCGAGCACTTCTGGATCTAAAAGAACGCGTGCAATTGGCAGGTTTTGGTACAGTTAAGTAGGTAGACTGTATTTTGAGAAACAAGAATATGGTGATGAGTAAGGGTGGCACAGAATCGAGGGGCTTTGAATCCAGTTCTCCCCAGGGTCCTTTCTTCATTCATCTGGAGCCTAATAATATCGAACTGCTCGCCCAGCTCGATTTGCAGACGATATCCTTATAATAGCCAGTTTCTGGATCCCCTTATGGAGATAATGAACATTGCTCTCACCCTTGTAGATGGATGGTACAAGAATGTAGGGTTCTAGGTTAATACAGCCAAAGCCAACGACCTCGGCTTCACTAGAAAATACAAGTGGAATCGAGAATATAGACTGACCCCCATGCAACCCAGGGATCAGGTAATATTTCTAGGGTACATTCTAGATAGTAAATGGAGGTGAAGCAACACCTGAATTATATTAGAGAGAGGATCTCGGTCAACCTGTGGCAGCTAAAAAGGGTCATAGGTCCGAATTGGATGCTTAAGTCGAAAACGATGAAATGGATGTTTCTCAAGCCCTTAATGACTTATGGGTCTGGTGGAAGGGAGCGGCTTTCGCTACTTCCAAAGTAGTCTTCAAAGAGGCTTAGGAGCCTCGTGGCCAGAGGAATCTCTGGCACCAGTAGATCAACTCCGACTATGGAGCTGGGGATGATCCTTGGCATCGAGCCTTTTAAGGTGAGGCTAGAGGCCAGGACAACGTAGGCCATGCTCAAGGTCATTGACTCCTTGGATGCAGGGAGATCAGGGTGAGGTATTAGGTTCCCCAAGAGGGGTACTCATGAAGCACCTGAATACTAGTCCCACGGCTTTTTTCTTTAACAAGAAATAGATACTGGATTAGTATTCCTCTTCGTATAGTTTGGGATGTTAAAACGTGGCAGGTGCCTGCCGCTGGACGGGTCTAGCTTACAAACGGGTCCAAAAGCAGATTCGGTAATGGAATTACGATGTTCGGTGCGACACTGCGATCGAACAATCTCACTGACCGCTGGTGCTTATCTGCTCGGACAGCAAGTCCAGGTGCCTTGGTAGCGTACGATAGTCATGAGACAAGGTCGAGCTGACCGGAGACAGTTATCAGGCCCGGAACAGACTTGCGTTTAGATCAAAGGTAGAACCGACAAGCGTCCCCGACAATAGTGGCGTAAAACGGAACATCATGGCCGACACCGTAGCAAAGCAGACTGTTAAAAGTAGCTTTATGAAACCGGAGCTGTCAGTCTGTTTGTGCTATGGGGAGCTGCTGAGGTCGGCCCGACCATGGAGGAGGCAGTCGCATGCAACCGTAGGTAGGGCCTTTGTGACTACACAAAATGCATAGATGCTGGGCCAAGATTAAGCTGGGGCTTGTGGGACGAAAGCAGGGCTAAGTAATTTGTGGAGATCCTCACGCGTCACTGCAACTGCAGAGCCCATAAATACAGGATTGAACTGGTGCCAGGCCCGTTCTGTAGGTATGTCTATGAGGCGGAGGAGACTCTTAGACACCTCCAGTTGGCAGTTGCCCGATAGGATCAAGCGCCTCTTCGGGGTGCCCGTTTTGGAGCCCAGGTGGTATAGTCTCGACTCATCCCTGAGATTCTCAGTCTAGGGAGAGAGAGCACGCAGCAAGCGGGGAATGCCCAGGGGTAGTACCTATACTGTGTTCGGGGGGTAGCACTGGTCATCGCAAAGCCCGCTCGCTTTTATAATAATATTAATAATAATACGACAAATTGTAGAAAAATGATTTATTGATATTTTAACTCTATCGCTAAATTAAATTTACCGTTAAATTAAACCGTTATTAGACTAAATATCGTGGAATTAATTACGTATAAATATTCTGTTGAAACAATTACAATTGTCTGCTTTTTTTAGATTATAATGTTAAAAAAACAACAACAATAATATTAAAAGCAACTAAAACAACAATGAAATTGATAATAACAAAATTAATAATAATAATAATATTTTCCAAATATTCAGTCAACCAATTAAAATGGTCAAATGTGTCAATTGAGTGAAATTTATAGTATAGACTTGTATAGAAGCATTTTGTCGATGAAAAGAGGAAGTTTGTACTTTATCTCTATTTCTTCAATTATTTTTTTAATTAAGGGCGCGTTAGAAATCGATAATACATAACTAAATGATCAGTGCTAAGAAAAGGCAGTAGGTGATTGGAAGAAGAGTATAAAGTTCCGGAAAATAAAAGTCATCAAGTACTGCGTTTCGTACGCCAGACGTAATCGACATTGCAAGGATGACAGTTTTGCTGCCTCAGGATGTTGCACGGAAATGAATTCCAATTGATTCGGGATTGCGATCTTCCGGTCGGTCATCTTCTAAATTCTTAATAATGATTGGACGGCGCTAAGTTACGGTAAAGGGTCACTCAACAAATCAAATCATCCTCTCGTTTTGTATTTATTGTTCGAGGTCCGTTTAACTTTGATCTAAAAAAAATTGCTCAATATATTTTGATAGTCTGCTTTTATTTCTTATATTGCATGCGATAACGACTGACGCTGTCTTTCAACGCTTCTATAGCAGTAAAATACAGAGCAGTAAATAAATTATTGCTAATGTTATAAATAATGCAGGCTGCGCCGAGCGAAGTAATTGAAGTAATTCCTTTGACGTTTCGATTTTGTAGATGGTTCAAGTCAGTCGTTTCTATTTGACAGTAATATTATTTTCTACGGGATATTCAGTGTAAGCTTCAACTTTAATTTACACTTTCTATTCAGACCAATTTTATATTATAAAAACTAAGTTTACATGTACCTCCAACATATTTAATTCACAAAAGAATAATTTATAATTTTTTCGAAATTCTGGCATTGCACGTCACGTTAAATTTTCTCTTATAGATTACTTTAAAAAAATTTCTACAGTATGAAAAAATTTAATCTAATATGCAATCCATTTCTTTACTCTTCGGTAATTTTCCGTATTCTTATTAAATTAATTTCATTTCAAAATGTCGTTAAATTTAAAATATATTTCTTTTTTTAAGGTAATAATTACAAATATTATTTTAATCTTTATTAAGAATAGTGAAAAAGTATTTTCAAATATAATATTTTTATTTATACTCAATATATATAAGACATTATCCTTTTTACGAATTTTCCGTTAACAAAAAATTCTAATGGAGTATTTTAATATAAATATCAGAATTCTAACTTTGGCTTTGTGCATTTTGTCCAAGTATAACGTAATTATAAAAACTTCATCATAGTATTTAGTTATTAGTTTAACATAAAGACAAAAAATGGGACGATTTCAAAGTATATAAATATATATATATATATATATATATAGGATATATTGATATAAAAATTAAAAAAAAAACAGTATTTCAACTTTTTAAGGTAGAATATGTTAAAGAAAATTGAAAGCATAGGGCTAAATGCAGTAATTTTGTGTTGTTAAATGTTTTTGAGTGTTGAAAATTTAAAAATTAATAGCTGCATTTGTGTTTGACAGTTCATTGAATTATTTGCCTGGAACAACGAATTAAAACCGAACAGTAAATACAAAAATAAAATGAATTAGAAAAAAAGGAAATAGTAGATTTCGAGTAAATGAAAAATAATTTATGGACGAAGCATAATGGTGACAAAGATCAACCAAATGTAAAAATGATTTTATTGAAGTGAAGATTTATAGTTCTGTTTTCCGTGGAACTATCCCTGCTAGTTGTGTAGAAATTACTATTGAGTTATAGTTATGTCACTGATTGTGCAACAAGCCGCTCTTTTGTATTAACCATTGAATATAAAGATTACTTTAGTATAGTTTCATTGATAGGAAAAATAAATGACATTGTTTACATTAATATATTAACTGTTCTATAAAATATTTTTATATTAGAAATATATACATACTAAATATAATGACAAAACAAATAAAAACACTGTAAAATACCTAATATAAATTAAAAAGATATTTTAGTTATAATACAAAAAATCAGTGATAAAGTTGTCTGAGCAATAAAACAGGTTCTTTTCTTTTTAATAATTTGATTTCATGATTAAAACATAATAAAATACGAATATTCCACATATAAAATTCAGCTACTGTAACGAGGACTTGCAGTATTCCAATATAATGAAGCTTTGCACGTCAAAGCAACTCTTCTACAATCAAAGCATGAAATTCGATTAAGCATCAGTCAGTGTGAAAGTCATCCGTTCGATTTATGTACATATTTTATATATATATATATATATATATATATATATATATATATATATATATACATATGTATGTATACATATATAAATTTATAAATAAATTTATTATATATATATATATATATATATATACATACATACATATATACTTATGATAAAAATAACACAGTCCATAATCCACGAATACTTCAAGTTTGGCTTTTCGCCCGTAACAAGGGCCCTCGATATCCGGGAAGCTAAAAACAAGAGGAGAGTGAAAAAAGATAGAAGAAAAAATGAAGATGCAATTGTCCGTCTTGCGCCCCAAGATGAGTCGAAGCCAAAACAGGATAGTCGTCAATTTTTAGAATATTCTATCGCACCCCTTCCTCACTTTTGCATTTTAAATATTTTTTGCCATTCGATTTTATGTACTTGGAATACGTTCTTTTTCTTTACCATTATACGCAATACGTGTGATGCTTTGCGTGTTTCGGAGAAAGAAAATCTGACAAAAGTATCCAGAGGTGGCAGAGCAGGCTATGAGAATCGTTTGCAGGCACCTCACGTGCCAATAGATTTTGCGTGCTTGACCCGAGGCTATATACACCAATATTCGTCCCGTTGAAGTCCTACAATTGATGAACATATACACATATATAAGCTTGGCATTTATGTATCCCTACATATATATACAAATGACAGGTGTATATATATATATATACACATATGTGTATATGTGTGGGCATCTGTAAATGTGTTCGTGTAGAAGAGACTTTGAGAACTGATTGACGAATTCATACATTATGAAAATAATTAATAAAATCTATTATTATGAAATAGTTAATTTCAAAGTGCTTACTTATACTTTATAATTAAAAAATTCATGTGTTATGTAAATAAATTTTTTTCATTTCTATGACTTACCATATAAATAGAAAAAAAAAAATATATATATATATATATACTTGAAATCGTTTCAATTAAATAACAAAATTTTTTTTATAAATTACCTTATTTTATAAATTTATTAACTATACTAATTGTTGTAGGGGTTACCTTTGCAACTATTGTTAAATTATCTTGAACAATAGGTCGTAAAATACATAAAATAAAGTATTAGATTAAAGATGTATATATCTAAAATACAGATAATGTGAAAATTTAATATGTTTTCTTTAACACGTTTTGCTATATTAAATAAAATTAAATAATTATAAACTAATTTAGTAAGACGTTAACATATGGGAAATGTATAGTATTTCTCATAAAATCTTACTTACACGTTTATAGAAGTTTATTTAGTTTATTTTCAAACTTATATTTTAATTAGTCTATAAATAAATACCAATAATATTCATGAAATTTGCAATATATAAAAAATTGTGCCATAGTAAAATTCAAGTGATTATAATATTTAAAAAATTTTATAGTAGGATTACTATCTATGAAATTTAGAAAAGAAAAACATTATAGCGAGACTATATTACATGTAAAAATGTTCCAAAAATTGTAAGCAAATAAATCATAGCTTTGAGCTAAAACTAATATTATATTAATTTAGTAAAGATATGTAATCTGGGAACTGCAGCATATAATTAAAAATATTAAAAAAAAAGTCTTTTTTTAATAATAATATCTTATAGCATTAGTAAATTATAATATTCAACATATCTGAAGCAATGATGAGTTAATAAAGACAGGGTGAATTTACACAGAGAATTATATTTTTAATGCTGAACTAAAAGAGTATTTTCTACGAGTTCACGGGGAAAAGTCTATTACTTCGTAGTAGCAATGAAAAAGTGTATTATTAAAAGTAAGTTCTACTACTAAAATTAAAAGAAGATAGTCAGAAAATATCATATAAAAATTATACTTTTCTATTACGAGCTAAAATCGACTTCAGCATCTTTTAAATTTTTTTAGAATTACTATGAAAGTCAGACGTAATGTAAAAATATATATAGTATATGTTTATTATCAATATATATTCTACTAAAAAGTTACAAAATTGCGATAAATATAAGATCTTACATTTTCATTTCATTTAAGACTTAATAATTAAAATTTATAAAATAAATGAAATTAAAAAAATTAAATAAACAAGAATTTCTCAAGTTCGGTAATACGTAGGTATACAGCAAGTCAAACATTGACTTACACAAAGTCGAAGGTTGATTTGTTTTTAATATGAGATAAAACAGGCAAGTTATCTATTACAGCAGTTTCAGTATTCTTAGTTTAAAGTTTAAACACAAGCATATCGATCCACCGAGATTTACTCTCAGTATTCTCATCTGTAGGAATGATGGTGCATGTTAACTTTGTAAGTACGCGTTGCATAAATACTTGCTAACTATTAAAGGAAATTAATATGAACTAAATGAAGCAACTGAAGAAGCTTGATAACGGGTGAATTAATTTTAGAAAATTTTTTGGATTCGTTATTAAAATTAAAAGATAAAGTTTCAAAAACAGATTTTATGAATTATCACTATTGGCTGTAATTGATAAGTTTTTGATCGATTAACTTTTTTTTATAGAATACAAAAAAATTTTATTTTAATTTAAAATCCTTTGCGTGACACGTTTTTAAAAATATTTGACACGACGAAAATACATTTTTCCGACCTATTCTGCATTCTCCAACGGCCGTTCGTATCGCAGCCACGTCGCATGTCGTAATTCCTGCAGTGATAGCCCTAAAAAATGAAGACAGTTGTGACGTTTGGACCCTGATAAATTCAGAATACACATGGAAGAAGAACAGAGAAAGAAAAAACAACCGAATGGATCCGGTTCCTACAGCTGACGCTGAGAGAGGGCAACGTTGCTTTGTGACAACCCGGCTTTTTTAGAAAAAAAAACGTAACTTCAGCTTAAGGCAATTATTGTTTTGAACCTTTGTTTGCGAGTCATTTTTTCAGGCGTTTGGAGAAGATACGATGGATCGCATTTCTTAGGTTAAAATTTGTTATTAAATATGAATTTTCCTTCGTTATTCTTTGCATTGTATGAGTAAAACGAGTTTTTTTTGTATAAAGTAATAACAATATTCGTCTACATATGTACACCGGGTCTAGGCAAACTGATGATTATGATAATAATAATAATAATATTGATTATAATAGATAAAGGATAATAGTAATATTAAAAATAGTGATACTAGATGAAAAACCTTGGCTGATCAATATTACACAATATTACAAGACTATAAAAACCAATTTTGACTTTGATTTGAGTTCAAAGTACTGATCGAGCAATCTCTACAAAGTATCTAGCTTTTAAGCAGCTGCCCTGCACTAAAACCGCAGGCTCCCAATTAATTGTCTCTATGTAAAATTGGCCGTATTTCGTCAGCCGACCTCAAAGATATGCTAATGCCGTGGTAGTGCGACCAAAGTCGTATTGCCAATTGCAATTATCACGGGGGCCCGTTAATCGCGGCTCAACCTCAAAGGAGTTAACAAGCCAGAATGGGATTTCCTGCGTTTGCACACGTGCGGCAAGAAAATTCGGAGCGACCCCTCACTTGTTGAACTTTATTCGGCACCTGGGTTGGAGTGCAGCGCCCGAGTGATGAATTTTTCGGTTGTTTTCGGCACACATGTTTTTCATACGTTCACGTGGGAGCCACTATAATGCACCTTACCAAGACGACATTCTTAGGGGCCAATTTTCGTGCTTGCGGCACAAACTTTTATTAACCTCGTACGCTCAACTTTTCCAACTACGGAAACAACTGACGCGAAGTTATAGTTAATATTTTAACCGGAAATGGCTATGATCCATCACAGTAAAATAATAAGAGTAAAGTATTTTGCATTATGCTCCGGCTAAATTTAATTTTAAAGCTTACATCAATCGTATATTATCGATTCTCGATGGCATACAATTGGGCTGCCATCGTTTGAAAAGGGCTGAATTTTAGTTGTAATGCACGGCACGAACTCGGCAATTTTAAACGACCATGAGAGAGGGAAATTTACAATAAAATGGAAAAAAATTGTAACGCGAGCTAAAGCTTTGTCATCGTTCATCATGAGTATTGGCAGGCGATTCGCTAATTCGCTTCGGATACGCGGAATGGATTTGCGTGCCTATTGACCGGGACACTCGATACATCTTAAACTAATTTACTGTCGGAAGGGCTGATGTTGAATGGAAGCTGAATGGACATAGGCGGAAATTCTTTTAAAACGCTTGGGCGTCAAAGCTGTGCCCGTAAATCTGTACTTCGTGATATCATGGTTAACGGCAGGTGACGCGGCTGTCACAGCTCTGTAAGTTTAAAGATTCGCCTTGTAGCGTTCCCATGGCCTTATAAATTGATTGACATCTTGTAACTCAAAATTCATAATGCTTCGAGCTTGAACGAATTGATCTGCGACTACTTTACGCTCTACGGTTTATCCTTTACGATTTTTCAAATTCGAATTTATACTTTAAATGGCTTTAAAGCATTATTTAGATGGTCTGTGCTTTAAAACTTCATATTTTTTTTTATAATTTTAGATTTTTTCTTCTTTTTTTTATAAAGAAAAATCGGATCCTACGATGACTCGATGTCGAGAACATTTTATTTTCAATGCTACTTTTATTGGAAAATTCTTGCACAATATAGACTATTTTAATTAAACTGAAACTGTATGAATCTTTTGCTATTTCTTAGGGAGTGCAAAATAATTGAATTCAAACAGTGATGATTCGATTGTACGTTTTTCATCGTTTATATTTTAGTAATTCCAATTCATATGGAAACCACTCATTAACGAGTATAGTATCTTTCATGTATTTATACATATCAAGTACAGTAGTGTCGATATTATATAGGCAATAAAATGAAATACTTGTTAGACACTTTTTATTCAGAACTGATTTATCTCAAATGTTAACATATAGCAATTTTTACATGAAAGAGTCAAGGAACAAGAGAATCTTTGGACTTGTTACACTTTTTGAGAAATTAAAGGCTAGTTAACACGAATATAAGCATTGCATTGAATATAATAGAAAAGCACATTTCCAGTCTGAATACAGATACCAAGTATATCCAAAATATTTTCTATAGAGAATATTTTATAAGATTTATTTTCAAGTTGGAAATATCTTATACTATACATTACTTTAACTTCGGCATATTTGTAAATAAAATTCGCGTGTATGTATGTATAGATATTGTGTATATAATTGGGACAAACTGATTAAGTTAGAACAACTAAAGCAAATTTATTGATAAATTGCATTGTACCCAAAGATATGGAGAATATAAATGGAACTAGAATAAAAAGATATAATAATTAACCAGAATAATTACACTGACTTTCATTGACAAATTGTACATTTTTAGTAAATAATATTCCATCGATTAAAATTTGAATTTGAAATTCAACAGTTTAACTTTTGCTATTTATCTACGATTGTATTAAATATTCTTCTTATCTAATCCGTAACAAATCGAATCAATATTTATTAAATGCTATATTTAAATATTTAGAAACTGTTAGATTTCTTTGTTAAATTTAATGAAAGATTGGTTTAAATTAACGTTAAAGATGAGATAAATATAAGAAAAAATATATTTTTTTGTTCTTTTTAAATTCTATATTTTAAGATTTTATGTATTAGATTAGTTTATATTAAATTTTATATTTACATGTAAATGCAATTATTTTCTTTGATTATATTTTTAAAAAACCTACTAAAAAAGAAGGATTTGAACTTTAATTTTATGTATTTTAGAAATAATTACATGGCATTAATTTTGAACTTGATATAAACGTTGTGCAGTAATGGTGAATTCAGCTCATGTATTTAATTTTCAATGAAAACTTTCTTTTCATGAATTATGAATGAAAATATTCGTCAAATTGCTAAAAATTTTTAATTTAATCAATTAGTTCTTAAAAATGAACAGATTTTTTTTTAATAAATCTACAAATAATATTATTGAAAGAAATGTGTAAAAATAATTAGGTTTCATGAAACCCGCAGGATACAAAAGATGAGTAAAGCAGTATTTAATATATTTTGTTGCAAATCTTGTCTTTCTGATAATATTTACATAAAAATAATTTTTTTTCTAGATTATCAGATAGAGCCTAAATATATAAAGTTTCCATGCGAAGGAAGTCCATTAGAATTAGTATTAGAGAAACGATTCAATTATGCCAATCGTAAATGCTGTTAAACTTACATTATAAAAGGAAGTGGATGAGGAAGAGCGCGGGGCGGATATGCGGTGGCGAATACTGAACTTTGCAAACTCGACTATGGGATTACACTTTTGCAAGTTTCCGGAAGTGGGAATGGCACATTTTCGCTTGCGAAGCTGTCCGATTTATCGAATGAAAGAGTGAAAGAGAGTAAGACGGGAGGGCCGGGACGGGATTCGAAGTGGATGAGTGAGAGCAAGCTCGTACGATGAGAAACGATGGAATGGTACATTTGGTTTCATCTCCGTCGCAGCTGGGGATATTGATAAGAAGATCGCTCATTTCTTCCATAGTCCCAGATCATTCTTTTTATTCAATACCTTTTTTTCCTTCTATGGTTTTTTATTTGTCAGTTGTAAATTTTATAGCGGTACACACGTCAGGGTAATCGATTTGCGAATTGCAGATCTTCTGTACGACGAGTACAAATTTTTCACTGTTGTATTAAGCTTATAAATATGTATGTATTTATACTAGTCAAAATTTGTTTTCTGACACAAAAAAGTATTGTTACGGAAACGCGAAAATTCATAACGTTAATGATATTTCGTTAAAAGTAAAGTAAAAAGTTATATATTTATTCTGAAAAAAAAATTCAAATATTACCTTGGATGTAATAATATTTTATGAATTAAAATGCTTTTAATTAATGTCACGGTATTCTATGTATATGTATTTCTTGACATGTACAGGTTTGCATAAAATTTTTCAATGAAACTGCAAGTGAGTGAAACATTTTTTGGAATATACAAATCATGCAATATATATACTTAAATATAAGATTCAATTTTTATATTATAACTTTTTATGTCTTATTAAAATGAATAATATTTTTATTAGAAATTATATAATTTTTTTGCGAAGAAAGTCTCAAGCTGAAATAGACGGTATATTTGTGAATCAAATTCAGAAAATTTACTTCTTGCGACAGATTCTGCTTTGACAGGTTTTTCTTACATAAAAAATTTTGCTTTCTCATTTTGGTTTTACTAGAATTTTGTTTAGTAAGGAATTTCTTAAATATAACTTCTCATAAAAATAAAGTTAATTTTATAATTTTAACTTTTTATAATTTATATAATTTATAAAATTTATAAATTCTACTGGAAATATCACCATAGAACCATAAGCGGATTGATTAACTGAAAGAAGCGCCATAAATGTAAATATAGGTAAAATTTAATTACACAAATGTAATTGCGAGGAATTTTAAGTAACTGCTAATACAATTATCATGCAAATAAAAATATTAGCAAGTTGAAAATATCATTGCGTAAACATTGAAGTGAAGTAACTGACAGGTTCGTAAGAGTAGGCTATGTAAATTATTCATAATTTTTATACCTAAGGAAATCCTCGCAAACCTTTGCGAATGCATTTGCAGGTGCGCTTAAATTAATGCAAATGTATCGTATAAATTTGGACGAGATATTCTACTCTTGACTCTTAAGTTGAACATAAATTCCCGTACTAAACTAGCCCTCTCATTTTTACAATTGCAAGCATGGATGGTTGGTAGTAGGGCACACGAGTCATTTGGCATATCTCCCTGCCACTCCCACCCCCCTCGCTTCACCGCCAACAAGTACACAAAAAGCAAACGTCCGTCGCGACATCGCCGAATCATAAAAATATAAATCCACCAGGGCTATAAAGAACCGTGTGATTCGAATAGCTCGAACCGGAGCCACGTGTCATAGCTACAAACCGCACTGGGGTCCAGTTCGAGCTGACCGTGTCTTGCTTTGCTTGGCTACGAGTGCCCGAGTGCTTTTCCCTTTGTCATTGTATTGCTTTACAATTCGAAGAGGGTTTACATGGACGCGAGTATGTGACACTCGAGGATGCTTACCAGTCCGATGTGCCTAGTCGTGTAACAAGACCAACCATTTTGAAAATCTGAAATACTTGCGTAAAGTGTGTGGGGGTTTGCCAAAAAGAGTATTGTATCTCTCGAGCATTTTGATGCTCTTTGGGGCTTTTTACCATGCATTGTATTTTTTACGTAATTATTAGTGATACCAAAAACTTTGTAAAAAAAGTAAATTAAATATCCATCGAAAGCCCTATAATATGTTTCTTCTATGGGTACTCTACAAATTCAAAAGCACTTATAAAACTTTGGGCCAAGATATTAGTCACTTAGTTATCATTGTGATGGTTTTAAATATACGGCGTCCCTGTAAAGTGACCTTTGATCAAACATAATGTTTAAAAATTTCACGAAACCATAAAAAAATAAGAAACATTAAAATTAATGGAAATTAAGGAGAAATTAAAAAGAGTGATACATTTTTTTGATATTATACTAAACCTGTAGTTATATTAATTAAAATTAAGAGATATGTAGCTATGAGGTAAAATAAGGTAATAAAAGGCGACATCAAACAGAGATTTACTTAAAATATTGTTTAGGGAAGTTCCGATGATAATTGATCTCATACAAGAATATATCGTAACAATACTTATAACAAGAAAACCTTTTTTCATTTATACTACTATTAATTTCCTAGTAATAATCCAAATGCAATATTATTGTGGATTTATGTTATGTAATTGTAGAAACTAAACTCGATTGTAATTGAAAATAACATTTTATTATTTTTTAGAAGAAAAATATACATTTTTATTCTATAGAATTTAGTGAAAGTTTTAGTAAAAGTTTTATATTCTTTAAATATGTTACGTATATATATAGAAATATTGATAAATTTTTTATTTATGTACATTTAATATGATATATATATATATAAATGATGTATATAAATATATGTTTATGTACTAGATAAAATAAAAAACGCTTAAAAATCTATATATAAAATTTTATAAAACAGCTTTTCCAGCTTTTATAAATTGAATATTTGCCGGAACATGGAATATTTGATCTATTAAAAAAGTAGATATTCACACATTATATTCAACTGAAAAATATATATAAGCGAAACACGTTTAAACAAACAACTTCTCGATTTTCCATATTAATGATATATTTCAATAATAGAGTTTTGCTACTGAAAATCACTATTCCCTTTTGATTATATTTTATTTTTCTATTCTGTATCTTAAGAATACGATAGGTAACGTTTTCCAATAAATTTCTTTTGTTTCTGAAGCTTTTGTACTTTCGTGGCACGTTTCGCACGATAATCGCCTACGGGAGTACCTATATGACATTAATTCGCTAATAGATATAAGAGAGAACCGACGCGATTATTGCATCTAAAGAAATTAGCTGTTGCAATAAATATAAATAATCAATATAATTCAATAATAATCAAATTGATTATTTATCAATTTTTTGGGTTAGTCAGATGCAATGATTAATTATAAAGATATATTTATATACATAAACGTATAGTAAGAATGTAATGGATGCCAATGGAATGAAAACTATTTCTTTATAAATTGTTGATTTACAAGTACGTAAGCTCTTTAAAATATTTGCAATAAACATGACTATGAGATAAAAGACCATCAACATTGTCGTTTAGAATAAATTTTGGTGATGCCAGTATTCCTTTGTATCTCGTAAGTAAAGTCTTCCATTACATTTTCTTTTTTCTCGTGCATACACTTTTCGTGTGTGTTCTCCTCTTGAGTAAAAACATTTTGGTAAGCATTTTTATACGGTAATTCTTCCAGACGGGACAGCTCCTAGCCTCGATTCTGCTTAAAACTTGAAGAGAGCAGAAGCGACAAGAGCAGAAAGAGTGATGGAGAGCCAGGGGCTAGGGATACGAATAAGCAGGGAACTTTCAAAGGGCGAAGAGGGGTGAGGTAACCTCTATCTCCCTCTATCTCTCTATCCTGAGCTCTCGGGGCAGGGCAGTGAAGATCGAAAGAAGAGGGTGCAATCTTGTATGATTCGTTTGCATTTTTCTGCTTTTTATCGACGGGTATAAAGCTCGCGTAAAGAAACGGAGAACGTGACTCCATTTCTTTCATCGAGGTAGATGTCCAATTTTACTATTAGCTCAGTCCGTCAAATATCTCAACGTAATATTAATTGTGCTTAGGATTTTTAGCACTCCATCTTTATGGGATAGATGCTAATGGACGACGACGGCTGATGAACTGGGCGTGTCATTTGTAATTATAAGAATTAATCTAATGTACAAAGCGCGTTTACGGATCAAAGATCTTTATACGGACTACACGCCTTCTATCTGGTTGACAGTGACACCCGAGCTCAGCTATGTAAGACAATCTGAATAGGTTCTAAAGATTATTTTATTATTCCTTAATTAGTTTTAATAGATCAAAGCTCTCGCGCTGCGATATGCATATACCACCATTTTGTATCTCGAGGATAAAAACTACAGGAGTGTTTTCGGACCGGATTAGTGCCGATATATTGATCGCAGATATATATTGATTAGGGCTGATGAGCTTTTAGTAAATTTACTTGTAATTTTTTCAGACGTTACAAATTTCTCTTACTTAAGAGCAATCGATGGACGATTCCGAGGAGCGAAACTCCTCTGGCTAGCTTTTATGCACCGCGTAATTGGATATTAAGAGAGAGCCAACTCGATCTCCCGTGCACTCAAGGCTCTTGTATCTGTAGCCCGGCTTAGACATTTCCACGGCCGCCGTTTCCTTATACCTCCGAAAATGAGTTTAATTCTATCGCCGTCAAACAGCTTCCCTCTTGTCAGCACTTGGATGACGCTCGGAGTATTTTGATCTTGTGAAGTGAATTGCAATTACATCGGCATTCAAGCATAGACACATCCAAGGAATGAAAGAAAATAATAAATAAGCAAAAACTGCATGATTTAAAAATAATTTTCAGTATAATTACAAGCAATTTATAGAATAAAACTAACAGATTTACGATTAAAGTGTAAATTAAGTCAATATAATATTTACCATCCATTACAATTTTAGATATATTTACATTGAATTATTTATTCTTTAATGTAAATTTGTACAACAAGCAGTAAAAATAGAAAGTACATAAAGTCTAATGTTTAAGCTGTTTTTATGTTAACAAATTTTATATTATAGGGGGATATACTGTATAAATGAGTTTAATCTTAAGTAATGACTAGGAGAATATTAGTACAGATTAAATTGTATTACCTGCTTAATTACATTTAAAATGAAAATTAGAATTCAGTTACTCGATAATTTTAAATATATTATGTTGAATTATGATGCATATTTGTATTATAAGTTTTAAAAATACGCGATAAAAAAAGCTGATTCAATAAATATGAATGGAAAAAAGTAATTTTTGTGTCCGATAAATTAAAAGTCAAAGAGTATAAATAAATTTTGATAATAAAAAAACTGTAAAAGTAATCGATAACAGTTTCGAACAGCTTATTTAATTAAAACTTTTATTACTTCAATTCAAATTATAATAAAACTTATACCATAAGCTTTATTTTATGGTATCTGAAAATAGTCTGTAATCATTCCACTTAAAAATAAATTCATGTTTTAGTGTTGTTCTGTTTGTTTTGAAAAACTTTGCAGCTATGGAATAATACAGCTATAATTCGTACAGAAACAATACACATCATGATAGCCGACTAGATTACAAAATAATCTAATTAAAAAAAATACTGTTTTATCGTGAGTGACTATGTCATGCAAATTCTTTTCATTACAGAATAAAAAATGACCATTAAAAATTTATAAATACCTGTATCATAGGCTTGATTCTATAAATTATGCTTCCTATGTTTCACAAACTATATAAAAACAAAAAAATTTACTTTCCAATACTTCAAGGTAGAGCTTATTTTTATTATATTACGATAATAATTTTGCTCGTCGGGTTGAACTATAGAGCTTAGCAAATAAAGCCAATAAAGCTAAATTTATTTAAAATAATTATTATTTTCAAAGATTTCAAGCAATTAAATTATTAATAGCGAATGATATATATAAAATATTTGAAAAATAATAAAAATGCGTTGACTTAAAAAAAATCTATTTAATGATGAATTTAAATATATACTACACTTAAAGTCTAACCTCAGTGCTCAGTATAAACTGTTACTTTTAATGTATTTGTAAATATTAATTATTTGACAATATTATCCAAGTAACTATATAAACGTCAATAATCAAGAATTCGCGTAAAAATTAATTTATATCGATAGTAAAATTTTGTCATCGCGAACGATTTGTTGAAAAATAAGTCGCGGCAGATAAACTAAGGATTCGCACGTTCCGTAACATGTTTATTCAGCGAGACTTATATTAGTACCACGAAGATCCTGAAAGAATGGGCGTACGTGCGCGTAACTCGAGATAAATTTGACGCCAAATTAGAGTTAGCGAGTGGATACAAAGGCTGGAAGTAAAGACAGGGAGTGAAGGCGACAGACCGAAAGAGTACGAGAAGTATAGGAGTGAGTGCAATAGTCGGTGCCGTGGTGGGACGGGGCCGTAAGAAAGTGAGAGAGAGAGAGAGAGAGAGAGAGAGAGAGAGAGAGATAAAGAACTAGAGCACGCGTATCAGAGATAACGGTTGCAGAGTACCGCAGACTTGAGGAGGTACTCGGAGGCGTCAGGAGAGAAAACGATGTCGTCGGAAGGGTCGGAAGGGTAGCGGAGGAAGCAGAAACGAACCGAAGCATTTGCTCGCGTAATTACTTCGAGTGACGCATTACGGAGATTCAATTACGGCGGCCGATTCGTTTTGCGGATCGCGATCCTGCACCTCTTCTCTCCGTTCCCGCTCTCTCTCTCTCTCTCTCTCTCTCTCTCTCTATCTCTCCTTCTCTATAACGCGTCGACCGATCGCGATAAGTTCATGGTGAAATTGCTGCTCTAATTGCCATTATCCTACCCGACTACCTCGATCTCATTCGCCCCCCCCTCTTCACTGCGTGCCATCGGGCCGCCGTCACTCTCGCTCTGTCGTTTGCCTAAAAGTAATAACGCTCCAACTTTAAACGATATACGCCCTTGCTGAGGGACATGATGGCAACGACGGCCACCCCGGAAAATCGGAATCACGGAACCAGCGCTAACCAGACATACTTGTGCTCGTTCAACTCCGAATTATCTCCCACCGTCTCTGCTCGCACCTACGAATCTCTTCGGTTCCAATATTTTGCGAGGACAATTACGCTCTCCCTCGGCGATAGTCAATGTGATTTGCAACGTCGAACCCCCGTGATTTTATAACTTTCTCGCCTATCGATGTTGGTCCCTGAAAGTTTTAATCTCTGATTCCAAAAAACTTAACGGCCCAAAGTAACGATTTAAATTGAGAAGGAGGAAGAGTGATGCGACTGAAAGATGCTGAAACAATCACACAAAAAATGATGGCTTAATTGATAAATCACATCAGGTCGTGCACGGCTTTTATTGCAAACTTTTTTCACAAACCCAACCAGTCATGAGTTTTAATGTAGACATGTAGCGCACATTCTGGTGCGCCGTCTCAATTGTCACTGTTATAATCTCAAATTGAATCATCACCCTTAAAAATAACGTTGCATAAAAATTGCGACGAAAAAAAATTCTCGAAACTTCTGTCGCGCAACGCGGCAACATTGTAAACATTTGTGCAGCAGAGTGCACACAAGGATACAACAAATAGATCTCTATGGGCAATGTTTAAGTTCGAGGGAGGCACGAAGTGGTGCTCGTAATCAAATCGTCCAGCGCTGTTCTTAAGGCCGTTCTAACCCAATTCCGAAAGTGTAAATCCCAGCGGAAAAGAAAAAATCGAGATAACTGGAACTGGCGGTCGAAACTAATCGAGGGACTCGAAAAAAGCTCTTGTTGTCGAGCGAAGGAAGGTCCCCCCTTGCCATTTTTCGCGCGAGCTTCTCGCAAAGTTTTCTAATTCACTTGAGCACTGCACGCTGAAATTTCGTTAATCCAATTTCGATCCGGATGACGCAACTAAACACGGACTCGTGTGTACGTGATGCGAGCGGCCAGGGCGCTTTAAACTTGAGCCGAGCCGCGCTTCGATCGATCGATTCTTTTACAGCCTTCGTTTTGCCGGTTCCTGCTCCTTCTTCGAGCTCGCTTCATTCCTACTGCCCCTCCGTTCCGTAATTCTTCTACTCTCAATCTGTGCGCCGGGAAAGATTTCTACCCGTTTGCCACCCATCTTTAATTCACGCTCTGTTAAATCGTCGAAAATGCGAACTGACAGGATTAATATTTCTTCCTTTTCTTAGCCATCGTAATTGATCAGAATTGGTTAACCTAAGGACTACAGACTGACGGCTCGATGATTGGATGAAAAAAAAAAATTATATTTCTTTTTTTTTTTTTTACGTATTTTTTACGCACGTCTAGCAAGCGCTTTAGAAGAATAAAAATCTAATAAAATTAATACTTACAATTTTCGAGTTTCTGCAAAATATTGTACGAACATTCAATTTCAATGAAATTTCAATGAAATTTTCAACTAACAAACTAAAAAATCATTTACCATTTTAGTTTACCATAATAGACAATTGTTATAAATATTGAATAAGAAAAAATGCGTTATGATTTACAAACATAAATTCATCTGCGGATAAAATAGTTTCCCGAGAGATATATTTTAAAAAATAAATATCTTACATTTAATTCTTTTGTTTGTACATGCACGCAAAACATTCAAACAAAATATAGAATTCAAACTGTATATTATTCTATGCATAGTTTTGAAATTTTTTAGTACAAACTTTTTGATATGGATATACAAGTATTCGGTTGGATATCAACTTTTGAAAATAACACGCATAAGTTTTATGATAAACGAATCTCATATTTTGGTTTTTATGATTTATCATTTCGCCTGACTGTATTGGCTGTGCTTAAAAAAATGTTGCGGTGATCACTGGAAAATGCTGACTACACACATCTTATTTAAGTAGTAGACTATTAGCTATTGATTTTCAATTTCAACCACATCTTCATTTTATCTACTAGCCATGACTTTGGTCAATCTTTTTTCTTTTACTTAAACATATTATTAATGTATTGGAGTTATTACTTTAGAATAAATAAATCAAGGAATTTTTTTTTATTTTTTTTTATATTTCAAATCGATGTTATGATAAAAACGGTATATGCCGTTTGACATAATTTATTCGGAAATTTAATTTTCTCAAAAAATTTTTTTTACAGCTGTAAATACAACAATTGAATTTTAATTACATAATTAATTTTGGTTATCCTTTATTCGAAAAAGTTATTACTAAAAATGAAAAACATTATACGCTTGATAAAATGAGCACGGACGAATTTATAATTTCAATTTATAATACTAATTATTAGACTAATTTTACGTACAAAATATTTTGTGTAATGGTATTTTAAGTACTAATTTTTTAATGCTTTCCTACCAAAATGTTTTAAAATGATAATATAAGTTGTCTTGATAATAACATTTATATTAAATTCTATTGAATTCTATTAAATTCTATTCTTTAAATAAAATAATAACTTAACTTTCACGAGTAAAGCTTACTTACTGTAACTGCTGAGAATTCTGCAAGTCTATAAAGTAAACTGGAAAATGGAAATGTAAAAAGTACATCACTTTGTCTTGGTCTACCATACATAAATTCAAATAGTATTTTAAAAAACTAAAAGAAAATGAACATGGTCTAGTAAGGGTAGGGGTGAAAATCCAAGAGCAGTGAAAAAGAAAACAAAGTCTCCTTCTTGTTCTGAGAACGAAGAAGGTGCTCTTGAATGAACAGAAGAAAAAGCGTTTGAGCCAAGTTTAAACTGGGCACGGGAATCAAATGAAAAAAGAGAATAATAAAGAATGGGGAGGCGGAAAGAAAGCCAGAAGGAGCAACTGCAAGAAGCGGAAAGGAAAACGTTCGCCTACATAGAACGGAAGTACAAATCCACGCAAAGGATAAATGTAGAAACGTGACCGTAGAGATTCTAACAATAAAGCAGACAGAGCGGATGGATTGGTGGTGGCATAGAAACGCTGGGTGAAGGAGATTCCAAGGTAGAATTTGAAATACGCGTGGACCTTGTAACAAAATATTCAAGCTTACGCTATGAACTTCTGCCGACGTGTTATAAAACTGCAAAGTTCTTTTCCAATAATTTTTTCGCCTACCCTCCACCGCCATATTCTAGCTTCACCAGAAAACTAAAGTCATCGGTCCCATAGACTGTTTTGAGATCGCTATATGGATACGTACGTGAACTTTTCAATCACGGCCGATCTTTATTATACTCTCGCTTTTGTCACGAAAATTCCGTATGGGATCTCCTATTGTGGTCCAGCTTTAAAGTCACATTATTTTTTTAATCCTTTTAAACATCACCACTAGCTGCGTTCGACGAGCAAATTTTTTTCACTTTATCCTACTGTTTATTTCAATAAAACTGAAGTTTAAAGCAGAAACCGCAGTCGAGAAAAACGCAGCGGTAAGTCCAAGAAGAATTAAACGAACCAATATATGCTTTACTATGAAATTTATCAGCTGTATTATACTAGTCGCTGAGCAATGAGATATGCGAACAAATCCGCATCAACAATAGATTGTAAAAATCTAGAGAGCTGCATTGTTAATTGCTTCAATTAAATGCAATAATGAAAATTGCGGTTCTCTTTACAAACTGGCCTTTGATAAGGCTATTTCTTTAAATAACTATATTGAATATTATATTCGAAACGTAATACAAGCCACCGAATCCATTTTTCCGGTAAAGCCAACGAAGCATCGAATGCTTGCCCTAATTAGAATAGTAGAAAGATCTTCTATGCAGACCTTAGTAAATTGAAAAAAATGACTGATTAAAATTTACGAATGGTTTAGGGAAGTTTGAAATACACTGTAATATAACTGAAGCTTTATTGTATCTAAAATGAAAATATTACTGCTTATCCGCGACAGGACGATACAAGGCAATTAAATATCGCCGAATCGAATTCTTTAACTCTAGTATCTTCAACTGCCAGGTGTTGAGGGGAACAAAATTTAAGGGTATTATTAGCATTGCAGCGTGCGAATCCATCGAAGCTGCTTGTTAAGCGGGTGAATCCGCGGGCGTAGCTCAAACAATAATGACATACCCCACCAGGCATGTCGGATAACTTACTGGCTTGGCTAATGGATTCAATTTGCAATACAAATTTCCGATACATCGTAACAAAGCGGGTACGTTTTTCCTCGCGAGAAGTTTTAACTTTCAATTGGATTTTGTAGACACGCGACAAAACAACGCTTGGTCGAAAGTTTTTAGCTAAATCGAAAGGAAAGAGAGTTTAATCATCCAGACCAGGACGGTGTCCTTCCTCTTTCGTATCCACCCCCCCTCCCTTCCTCAATACCCTGTAATTCGCTTTTACCCAGCACTCTCATTTCTCCTTCCCTCTCTCTCTCTCTCTCTCTCTCTCTCTTTCCTCGCACATGTACACATGAACACCGTCGTTTACGGTGTTATCTAAAACAAAGTAATCAGCGATCCCACGAAGCATACGTAACTTGATGTTACGGAAAAATCGTTACACGAAGGGGTCCCTTTTCATCGTGACTCTGATCGTGATAGCGGTTTTCAATTCTTTTTCTTCCCCCCTTCACTAACCCTCATTCTCTTTCTCTCTCTCTCTCTCTCTCTCTCTCTCTCTCTTTGACTCTTTCTCTTTCACTTTCTCTATGAACTAATATGCACATGCACACACGCATGCGTGCAGGTGCATATCCATTAGAAGAGGATCAAAACGAAGCAAGAGATCACGCTTCGGTAGAGCGATTAATCGATGTTACCCTTGGGATCTTCTAAAGTGCTATCGTACTCTGTCTACTCTTTTATTCGTTTGCTCTGCAAGTTTCGCTGGGTAGCAAGTCAGTAACTTAGGGTATGCGTGCGTAAGAGTATGAAAGAGAGAGAGACCCAATGGCAGGACGTACAACATATTTGGCCGTTACCCCATTGTTAAAAGTTAAGAAGACAAGAAATTAACGAACATATAGTGCTTGGGTAGGGCCAGAAGAAATTTTTATAAATAGCGAGGAAGAAAGTGCTTTACTTTCTTTGTTGAATACAATCGATGTTAAGACTCGCTGTTCAGAAACTATTTGAAAATGCGTCGATATTAAATAGGTTTGAACGGTAATAAGATGTTTAGGGGATGAAGAAACAGAAATTGTCTTTTTTAAACAAGAATGAAGTTTCTTCTGACCAGTTAATTTAATGAAAACAAATTTAGAGTTGTATGTATAGAGTTAAGTGAAAGCTTTTATATTCATCATTATTAATAATGAAATACTGTTAAGATAACTTAAGCTTTTATTCTTTACTTCACATTAAAATAGTAGTGAAGGTGGAATAAATTAGGATGTTAAGGACTGTTATAAAGTTCATAAGATAATTCAACAGTTGTGTAATTTTTATATGAAACAGAAGATATTTAAACTTTACACGTATAAGAAGTTATAAAGTTTTTAATAATAACTCGCTGAATTAAATTTTAGAATATAGTACTGTCACAGTTAAGATTACTTTCGGAATCATTGTAAGAAAAGTTTAGAATGGATCTACAAATTTATTTGAGAAATTAGCAATTTTCTTTTCAATCCTAATTTATTTTTTAAGTATCCCACAGCTAGTAAATATGTTTTCTACTAATTGAATTTTCTATAAGGATACGGCTAAATTACGAACATTAATATAGTAAAAAATATTCATTATCGCTTCCACGTTAAATAATGTTATATAAAAGTAAAATAAAGTATAAAAAATGGCTCAACAATTAATATTCATTCGCATGATTAACTGATGTATCAAAACATGCTTAGTTTTTACGAGTACTTTTAAGATCAATCATTAAATCATGAATCGCAAAAATCTCTCGTTCGCTCCAAGCAATAAATTGTTCATGTGCTATCGTGAAACTTGGTAACGCGATTAATAACGTCTCGAGTAAGGTAGTAGGAGGAGCTTCGGTGATTTTTCATGGGGCAATGGGAGAGAAGTTTTAAAATTTTGAAGCGTACGAAGCAAGACGACGACAACGACGAGTCGGAGTCGAGATCGTATGAAAGTGGATATACGAACCGAGCTTGAAAGCAGAGTGGCAGTGAGAGAAGTGTAGGTTAAAGAGTCATGGAAAATTATAGAGGGAAGACCGTCGCGGTGAGAATTAGGCTAGGGAAATTGCGAGACATAACCGTAACAGCTTGTAATATCTAGATTTCGTCTGGAGATGTTTATTGAAAAGAAAATCGTTCAGGAGGTGTTTTCGTGCCGAGTCAGTGTATTTACAACGGGTAATAAAAAATGAATTCGAATGCAAACATCCTCAATTTACAGATTCGCCATTAAAAATAAAAACGTATTCTCAGAAAATTCATCTTATTTATATCTACGTATTATATGAAAAGTCTTGATAATAAGCTGCGATGAAAAATACTATTCGTTCAATGGAAATCTTTAGATGATTACAATTATTTTTAATATATAACGTAAGGCTACGTAATGCTTACACACAATATTACACTTTTAAAGCATATAAAATTATTTTAAAGTACAAAGTAAGCTGGCCCGTTTATTAGATTCATAGTGTATCACTCTCTAGTGTAAACTAGAGTGTAAATTTGGACTATAAGCACGAGCGATGTGTAATTGTAGTTTCTCGAGAACCGAACTATAGGAAATGAAGTTTGAATAAATGCATATCGAAAAACTGACGTTAGAAATACGGAATTATTCAAATTCTCGGCTCACGGTTAACAAAATACGGATGAGGAGGCCTTGAGGATCAACCCTATTCATAAATAATGCAGTCACTTTTATATCATTTATAATCACAGGATCTCAGATTTTATAATAACGAAAAAAAGCGCAATCTCATCTCAGGCAATCTGTAGTCCGCGGACTTATATGTTATGACAACGCAGGCCGTGGAATACTCGGATAAATGCGACCAAGAAATACTTTTTATTTTTACCAGCAAAAATTCAATAGGGTCGTTTTCGTCTTGCGAATTCTGACGATAATTCGATCTGTCAGAAGATGAAAGTGGCGACTAACTAACAAGTTAAGTACACTCGAATATGGAGCACGCGATATTGACGTATTGATAGTTTTCGGAGTCCGCTGAATCAGAATTATGATGGTTAGCGTGCCATTGACGCATTATAATGAACTTTCTTATTCGATGATCAACAAGCTTTTATTTTTCTCTCCTCGTATGATTGCTCTTCACGAAACAAGTAAAATACATTTTAATCAGAGGATTACTGAACAACATAGTGCCTAGTAAGATCAAATATATTGGTAGAGCCATATGTGTAAGTTTAATATAATCCAGATGAACTGAATTAATTTTTTTAATATTCAATTACTTTGTCAAATGTGGTGAAGACAGAATTTGATCTATTTCGAAAATAAAATATTTACGGATTTTCAATTTATTGTATTCTATTTTATTTACGCTGATGCAGTTTTGTTAACATTTTTTTATTATGAATTTCGGAAATAAAATCCAGAAAATGAGATTTTAAATGTACTTTATAAGTGATATTTCAACGAAGGCTATAAATTTAATCATTTTTAAACGGAATTTACACAAATAAATCAATAAAAATTCTATTACTAAATTTATGGAAAATTATGTTTACAAGTGAATTAAGGTATTAAACATACTAACTATTGTCTAATAATTGTAGTAATAATGTTAAAAAAGATTACATTATAAATACTCGAAAATTAAGTGTTGATTAATTAACACATTACATATTACAATGATCTTTCAATGGTACATTTCAAACGTTTATCCTTGTTAAACATTGTTGTTGAACGTTTAAAAAAAATTTTAATTTTTATTTCACAAATTAGAACAAAAAAAAGCTTATTGTTACAAAAGTATAGGTAATTTTTAATATAAAAATTTTTGGCCAAATGGAAACTATTTTTATTTCATACAAAGCGATTTAAAAATTCTTAACTAATCAACAATCCTTTGTAATTTTTTCTACATTTTAAAGGTTATTTGAATTTCAAATGAATACAAAAAATCCTTCTAAATTTTATTTCGAAAAGTTATGAAGTGTAGTATTCAAAATCATGTATTGAAATTTCTTGAGAATCAGTATTATTTGAAACGGTCATTCTGAGTTATAGGGATAGGATTTTTTTAAAAGAATATATTATCTGAAAATTTTTAAAAAACTCTACAAATTATTGAGACGTAAGCTGTTGTTACATGAACAACTGCAAATTCAAACACGTAAGCTTTGATTTAAATTTTAAGAGCACTCAATGGTATACAAAACCTTCATATTTACAATAAAATCGTAGAAAAAATATAATACTTATTGATGAAAAAAAGGCAAAAAAATCAATGAATAATTTTTACTTATTTACTATTATTGACAATTAGATTAGTTCATAAATTTATAATTGTTACAATCAATAATTCGCTAATAATTTATTGTAAACCCACATGTTCATTTATATGTAAATGTAAATAAAAATACTGTTTTACAAAATAAAATTTCTTTTTTCTTTCTTCGTAAAGCTATAATTAAATATATGAGAAAGTATTTTTAAAAACTTTATACATGGTTTACGTATAATCGTACAGACACGATTTACGTTTTCTATATGTTCCTTCCTTATTAAATACTATTAAATTTTTAAATTTATTTTTATTTATGATTAGACATAGTAAAAATTAACTATAATAAAAATACTACTATTTTTTTAGCAATAATGCGCAAGACCTCACAATTTAATGTAATTAATATTACAATGCAATTTTCAATGGAATCTGATAAATTATTTGATCAATTTTCATTTATATATGTTACAGAAATCAAAAGTACAATTTATTAATTATACACCGCATGAGGATACTTTTGAAGACTAATCAGAACTTTATTTGTAATATGTGGGCTTAACAATATTCACTTGATATAATGTTTTCATTATTTACGTATGTAAATATTATCTCAGTATATAAGATAGAAAGTGTCTTATCGTTGCAAGTTTATACTTCGGTGTTTTACATGCTTTTATCTAAGAAAATTATGTCAGATTTATATCTCGATTATTCAGTAGATTTTCGTAAATAGATATAATCTATCAGAACGTTAGATGAAGATACTCGCTACTATTCTTGTATCATCCTAGTAGCGTATTATCATTTTACCGTATAGTTTTTTTAAAGTAGATACTCTTTAAAATAAAGTGCAGGTTTTGATGAGACGCAGTTATGTCTATAGTCTATATGCTACGTCGCTAATGGTTCAAAAGTTTGCACTGTCGAAGCCTTTATGTATTTTCTCGAGGTGATACGAAGCAACGTATACAGATGCTGTATATTTGCTTTGTATTGATCTCATTTCTATATGCAAGGAGATCCAAGTTTTAAGGATAAATGAGTGGACACTGATACGTGCGTTTTACTTGTTCTTTATTCGGAAATTTCGGTGGAACATTTCGATGAAACTCATCGGTGGAACTAACCTGAGTCTTACAAATTTTTCCTATTTAAGGACTCGTTAGATCGTTATAAATTTTTTGGTTGATAGAGGGTGGGAGGCCCACGTATAGGCAAACTCCGGAGAGGGGTTAAACAACAACAAGAACAACTTTGTGTAGTTACATTTGCTATCCGTCGCGAGCATGGAAGGCGGAGTCTGACTTGACCATTAATTTTTGCGATCTCAGAGCAAAAATCGTTTGTAGAATAATTAAAGAGTTGGTTCATTATTTTCGAAAATTCGATACGACGACCTAAGTTGAAAAGGTCGTTCCCGCGTGAATCGTATGTTCACAAAAGGGATACTCAGTATGGGGGTCTAATAATAACGAATTTATTCACCGCGAAAAACGTTTTTTTCTTAAAGCAACATTTTTTACAGAAACTTTGACGCGACAAATTTACGTTTTAACGGTTGCTCCTGCGCGAACCGTATGTTTGGAAAAAATGGTATTTTTCCGAACATAATCAATCCTTTTTTCTATTAACTCGACGCGAAATAAAATACTTCCGACAGTTAAATGAACGTGCACATTTAAAAACTCACGTAACCGCCATATTTAGGAAAACAGGCCTTTTTTACCTAACACTGTCAATTTAAGCAACAGATCAAAGAGATTATAAGAATATGTTTTTTACAACGTGCACCAAAGATAAAAGGATTGTATATCTACCAAAAATTTCATATAAAATTTTTTTATACATTATTTCGTACTTTATATGTACACATAAATAATTTAAGTTTATAAATTTTTATCCTCGGATATTATGGACTCTGTGATGGAAAATGAAAACGTACAGACTATCTTTGTTCTCTCGATGCATTAAATATAATTATGAGATAGTTTAAAACATTTTGAATACCGGATTTTGAATATCCTACAGCTCTCGCAGCTTGTATTAGGCTTGGATCGTGATTTCAATTCCTTTTTCTGTAATAAACTACCGCTTAGTTTGACGGGTATGTCTTATTTTGTCAACAATATTAGCTCTCGCTTGTTGCTTACTGCAACTTCTTACTGTATGAATTAACTAGCACAAGTTTATACCAAAGAACTACGTACGCAGTTTATCCAGTTCAACTAACTTTTGTAGCCCTCGTGCAGGAGCATCGCAAACGATATAAGAAACAATCTATATCCTAGCATCGCAAACGATATAAAAAACAATCTATATCCTAATATAAAAAATTATCCAAAATTTTTAAACACAAAAAAAGCAATGTTTTAACTTCCCAATTTACTGCAATTATAAATTATACAATCGATTCCAATCACGCGCAGCACGTTCATGAAATTTTCTCTCCTCGTAAGAACGTGGGACGAATACCATAAATTAAACAAAAGATAACGGTTTCAATGTAAATCAGTCGACAACGAAAAACAATAACCTGACTCTCCGTCGCACGAGAGTTTTATGATAGCAGGACGAGAACAGTGGAGTAAAGGCCATAGTTATTCTTAACGGATCCCCAAAATCTACGTAATGGAGCGGCAGGTAGGAACGCGACCGACTCGTGAACGTTACGAGGGCAGGGAGCGATTGGTCGTCGGTAGAATTTCGGGGGATAGCAGCACACCGTTAAGAAAGTTGCTTCAAAGACACATGGGTGGTACTCCACCATCCGACGCAATTGCGCTTTGAGATTTTCCGCATTCTCGAGATTCCACGAAATCGAGATTCCTGCGGTTCGCCATGCCATCCTCGCATGATCGGCAGGAAAGAAGGAGGAGGGATAGAGAGAGAGAAAGAGAGAGTCGAGTACTTGAAAAATATGTGGCCCACGAACGTCGAGTAGGATTTCGAGAGGAAGCCTGCGAGGCGGTACGTCGCACGCACACCCCGAGCAATATCGCCATGAGTAAATCAGAATCCTGCTCGTTCGATGGGAATGTTTGCTAATGCTGGTTACGAGGAGCCTCGTCACGATTTGATTTGGTGACCAATTTTCATGCGAATATTTCTCGATGAATTGGTCGTTAAGATTACAGATTTTAAGGTAGAAAGTTTCATTCACTTTAAATTAAATAACAAGCCAACTTTTCCATAACCTAGGGAAAACTTTTACGCTTCGGGATCGTCCACTTTAAAAGAAAAGTTTTTAAGTCGAGCTTTTACACTGGAAGTACAAATCTATGCATGATTTAAATGACTATTATACTAGAATAGTTTACTAAAATAGTTTTTACTCTTTTAAAGCTTTTCACGTATGGAAATGAACTCGAAAGTGCTGTAAAAAACTCGGGTTTATAATTTAATACGTAAAAATTATAGCAAAATCTTAAAAAAATTTTTTTCTTTTTAAAGCTTTTATGGCAACTCTGCGAGAATCCCGCTATAATTAAAACTGTTGGTTAAAATCCATTATAATGTAAGAATTTATATACCCTTATACCTACATTTATGTTGTTATATTATGAGGATATAATATTATTGTACAATTGGTACGTTTAATATGTGCATATATATTTGCGAGCTAATTATAATTAAAAAAGATAATCTCTCGTTTTAAGTCTTTATAAGGAAAAGGCTAAAGACCTTACTTTTTGTTGCTGGCTAATCTTAAAAAACCTGCTCATTTTCTAAACACTGTAGCACTACTAAGAGTAAAATTTAAAAAAGCAAATTTGTACCATAGCGCATTTAAAAAACAATTCGTAATCCAAAAGTACTTTCTTAAAACAAAAGTAGCATTCGAGGTTGAGTAAGGGCGCAATTAAAAAGCATTTTCGCGTAGAAGCTTTAGCAATTAGAAGGGACCGTGGGAGCATTATGTAGGAAGAAATGCCAAGTTTGGGCCGTAAGCTTAATCTTACGAATGGTTTTCTTCTTCGAGCATCTAACGGTAGGAAAAAAGGAACGAGCATAAAAGCGAAGGACTAGAATAGGAAACTAAGGTAAAGCGCCGGGACCGGAATAAGCATATTTAAGCTTCACCGCCGAAAGTAATAATATTTACGCAATGTGTGGTCGAGGAAAAGCAGAAGTTTTCGGTACTTTCCCTAAGCCTTTTTAATTCCAATTAATTCAAGTAACTTCGTAAAATGAAAAGCAAGGCCGTATTGCACATGTGTCGTGCAATTGTCACAAGGTCAACGTTGTATGTTTTGGGCAGGAGTCCCTTGATTCTATCGCGAATTTCAGGGAACGAGTTCTGACATTGACACGTACGACAGCATCTAACATTCGATATTGCAAAGGTTACTTTGATATTTTTATTGACACAGCTTAAAACGAGATTCTGATCGGGGCACAATTTTGGCAGAAAACATCATATCGTTTCGGGAATTTGCTTCAGCAGTCGTCAGCTGTAAAGGGACATCTGTCGCTTTTACAACGATTGGCTCTGCGAAAATTAATTGAATCCCTACAAAATAAAGGAGTACACACAGCTGCGGCCATTCTATTGGTAGGGAATTAAATCCTTTTTTGCGGATTAGTGGAGCTCAGCCGAGCGTTGTAAGAGCGATTGCGGTCTCCTACGTTACTAAGTACTAAACGTAGCAAAATTGCCAATGTTTTATTTTGCTTTTTCTTACATGAACACTCGATTAAATGAATAATCTGTCGCTTTAAGGGACTTTATATTAAATACGAAAAAGTAAATAATCCGATCAAATCATTTTTCAATCAATAATTAGATTTTGTAACTGCTTCAAATAATTGATTTAATTTTGAAACTGTAAAGAAAGTATTTATTTTTAGCGAAAATTTCTAATCGGTATGTATATTTTTATACTGATATAACAAAAAAAAAATTTTTCCTGCAGAATTCAAACTCTGCTCATGATATATTTAGAGATTTAGTAGCCATGTAATATTTATATTATCAGCTAATAAATCCGGATTTTATTAATCAACTTACTTTGTTCGAAATAATTTACCATCAGACTTAGCGTTAACGTACGCTTTAGCGGGATTAAAAAACAATACGCAAAAAATTGCTGTCCTATAAACACTCAGAAAGAACTTTAATAACCATTACTAAGACTATTTTCATTAACGATTATGTTAAAGCAAAAAAGAATTATCGCAAAAGTAGCATGATATACTTGACAGCAGTTATGATATATTAAGCTCCAAATTTTTACAGACAAGCCAGCATGGAAAGTTCGGCGCTCTCCGATTGAATACTTTCGATCCTAAAAAAGAATAAATATAAGCATAAAATAAGAAATAAGAAGACTACGAAACTGACATGTCCTGATTACGGCTTACAGAGAAGGAAAAAGCGAGGTTCAAAATAGAAACAGTAGCATTGGTAGCTGCGTGATTTGTCAATGTCAAGCCGAAAAATATTTGAAACGGAATCAAAAGACACGCGTGCAATGGACGAGAAGTGCAAAAAAGTGCCCAATACAGATAACCAAAAATGCTTCATAAATACAGTTTACTTATTGTGAATAAGTTACTGCCGTGCGAACGGATCGGAATTTCAATGAAGACTATTCTTAAGCTCTCCTCTCGCAGATTGCGTCTCGCTTCTTGTCCTTCATCTTTTTTTCGTTGATCTTACGGCATTCTATCGCGCCGATTGATGAAGGCTCTTGGCAGAAGCTAGCGACAGAGCCAACAAACATTATTTCGACGCGACAAAGAATAAAAAGATTTATTTCCCTCCGAAAAGGAACATTTATTCCTGAAACACGATGGCCAACATCGTGGGGCTCCCGAATCGATAAAATCTCGTGTGTAGTATGGCCTTTAACCTTGATGTGGGGATCGTTAAAATTGTAACGTTGCCGGCAACACGAGGCGGCCTTTTTTGCCACCTCTCGTGCAGTCTGCTGAAAACTTCGCCGATTTCGACGTAACATGCGAAACATAACGGATTGACTTCTTCTAACCCACTATCCAACATTCCGGAAAGCTTTTCTTTTTTTATCAAACTGTTGAACTTGCTAGTCCGACCCTTCTTCGCAGCCTCTATAAATATAAATATCAATTTTCCCAATCAGGTTAGCCTAAAATATTGAATGAATATCTTTTGGAACGAGAGCTTTTCTATACGTTTTGCTAGAAAAATATTTTCTCTATAAAGAGAGCTATCGACTGTCAAAGCATAAATAAAAAACCTTATCAATATTTGGCTTAAATGGAAAAAAATTAATCCATTACTCATTTGTATAAAATTTTTTTTACATTGTACTACTATATTTTAAATACAGAATTACTTTCAGCTAACTTACATGTTCATCAATGGGAAAATTTTTTATTTAAATTAATAGTGAATCTTTAATAAGCTTATGGTATTATTGTAATACGTCAAAAATAAACAAAAATTTTTCTCTGTTATTCAATCAAAAAAAAATTAAACGTATTGTTTATATAAGAAATCTCTTTCAATGTTATTCAGTTTAATTTGCAAATAACTTTACGTAAATTTATCAAGAATTGTTCTTCTTAGATAAAAGTAAATTATCTATTATAACACACACGTCTAACAAAATGCAGAAGATTCTCTGTGATTCAAACATTAAATCTAAATATTTAAGAATTTAATTTAGTATTAAAGTATACACTACCACAATTGTTTATTTTAAATTTATTAATTCCATAATAAATATAATTTACATATTGATTCTTCTTGTATTCTTTAAGAATTATTTTAAATTAGTATCAAAATTAAAATAAAATTATAGTAGATAAATACAATTTAATTATAAAACTTTTTTAATCAATTTATCATTATTATAATGTATTATACCACCTATATTGACTTACACTATATTATACCATGATGTTTACATTCATTTAATTAAAATTAAATACTTAACAGTCACATCTGAATTATTAGCAAGAAATTGATGTTTTTATCTTATTAGCATAATCAGTGGTCCAAATATACGTTTAAATAGTAAGTCAGAACGTTAAATATAATAAAATAAATGTAATATTGTACAGTATATAATTTTTTTTATACGATTTTTATATTTCAATATTTTTCATTCTAATTATGTACAGCTTCAATAGAGAGAAGGTTTTAAATGTAGGCAAAAATACTATTATATACTACTACTATATTAAATACTCTAAGCTTATATAATTTTTTTTACTTTATTGTTATGTTTTTAATATTGTAGTAAGAACTAGTATTTTTACTTGATTATAAAAATATTTGACGTAAAATTAAATATCATAAGCTGAAATACCTTTTTATTAACTTAATATTAAATATTTGAAAGTGCAAGCAAAAATAATTTGATAATAATTACATTTATAAATAAAAAGTGTGAACTTTTTTCATAAAAAGTACCTTAATGTAGAAATATGTTATTGTTGAAACAAAAGCTCGTGTTTATTAAACAAATTATTTAAAGCAGTAACTCAAATTATCATATTTAAATTTTTCAACATTGTCATGATGCAATATTTTTTATGTTTAATATAGTTTGAATTTAAATTTTTAATTAATGTTTTTTAATAGATAAATCTTTTTTAGTTAACATAAATTTCAGAAGAGTAAATAATTTTATATAAGCTGTTTTTGCCTATATTGAATTTTTAAAACAGTTAACAGAATAATGCAGTTTGATTAATCTGGGTAATTTTAATATAGCTCTAAAATATGGCTAAATATCAAAGAACAGCTGTAAACGTAAATTAAGATAAGACAAGAGTAATGGGTAGATTGATATGTATTACTATTTAAAAATACTTGTAGTGATATATAGTTTATATTTTACATAACCATATATGGATAATAAATATTAGAGATAAAACGAATATGTTATATAGAAAATAACAGAAAATTGATACATGTTAACATGCCATACACCTCTGATATGCGACGAATAATAGAGTCACTTTTACTAATTTAATTTCATATTATAAATGGATAATTAATTTTATATTAAGTCCTTTAATGGATTTATACAAAAATATATATAAGGTTCAAATTAAATTATGGGTATAATAAATAATATTTAAATCTAATTTGCTTAGTTTACAAACTAATAAAGCTTGTAGGATTAAATATTACGTCAAGCATTATTGAAGCTGTTGATTAAATTTGTATTTTTACAAGTATAATAGGATGGGATGTAAAAATGATTTATATTCATTATAGAAGAAAATAGCCACTACTCCGCTTTGTTCATTATACTATAAAACTACTATATTCATTACACTATAAATTTAATATGCATAGTTAAAATGTGTATCAGAAAATAAATGCTTCAAGATTAAGTGAAATTTGGATAATATTTTGTATTTATAAACCATTGTAAAATTGAATTTCTTTAAAAATAGTCATCTTATTTATATCATTTTTATTTTTATTATTCAAAGAAGCGTTTTAAAAACTGATATAAATTCAATTAAAAATCCAGTTACTAAATATCAATATTACTGTATTAAATGAGTGTATAATTATTTAAATAATAGTTAGTGCGTATTTTCTTAAAAGAGGTAAAGTATTGATATAAAATTTTTTTGAATAATTTTTCACTTTGTCTAAGCAACATCAAAATTTTATAATCTTTATTTTTAAAAAAAATTTTGAATTTGCAATTCTTTTTACAAGATTTATCTTCTCAAAGTAACACATTATACATTCTAATAATGTTTTGACAAAAATTCAATAGTTATCGAAAGTTTAATTTGGCTAAAAACCGTCATGTAAATAGAAAATTCTTGAATTTTATTTTAGTTATTTACATTTTTTTAAGCTTTCGTTGTAGATGTAACACTATTGTAAAACATTTACGTACTATAGTAATAGAAAAATAATATTTATATTATTTAAAATTCGGTCAATTGAAAATACTTCACATATTAATTATTATATATTATGATTGACATAAATATTTAATTTATTTGTTATTTTACCCAACAAAAAAAATATTAAATTAATTTATTTTTATTTCAGAACTAAAACGCACTGGTTGAATTTATAATTTAAAGAATTTTTTATTAAATACTGTAAGTATTTATTTTTAGATACTACAAAAAATTGAGTTTATAAAAATTATAGGGGCTCGGTAGGTTTCATTAGATTCACTTTTTTAATTCTTGATATTGTTTTAAAGCATTAGTTTATTTATTAATTTAAAAAATCAATATTAAAAAAAAAAGGTTTAAATAAAAATGAAAGTCAACATTGATAGATTCAAATAAATCAGTGACACGAATATCGATCATCCCTTTTATTTATGCATTAAATTTACGCACAGTGAGGGATAATATGCCAGAATGTCATACATTAAAATACGATCAATGGTGGGATAAGTTGGATCGAGGTATGGCCATAATCCAAGCAGTAAAGAACATGCAAATGCTGTGCTTTACATTGCAGAAATATGAGAAGCTATTTAGTGAAGCGTTGAAGGGTTTTTGTTTGCGCTATGAGGTGTAGTCCTGTATTGCGTGCACTTTGTCCCATGAGCGTACGCCAAGTGAAACTTGGTGTAAGGGTTCAAGGGTGTTTGCCAATGTTGGTGGCTTGAAAGTAGCCTGGAAAATAGCCGAAAAATAAATGAAAATTTTGATGAGTGCTAAGCAAATAGATGAGCTATTGTTTGTATAACGCGAGCCTCCCGCAATATCGACCGGCACTGGTGATTTTACGCTGATGGAGATTAAAGCCGAAGCTTTTTATCCTAGGGATTAGCTCGATCCTCGATTTTTCATTTTTCTCATCAATGAGAAAACTTTACAATATGACCATTGTTGTCCTTTTTTTCATTCCGAAAGTTAGTTTTTGTATCGTATAAGTCTCTGTATTTATTATTTTACAAAGTCATTGCAAAATGTAATTAGACAATGAATTAAACATAACTAGATTTTATACTAAAGAATCAAGCGAATGGCTTTTGATATTAATGATTTAATTTTACATTACCGACACCACAGATACATTGCTTTTTCGTATAGCCTAATCTGCACACAAAACAAGGTTTTATGAAACATACATATCTTTCGTAGATTTAAAATTCTATCATTAACTCATGTAATTATATATTTGAAGGCACAGATCCGCTTAATCAAATTTAATCGAATGCGGGTTTATCGTTACTACGTACTTAACGTCGTAAACTATTTTCGTAAGATTTAATACCTCGTGTACTTAAGTATTCATTACACGTACGACAAACCGAATAAATGACATGATGCATATTTTATGATTAAACTACTGAATCATCATTCATAGAGCAAAATTTAGAATAAAATTGTGTTTGCACAAAGAAACTATTAGTATGATCATTTATATACTCAATGCGGCAATGTTTTTATCTCTTATCTGTTCAAAGAGATTATTCGATTCATCGAGTCGAAGGAAAATAACGACAATTAAAAAAAAATGAACAATGCGCAATTTTGATTTGCAAATTAAATAAATGTTAGAATAATTGTATTAATCTATTATTAATGTAAATATAAAAATTAAATATGTAAAAATTTTATGAATACATTTTCTTCGCTAAGTGATCGAACGTTATCGACAGCCAATTAACCTGTATCCTTTGAAAAATTAACACCAAAATTAACAAACGCCATTGTGTCCTTTAACCTATAGTTTTTCTCTTTTTTTACATAACTCCTCAATTGATAGAGTACATCAACAGTGTTTGACACTTCATGGGTTTACAATGCCCTATTGGACTGTGCTTTATCTAAACAACGTTAAATTATCAAAACGAAAGGCTGAGCTTATTACTTGTGTGTACATTCTTTTTAACGAAACGTATTTCAGTATATTTTTAAAATAAAAAAAAAAAAGGATTGCTATTTACTGTGTGGCGCGAGAGTCTCCACCCGTGGTACAAAGAGGGTGGAGGGGAGCTGGTGCTGGGATGGAGCTCGGCGGCTCCAGGGCTCGGTAGGATGCGAGGAAGCGGAGTGAGGAGTGGAGGACAAGGCGGCGTAATGAAAATAAATAAAACAAAAAAATATTCTATTATAAGTTTTAATAACCCTCCGGTCGTCCTCTCGATGCGTAGTTTCTATTTTATGTTTCCAACTAAAAAAAATATTTACAATTATAATGTTAATAAGCAAGTTGCATGAACTATTTACAACGATATCATTTACGGCTTAAATTTAATTCGTTATTAAAATTAAAAAAGAAAGTTATTAATTGACGAACTGATCTATAACAGTTCTTCGGGCGTATGTCTAATAATTTCTTGACTTTAGAAAAAAAACCCTTTTTATTTTTACGCTATAATAGATTCCCATGGAGACCGAGTCGATCTCGGCTCTCGCGTATTCGGTGGCTTACGCGAGGTGTGCGACTGGAGGGCGTGACGATGCTCTGTCTTGGCTAAAGAAAGGCATTTCGACTGATTTTGATTCGTACTGAATATTTTCAAACGGCCTGTACTGGGCTAAGGCTGGACTGATCTGTACTTACGCTTCTTGGCGTCTTAATTCCTAAGTGAGGGGGGAAGTCGGCTTACCTGGCGGTCTTCGACTTTGGTCGCGGCATACATTGTCTCGGACCTTGACGCTGCTCTGGATTACCTCCGCCCTTGCCGTCGCGACTATGGTCTGCACCCTTAAGTGTCGGCGAGGGGGGAGCAATACGGTACCTTTGTTCGTTGACCTCTTGCTCCTTCAAGAGCGCGACAAGATCTGAGCTAGCTCGGGTTTTCACGTGTCCGGGGTTTCACTCTTTTTTCGCAATTGGGAGTTGACCCGCAATTTAAATTGCCAACTCCCAAGTATTATCCGTTCGCGATCAATCAAGAGGTCCGGTTGAGCAACGATCCGGATGCGCTGGAAGCGCCAGGAATCAGTTCCTGGCGCACAATTAAAAGCGCGGGTCGCGTTTTATGCGCGTTCATTATCTTTTTGCGGCGGGGTGCATTTTTGTGTTCCTCCCTCGATACCATTCGCTTATCTGCTCTGGATAATTTTAAACTTCAACGTACATTTTTGTACGTCTTTTGTCGCATTTCCCATACCCGGAGGAGACGGGTGCGGAAGAATAAGCAGCATCCGTTGCAACTGTTTACCAATAATTTAAAAATTCTAAACTTAAAAGTTATAACAGTTTCTTCTGTTAATTAGTTCTTTTTGCATATTAATATTTTGATTGAGAATTATAAATGGAACCATCAGAATTTATTGTGCACTTTTAAAAAAGGTATCAAAAATATTGAACCGATTCTAATGGCCTTGATGAATGTTCGTTCATAGTTTGGTCAAAAAATTTCACCTGTACTGAACTTTCAATTACAGATTTTATCCGTTTAGCACAGTAACTGCTGGAACGATGCCCACATAATTTTTCGCTGGAAGCCTTCATTGCTATTCGTATTTGAGATGTAGCATTGATAAAAGTGCTACACTCACTGAAGCGCGGCAAAAATAATTGGATGGACGGAGTTTTTATATTCGCCAGAACAATAGCATGCATGATTTTTACTTCCACTTTCCTCACACTTCATTAAAGAGGTTTATAGCAAATATCGTATTTACATATAAGGAAACTTCGACACAAAGCGCAAGCCCTCGGAAATTCAAGGAGAGCGAAAAAGGAAAGCATTTCTTAACTTCAAGATCGTGTTTGGCCCATATTGAATTTAAACAATAACTCATGTAAACATTTGACTTCGATTAAAGGACTTTTTATAACGTTTGCGTCATTACAAGAGTATTTAAACTCTTATTTATATTTACATATAAGGCATTCTAATTCTAAATATTCAAAAATTTCATGATATATGTACAAAGTAACATTTGCACCGTTAATACTCAATTTAAAGATAAAACGTGTAAAAGTATTAAAATTGTTTGCACGTCGAACTTTTAATTAAAAAAAATTGTTCCGAATTAAAAAAATTCAAAGGCACAAAAGTAAGTGACGTGCCGAGTTAGCGATTAGTAATCGCTAGCAAAGGCTATTATCAATACTTTTTGAGCAATGGTTTCATAATTTACGCAATTCTGAATCCTTTGTAAAATACAATATTTTTGTTACCAGCAGATTTGTCCAAGCAAATCCTTATCGGTTGAGCTGTCTTTATATCTAACACTTAAAATTGAAGAATTCATTGAATTTCATTAGTCAGCACAGATAAAAGGGCTTCATAATTCCTATAAAATTAAACGTCAAATAGAGAATTTCACAAAAAGCTCGGACGTCATAAGACTTCGTCATCCAGATCTACGGAAATTGGCTTTCATGCCTTCGGAGCGACGACACCTACTATCGCGTTTCAGGATTTCAATATTAATCATGAGAACAAATTATCCTACTCAAAAAATAAAAATAAAAAATAAAAGTGAGAATGATCGCCTACCTAAATCAGGCACTTCTGCCCTCGAATTTTGAAACAGGAGAGAAAAAGACGTAAATTTGCCGATGAGCTCGAACCTCCACGTAACACCATTTGAAGTCAAAAAATGAGAATCGCAGAGTGCAATGCCACATTGAGGTATTTTTCTGAAATTCCTTACACCCTGGCTCACTATTCTGTTCCGCATTTCCGTGACTATTTGGTAATGGAGCTGAGATTAATGCGGCACTGTCAAATTTGTCGCGCCTCGGTAATGATAAAGGCTTCTATAGAAACGACAAGAGTGTGTGGGTGTGCGCGCTCGCATGACAGAGAAAGAGTAAAGACACAAGAGGATAAGGACGAAGAGCGCCATACGTGACAAAGATAGCTATTCGGAGCTTTTTCATGTGAGTTATCTACTTGTCTTGATATTATTCACGAGTGTTGTCCTTTTCTAGTTTTAGCTTGAAAGAAGGGTGAAAGGATTTTCAGACTTTTGCAAAGTTTAAGTGCGATTGTGTGGCTCCTAATTTCTTTTGAACATGTAAGCTTCTCTCATCGTGGCTTATTTACAGTTCACCATAAAGTTAATGTAGCACATTATAACAATATGTGGAACAATAATTAGCATAATTAAAAAAAATCCTCCTGTAAGGTGCCATACGTATAAACTATTTGCTTTAATAATTTAGCTTATATTATTGATGTATATTCATATCTAATTAAAATTCATTTTATTTTTATACAGATGCACATTATGAAAGAAAGCAGAATGAAATTTAAAATCCGATTTGTACAATTTAATCTTTGTAATTCTTTTTATAAAATTTTTATTAATAAAAATAGGCACTTATAGGCAAAATTATTTATTAAAAATAATTCATTATTTATTAAAAATTTTAATTTATTAAAAATTAATGCATTTAATTAATGATCATTACATGAAGTTACAACCGTATTTTAATCATAATTAATTTGAAGTTAATCTATAAAACCACAATTCGTACAGAAAAATTTACAAAATTTGTAAAAATAAATATTATATATATATATATATATATGTGTGTGTGTAAAGATTATTATATTGCAGATTATGTTAAGAATTGTGAGAAAAATATCATAAGAAGGCAATGTAATTAAGATTTAGGTAAAATGTTGATTAAGTATAAAAACTGCTCGATTAATTACTGAATTCAATAACCATTAATAAAAACCGTTTAAAGCATTATTTAGAAAAAAATTATTTTTGTCTTTACTAAAATATTCAATTCTTTATGAGAATATAATAACTTTAATGGCTAATATAGCTGTATATTGACAGTAAAATTTGTTATTACATCACTGTACGATACAATAGATACAGTTTTAGAACTTTTATGAATTGAATAAATATAAACAGAATTACATGAACTAGAAAGTGAGAAAATAATTAGACTACACAACAGCAATTAAATTGTATTATCAAAGTAAATAAACCTAATTTCTAACCTATATATCTACTCACCATAAATTCGATCTTTCTCAAAGCAAATTTTCCATACATCTTCCTCCGTACATGAAATAAGCATGACAACGAAGTAAAATCAATATTCAGCTATACGTGAAATACATGTATAATGTCCCTAGTTTGGAAGCGTCATTATCGGTACGCAAATTCTCCACGTATTTTCATGATATAAAGAAATTTTGCAACCTACCCGCGTAACGTATGAATCGCAAGAGCGTAAATTCTCATTTGAGTGACAGTCGGGGACATTTTAGTCTACTGCTAATATTAAAAGTTATCGCGTAATATATCCCATTGAACTCGAAGTTGATAAATATGAGGTACCCAGATAATTTTATCTTCGTATCGTCAATACGCGGTATCCTATGTAAGTCCGTTCGACATAAAAAAAAAACTAAAATGGGCCTTATCTTCTTCCCTGGAAGTTCTCCACTATACATTTTGTTGATTTTTTCAGGCTTCCACTTTCCGGCTTTCACATAAATTTAAAAAATTATTATAGAATAGTATTTTTACGGACACAAATAGGATAACAAAAGCCATGAATACGTAGCGAATCATTTAATTTTCTATTTTAAATTTAATGTAGCGTTTTGCAAATTATGAAAGTGAAATCTTTATATCGTAACGCATCTATTAAAGACAAGCTAGGAATGAATTAAATACTCGGGAATGCTTGGGAAAAATTGCAATTTGCACTAAAATTTTAGGCTAAAGATTGAGATTCTGAAGTTTCCAATGGACCTACTCATGTTGAAGTGATCAGAAAGCGAAAAACAAGAAATTCGTAAACGTGAAATAACGGAAAGAGAAACAAAGAAGCCTATCCAATTAAACAAATCTACAGAACCTTGATTTCTCTAGGTAGCCCAATTATTAAAACTGAAGATTATCAATCCAAAATTCGAAGTGAGACGCTCTTCTGTGCATTTTAATTTATTCTCACTGGCATTTTTAACTCTGTAGTGATCGATCATATAAAATCGATGGACCTTGAAGGCCCTTTTGCTAAAGAAGAATTACCTTTAATCTTGCATCCGACTATTTCTGAATCTCATTCATGTATGTACATGAATACTTGAAGATGATAGCGAATACGACTATGCCACAATAGCCAGACTAATTACTAGCCAGGACAATTATTTCGATCGGTGGTGTACCAAATCCCGATATTAATAGTGACTGACAGATAGTAGAAAAGATGGCTGGTGAATTCGGTGTTTGTGGGTAGGTAAACCATAATGCGTACGAACACTACGTGTTGCTTCTAGTTATGTCGCAGCTTGTTTAGGCAATAATTTATCCAAATACCGAGTGACGATACGGAACATGGAATTCAACACCTCGAGAAATGATGTATACTACTTAGGTACGGGCTTGTAGAGCGTCTTAAGCTAGAAATTATTAATAAAGTAGTTACTAAAACGCTTCCCAGCGTAAACGATGCGTAATCGAAGCTAATTGAATCTTGAACTCTTTGCACGAGTATCAGGCATCCTAAGAAAAACGAAAAACCATTTTAAAATACCTGTAGAATAATCTGTGCCTAACAGTAATACTTAATTACTTGATTGAGTCACTATCGATTAAGTTGTATCTACCACTGCTAGCTGGAATACCACTTGACCAGTACTCATATCTATGTTAGGTTAATTCATTCGCTGCTCCAGTTAGGAAACTCACAAGTTTACCAGGTTAAAATACTTCAATGCCATCTTTAACGTTGCAAAATGAGCACGTGGCTTCTGTCTTACGTTCAATAATAGTGTTGCCATACCCAGGTGTCTCGTTACAATCATAGCCAATTATCAAATGCTATCCATATTCTCACTGATTAAAGATGCTGATATACCAAACTTACGCTCCGTGAAATACACGAATGCAAGTCTAAATGTAACATATTATGTAGATAATATAACAAAGTGGCTTAGGCGAAACTTCTTTGTGAGAGAGTATTCGTAAAACGTTTTGCATCAGATACGAGAATGGTATTTATTTAAATATTTATACCAATCTTATAAGAATTATATAGATTCAATACTTGCGTAGCAACTACGTTACTCAAATCAAGCACATACAAACACACACACCCAAGTACACACATGTACGGAATATAAAGGAGGTCCGGGCGAGTCGGATCGGTTTTCCCTGGATCGGAAACAATGAAGGGATTTTTCCCGGGTGGGGAATGAGAGCAATTAGAAAAGCAATTACGCGCGACTGGTCAATTATATGATAATGAGTCTACCTACCCATGAACCGTGAATGAAGCAGGAGCTTCTGAAGCGCTTCAACGACTCGCAGGAGTCCGAAACGCGTTCTCTTTTTGAAGATCAAATACTCAAGGACCGAGTACTCTAGGAGTTGTTACGGTACTTAAAGATCCTTGTCGACTCTAGCATTACCTATACACACTTACGAACCCTGTGGATCGGTCAATTACCGACCAATTTTCTTGTTGTTTCCATGGCGACTCAAGCAAGGGCGATACTAGAAAAAGCCACACAGCACTCGTTCACCAGGTCATTGAGAGCGAAAGAAGTTCGCGAAGGCAGGTAAGAAAGACGATTGCGATTACACCAACAGGTCACCCGGGCAAAACAGTTTCGGCATATTTTGGTACCACCAAAAAGAAGCGATACCGCCCAGTAGTACAACCCATCTTACACATTTGTTGGAAACGCAGAGGGCTCTGGATTATGCTCGCTGGTGATACCAGCCCGCTCATGTGCCACCTCTTTATCGCTAGCCGACAGGGTCAAGTGAGGTACTTGGTTGACACCGGCGCTTTGTGTATACCCGAGCGCCTCCATACGCGACCACCCGAATGAGGCTACATGCGAACTTACGCGGTGACCAACGGCACGGCCATCAACAATGACCCTGTCTGCTTGTCGATTTGCGAGGCGTGCAGTCGATCGAGATTTTGCAAATCAAAAAGATTTTCTTCATGATCGACTTGGTATTGGCGTATAATATAATCCCGGTCGTGGAGGAGGATATTCCGAAAACGGCCATCGTACAATCGCCACGTCGTTCAGATTGTATGAATTCCCATTCATGAGCTTCGGGCTCCGGAATGTGGCTCAAATGTTTCAACGATTCTTATCGCAATCTCGATTCATGCAATGCGTATATCTACGATATAATGGCGGCTTCTGACGTCGAAGAGCAGCACTTAGCCACTTAAAACAACTGTTCGAGCACCTCCAATGGTACGGCATCGTTATCAATGCGGTCAATTGTATTTTGGACGTGTCGAGATGATATTATTTGGCTGCAACGTGACCAGTAGCGGTATTTGATCGACGGAACAAAAAACCAAGGGGATTAGCGACTACCCACAGTCGCAGAACGACAAAGAACTGCGACATTTCCTGAGGGCAGTTACCGGCAACTTTCACCAGATGCAGCGCAAACCCAAGTTCTGCTCATTGACTATCGAAGAGGCATTTCAAGGGCACAATCGCCTGTACCACCTCTGTCTTCAAGAAGACGAAAGCAGACCTCCTGCAAGCCACGGACTTCGTTCATCAAAAAGTAGGCGCCCACATAACTTTAGAGCGGACACATCTGACTCAGTGCAATACTACAGAAAATATGTCAACGGTTGTTGGGAGCCGTTGGTTTTTTTCTCTGAAAAATTTAGCCCAGCAGCGTTACAGTACGTTCAACTGAGAGCTGCTCGCCATCTATCCGGCAATTAAGCACTTTCGGCACACGATGGAATCCCGGGTTTTCATGATTTACACATACCACAAGCTTCTTATTTATGCCTTCAAACGAAAGTCTGAAAAAGTATCATCAAACAGGCGGGGAACTTTTATTTAATAGCTCAATTCTCGACGAACATTAAGCACATCTCCGGAACAAACAACGTTGTGGCTGATACATTTTCACACGTGTAAAGTGTTTCCTCGCCGGTGGATTTCACCAAGCTAGCCGGCGCACGGATAAAAGACAAGTAAGTAAAAGAATACAGCAAAGGTCTCCAGCCTCCAACTGAAATTGATCGAGCTCCCTGAACCGACGGCCGTATTTAGTGCGACGTTTCTACAGTAGAGCCCTAACATTTCTCAGAAACGTGTTCATCTCGGTACTAAAACGATAGTGAAGCTAACGATAAAGAGGTCAATAGAATCGAATACTTTCATGGGAATAACATGATTTTGCCGTTTTTAGAAAGACAACAACATTGTCTTACATGCGTAAGCATGCTGATCGGAAGCTTTTTCGATGCCAAGCCAGGAGGCAGAAGCAGTAGCCAGAGTTTTCTACACGGGGTGGATCTGCCAGCTTGGCATGGTTGCGCATCACCACTAATCAAGGCTTGAAGTTCGAACTTCACCTATACCGATCGCTCGGCCGATCGGTGAGTACTACACACCTTTGGACAACAGCGAATCACTCGCAGACCAACGGCATGGTCGATGCGTTTCAACCGACAATTTAAAACAACCATAAAATACCACCCGAACGATCAGTAGACCCTAATCTTGACCTTAGTTCTGCTCGGAATAAGCGCAGCGTGTAAAGACGATCTATATGCAACATCAGCGACTCGTCTACAGAGAGTTACTTAGTTTGCCCACTGAATTTCTAGACCCCAACGGCAGTAGGCAGATGAGGCGTCATTTAGTATCTTCCTGCACCTATACCTCCAAAATCTACGACCAGCCTAGAGTTGTTCGGTACGGAAAGTCCAAGAGCTTTGTTTTCAAAGACTTAGCGTCAACGGAATGCGTCCTGTTGCGACAAGAAAAAGCCTGAATATGCTATACGATGGGTTGGATAATTGGAAAGCCGACAGCAGTCACGATCGAGCAGCTAAAAACCGCATACATCATCGCCAAGTAGCTTCCACACACAAAAAAAGATTGACTCGCCCGCAGGTTTGGAACAGCGACCCAGTTTTGTAGGAAGGACCAACCGAAACGCATAGCCCACGCTCCAAGTTGGGAGCCAACGGAGCGCGCCCTTTTCGTAACCAGGGAAATTCCGGATGCGGCCAATCATACCATCGGGTTAGTTGAAAATGGCTCCAAGATGGGAGTGACTGAGAAATTTCAAAGTGACTCCGAATGACCTTACGAGGGCGTATCAAATATGGGACGATGCGACGTGGGGTGGTTGGAACGCAGAGATAGAAACGGACGGATAGCCGTACAAGATAAAGGTCGTCGGTAAAAGACGTTTTCTTTCCTTGGACCGCAGGCAAAGCGAGCGACGAAGTAAGTACCGTGATCGGTCTCCAAAATACTATTCTGCCAAATCTGACAGCCGGGGAAGCGAGTAAATCGCATTATGTTTTTAATTGATTAATCATTGAGTCTTAATTATTATTTACGGTAATAAATCGGAGTTCGTATTTTTTTAGTTACACGTTGTTGTGCATACTTTTTTTGTTTTGTAAATGTTGATTTAATTGTTGAAGGAATCATTGGACATCCCCTCCTCGCGCCAATGGAACAGAGAATTGATTAAAAATGAAAATAATTTTTTTTCATTGCTTCTTTACGTGTCCTTGTATACTACTCCCTTCACCCCGCTGCCCCTGGTCGCGTCGAACCCTGTGTGTCGGCGAGTTCCACACCAGCACAATCTCCCTTACTGCACTTAGGGTGAAAACACCCGCCTCACGAAGGAGATAAGGTCCGTTCGAGTCGGATCTCTTTCCCCTGGATTGGAGACAATAAAGGGATTTTTCCCTGGCGGGCAAAGAGAGCACGTTGGAAAAGAGCCTATACGAAAAATTGGGCGCGTCGAAGATAACACGCGGGCAGTCCTGCGAGGAAGCGAGATTCGGCAAGCCATGGCATACGCAATTGAAGCAAAGAGAAAAGCAGTGTGGCACGACCATAGCCGGAAAACTCCCGCATGCATCGGCAATGAATCGATTGCATAAAACCGTGTGCCTCTAAATCCATAACGTATGTTTGTTATTCTCTAGAATAGAAAACGGCGACTCCGTCGCGAACAGAGTCTGTAAGGGACAAAATCATGATACTGGGTCCGATACTTCAGCTAGAGCAGCATCAACGTGAGGAAATGCTTGGTTTTTTTCTAAAGATTAGCAATTGAAAATCATTTGTACTGTATACGATATTAATGAGGGATAAAATATGATAAACCTATATTAGTGCTCTTAGCTGGCCAATCTAACTACGCGCCAATCTTTTTCAGTGCTTGTCCTCTAACGTTTCTTTCCGCAACTTCATATTTCTCAATGTGTTTGATGAGACCACCGCCGCTCGCAATGTTTCCTTAAAATATCCTGTATTACAATATTTATATATATTTGTGGCTTTTTTGTTTCTTTTAATTTGGCTTGTCACTGTTTCAAGCATTTGTACTTAATCTGTTATAAATAATTTGTTCTAGGCGTACTTACAACATTCGTGTATTCGCCAGCACAGAGCCGTTATTAGTCTGCTCCCTGTGGACTCTGTATTTGCACCTTCATAGCACTGCAATAGCTTCGTAATTTTGACCCTTTTGGATATCAATTTTCCTCCGGGCGTTCCCGGATCTCTAATTTGTTCTCAACTCACTTTTAAAAGATGCGCTACCATGAAGAGCTTTCATTTTCATAATTAGATTTTATTCCCATAATTATTGGAGCACTGCCTTAAGCTTTAAATTGAAAATTTGAAATCATTGGGTACATTTTTATGGTTTCCCTTATCATATTTTGCGTCCGTAATAAATATGTTCGAAGATTGAATGAGTCGCGCGCTGCGATCGGATTATTTTCCTTTCCTACCTTTTTTTATTTATTTCCCTGCTATTTGATGTCGCGTTCGATATTGCTTTTCCTTATCGTTGATGGAAATTTACGACTTTCAACATTTTTATCGGCAGTTTTTTGCGTAATGGATGAGGAAGTTTGAATGGGAAGTACCTGGTAATATGGTTCCACCTGGAAGGATTTGATACCTAAACACACCATTATGTAGATCCCAATCAGAAAGCAATTGCAAGATAATTTAATTTGACAATGATATATATTGAAATGGGTTTTTAATGAAATGATTTTTAGCGAAATTCTTATTTTTGTCGTTAGTTCACTTAGAATTTTATTTTCTTTGGTAGCTTTAAATTTATTGGAGCAGATTCTTATGAAATTATAGTATTTTTTTACAATCAACAATGTATAATTCAGAGAGCAGAGTTCGTTTGGCAAAAATAAGCATCTTATTCAAATTCAATAAAGTAGAGAATACGAAAGCCATTGTGCGGAGATACTCATGCAAAAATTAATGACTCGCCATTGTGACGAAACCCCATTGTTCATTTCTCTTGGGGGGGTATTTACCCATAGCATAAAGTTTTTGTAGCGTAAGTCTCAATAAGAAAATACTCATTTGTGACGATCAGCGAAAGTCAACGTCGTGCCGTTGGAACATGAAGCGCCCCCCTACCCAAGTACTTCAGGTAGAAACATGAAAAAGGCAGTTGTGTTCAGGTGCATGGTATAAATAGTCGCGCCGAGGTAACTAAAGCCTTAGAATTCGAATAGAAAAGGAGGTCAAGTCCGCGAGCTTCTGTACACACTCTTTCACTCCTGATGCTGAGGCCTCTTTATATGTCCCCACTTATTACAGCATCTGCGCGCTTACCAGTCTGCGGCTGCAAGACAGAACCTATCCTTATCCATGGACTGCTTTTATTTGCAGGTTAATTTATTATGCTAATTACTTTTACGAGTGCACTTGGCCACTGGAATGCTGGGCTTAGTTCCTCCTCTAGTCACACTCCTGTGTTTCTTCACTATCGTCATCTCTCTCCATTTCACTTCCCTCTGCCTCCATATATTTGGCTCTCTCTCTCTCTCTCTCTCTCTCTCCCTCTATATTTCTGTATCTCTGGTTCTTCAATTTAAGTGAGTGAGAAATAAGTAGATATGGCCTCATAAGAGAGAGGAGCGGAGAAATGAGATGACGAATGAAATCACTTGGTCCGTTTACTCCTTTTGGATTTAGATTCGAAGTAACTCACTGGATGCACTTCATTCGCGAGTTCAAAGTACTTTTCAGTAAATCGAGTAAAGTAACAGCAATGAAAGGTAACACTAGAATTTGAGTAAGCTTAGAATGCATTACACTTCCATCAATTGCTCTTATAATTTAAAATTTACGCATATTTAATTTCCTTTATATCCATATTTATCATTATCAGTTGTCCCTCGAATTTACTGCGTTTGAGCAATTTTTATTACAAGACTTCAGAAAGTATCAAATTCGACTATTTTTCAATACAATATTATCTCCATTTTTTAAAAATATTTATGGGCAATAACTAAACTGTTTTTTTTTTTTTTTTTTTTAATTCCCATTAGATTTCTCTATTTATAGACTATAAATTTTACTTTAAAATAATTATGAAAATCAAAGTAAATTTTGTAATCTTTCTTTTCTAAATATTTTATGTAATTAATTTCATTATCATTAGTATAAACCAAATTTTTTTAATAAACTTTTTACAAGCAATTTTGAATATTGGTCAGATTACAGGTACTGAAATGGGTGATGAACTAAATATTCCTTAATTGAGAGTTTGCGAATAAAAATTTAAGTGTTTTTTAACAAATTCTTATAATACTATCTATTAACCAACTGTAGATATTTTCATTAGGATAATTTTGATATTACTCTACACATAGTAAGCATATATTTGAATTTATTATTGATTAATATATATGAGAAGAATTAGCTAATATTAGAATTTTCTTAATACGTAACAAATATAGCACGTGCTTAAATATCATTAGTATCACAATTATATAATAGAAATAATAATAATAATTTTCATTTAAATATATATATATATTTTTCAAAATTTTCTTTAAATTTAATTTTTCTCTTTCAAAACACTCAGTATAAAACAGTGTTTGTTAAAAATGACGAGTTGCGTATCAGCAAAATGTATTACATTTAACAATTATTTATTGAAAGTATAGTAATTATTATAATTTCTACTATTTTTTATCGTATATTTTAAGCTGTTAAAAACATTGTATACACGTGTTCTCGAGTTTGAAAGCTCAAAAGTAATACAAATTTACTTACAATAATTTGAATAAAATTAAATAGGTATTTTCGGATACTTTCTTAATACTACTTTTGAAAATAACACAGAATCTAGATTCAAAAAACATTTCTGAAATCTATATTCCTCCTTAACATATTATAACATTTCAAAACCTCTTTGAATTTCACAAAGTAAATAGTAAAAAGTATGAGAATCCTCTGATAAGAAAGGTGAGCTTTCGATATAAATCTGGTTGCTATGAAAATGCTGCTACCCTTATACATATTTTCTTGCCGATAAGCGCGTTCCAAATGAAAAAGAACGAATACACTACGAGTCAGAAGTAACACGAAGGAGGTAGAAAGGAATCGTACAGAGAAAATCCGGTTAGAGTGCAAAGGAAACTGGAGATCGCGGTATTTTTCCGGATTGAGGATTTTATTTGAATTGTCGACGATTGCATACCTCAGAGTGAGAAAATGGCTTTAGAGGAGGACGGGGCGAGGAGAGGACGGCCCACGAGTCCGACTGGTATCCCTCAGGCATTATGGGGTTCTGGTGACAGAAATCTGAAGCGCGATAGCGTCGAACGCGGGTCTCACTCGGCTCCAACATTATCGAGCTCTACATCTGGGATTACTGCTTCCCTGGCTAAGACGCCGCAGGCCAGGAGCTTTTCCCGTTTCTCCTCGACATCTCAGCATGCAGACATTGCGATACAAGCCGCAGCACTGAGAAAAAATGACTTTGGTAAGCCCGTTGTTCAAAGGATAAGATCTGGAAGTGAAGGGAGCGAGAGAGAGAGAGAGAGAGAGAGAGAAAGAGAAAGAAAGAGCGAGAGTGATAAAGGGCGAGAGGAAGATTGAGAATACTTTCTTTTATTTTCAGAACGGAGAAAAGCGAAAGCAGAAGCGAAATAACGCGCGAGAAGTACAACCTTAGATTGCGGTATGTATAAAGTATAAGATAGAGATTCATTGAGACATTTGATATTTATCGAGTTGGTGCCTTCTTAGGTGTGAGCTTCAGTTTAAAGAAATTATTAGATCTGACAATGCGTATTGTTGTCGGTAATGATATATCTTCTAATCGGTTAAAATTTAAAGTCCATGTGCAATTGAGTTCATATATATTTTAACGAATACTATGTAAAATTAAGTGACTTTTAAAAAGAGCTTATATTAATTACCAAATGAATCGAAGGAAATTACATACTTATAATGCTACATCTTTGCAATTCATGTACCTATAAAGTCTTTCCTAACTTTATTTAGCATGAGAAAATGCTATAAATCATTTGATTTCTTACGTTCACGAACCAATGAATCAATCCATTCGGCTTACGTAGTTACAAACTTACAAAACTTCTAGAAAATTAAAAAACCAAATGCAACCAGAATGTTACATTGAAGCTACGTTGAAGCCTACGTTGAAAGCTTAACTTTTCAGCTCTCCTAGATTTCTTCGCTTTCAATTTGTTTATATTTTTTAAGGTTCCTCTCTAATTATTTTTAAACAAAATTTATTTTATACGTATTATTGAGAAATCTAATTAACTTCTGTTACAAGAAAGCTAATCGTTATTAAAGTTCATTGTATTATAATAATATTCAATGAAAAAGAAACTTAAATATAAAGTACTATATCAAGAAAATAAGCTATGAAAATTACGATGAAATGTCGTAGAGCTAGACCCAATTATAGTCTTTATTATTCACTAAGCTGTTTGATGCGCTTATATGTCAAAGTTTGCACTATTATCTTTATATAATAATTATTGCAGCAGTATGAAGCCCCTACCATTTGTTAACGAAGTTTAAGCTATACAATAGCTTAATGTTATTTTTAATAAAGTGTAAATTACCTTTACTATAACTAGTAATCTTCTAATTAAATATATATAAATTTTTTGAAAAATTGGTGGAATAGTTTCATACTGTCAGACTAATTTGTATTATTATTATTTGTATTATTGTACGACACTTACTTATTTGCATATTACTACTTTATTTTTCAAAAAAATACATTATTTTATTTTCAAGTAAACTTTATTTTCATCAAATTGTTAAAAAGAAAATGAAAATTCCTTGAAATTAAACTTGAGTATGTATGTTAAAACTAAACTAAACTTAATACTATTTTTCCTTGTGAAAAGAAGGTATATGTTCGCGTATAACGTGTATCTTAATATAAATCTAAGATATAACCTAAATTAAAAAATCAAGATTAAAAAAAAGGTTTCTTGTTAATTAAAGTGTAATTCTTCTAGATTCGCTTATTTAGTTCTGATTTAGTAGAATTAAAAAAATCACTGGGTGTTCTATTCAAGAGATCAGTTTTAAAATTAATACCATAAATACTTTCTATTAGCCTTTACGACCCTCAAACTATTAAGTGTCGTATTTTCAGTAAAAATTGTCGGGGTAAATTTATAGGCTTTTAGAAGAAGAAAAAAAATTGGTTATGGTGGACTGAATACAATATCAGGAAACTAAATATAAATTTTAGTTAAAAATTTGTCACAAGGGCAATATTCTGACAAAAAGCATCAACGTGCTGAAGCATTCAGGAGTGTGCAATCTCCGGCCGGATATGATTCCTTGGTCAAAATGATGTGAACGGCTGAATAATTCAAATTAAACTGAGTGGCAATTACTCTGACTATGAAACAACTACCAGTCTAAAAAGAGATCTCATTTTTCTTATATTTTTACCAAATTTAGATATAACCTTGCGCAATAAAATAGTTTTATTATTATTATTATTATTATTATTATTATTCCTTATTACAGATATTTATTATTACTTTATACTACAAGTAATTCTTAATAATAGTAAAGAATAATAGATCGGTTCGTTTTTATTAAATTTATTTTCTTCGTCGGTTCGCGGTGTCGCGCTTAATTTAATATTTTTATTTTTGAAATTTAATGCCTGGGATCGGCACTTATTTATCTAAAAACTCAATTAATATTTACTTCAGACTTGATCTAAACATTGAATAATGTATCATTATCGATGAAGATGAAAAGCTTTACCTAAATTGAATAATACTTTTAAATACGCTTCTCTTTAATTTTAAATAGTCTAAATTTGAGGTAGATAAAGTATGCTCCGTAGTTGTCAATCCAATATAGCTTATTATAGGCAACTGTTCTAAGACAAGTTATCACCAAGAAACTTTGTGCTTTATTTTTAATTGTTTAATTTTCGTTTGGCTTCTATTGAAAACTTTCGTTTCAAGTGAAAATTAGTACCAGTAAATTCAAGTCAATACGAAACCCGGAGTTTTAAATGGTGAATGTGTGAAATTACAATTTTATAACAGCTGTTTGAAAATATTATAGAATTACTTCAGCCGATGTTACGCTTAAAAATCAGCTACAAGGCTGATGACACATTGTCTGCAGAGGTTCTTCAATTTCAGTTAAGAGAAACCCTAAAAATGAAGGTAAAAGTTGATAAAATGTGTGGATAACTATAAGTGGGGAGTGGCTAGATGAAGGTGCAGCTAAAAATGTAACTCGATGGATGGGATGGAGAGATTCGAGCGGCTGAAGAAACGCACGAATATCGGAGAGTCGCATTATGCATCGTAAGGCGGAACTAAAGCTGACAGTAGCAGGGACAGAGAGCAAAGCCCTTCATCCTTCACGCAAATATTTTCGCAAGCGAATCATTACCGTATTGTCGGGACATCGTCGTCGTTTACCCTGCTGCGAGCTGCAACGGCGCGGAGGGGGGGGGCGGCGGCGGCTATGGAGTAGAGTGGTCGAGGGCTGGGGGTGGTACGTTGTTGTTAACGACGTCATTAGGCGAGTCAACTGTGCAGAACCGGATTGCAAGGTCGTCGCCGCGAGCAAAGATACGTTGTGCAATTATCTGCCTCCGTGCTGTGCACAAACTTATAAAGAGGCTCGGCAGGATCTCGGCAGGATCTCGGCGTTCGCGACTGCCGACACAATCGAATTACCCGTGGTCGCGGTATCGCGTCGACTCATCGTTGCCCTCCCTTGACGGATTCCCTCGGCGAGCAAGCGTCGAACGTACGATTACAGACGTGAGCTCGGTTGCACTCCACTGCACAAGGTCGAGAAGTTGGATTGGAAGTTTTACCAGACGAATCGCCCGGCTAAAACTTAGTCCCGGGCTGGATGCGCACGTTCATCCGAAAATGGCATCCGATACGTCGGGGAACAATCAGTCGTACACTGCTTACTGTTTACAAGAACACAAATAATTGTGACGTAACAACCTCGTACTGACAGACAAATGCGTTTATGCCATATGCGAATCTGCTATTGTTGTGGCTCGAACATCTCTTCGTACATTCTAGTCCACTCCTGTCCTATGATTGTCACTGCATAATTGTGATTTGACATTCAATTTATTTGCACAATGCACATTTGTGTTTGCGCCTTGCTAAGCTTTTATATATACTGCATGCAGCTAATAACATTAATACATCAACTTTAAGAACTGTACAAATTATCAATATATTACCTAATTAAACTTATTTTAGGCAATTTTAAATCTAAATCATTTAAACATATTTATTGTCTTTAAATACCGTAAAAAAAATAATATAAATTAAAAAAAATATTAGACCTTAAAATAAAGCCTTTGAAATTAAACTTTTTGCGAATTCTCCATAATTGCACACACAGATTTTTCTAAAAGTAAGTTCTACTTTACAAAGATACAAGACTTCTGTAAATTGGAATATCAAAGAATTCCAAGAGCATAGTAATGAATAAGTATTCTATTATTTTGTAAAACAATTTGTTATGAAACGTTTGATAATCTGTCAAGAAATTCTATGGTACATTTTAAATGCATTTCAGTCCAGCACCTCAAAGAAATTAGTTTTAATTTTATTCCAACTTATCAAGTATGAAATTACGTTTTATATTGTAGAAGACAAACGCAATGCGAATAGAAAGGCACTAATATAAGGAAAAGGTACTCGCCTTGAGAGCTACCAATAAGAGTACACATATTATTTGTAAAAGAAGTGAAGTTGCAGCATTAAATAATATTCGACTGAAATATTGTTAACTGATATAAAATTAATGTATTGATACATATTTTTCAAAACAAATTAATCAAACGCTTTAGTTGAAGAAACAAATTGATTAATACGATACATTACACGATACAATAATCATGAATATTGAATTTCCTTATTAGGAGTAATCGGGGCTTAAACGTACATCGACAATTCAATACAAAAGCGCGTTGGATTTCATTAATATAAAATCTGATTGAATTTTCAACGTGCATTTATACTCTTAAGTGCGAAGATAAGGATATTAACAAAGGATAGTTAAGAGGATAAGTGAATAAGGAAGAAGCGAGTTATATTGCCTTCCACTAGTGAGATATTTTCAAACAATAGATTCTTGTTGCGAATGCGTACGGGGTAAGACAGTGAAAAATGTAACAAAGTCGAGAAAAATATTTTTACGAACACGCGTAAAAAGCCACTCTCGAGTCTTCGCGAACCAGTTACCGTAACCCAATCTTCTAGTTGGCTACCAGTCAAAATGCTCGTGTGCGTCGCATAGACGGGCACGTAGAAGAGTAGGGAAGAAGATAAATAGGGCAAGGCCGAGAGAGAAGAACGGACTTTGTGAAATAAAAAAAAGCAAGGCACCTGAAAAAGATGGCGTCCTAAGGAAAGAAAGTCAGCAGCCTATGTGGTGGGCGGCTAAGAGAGACGCGAGGCGTAAACGAAGAACACGAAAGTCCCCGTGTCTGGTGTTCGAAGCTCTCTCCACTGTTATCCTCTTATCGCTTCGGTGTTTCACCGGGGCGACCGAGTCGCGTGACGCGATTCCGGATTCATTGATGCGCGTCGCTGCTGACTCGCGGAAAGCCGCGCAAGAAGCTCCGAAACAAGCAGCCCCGCATTTGCTTCTATCATTAGGACCAATGTCGGACCGCGAAAGCGTTACTGGGATAGTCGATCGTGCTGACTCTGTCAATTACGATTGACTTGCGCTCGTACAAACAGATATTAACCATACAATTTATCACGACCGGGTTTAATTATATGCACATTCCGTTCCCTATTAATTTCTGGAATTCTTGAGTTTGGTTACAATAATATACGTTCCGAGTGAATACTTTCATTTATACAAATTTCGCTGATCCATTCTTTCTTATGCTTAATTATAAAATTTCATTCAATGAATTAATTATTCTATTATATTATTTTAATCATAACAAAAATGGGAATTTAAGCGCGTACCGAAACTAATGCGATATTAAACGCCTAATAATTTGTAATATTAAACATTAATTGTAATATTGGATACTTGGCCACGGCAATGTAATTTATTTCATGAAACAACATATTTTTTTTATTCCATAATATTATTACTTATATACATTTACACATTAGTTAATTCAACAGGAATTATTTAATAAAACACTTTAAATACTGAACCATCATTTTCTCAATCATAAAGTACGTATTTAAAGTCGCAACTTTTGACGAAACTCTAAAATGTGCAAAATAAAAACCAACACTGATTCAATGCATAGAGCTCGCTACTACAAATATTCTCTCCTACCTTTATGTGTACAAATTTTACATCAATTTCTTCTATCATTCATACTATTATAATTAGGGATATAAGTAAGAAAAAGGGACTTTTACTTAAAAGATTGTATAAAAGTTAATGCTTACAAAGCTATTGATATTACACATCAACTACGGATAGTTTTTATTTCTAACTTTCAGAGAGCAGTTTAAACTTATGGAAAACTTTATTATCATTAGCTCGGTAGCATGTAAGAAGAAGAGCTAACTCAATTCTGCTCCAAATGAATGAACTATATTTTCGAATTCATAATACTAAGCTATTAATTTAAAAAAGTTAAAAATTTTTTTTTAATTCAAAGTAAGGAGCTTGTTTCTGTATCGTTAATTTAAATAAAAAATATCTTAATGCTTGTGCAAATTTTTTTTAGACAATCAATCTAAAATGAAAGAATCCTGTTTTATAAATTGAAATCAATTTCTGTACAAAGATTCTATGATAAAGTAACTTACAAGTACTTGCAGGTTTTAACTTAACTGATAAACAGTCTTAAATTATAAATTTCGGGGTTTTTGTACATATATATTTTAAATTAAGTAAAAGATTTAATTAAAGTAAATTAAACAGTAGTTAATGAATAGAAGTAAATTATATTTACATCATAGCAATAAACGACTGTTTAAAAAAATAACAAAAAATCATAAGGCAATAAATAATTTTATGATTTATGAATCGCTCAATGAAACAGTAAATGAAACTTAACGAGCTTAACATCCGATTTTAACAAGATTAACTTGGAGCTCATACTTAGAAATAAGATTAGATTTTCATTAATTGTACAGAGAATCGTTAAGATCCATTAAAATTTTATGATCTATTATCGAAAAGATTTTATAGCCAGTCTGAAAATTTGCCAATGACATTATAGAATGAGAAAGGGTTAAAAAACGAATGCAATTATATAAAAATTAATCGCCAAATTTATTAAAAATAATTATGAAATTATACAAGGCCGGGTTATTGAACGAGCGTGAAAGATCTACTATTGAACGTATGTCAAGGATATACATGAGTACGCAAATATTCATAAACGGACGTCTGAAGAAAAGGTAGTGAAAAAAGTCGCATATTATGTGCAATCGCACATAGCTTAATCACCCCGACTATAATTTTTTTTGTAATCTTTTTGTATGGTGCGCCGAGAAGTGCACTTCAACGGGTACAAAGGCGAAGGGCTTGACAGTCACCGAGAGACGCGAGGGAGCCGAGCAGGAGGACTAGGAGATAGAAATGCGACTGGAAACGAACTCGCCCTACCACAGGGGACAATGCAGACAGGTATAAGAGAGGAATCGGAGTGCGAAAATCGTGCTAGTGATGACACTGACGAGTGACGAATGCACTACGAGATTGTTTTATACATACGCGAGGTGCTTAGGGAATGTATACTGTGTCATGGATTCGAAGCTCTTTTATTGGGTTGAGTACACTAGAAGTAAGCACGTCTCTTTTCTACCTTTGTTTATTCTTGCTGGTTTAAGAAGCAAGGCCAGCCGGTGAATGATAAATAGGAGCTACATATTTGTACTGCATTAATAATGTTGCAGCGCAAATTCGTCTCTATAAGAACTTCTCATTCCAGAGGTTATTCAAGAAAAACTTTAAAACGCACATATATATATGAGCAAAGAAACTTTTTTAGATCTTCGTTCCTTCGTCATTCTTTCATTTTTTAACCTAAGAAATGAAATAAAAATGATCTCACAGGTCAATCAAACTTTTTAGATTTTTTTAAATTTATCACTGTAAAAATTGAATGCTGAATATTGAAGAGTTTTGAAATCATTTTTGGTCATAAACATTCACTAAAAGAAAATTATCATTATTAATTCATTGATTAAAAAATTTTTTGTCATTTTTGTCATTATACCTCTTATTTCCTATGTGAAGTAGCAGAAATTGGAGAATATGAAATTATGATATTCTAATAAATACATTTAACGTTTTTCACTCTTCAATTGACAATTTTGTATTAAAATGTAAAGCAATATGAATACTTGAAACAATAAATGTCTTTCTTTTATTGGTTAACAATCTTTATCTGGTAATATTGAATATTATTAAGTAATTATAAAACATACACACAAATTTTATATAAAAATCTCATTACTGACTTTTTGCGAAAAAACAAACTTTTTATAAGACTGTAATTTCAATTTTTTTTTATTCAATTACTCAAACAAAATGTTCATACTAATATCTATGATTTATAAGTATTTTTAAATAAAATTGCTAAAGTATATTCGTAATCTCTGAAAATAGATAAAATAAAATATTAGTATTTCTTTATAAAAAACAAATATTTAATATATAATCAAATTCGTTCATCGCAGATCTCAAAAATATGAATAAAATTATGTTATACTGTAGTAATAATCTCGAAGAGGCAGAATGGGAAAAAAGCAAAACGAAAGAGAGAAAACCAATGATTTCTAAGATCAAAGAATAACAAGGCTATTACAACAATGTAGAAGACGAGGACAAAGTCAGTGACGACGATGAGGATGACAACGAGAAGAATAAAGTTAACGCTTAACTTCTGTTCTACTGTATTGCTATTCTTCTACGCTACTTCTTTTTAGCTTTTTCGTCTTAGTTTTTTCAGTTCAGTTCTATTGATATATGTTTTACTATCTCGATATATCGGTGTGATTTAATATCATTCTAAGTCTTGAAGTCGACAGTCCCCTAGGAAAACAAAATATACAGAAGAACTCATCCTCGGAGTCTCGAATGTCCTTACGATATAAATACCTGTGGTATTTATTCCTTTTCTATTCCTTTGCTATTCCTTTTTTCTCCGCATACGCAAGTGCGCAAGCAGCAAGATAATATTTCTTCGACATCGAAGTCATAAGTCAGTGACAAATTGCGTTGGGAAGTCCCCTTTCTATGGTCATTTTGTTGTAAACATATCGGGTACATATGCTTACTGATACTTGTTCTAGTTAAGCACTATGACCGAGAAATAACGGGAGACCCCTATACTTATATCTGAATACTGAATTTCCTTATTTTTATCGCTTATCTCTTTTTTCACTCCGCTTATTTTCTTATTTTTCTGATGCTCAGAGAAGAAGAGTACAAGTGATAACTTGTACATCGCTATACACACAACTTTCTCGAAGAATAACTTGTTCGAACTCGGCAAGGTTGGTGGAAATTATGAAACATTCACGTTTTCCGGACGATTTCCAGGCAACGGTGGCAGTAATTTTTCACTTGATCTCCGTCAAGTTTATGAGTTATACAAAATAAACGGCTATATGCATCGATCATACATACATACATTTATATAATTACAAAAAGCAAACAGGTACTTTCTTACTCAGAGTCAAGTAGTACGAGGCTTTTCCATCAGACGGTTGCAGTGCTTCTGTAGCCATTCTGTTCATTACTAGATAACTAATCAGTCAATTAAATTTGATTATTAGTTATAAAAACTTATGTATATCCAAAAAGTTTTTATAGTGTGCAATAAGAAATGTGCACGAATGATAATTTTAAATCACTTTCAGGTACGTTTCACTAATGTTAAGATTTTTAACGAGTAATAAGAAGAGTATAATGAAATTTTAAGATTTATTCAGGAGAATTTAATTGAGACCGGAAAATAGTATTTCATAAGAAGTTATATAGCTAGTGAAATGTTGACAATACAATTAAAAGTAATTGCCCTGAGACTTGTGGAAGAGTTTGTTCTGACTCTATTATAGAACTTGAAAACAGGAGAGATTATTCAATCAATAAAGACAAGAATACTGTGAAATTTCAGTGCAAGTACAAAAAGATATTTCTTTTTACTTGAATTGTAAAATAAAAATACGAAAGGAGACGCCTTCGATGCTTAAAGTCATCATGTATACACGTGCAATTTCAAATACGCGTGTTTATAATATTATATATATATATATATATGTATATAGATATTAGATGTGGAAAGGGAAGGGGAACTTAATTAGACCAGCCAGCCCGAGTGACCTCATAGGCCGCAAGAGCGAAGTCTTGGCCTCTTCACGACTCTGATTTAAAAAGTCGCTCATTCAAGCTTCCGTGTTACGAAGAGAAACTCCTTTAGGGCCGCATATTTTCACCTCGAATTATTCATCCGTAATTATGCGGCAGATGAATTACGCTCATGCCAAAGTCGGAGATAGGAATTTTCATTAAAGCTGTGCGTTAAATGCGCGTCATTGTCATCGCTGGTGCGCTCGGGGATACAAAGAATACGCGGGAGTAGGTAAGGGCCGTGGGATGGGGGGTGGGGAAGGGGGGTCAGCCCGATGTAGAAGTGACTAACACTCGGAGTTGGCTCGAGGCCTCGAGCCATCGGACGTCACTCCAAGGCTTCCTAAAGCTTCGTCAATCCCTCCGAGTAGTTAATTAAGCGGGTGAGCCCGTCTAGTACCCGGGCAGCCACCGGACGCGGAGATCGAGAGCTGTAACGTCGAAGAGAAAGAGGACACCTACCTCGATTATCCAGGCTCGAGGGGCTAACGGCCGACTCCGCTAGTTGTCGTTGGACCCGGCAACCTCATCATCCCCGACGCACATCCTCGACACACTGGCACCGGGCCTCGCTCTCACTGCGGCAACGCGGCTGGACACATGCGGTGCGCGCGGCACATGGCTCCCTTAGCTCAGACCGGTCGACTCGCCCGCACCAGACACCGGGAAACGGATGACCGGCGAGAAACGCCCGACTCGACTTCCGTCTAAGCGTCCCTCGTCGTCGCGCACCGCCGCGCAAACTGCCGAGTCGCCCGAGCCTGTTTTCGGAGGTCGCGCGACAGCCAAAGCTACGCGGGGAGGCCTCGCTCTCTCCCACCCCGCAAGGAGTCCGGAGGGCGACGGCGCAGCTTCTCCTACGGTCCCGCTGCCCATCTACGGGCCAACTAGAGGGGCACTCCACCCTCCGGCTTTGCCTACCCCCACGCCCGCTCATCCCCTACTACACTCGCTGCCGCTCCTCCTAGATTCCCTACGCGTCAGCCGACCGAATGAGACTCTCTTACCGACTCTCGGATCAATTCGACGTCTGTTGCTCGCTCTTATCTTTTCTCACTCCATTCCCCTCTTCTCACTCGCTCTCGCTCCCCTTCTCTAAGTCTCCTCCTCCGCATCTTTTTCTACTCTCTCTCTCTCTCTCTCTCTCTCTCTCTCTCTCTCTCTTTCACCCCCGTTATCTATTATTACCTCTATCGTCTTCGCATTGCTATTATCGAATTATTAATATGAATTTGTTTTTCTTATAAAAGCGATGCTAAATAAAAGATCTTGGCACTCATCAATTATATGGTACAAATTTTTGTCCTGGCCAGTGAGATATTTGTTACTTGCTTACCACTTCTAGACTTTCATTTTTTATGCACAAGCTTTACCAGGAATTACGTCGTTCAATTCTTATTTCATATAATGCAAGAGTGTATTCTTTTTTCTAGTTCACTAACTTACAAATTGTGTAATTCGTCTGCAATACATGTTTGCCTATTTATTGTCGCATATGCATTTCATACCTTATTGCTGTTTATATAAAGTTATTGCAAGCAACAAATAATTCGAAGGTGTAAAATGATCATTAAAGAAAGGCCTTCAAATTGTCATTCTAATAAAGCCATAATATATTTTCCCTAATTTGTACCCCTATAATCACATATAAGTAATACATAAAAGTTACCAACTCATATTTATATATCTATAAATAATCGGCTTTTGTTTATGATACATTATAAATGCGCCTATTAAATATCAATAATTAGCATCGCTTTTAAATTACACAATTAGGAAGGTTTTAATTTTTACTGCAACATATTCAATAATATATATATTGTATACTTTTACATAAATAATAGCAATAAATAATAAAATTAATATTAAAGCAAAATTAAAAAACTTTTCAACTTTTCATATAAATGATACATGTTGGAAATAAACTTTTAATATGTAATAATTCGAAGCTCACGTCTGGAGGATTATGGAAAAGCATGAATAGATTGATATAGATCTAGAAAATATTTACAGAACAACTTGTTATTGAAAATTCCTGACTTTTTTTATTACTTTGATTCTGATTTTGCTATCTTTTTGGTTACAATATATGGATACAATTACAGATAGCGTTATCATTTTATATCACGGTTGAACATTCAAATACAGTTCTATTTCTCAGAAAAATTCAAATATAGCAAATCTAGTAGATATAAAACAAGTATATCATTTCCGGTACTCATATGTGTACACGTGTTTAGTAGGGTTTCATTATGTTTGCGGAAACGTCAACTCAATATTATAACTTGAATTTTACATTCATTCATAATGCTCACTTATTAAAGATTAATCCAATAATCTTAATATTTAATTGATTTAGAAGAAATACGTAAATTAATATCGGAAAATTTTCAATAAATTTCATTCATTGGGATTATACGCGTTGTCCAGTACTTGTTTAACCTAAATAGCTCTTTTGAGTCGAGTGCTCAACGAGGTATTTATACAAGACTTCTCGAAAAATTCAAAATAATAGATGAAAAAAAAAAAATTACTTTCAGTACAAAGTTAAAGTTCACAATCTTCTATTTTCACTGTAGTCGTCTTAGTTTTACGCCGTCAGGGAACTGCCAGTTCTCAATTCCCAACTTGATGATTGTTTTTATTTTTCATTTTCATGTACCGATATTTCTAACAGAGCTGACTGCAGATATATGAAAGTCAAGAATGAAAATAACCGTTTTGAACCTCCTGAGTCAAAAATAGCAGCTTTATAGTGATCTAAGGTAAGGCGACATCCGTGAAAATGAAAAATTCTGAAAACGATATCAATTTGAAAAATTGATATTTTGCTTTTTAGAATCACAAGCGTGAAGTTTTTTAAATATTTCATTCGATATGATAAATAAACTATTTAAATATACTATATTTGTGTGTAATTTTAATAAAAACTAAGAAGAAAATTATTCGATTAGCTTAATCCTAGATAATAAGATGTAGTAAATAAAATATTTTTGCTTAATATAAAAATGTTAATTTTATATTATTTAGGTAAAGCATAAATATTTGCAATTCATTAAACAAGTATATTAAATATCCTGAATGGAAAATATCAATTCTATTAATAATTATTACAAAATTGTTTCACTCGTATTCAATAATTCCAATTAAATATAATTGTTTGCTTAATATATATATGTTAATACATTTATTTATATTTAATTATAAATGTATACGAATTTTAGTTTTATAATGTTGCATAATGTATTTTATTCAGTATCTAATTATTCAATAAAGTCACAAAATAAAAAGTAACTAGTAGGAAAAGCTGTTTTTAGTTGAGTACCATCAAAGAATCGGAACGTTTGAAATTTTATAAAAAATGTTTAATTCTTAAATATAATTGTTAGTGATGAAAATTAATTTTAGACTTAATATGATTTTTTTTATGAATTAAAAGTTTATGATACGTGTAATAAGATCATAGAGGTGAATAAATCAAACGTTCAAATATTTATTTAAAAGGCGATAATATATGTGCATGACTAATGCAATTGAATAAATTTAACCTCGCATTAGAAGATTTAGTTCTACAATTCGAGCAGCCCTCATCACTGGAAAAGCTTTCTCTTCAAGATTAACGGAGTTTCACTTCATTAGGCTTGACTGGAAACCTCGAAGACTGTCGTGACATTCTCTTACTTAGTCGTCTTTTCTTATCACGCTCTCTCGCTCTCTTTCTCTTCCTTCCTGGCTATTTCTGTACCTAACTCTCTCTCTCTCTCTCTATACCTACTGTTACAATTTTCGCTCGCAGCCACTGGTTTTTATCATTGCTATATACATATACTTTTTCCGATCTTGGCGAGTAAACTAGATATTAATGGAGTTCAATCTTATGTTCCAATAGTTGGAATGGGTTGTAGAAGCATTTTTTACTTATTTTCCATCTTTTTTATAGTAAATACCGTATTTAGAATGTTTAAATTATGACTTAGCAGATCTCGAATAATTCATTTTTTATTATAAGAAATTGAGATTAAACCTCAAACTAGATTTATCAACGTTTTTTACAATATGATAATATATTGCAAATAACAAATTATTTAAGCTTTTGAAATAATTTTTTTAATACCCATAAGTATTTTACTATCAAATTATCAAAATACATTATCGCAATATATTTATAATATATCCATAAGTATATATTTTTTATTTACAAAATTTTATACTTAAAATGTAAGATTAAATATGCATATTGCGTATAAATATGTGCTAATATATGTAAAATTCTGAATTGCTTTTTATATAGGTGCTCTCTAATGAAATATATTATACATCATAAATAACGATTACGACAGATGTTTGACTTCACATGTATTTAGAAAAATAATTTTCTTTTTTTTATTGATATTACAAATGTTTGAATAAGTAAATCAATAATATTTATTAAAGTACATCATAGTAACTATAAAAGTAATTTTTTCCATATTAATAATTATCTCGATTATTATACAGAGATAATTATACATCTGTTTTTGAACAATATACGCTTACCCGAGAAACAGCGTACGGAATAGTATACGATAAACAGTGAATATGCTGTTTAAGAATAAAAGCTTTTAATACATACGAATGCAAATTAAAATTATGTTATTGATACGTAGAAAAAAGATGAACTGATTAGTTTTTTTATTGAATCACTTTATATCCGTAGCACTGTGTAATAAACATGTGTTATAAGTAAATTAAACAATACAAAACACGATTTAAATTTACTGAACTTTCATAATTTATTATTCATAATAAGGAATACTTTAATTTAAATTATTTAATTTAAAAAAAAAATTTTACCCTTCATATGAAGTATTATTAAAATGTTGCACATTAACAGTGTTTCGTAATTCAACTTAATATGATACTGGAACTATTCACATTTATATAATATAATTCTGCAAGAAAAAATTTTTTTCAATTCAACAAAATACACAAGAGGTAATGTGTGTTTATTTTAATTAATATTTTTCTCACTGACTTAAAATTACTCTCCTTATACCATCAGGAGCGTTGTAAAAAATTTTTTTTTTTAAATTATGAAATTGTATTCTTTTAGGAGTATGCTGGACATTAATTTATTTCGTTGCTCTTTTACAGCTAAGTCACGACCATATAACGTAACAAAATTTAACAGCTTAATAGATTTTAAATGAAAAAGTCACGATTTGAGTTAATGTTACACTACGAGGATTGAATGCAGAATATGTTAAATACCAAGAAAAAAAAAGATCTTAAGCATGAATTAAATTCAACCCTGAGATAGAGAAAGCATATTTAAAAGAATTATGTATAGATTTAATTAAAGTAAACATAAAACAAAAGTGTCTACTTAATGTTTAAAAAAAATATGTTAGATTGTGTTTTTATTTTCATCTATTATTATAATTAAAGGCTTTCGTGGAATTATTAATAAATACAATCAGTACTTTTTCAACTTATTGCACATAAACAATTAACTGTATTTTTTATACCAATAATAATATGTTTATATAATGAAAAAGTTGAAAGTCTTAAATTTATTTAAGCTGTTAATATATTAAAAAATATTTTTTACAGTTCTACCTATCAAAGGTGATTGAAATACTAAATAACGCAGATGTTTTATCCACATTGGCGTCTATTTTTTTCAGTTGATAGTTAATATTAAAAAGGATTTCTCACGACTAAGTTCGCATTATTATTTACCAGTATTCTTCTTGATGGAAAATGCGCTTGATTTCCTATATAAAATAGACGACTTATTTACGGGGAATTGAAAAGAAGATACTTAAGATTGCGAATTAAAATTCGTTTGAAATTTTGTCTCATGTGCCCGCCACAATTCTGCTCTTCCGAGCTGAGACTCATCATGTACAGCGGCGCATACAGCGCTAGACTCTCCTGTACTATTCACTATTAACGGCACGTAGAAAAGAGGCCGTTGCCACTATTCTCGCGCTCGGATTATATTGCCGCGGGTAACGAAATTTCTCCCACAGTGCTTCTCTTTCTCTTTTTCATTTGGCTCCCCTCTTTTAATAATCACCCTCTTTGAAATCAGCGAAACTGTTGCAATTAAGTTTTTTTACCGAATTCTAAAATTTCAAGCGGGCCACGACAACAGAGTCAATACATTACCAATTAACTCGTCACGGGCTTTACTTCTTTGGCTGCAGTTTTTAAATTCCTCCACTATTTGCGATTCTGCATTGATGTTAAAACAGATGTTAATTAAAAAATAATGGAATTATAATTTAATAAGAAGATGTATAAAAGATTTATAATTAAATTATCTTGCGAGCTTCGCTCCAAATAAAGCTACCACTCTCCGATAATTGCTAATTATTAATAGAAGCTCACAAAATAATTTATCATAAAAAATATATAGTATATATATATATATATATAAATACATAATATCAATTTTATTCTACAACAACTTAAATTCCTTTATTTGATTCCCTCGTCAATTTCTACAATTCTATTTATCAATTTCTATGATATCGCTTTCACGAAAAGATATCATGTTTTCACCCATTAAAGGGAATCACAAATATTCAAATTTTTTTTATAATCTGTTATTTATAAGATTAGTGACCATCGCATAAGGTAAGAAAATTGCACAAAAAATGATTGCAAAATGTAGATTTAACAGCTATATTGAATTTCTCTTTAGGTTAAATGCAAAACCAATAGACTATGCCAGTGAAATCGAGTAGCAGATGAGATCGTTAAGTTTGCCTCATATAACGATTTTCATGCTGACTGCGGAACAGCATGAAAGCATGAAGAGGATGAGCAAAGTCCCGAAACGTATTAGAGCTGTGCAAGTTTGTCTTTTGTAACTGTAGCAACCACAAGTAAAGAGGCCAAAATTATAGCGGGAGCTACGTAGTAATTCTGGCGCTTATGATATTTGCGATTTTCTCACCCTTTGCAGGGATGCCGAACATCTATACAACGAACCAGGATGACAAGACACAGAACGCACAGCTGCCAAAGTTTCGCGCTGGTAATTGTAAATATAATCACAAGCACAGTCTATAAGCTTGGAATCGAATAAAACATTAGGTGCTTCTGTGTAAATTTCTGCTTGTGACAAGAAGTAAGAGGGTTTTAAATCTAAGATGACGCAGCTACTGTGAGACAAAGAGGATAAAAAGATTATACAAGTCAAACAGCATAGACAATGAACAATAATGCAATGAAGTGCAATAATGTTTATTTATAATTTTTATTTTTTAATACAAGCATACATAATTAATTAAATGCATTTGAAATTTTCTACTTATTATTTCACATATAGTAAGGTTACATAATTTATCTACATATATATTTATACCTGTAATACAATAATATGCTTCATATACTTCAATGTTATCATTTCTTTTATATAATTAATGGATATCTCAAAAAAACGTTTATCGATGACTCTAGTAATTATATATTTAATAATAATTAGAAATATAATTAAAAAAAAATTTATTAATTCCAATTATTTGTTTGAATTATTGAGGAATTGAGGTGATTAGAACTAAAGTTCACATATTTTCGTTTAAAAATGATTTTTTACACAAATAAAATATATAAACAATTTATATGAACTACATATGCCACTATAATTTTTAATATGTAATTTAAAATTATTGTATGTATCAGAGAACGTGTACCAATTTTTAAAGTGATTACTTTTTTAATTCCACATTTTATATTTTTATTATATATAAACACTCGCTCAATAAGATATTATCCATGATATTTTTAACGGGTTATAAAACTTTACTTGACGAAGAAATACACCAATTTTAAACTTCAGTAGAGTTAAGCTTTATCATATATTGGCATCGAACATATAAAATGACGGTTTTTTCCATGTTTGTCTTTTTGTGCTATATATACTAATAGATAAGCTTGAGATAAATTATTACCGACAAAACATATAAGTAATTCGAAATATGGCAATGAAAAGATGTTTCCTGATATTATTTTAATTGCGTATAAATATCTAAAAAGGTTTATATAAAATATGATTTTTATAATATGAATAAATTAGGAGTCTAACATTAATATTTATAGAGATAATAATCTTGGAAACTGTATCGATTAAGTTTAATAAGTATTTAAATAGATCTAATATTATTGCTTAATTATTTACTACCATAAATAAATAGCTACCAATGAACAATATGCATATGTATTAAAAAAAATTAATTAAAAGTCTATAAATTATTAACTAAAATAACAGAAAACTATTTGTAATATAAATAGTCTCGTATTGCGTACATAACGAATTTTGTATTTTGTCAAACTAAAACATTCAAAATAAAATATATTTAACAAAAAAAAATGCAATCATTTTTATTTATTATGGACTAATTACCTTCTCTATTATGAAGGGTTTGACCAAATTATTATTTAAAAGTATTTTTTTTATTTCAATAATTAGAAAAATGATTCAATTAACTACTGTAATTTTTATGCTTTTACTATGTTAAATTTTCGATAACGATGAAAATGTGTATAACCTTAAATTTGTGCAAATAAGTTAATAATGAACTATAATACGGACAAGAGAGAGAGAGAGAGGGAGAGAGAGAGAGAGAGAGAGAGAGATAAGAGCACAAAATATGTGTGAGAGGCAATGGGAGTGGGTGAGAGATAACTGAAGGTGTCAACGTTAGAAAATTTTATAGAGCCAATTTTAGAGAACCAATTTTACAGTGTCCAATGTGAGACTAAGAAGGGCTGACTTAAGTCGAACGACGAATAACCTACCGAAGGCCGTCCTAGATAACTAATTGGTTTGTTCACGTATCTCGTCCCTGACACATGCGAACTTTTCTACGCTGTCCTTATGACGTGCTATATTATTAGGATTGTATTTTACTTTTTTTATAATTTTCCTCACCCTCCTCAATATACTCCGACCTTCTTTTTTCAGACTCAAGTATGACCATTCCATATCAAGTAACGAAGTTTTTGCTCTAACCAGTTTTATTAATGAATAAAATTGAATAACCGAATGAATCCTGATTTTACTTCAAATTATACTACATTAAAAAATTCGAGTCAGTGAAAAGATGTTTAATATTTTATTAATTGGCACTTAATAAGAGCATTTTTGGATTAAAACTTTTTATCCAATACCTTTTCCCACCAAAAATTAAGCTCTACTCCTCAATATAATATAATAAAAGTTTTTTCAAGTATTAATCAAAAACTGAATATATTGATTTTTTAATTTTGAGATAAAGAGGATAAAAACTTTTATCTTATATTCTATAATATTCAAAATGATGAGTAATTTATTTTATTTTAATTTATAGTTATTTATATCTAGATTTTAATTCATTTAATTATTTTCTTAAATTTTATATTATAACAAATTAAAATATCACAACATTTTAAAGAAAATTAATAAATTAATCGCGTCATTTTATTTATTAAAGGCTTTTTTTATGCTAAATTAAGCAATAAAATTATGCTTAATTTTATATAAAATACATATTTTATTATTAAAATTAAATTATAATTATAATAAGGAATCAGAGGGATATGTACCGTTTATTTTTTCAAATTTTTATTTTTTAGTCGAGCAACTTCATAAGAATAATAAATATTTATATTATTAAATCATATTCGATTTTCAGAGACCTTTTTATCTTCCACTTTATTTTTCCAATGTATTCCAAGTTGTCAAGTTGTATTCTGTATCATATGTGCAATTTCATGTAAATATTTTTGTGTAAATAATGTATGTGAATAAATTTTAATGATTTCTTATATATGAGATAGATAGATGTACTTATATATTGAAATATGAGTATGCTATAAATGAGCTTACGTCTCTAATCAAGTTTAGTTTAAATGTATTCTTGTACTGATGCTTAAAATCTTGTAAGTAATTATTAAATTTTAAACTATCAAGGTTTTCTAAGTCAATAATGTAATTCACTGTTCAGAAAGCAAATATTTGCTAAAGGGGAAATGTAATTTACATTGAACTTTTCAGAAAAATAAGAAACTTCAATTTATGCTACAATTTATTATATTTAAAATTACGTACATATAATAAATTCTATTAAAATAATTTTTTACGTTTAATTAATAGATTATATTTCTTATTATAAAATTTTCTTTAACTTTTATCTTTAAACATTATATAAAAATGTCTTATGTCTTAAACAGTCATCACGTTATATAAAAAACTACAAACACGGCACGTATATGCAATATTAAAGCTTGCATTATTGAATTTTAAATGTACAAACAATACAAGAATTTTGCAAGTACGTTATTATCAATTAATGGGCTTGAATTTTTAATTTATACTCCGTCACAGTTTTCTCCTAGATTTTTTTATTTTTAAAACTTATACTTATTATTATTTATGCTAATTTATTGTTTTGTTATTCTTTTTTTTCTATACTTAAAACGAATTCATACTATAAAAACTTCTATGAATGAATTGTTATAAAAATATATGCTTTATATACTTTTACAATTGTTCATAAAATCCACGGGCAATAATATTTCTTTAAAACATTAATTTTATAAAAATAAAACGTGTTACGATTGACATAATAAAAATTATTTTTTAATAAAATTCAATTTAAATACTTTAGAAGCACTTTTATAATCGAAACATTCGGAATTCAAATTAATATTATCATTTATTCATCTTTAAAAAAAGGATTTATTTGTTGAAAAAAATCTTTCTTTAATGTGACAAATAGTTCAATCTACAATAGAAATAATAGTTTCTTAATTTAAAATGTATTTTATGTATAATTTTATAGTTGTTTTATTTTCAAAAAAATGTGTACCATTGATTTGTATGCATCGCATGCATATTATTATAAAGTATGTACAAATATAAAAATAATATCAGGAGCCTTTTAATTAAGAATAAAACTCGAAAGCAAATTGTACTTATGCACCACATATGGAATACAAGTTTAAAAATCCTTTTGCACCGCAGATATTTTCAGTTCACTTCGCTTCATAGCTTCACAGCCATTTGGCCTTTACAAATTTTCAAAGGACTTCCTTAGTACATTAGAAGTAACTTTTAGAAACTGCCAGTGATTTTTTTTTCATGATCTAAGATTGAGTACAAGTAGCAAAAGATGAGTTAATAGAAGGATCATAGGTTCGAGGCTCAATTCAATCTCTCAAATAGGTCACTGACGCCACTTGCGAAGTGTAAAGAAGTAACGATAATTCGTTGATCTTATTTGTAAGTCTTGCAGCGCTTTAATTTATTTTGGAACATGGTATGCGTGAACATCAATCGAGCTGCTATCAGAAAATACTGCGCTCACAAAATATTACTTAATATTTGACAATTCTTCGTTTCCTTTCTCATGCATGGCCTAAGTTGTAAAAGAATTAAATTATCCATGGACTCTTTATATTTAGAATAAATAGTACGTAACTTTATGATAGCGAATAATGTGGCCTTAAATTTTAATAACGGTAAAATTTGAGAAAAATGGCTTTATTATCGGTCATATTCATATATCAAGTTATTACAAATATTTTATTTATTGTTCGCTATAAATAGAGTTTATAAAGACTTTTTTTTAATATTATATGCATTTGCAACCCTCTACAATATCAATTACAATAATTACAATTAACAATAACAATAAACATAATAATTAAGAGGTATTATTCACTATTTTTCTTACATTTATCAATATATATATCGATAATAATAAATTGCGTTTAATTTTCAACTAAACAATCTAATGTACTGAATTTTCTGCCGTACTTTGGAAATAGACCTATGCTCGACAAATTAATGTATACATTGCACAATCAATGACTAAGCATCATTGTTTCTATAATAAATAAAGTTTCATTAGATGTACAAGTATCTTGCTTTGTTCTATTCTCACTTATCCGACTTCTACTAGTAAAGTACAAGAAATACTTCATAGAATTTCTACCTCCCGGCATTATTTAAAGAAAACTTTTCAGTTATTGACCCAATAAATTTGTACTAGATCACATAGAATTAATCCGATAACGATCGAAAATCTGCCGTAATTCCTGATAAAAGCTGCCTGACCACTAGATGTTCATTCCTTACTTAATTTTATTAAAAATTTAAGATCTATAAAAAAGTCAAAGTTTAATTTCTGAAATTTAAATAAAAACATTATAACTTACCCATACGTCATTGTTATCTTTAATGATGTGCGCTTTAAATTCAAGATTTGCAATCCATATTATTTAGTGTTATTCGTACGCTTCGTCGGTGTTCATCGTTGCCCATATTCATTGATATTATATTCCAAAATATTAATATTAAAATCATTATGTATATATTCTAAAGATTCTTTCATTTTTAAAGCATAATATATAAATTATCTTATATTTAATTTTGTCTACTGAAATACAATTTTTATTATTACATAGAAATTTTATATCATTTTAAGATAGTAGGAGTAGTTTTTACGATACATTTTATTGTATTTTCATTTATTTTAAATATTTAGTTAATCAACTATTAATTTACACCTTTTGTTGTATTCATTATTTGTTGGCATCATATCTTCTTATATTATATTCACGAAGTAGAGGATAAATTATTAAGATGAAAATAAAAGTTATAAAATGGACGACTATTTTAAACTGTACAATTGTAAAATAATGAAAATCTTACATACTTATCGAACATTACAATTTATTTAAGTTATTACAATTATAAAAATAAGCCTAACAAATGGTTGGAGTTTAGTTAAAAGATACCATCGCTCTTGGGAAATTGACATTACCACTCAGCGGAGCATAATTGCTACGATGTACAAGTTTTTACAGTACCACCATATTGCTTTAATAATAAAAAGCATTGCATTCTTCTCAGCTTCAATGATTATTTTTTCAACAGTGTTTTTTGTATGAATAAATATTAATAAATATTAATTTCACCTAGGTCTTTATGTAATACAGTTTTATTCATTATAAATTTTATTTTTAGCAGTTTGTGATAAATAAAACATTGCTTATTTGTACCATTATCAATGCTGTATAAAACGTATATAATATCAAAAATCTAATCAAATATTCGTATTCAGTAAACCAAAATTAATATCTCAAAAAAAAGTTAAATTAATAGAACAAGTCTTGTAAAAACATATAGCAGATAATGTTTATAAAGTTTTATAATTTAGAAAGTAAATACTGGAGCCATTGTTATATTTGTTGTCTTTTGCATTGAAAGCCAGAGATACAAATCGATTTCAGTGTTTTTCCATTTTCTTTCTTTCTCCTCTTTTATTATGTCACGGTTTTTTCCTTTTTTCTTACTTACCTCGTTATTCTTCACATACATTATTAAGAAAAAGAGTTTTCGTAACAGGAATAAATCGGAAAGGGATAGAAAAAGAAAGACGAAGAGAGAGAAATAGATAAATGTAGGTAAGGAGGATAAAGTGAGAGTGATGTGAACGATTCTTAAGAATAAACATAAGAAATAAACATAAAAACTAGAAGATCATGAAGGAAAAAGGAAAATGATGTGGCAAACAGAACTATGCTATACCTACTTTGTTCCTTACTAAATACGTGAGAAAGGTAAAAAATAATATACAGGGTATCATGCAGATTTCGTTGGAGACGCGCTGCCTCGCCATTTAAAAGTCAAAGCGAATGCAAATTGTAGCAACGCTACTGTTAGTGGTGCAATGTCGGCCATGATACCAACAATGGAGGCGTTGATCTTTATTCATCCACGCCTCGTCATTGGGAAAACGATGACATTAATTTTATCTTTAATCTACAATATGATTTATTGTTTCGGAGTGTGATATATAAAGATTTTAGCAGTCAAACTTAATCGACTGAAGATCGTTAACTGAACGTGCGATTACGGTTAAGTTACGGTCACGACTTTGGGTTTTATTAGGAATTCGTTCATTGACTTTTGCAAGATAATCAAATCTTTCCTTTGACAAAACAAATCAAAGCTACATTACTGTTATGACATTGAATACTGAGAGTATGAAATTGAATACTTCTAAGATCGCCTGATTTTTCTTTTATTATATTCTGAGTTATTCAACATATGAATCAAATTATTTTCTCTGTATAAATTTATGACACGATTACTTCAATGCAAAGATGTCAGCTGTCTAAAAAATAAAAAATTTATGATTAACGAAGAGATAAAATTTATCAAGCTAGAATTTAAATTCTATAACTTAAGCAAGAATTAAAAGTCACCCATACACTGCTTTATTGATTTATTGAACTGAATAATATATTTTTACACAGTGGTATATTTATGGTATTAATTGTAATATTTGTATAACGAACACATTTAAAAACACACTGTAACTTACTGAAATTCCTAGTATAGTAAATTTAAATACGAAAAAAAAAATTATAAATATAATAAACTGTTTTTACCACTTTTCAATTCTGAAATGATTATAATGATTAATAGTTTTGTATCGAATTCAACGCTATAAAGTTAATATGAAGCATTGGAGGCATATAATGAGCATATAATTTGCCAAGACAACAAATGCTGAGAGCCTATCTTTGGAGCAAATCATATGTGAGAGTCCTCGAAAGGCGTAGTTTGAAAAAAAAATTTAGAGAAGAGCTAACAAATCAATTCTCAGTAACAACTTCGAAATATATGCACAAAGATTAGAGAATCCTCGCCTGCACTAGATGAGGGTTTTTGGAAAGACACATTAGTAGCAAATTCACTCGAGCCGAAGAAGCCCATTATGGGAAAGAACATAATACATTGACAAAATAGGCAATACATCGGCATCTAGCACCAAACATCGATACGATCACGCAGGCGCGTATCCCTGTAGCTCGCGTGGATGGTTATTTCCGGCGTGGCCTACCGAGTTTCATTGTTTGTCGGGTCATGTTTCACCGTTCGTACTTCTCCCTTGTTTCAACCCCTTATCGGAACACCCGGTTCTCAACTCAATCCGTCTCACGGGTGGACCGTCCGAGACAAAACATTTTGCTCGCGGATTAAACGCTCGTATCCGTTCTAAATCCCCTTTATAATAATGCGCGAATCACCTAACGATTAGGATGTTACTACTATGAGTTAGTAATGTTTCCATCAAGACTGATAAACTCTTGATGACTGTTTCTACTTCTCGATATTTAATGGACAATTTACCCAACTTGTGCTACTGACCGTGGGAAAATTGTCATTTTCAAAATTATAATCGAGATAGTGGGGTAAGGACGAAAATTCTTCTAAATTTTTTTGTTACTTGTCGTCAACATAAACCTTGTGCTCTCAGTAAAGAAAAAATTCATTATTTCCAAATAGATACATACTTTTGTAAAGAAATTAGAAGTATTTTTATTTCATAACTTTTGTTATACTTTTTTATTCATGATCGTAATACTTACAGACTTGTAATAAAGCTTGGTGTTAGATTTTCAAACACAATTTATTGTTTAGTAAATTTTTTAGTTAAGGCATATCTTAATATTAAACTAGCGATATATTAAAAGCAATAAATTGGTTTGAGTATAATGCTCCAATTTTAAATTTCCATAAATAGGGAAAAATAATATTTTAAGAAGATTACATTTAAAAGAACTTCTTTGTAGAGAAAAAAAAATAAAACTTAATATGTGTAATGTTTTGTATAAATAGAATGGCTGAGTTAATAATAATCGTAACAGCCTCGCAAAAATGTTATTAAATTAATGGATATACTTAAACTGAAATAACGTATGTTAAGTCTTGTGGTCATGTATTCGTTAATAAAAATAATTTTATTAACTGAAAAGGATACTAGAGCAAGAGCCACTTTTGCAAATCAACTCATATTGTCGATCTACGTGCAAATGGACCCGATTCATACTATCTATAAAGATACACAATTCTACGAATCAAGGATAAGCGTTGACTCTAGAGTAGAAAAGCTCCGGCCGAAAACCGACCGAGAAAATTTCCATAGCATAACGAATGGTGGCTTCTTGTCATGTGACTGCATGACTCGCAGCACAATAATCCAACCTTTCATTTATATTTTCGTTATATTTTCATCCTTTGCCTGGTTAAACTGCAGAGAAATTGCACAGCTTGTGAAGTTTGAAAGAGGAAGGGGATTAAATAGGACGAAAGTGAGTAAGCGAAAGCGGGGCAAAGGTTGCAACGGTAACGGACAAGTCTCACTTACTCTGTAGTATTCGACCGAGTTGTTTTCTCAGCTTCTCGAGTCGTCGACATCAACTGGCTTGGCTTCACTCTATTGCTCGCATAATAGCTATCGTTATCAAGAAATTAAGACTTCGTTAGTACCACCACTCTTACTCTAATTGGGAAGCGCTTCGCGCGGGGGTGAAAAGGCTACATTATATTTTCTGAATTTAGAAGAGATAGATATGGTGACAGTTCCATGTGAAGGAAGAGTAAAGAAAATGTGAGACCTTGTCTCAATGAAATTAAATATGAACAGTCAAAATAGCATTTAAATAATCCATATTTAAGTTCTTGAATAATCTTAACTACACTGAAAATTCATTCATTGCATTATGTATGAGCAACTGTTCTTTATTAGTTACATTTCCTAATTGATGCAAGTGCTATTTTAAAGTACAATAACTTATTTGTACAATAACAATAACGTGTTTTTCGCAAATTGAATTCCAGTATTCTTAACAGTAATCTCTATTCCTCGACAATTTGTACGTTCTTCTATACAGTATATATTATTTTTAGTATATTCAAAAGTTCATAGCTGACCATGCATTTTTATTTTTTTTATTTTTAAGGTTGAAATTTATTTAATAAATATAAAATACAAAAAAAAAAATACCAAAAAATTATTAATATTTTTGGTTATTTACTTACCTATTAAAAAATGATAAAACGAACCATAAATCATTGGTAAACAAAGGAAAAAATTCTCTATGACATTTTGTATAAAAAAGTTTTTTATTAATAAATGTTTTAAAAATACATAAAACCATATATTCGAATTTCTGTACCCTTATTAAGATCGATTGATTTCCATTTTAATTTTTGAATAATAAAAATCTAATTTTCTAATCCGATTTTATAGTATTTTTTATACTATTTCATTCAAAGAGAATAAGGATCTTATAAATTATCCAAAGACCAATAGTATGATACAATTGAGTAAAGGCTATTAGATTAAGTTAGTCATATAAGCAAATATTATTCGCATTATCTTGTGCTCCGAAAAACACACCGAGCAACGGAAAGAATAATAAGAAAGGTTAAAGTAGTTAACGAAGGATCAGTTCAGACAACGAGAGTATATGAGTTTAGCCATCGCACACAGGGCGAGCGAAGACATCGAAGTGCTGGGCTAAAATCGACGCCACACGATGTTCGCATGATGCGATGAGTGGCAGTAGGTGACTCCATTGGCTGTAAAGTCGCGGGGCTTCCTTTCCCTTAATGCAACAGAAATTGTTAAGGCGCGAGCACGGATTAACTATTCCTTACGCAAATGTGCATTTGCGTAATGGATTTGAATAAGGCCTGTCTGACGACTAAGGCGTTACGTCAGCTCGCTTATCTCGTTTTTTTTTAACAACGGCACATACGACCTCTGCATTCCATTACTTCCTTCTTTTTACTTCCTCTTGACGTCATCAGCCACCTCCGCCTCATGGAGATTGCTTAAACGCTCGGATAATCCGCTACATGCCATGAATCTTCTCTCTTTATATTCCATTTTTTGAGGGATACAATGAGAATCGAGCCCCAGCAAAGCAATTGCTCGCACAAATGCATTTTGCCGTTTTCATCCTAATAATCGGAATCACTCGAGCAAGGCAAAGTCCTAGTTTTTCCATGCCCCGCGATGTAGTATTGCTAATAATCGAAGAAATCATCAATTCCTCCATATCAAAATACAACCGTAATTATTACAACTTAAATAGGCTTTTAAGCTACGATTAAGTCATAATATTAAATGATGTTCGATGCAAGTTAATATCTATCTACATCTTAAAAACAGAATATTATAAAATTATGATCATCTCTGATAATGAATGTTTTATTGTTCACTTGGGACATAGATAGTTTACAGGAAAATTAATGTTTCGTCTAAATAATTATTCGGAATAAACAATGACGTGAAAGTGATTTTTAATAATATTTTTAACTACACAGAAAACCAATATATATTTTAATTAAAGGCAGGTTTAAAAAAAAACTAAATTCATATAAAAACATTTTATAAAATATTGAATTTTTGCATTTTTAAACTATCTTATTGAGTGAATATAATTGTTTAACAGACATCTTCAATACCTACACAATATATCATTTTTATTTTCTTACTTCTCATCAATGGGCGGAAAAATTTTACAAACCTCTCTGAATGACAAATATTTCCAATTTCCTATCATACATCCTAGCAATAAGAAAATAAAAGAACTAAGTAAGAAAAAATAAGGAAAAAGAAAAAAAGGCTGGCTCATTGTTCGGAAAAGCGGGTTCTAGAATAGTGGCAGGAGGCGTTAGATGGGAAAAAAATGAAATGACTCGCGTTGTGACTCGAAGTCTGTAGGTAAAAGGCGTCCGTTTATCGCTTCGATCTACGTCATATATGCCTCAATTCAATACTGTCTGCGAAATGCTGCCGACAGCTTTTCCTCTCAATTGATCCCAAATGCAAAATTAGGGTCATTACTTTTAAAGAAGAGGCGACACTTGAATTGCCGTACGAATTATTCATATTGTAGGGAATAACTTTTCTCCGAAGATATTGCATGTAAAGTAGTAGTAAGAATTTTTCAAGCTTTTCATCCACTTGAACCTATCCATACATCCATGAAGATGAATGATTATCTAGATATAACGTTAGTTTGTGCATACCATTCGTGATATTTATTCGCAAGATTTCATATTGTAATATATTTTATTCTAACACGAAAATTTTCTTTTGCCTAATGATTACTAAGTATAGATTAAAATTTATGAAAGTAATACCCTATCACGTATACCTTTCTCATTTTTTGCTTTTTTACATTGATTATATTTCCAATTTTAATGATATTTATAATAAACAAAATTTATTAAAAATTTTAACTACGTACAATATATATTATGAACATCCAATATTAAAAATATAAGGAATAAGATACAATAAATATAACATTACAGTGAAAATGCACATTATCATATTTATAAAATATATTTTACATTATTCTGTCATAAAAATCAATAATGAACATTTATAATAACACTTAAATATTTTATTTACTAAATAAATGCTAAGATATTTATAGATTTAGGTACAATTATTGATATATTTATATAAAAATATCAATCGATTTCCCATTTATATTTTTAATTTTTCTTAACGTGCTTGCACAAGTATTGCCTTTATCTTTCAAAATATTGGCTTATAACTTTGTAAATTATTGATTATTGTGCGGTTTTTGTCAAAGAAGTTAAGCTTGGGCTTGTTTATATACCTTCAACAAAGAATTAAAATATTCTATTAAAATAATACATATTTGTTTTATAAATCTTGATTTAATACTATATCTTCTGTTTATAATAGAATTTATAATTGCTTCGAATTGTGAGAGACTAAGTTAACTGATATTATTTATTTAATATAAATGAGGCTATTGTATTGCAAAAACTCGTTAAATTCATAGGTAAAATGTAAGGTTTTTATATTATAATGAAATTTAAATGATATGATAATTACAATCTTATAATTATAGTTAACGATAAAGAAATATTTTATATTAAATAATTTAGTCGCAAAATGAAATTAAAATTTATTAGATTAATATTAACAAAAAATTAAACTTAAAACAAGAATACTCGAATTAACAGATCCAATTGTTTTGGTGTGACTTTGTATGAATCGTCGAAATAAATAAATGAGCTACCAATGTTATAGGCTAAATCATAATTTTCAGAAACCATGCAACATGGCACACCGACATTTTTCACTATATTTATATAATAAGGAATTAGGCAACCAAAGTGATTATATTTATAATAAATCATTTACATTCGAAATGAACTTAATTAAAGCAGTACGCAAGCATTAATGAGTTAATTCCATAGCGAAATGCCCTTATTCTTATCAAAGACGTGTTAGATGTGATTTGGTATTCTCCTAACGAGCTTTCCGTGGTAATAAAATACTTTTAAAGCGCTCGCTCGCGTATAGATGAACTGTTCGTACGGGCGTTAAGAGATAAGACTTTAGCTGTTGGCATTAACAGTCATCGTACGTCACACTTCGTTAAAGTTGCATAAATCAAGTAACACTGGCCTTTCCAACCATACATCGATGTTCGCTGCTTTCTTTCTTACCTATTCTTAATGACAAGAATTTATATTTTAAGCCCTTGATCAATGGTTAATTTTACACGTACGCCTGTTAAATTGTTTCAATATTTTCGTTCAAACTTCATTGATCATTATTATTATTTACATATTATTCCTCTTGTTTTTATTTTTCAGCAAAAAATCACATCATGTTGGACATCTCGAAATTTTGCAACGTAATTATAAATAATAGCTCGAACTTTGAATATCAGTAGAAATGGAACCTACAAAGCATCAAATTAACAAGCTACTGCTTGTGGCAGTAAATATTAAAATCAAAATGCATATTTAACAGTGAAGGTGCTAAAAAATACTTGCTTCTATACCAATATATTTTTTTAATAAGGAATGGAAATTCGTAACGAATGAAACATTGAAAGATACCTGTAACATAACGGTACATTCTTTTCAAGAAACAAAGTAATTGACGTTGATGTAGCGAATGATTTGAATCTCAAAAGTCTGCAAGCTATCGATTTATCTGAAATACATAATAAACGCATATATAACGAACATATATTAATGAATTCTTAAAAAATTGAATATATATTTATTCAAAATATTTATAGAATAATGTATCGACTTTTTAATATTAAATATTCCGATGTTTCTGTATAAAGATTAAATTTGAATTGAAATATATATTAATAACTAAGAATTATAAAATTTTGTACCGTATTCATACGTAAGGACGAGCAAAGAAAAAAAAGCTACCAAATGCGCAGCTGTATTGATGATCGATATATTAGTTTATTAATACGTTATGCCCGAGTTAAAAGTAAATTCTGTAAATTGCATGCAAAAGTGTCGATGCAATGAGAGAACATTTTTTAAAATTCCTTAAGATATTTCATGTATACAAGTACACCAAGTATAAATAACTCCCAACGACAACTCTTATTCTATCTTATTATTAATTGTATAAAGAATGCAAAAACAAGTGTAAAAAGAATCCTCGGAGCCCTCATAATTTACAGTTACGGCCATAGAAAGCATACAACCTTAAAGAGCTATCCCGTCCCGAAAGACGGATCGTGGACTTTTTTGCCTCGCTTCTTCGGTTCTTCGCCGCAGTTCGGCTCACACAGAAAAACTACCGGCGGACGCAACACCTCTGCACATTTCCGTGAAATCCGCGCACACTTCTTCATCCCCACTTCTTGCCGGCACTCATACTTTCCGTATCTGCTCGAGATATCCTCGGAGGGAATACAAGACGTGCAGGTGCGGCGAGGATGATGCGGCAGATAAAAAAGACTCGTATAACCAGAGAAGCAAAACGGCGGAGCTTTCATGTCAAGGGTAGGAAATAGCTGGGACTCGCATTATTCTCGTAAACCCTATATAAGCTTGGTGTAAAACTGTTGCGAGACTGAAGAAGTTGTTTATTCTTCGCTCACTTTTCGATCCCAGCTATAAATTATTTATTTATTATGTTCACGGCGAGCTTCTTGTTGACAAAAAATAAAGGCCTTCGTTGATGGTCCGACAATGTTTTGCTTTTGCGACAATGTTGCGCAGCATGAAGAAAACGATTAATTTTTTTATTTGCAATAACTATGGTGATCACGCTTAAATTATAATTTCTGGCTAAATTCTATTAATTGAGAAAATGTTCTTCTTACAATAAGTGCTTATGAGGAAAAAAAATAAAAATCATGCTTAGATATATTTTTCAGCTTATTGATTACCACCAGTTATTGGATAAGCGAAGCCGAGGCATTGTAACCGAGAACTTAATTATAAACTAGTCGATGAATTTGCTAGTATACGTTGCTCGTATCTTTCCTTTGCCCTTGTGTCGCTGGAATCTTCGGAGCTCTCATTCTTAACCTGTCACTGGCCGCACAATTCCCGACATCACTACTGTTGCTCCTCTCACGCCTCTGCTCAGTCATATTCACTTAATTGATACATCCTCGAGTGTTACGGTTGATGTTTTGTCTCATTGCATTCATATATTATCTCGGTTCACTCGTCAGTTTCTCTTCTTCATCCTCGCATTCTGATCTACCACTACGCTTTCTTTCCTGCGCTCGTTCTATTGTAAAGCTATAACAATGACGCGTTCGTTCCAAACTGCCTAGATTATTTATTAAACACAATAACTAGTAAAAAATTGACGATTCAATGTTTAATAAGCTTAAGTCAGTTTAACATTAAAGATGACTGTACGCTCAAGTAAGCCCGAACATGAATAATAAATGTATATCAGGATAGAGAAATTCATTTAACATGTTTAGGTTATATTGAAGACTCAAATTTTAAATATTGTAATATTTGACTGCTATAATAAAATAGAAAATAAATTAAATAAAAATTCTGAGCATACATGAAAGGATAGTTTTTAGTTGTGTAATAATAGTTGAAGTAAAGGTAAGCACATTCTTGCGACTTCTTTTTCTTTTTACAGAAATACGATTTGCTTATAAATTTTAAGATTGTATTTATGTAAAATAATTTTAAATTTTCTATGACTATTTTAGCTTATACACAACAATTAATCTGTCGAGGTGGAAAATTAGATCTTTCATTCATTTCAATCAAATTCATGCGCATATTTGATCTTATGATATTTTTCAAATATCTGGAGAGGTCTAATATATAACAAGCATATAATATTGATAAAAATTTATATATACATATAATAAATTATATTTTCTGTAATTTAATTTTTATATAACCTTATTATGAAATATAAACAGCATTGACTGAATTAAACACGTTTATTCATATTAAATATTTTATAAATTTTGTACAATAGTCTTTGTATTTAAAATGAGTTTAAAAAATTAGTACAATTATACAAAAATGATAATTTTTATATTTCATATTTTATGTTTCATATTTTTAAAAATTATGATTCAACATAATACTAATAAATTGATATTCTAAAATGATAATAATAATACTATTTATATTACGACCATATTCTATAGATAAATAATTTTTGAAGTTATTGAATATTATTCAAATATTTAAAATACTTCAATACAATTTATATAACTTTTAAATTATCAAATAAAGCAGTAAAAATATAGTTCTAAGGCGATGTGAATGATTTCTATTCTACAGTTAAATACATAAGCAGTAAAATTTGAAAAATCTGTTTATATAGGAATACTTATGCAAAAACTAATGGGCCAAAGTGCAAAAAAGTTTTGGATTCAGGAATACCATAAAGTTAAAAATAAATCTTCCAAAAGAAGAACCTTATAAATTTTCTGCAGCACTTCTACGAGCTTTTAAGACTTTTTACATAGCCGTAGTTTCAATCGTTGATGATAAACTAATAGTGCCAAGGGGTTAAAAAAATCCAAATCCCACGAGGTAATTGTCCGTAATATCATGGATGTACATAGGAAGGATCGTAAAAAAAGCTTTTCACTAAGTTTTAGTGAAAAACACTAGAAGATGGTGTTTATGGACATGATTGAATGAAAGCCGAGTTCGGCCCTATTCAAATCCGAGGGATACGAACTCGAGTGACGAGTGTTTCGCGACCATTGAAAGGAGTTTTGAGATTACAGCTTGAAAAAACTTAATCCCGGAAAAAATTGTGCTAAGATAAGATCACCGCGGTCCTCGCATGGGCAATCGAGGACACTTTAAGCGCTTTTTCTCGTTTTTGATGGTGCACTTTTCCCTGGGGGGAAAGGCTAAATCAGGCGCTGTCCTGATAACAGGGGAACGTGCGTACAACAGCAGATAAAAGCACACCGCCTCGAGGAAAAAACAAAAGGAGTAGCACTTGGTGGTACGTACGAGGAGAAGATGTCCCGTGTGCACGTGTGCGTGAGTAGTGAGAATGTGGAGCGAAGGGGGAGTATTGGATTCCATATGCCCTTTTCCTGCATCGCAAGGGATCTGTTTTTCGTATACTCGACATTCCGACTTATTTCTCTACCGTTGCAAGAATAAAGGAAAATAAATTCTTAAGGACAGAATCTGCGCGAAGATGGAGAACCAAGATAAAGGGAAATAAAGAGCCGAAGAAAGAACGGACATTTAACGGCTAGGCTTCGAGCCTTCTGAGTAAAACCTCCACGTTTTGTAATGGGGCGAAAAGGGATGAGATAGTATTGTACGTTGAATAAATGGGATTTCATCCTCATTTTTATAAAAGCTCAACTTCATATCCCGAGAATTTCGAAACGCAATGTGCGCACCTCCTCGTACGATATCTACATATTTTCTCATTTCTCTGCCCTTCTAACCCTTAAAGAGCAAATTTTATTATTGCAACGCTACAATTGCATTAAGACCTAAGGGCTGTGTACAGTTTTGGAATAGCTTACATTTTTTAACTTACCTTTTTCATTATTCAAAAATTGTTTTATCTTAATGCCACTACTTACAGCTTAAAAGCAAGCAAGAAATTTGTGTTATAACTACTTTTGATAATAATTAATAATGTAAATTTTGATTAAATAATTCTATGCCAAAAAAGATACCTGCGTCTTCTATGATATAATTTTATTAAAATATTAAAAGAAGAGATTTTTAAATACATCTAAATATTTTAAATACAGTGTGTGTATGTGTATATATATATATATATTTATGTATGTAGCAATTATATTTTAGTTGTATTTCTTTAATTTTATGTAAAATAAAAATCTTCTATTTTAAACTTTAATAACCAGGCGGACAAGTTCTCATTGTATAACCCTTAAGATATCATAAGACTTAAAATAATATAAAAAATATTATAAAAATGGAATAAATATTTTTTAATTATACTGAAATCGATAAAACACAAATCATTATTTTTTTTCTTCAATGTCAATGATACAGAAAAATTTACATTTAGAATGTTGCAAAGTGTTTTTATGAAACTAAAAGTAACATATACATATATCAATTAATATAGTCATGTTCATATTTTTTTTAATATCTCAAGTTTTTCTAACCACATTTATTACAAAACACATTAATTCTGATAAGGATCTATAATAAATCGTATCTATACTGAAATGACATTGTTTTAAATGAAACTCAATTGAATTAACGACGGTATGTTTTTTGTCTAAAAATATAATTAAAATATTGAAAAACTACTATAAACTATTTTTTTTAGTAATTATCATATTAAATCGATTGAAGTAAGGCTATTTTTCCATAATTATGTTAAAATTTTAATTTGAAAGACGTTATTTCTGTTATTTTATTACAATGATTGTAAATTAAATATATTTTTTAATATGTGGGAATATCGTAATTCATTAACTTCAGGTTGGAAAAGAAAACACAGTTTTAAATAAAAGAAGTACAGGCAGTAGTACCTATTTCATATGTATAACTACTTACATAAGATGCACTAGATTTATCACTTACTATTTATCTGCAAATATCAATTTTGGTATAAAGGAATTTGAAATTTTATTTTATCATTTTAATAGGTAATTTTAAGATAATTATAAAATTATTTGTGAAAATAACTACATTATAACAAGTCAATAATTAAAAACCAAAAAAGTATTTAAAAAAGAAGTGGCGTAAAACATATTTCAGAGACAAAGTAGAAATCTCTTTTACTTTAAAACCATAATATCAGAGTTATAAAGTACCATGAAATTAATATCAAGAGGAAATTTGTCATTAAGTATAAATATATTTTATAAAAAAAAAACAATGTATTCAACCAATTTTTTTATTTATGTTATTAAATGTAATAAAATGCTGCCACAGGTAATCATTATTTTTCAACCAAAGCATTATATTCTATTTATAGAACACGTAGAGAATTCTATGTGTTAAAAGATAAAGTTATTCAACTTTATCCGTATATTTTTTAAGAAAAATAATTGATTATTATAAAAATTTTTTTTATACAAAACAAATTTTTAAAAATCTTTATATAAAAATTTAAAATCGAATCGGTATACATTTTTTTGTGCAAGAAACGAAAAATAAAATACACACATAAATGATTATTGAAAATTAATACATAGTTATAATTAATGAAGACTATTAAGATTGCCTTACATATATAAACAGTACCCTTATTATTGACGAATCAGTACATAATATCTGTAAGTAACTAGAAGTACTTAAAAATATATTTTTTGATATTTAGTACTTGATGATTTTTAGTACTTTAAAAAAGTATGTGTAAATAATTAGAACTATCTTCAAAGTTGTTATTAAACACAGTGAACTGTTTTTATTTACAGTTATTATTCTAAAAGAAGACACTTATAAATTAAAATTCTTTAAGAAAATAATTCATAATAAATGTAAAGTAAATTATTAAATCTTATATAATTTACTAAACATTGAAAAATCTTAAGCATTGCATGGAAATATTTAATATCTTTAAAATATTAGAATCTAGAATTACAACTAATCTTACTAAGAAATTAATTATACTTTCAATTTATAAATTTTTGAAAGCATTAATTATTTTACTTATAATAAATTGAACGTTAGCTCTAATAGAAATAGCACCAGAAAAACATGTTATTTAAATAGCTATTTGCTGCTAATGTAATAATATACAATCAGATAATCTTGAAACGTAAGAAACATAAGATTCAGAAATTACACCCACTTGTGTTAAATAACTTTTTTTTTAATATAAAATGCTTTTACTCAAAAATTCAGAAAAGTTACTGTTTTTTTATATAAGGATTTGTATAATAATGTTGCGGATATATTTCATATGTGAATCTTTAATTTGCAAACAATATTTTTGTTACAAATAATTAAGAATTCAATGCAAAAATACTAATAATTTTTAATATTATTAAAATTTTAAATATCTGTAAAATTGATAAATATAAAAAATAGTTTATATATCTATTTTAAATAAATTCATAAATAATGAAAAAAAAATGTTTCTGACTTTTCAATGTAAATATTTCAAACCATCATCATATAAAGAAAAAATTTTAATTATCATTTATTTAAACAAGTAAATATTTACTTTTAAAAAAATCAGTAAATCTTTCTCTAATATAGGTGGAAAAAATTGATTTTAATCTCAAACGATCAAACTTTAATTTAAAAAGAGGATGTAAACGAAAGCCGTTTTACTTACAATATCGACAAAACTATCAATACTCCAGATGTTTATTGAAATACTAAGTTAGATTACATTCTATAATAGTAATAATAAATGAAAGTAAGTAAAAGAATATAAGTTAATATTTTTAAGTTCAAAAGTTTCAAAAATACGAAATGTATTTTCATTGTTTAGCTGTATTATAAAATTAAAAGTAATTTTAAAAACTCTGATATTAATGATTTCAATAAATCAATTTCAATAAACGCCGCATTATAATTTATATAATATTTTAAAAAATATAAAAAATCATTTTCATTACTCATGTTATTTATAAATTATTATCAAACTTTGTAATTTATCTATACTAGTTTCTATTAATAAAAAAAGATTTTATATTCATACTAATCTATTAGTTTAAGGAAAGTTATATTATAAATACGTTTTTTAGAAAAATCATACATAATTTCTTAATAATAAAAAAAATTGTTTTATAAAAAATTTAAAATATTTTAACTTCATTATTATTTTTCTCTTCATTTAAAATTTATTAATCATATTAAGTGTATCTTTTTTTTTAATTACATGTCAAGTTTATTCAAAATTACTAATAATATTACTTATGTTTTATTTCTAAGCATAGAAAATCATCAGAAAGTTGTATATAGAAAAAGCTAATATTGATATTATAAATTTTATTATAAAGTTTATTCAATTACAAATACGTATATAAAGTTCAGAGTAAGAATTACTTTATGAATTAAACTTATACGTTTTCCATATTTGTTTATATTAATTAAATATATTTGATACTTTTAAAAACAGAGTATCAAGATACACTTTAAATTTGCTAAAGGTATTTTAACGAATTGATTACGAGGTCAAGTAGAATACACTACCTACACACATATACTTATCAATGTTTCCTTTATACAAGTTTTGTTTAGCATTATTTTTAATTTATATAAGAAATTTTTTACCTAAGCATATAGAAGTAAAATGATTTTATTTAAAATTTTTCTTACAATCTCGTTTGCATTTTGTATCACTGATGTAAAAAATTGTAATAATGAAATTTAAAAAGATGTTTCAAGATTTCTTAATATCTAATTGTATATAAATTAGTATGAATGCACTAGCAGAAAATTAAAAAAAGTTATATTTAATGAAAGTCAGATCTTTAAAAGGTTATCTAGTTAACTTTTTATCTTAATGCATAACAAATTATTTCTTCATTACCCCCATAAATGTAAAAATTAAATTTTAAACAATCGTCTATTAAGTGCATGAAAATTGAAATTATTGTGTATAGATAAAAATCTTGTAATTTCAAAAAGTATTGACTACAAATAAAAAACTCAACTCAACTGTTATTTATTAGATTCATTTATCTTTAAAAAAAAGTATTACACAGTAATAAAATTTTGTATATTAAATTAAGTCAAAAAAATTAAATGTTTTTCAATTTTTAAAATTATTGTAAAGGTATTATTAATTTTCTTCTAAACTAGCAGTTTTAATAAAGATTCTTTGTCCGTTTCAACTAGACAAAATTTATAAGAAAACAATCCTACAGGGGCAAATAAAACTATTACGAAAAAAATTGGCTGAAGAGTAAAGTTAAAAAAGCTTAATTGAAGACTGTTTTAATTATACGATTTTATAGATGTACGTATTTACCAACTGTAAAAAAAAGTTTAATTTATACGATCTTATATTTACTGAGTAAAATATTTCATTTTCAGAGGCTAATGTTTTTGAAATATAATATTATTATTAAAAGTTATAAGAAATGAAGGTATATAAATTATACAACTTTTAAGCAATGACAAAAATTAGAATAAAAAAATTTTACATAATAATAAATAATTTGTAAAAAAAGTATTTTTACATGGCACAATTCTATAAACTCTTCAATACAGTGTACAAGCTATATTCATATACAGTGTAAAATATCAATTAATTTTAAGAAATAAAATTCAAATATGTTTTTATGTATAAGGTATTTAATCAATGTAAAATATATAATAAAGTTGGTAGTTGGATACATATATGTATATATGTATAAATGGTGTAAGAATAAAAAGCTAATATTATGTGAAATTTTTACAAAATCAGAAATTATTTACAAAAAAATTCAAAAAATTTATTAGAATTCGAGTGCAAGATGTTTTCTGATTGTATCTAGAACAATATTTTCGACTTTCAATTTACTATATGTATACATTTTACGCAAATCATTTGGGAAAACTTATCAGTAACACATGTGTTATTAATTATATTTTAACTACAAAAGTATTTTGTAGTATGTATAATTTTTTATTAAAAATAATGTTTTATAAACAATATGCATTAAAATGTAAAATGAATTATAAGTATAAAATATAACTAAGAAAAAATCAATGCATTTCATTACTCATATATTTGTGTAAAATGAGAACCAAGAAAACCGAAATAAACTCTCTAACAGTAAAAATATTTCAATTGTTGAATATATGTATATGTAATCACAAAATAATGAATCTAAACAAATGATTCATTTTATTGAAAACCCGAATTTTCTTCTATTGATTATACATACAATTTGTAAAATGATGCAATAAATTTACAAATACCGTAGATACAGATATATAATATACAACTTAGATTAAAATCATTTTTTTCGAATAAAATTTTCAAGAACAAAAATAATTGGAAAGAAGATACAGCTCGAATATTTATAGTCATAAAATTTTTAAAAACAGGTTATCCAATGTTAAAATTTATATTTATTTAAATATTTAAATGAAGTTAAATTAAGGCAAAATTTAATGAATTATTAATTTGTAATTTTCTAATACTGAAATATAAATATAATAAAAAATTTCGTATAAAATAATCAAACATTCTGTAAATTTTGTACTCATGAGAAATTAGGAAATTTTTTTATTATTATTAAAATTACATTTTGTGATAAAAAAAGCTTTTTAAAAATTTTTAAAATTTAATTCACAAATGTTGTTTAACATGAATAAGAACCTTTTTTTAATTTTACAATAGATCCTTTTATTATTATATTTTAAAATAATGTTCAAATAATAAAACAAAATAATGTTTTATATTAAAAAAGTGTTTCAGAAATTTGAAAAAATAAAAATTTTTTGAACGAGTAGACTTCTATTTTCAAAAAAAGTTTCAAAAATAAAAAATACATCTATTCTTGATTTGTTGACGAAGGAAAAACGAAAAAGATCGGATAGAAAAGAAGCTGGCTATTACAGCTGTATAGCAGTTACTACGGTAATATTTCTATTTCGCATATTTCTCTCTCTCTCTCTCTCTCTCTCTCTCTCTGTCTGTCTACAGTATTGTCTCTTCCTTTTGATTATTCTTGCTCTCGTGCTTAGTGGAAGAAAGGAAGGAAGTATACTGTATGTCAGTACGAATCCGTGTGCGGACGGCGTTTGTAGACGAAAGACAAGAAACCGGTGATAAAATGAGAAGCCGCTTTGCCAATGCCCTCAGCTACTTACTCCACGTTCCTTCTTTGCTCTCTACTTTCTTACACCGCAATATTTTTCAAGTAAAGCCTTCGTTCTGTGTAAATTGCAGTAGAGAAATATGCGTGTACACATATGCGATTCTCTGTTTTGCTCGGTTGCTCGGCTTAGGTCTTAAGATTTTTGAAATACAGCCACACTTAAGCCACTAAATCTGTAAAATATTCTGTGTATTCTTTCTTTTTTAAGCTAATCAAGTAACTTTGTTTATATTGAGAGTGACTTAAGTCGTCGAAGAGGGTCTCTAAATCAAAAGTATAGCACTATGATAGATTATACATTAAAACTTTTAATAATGGATTATATATTCAAAGCACGTATGTTTTATTTTAAGTGATATGCAGTTTAATATACAACATAGATTATACAATGAAACGGCCTGTAGTATTTAACTTATTATTCACTATAATTAAATTTTGAAGCCCTTCTACCCATGCCTAATTTCTTATACATATTTATATTAAATTAATATAAAAATATAAACTTATTCAAAGGTTTAAATTATTATTGAGCTCCCAAAACTTAATTAAAAATCAGTAAACTGATTATTAATCATATTAAATTGAGGATCCTACCTTTACTCAATAAAGATATAAGCTTCTCTAGTTTCCAACAAAAAAATACAGAATAAATTATACAATCTTAAATTTCTATCATAAATAAACTAAAATGTCTAAAGAATTACCTTTTACTACTACCCGATTAACGTTCATAATTAAAAAAAAATTTTTTTTTTTACAAATTTTTGTGTATACATAAATTTATTATATGAAAAAAAAAATTTTTTTAATTTTCGAATATTTTATATATTTAAGTTATATATAACGTTATTTATTAAAAAAATTAAGAATAAAAATATTAAGAAATAAAATATTTAAAGGGGAAGTAGCTTCTTAGAAAATAAAAATATAAGCTTTTCTGCAGATTCAAAAAAAATAAAACAATATTAAATTCAAATTGAGGAAAGCAAATAAAACTGAATATTTTGAATAAATTTTTATTAAAAAAAAAAAAAGTGATAAGCTATTAAATAATTATGTAATTGAAGTAACAATAAATAATTAAAATTTTATCTATCTATAGCCCATAAATTAGAAATAAATAATAATTATTTAAACATTAGCGATTCAAATTAAATTATATATAGGCTATATTAATAATTCAATTTTGCTTTACAAATTTTTTTCAATTAGTAGATATAATTTTCATATTATAATTAATATTAGATACATGTTCATAAATATTGTATGACCGTACTGCAACATTTTATGTTTCATATATATATATTAGTCTGTAACCTACGTCAGTATAATTAATACAATATTATATAATAGAAAAATATAATGTATTCAATTATTAATAATATGTAAAATGTTACATAATAGAATTAAAATAGCATTGAAGTTTTTCTACGGTATCTCTAATAAATTTAAAAAATACAAAATTATGTAGTAAAGAAATTACGCAGTATGTATGAATAAAATCAATTACAAATTAATTGTTAAATGCTAAATATTTTAAGTTTCTTGGCATACTAGATTATAGAATTCAATTACGGTAAATATTTGTGTATAATAAAAAGAAATGCATGTTAACGCTTGGCTGCAAAGGAATAAAATAATTTAGATTACGAGAAAGTAGAATTTAAATGGAAGCCACTCTATTTTTAACCAAAGAAAAACAAATTTATAATTATTCTATATAAATCTATATAAATTCTGTATAAATTATTTTCAACATTGAACGTAATAAAATTTGACTAATCACATTGACGTTATAAAAGTCTTAGTCAAGGTGTATTCTAATCTTGGATAGGATAACTTGAATTATAGCCTTCTATCAAAGAGTCCCGTAAATCAGCATGTCTAAATTTTAGATGTTGAATAATAATTTAGACTAAATAAATTATAAATTTGAAGTGCTGGAAAGAGAAAAATAAGATGACAAAGTGAAGGATAGGAAAAGTAAGAAAGACAAACATTGAATTTAATGGAAGAAAAATACCTGATGGAATAGTAGTTAATGATAAGCGAGAGGTAAAGAAAAGTTTGCAAGAGGTTGTTGTTTATCACAACGAGCTATACGCTATGCCCCTCTTACTTACTCACTTGATCTTTCATCGCTTTAATAGAAAGTTCAGAGATATAGAAATTAAGTGTACGCATATGCAGTTGATGAGTGGTAGTAAGAGCGAGAGCAACAGATAGTGAGAGAGAGAGAGAGAGAGATAGAGCGATGCAATGAGAGACACCGAGATAGAAAGAAAGAGAACGAGATGGCGGAACGAAAGGGAGGGAGTAGCTTATTCAGGCGGTGAGAGCTTGCGAGCTTCACCAGTTCAAGCATGAAATGTGGATTCTACAATGAACTGAGCATAGCTTTCTCCTACGATTCTTAAGCAAAATATAGACGCGGATAATTTGGTAAGGCAAGACACTCAATACCACAGTCTGATTATACGCTCAACGAGACTCTGTCAACTATTATTGAGCTCGTTCCTACAATTGAATAAATATCCTGATGATGCTTTGTTTTAAACACAATATTCTCCTATTTTCTCTTTTCCTCTCATCTTTTCTCTATCATTACTCCCATATAGTAATTCTGATCTGAAATTTCTAAATTACAAATATGTATAAATTATTTTAAAGTATTATGTATTGCAAGAGATTAAATAATAAATAATACAAATAATTAATTAAAAATCTTTTTAAAACGAATAAACATATAATTCCTTTCATTTTAATAACAATTACAAAATCCAAGATTTATAGTAATAATTTATAATTAATAATTTCGTTTCTCTACCTCACTTAAACTTGTATAAAATTAAAAAATTGTTGTAAGCTGTTAAAGATATATTACTAAAAGGTATATTAAAAGATAGCTATCACTATTGACTTGTTCATTTAATTATTATGTATAATTTCAACTTCTCCTTTTTTATAGCCTTTTTAAATATTATAAGTAAATAATTTTCCTATCCAGGGTACATATTAGAACTTTAGATATTTAAATTTCAAAATTTATAATAAATATATTTTCTTCAAATTTAAAATTTATATATTAAGGATAATTTACATAAATGTTTCGAGAAGATAATGAGTAATAAGTAGATAATTTATTCATTAATAATGATTATTTTCAATTAATCGAGAGTGTAAAGTTGTTTTTTCATCAATATGATATGCATATTAAAACTGTTGACCACAATTTAATAATAATAATGTATTGAATAATTAAATTAAACCATATGCAAATAAAATTAATATAAAAATTGGTGGTTGTTCAAACATTATTTTAAAATATGTAAATTGTCGAACTTTCTGTGCTTAAAAAAATCTTTAATTTTTAAAACATTATTATTTTATTATTTTTAACAAATTATCTTTTATTTTATCGATATACTTGATAGAACTATTGCGTAATAAAAGTTTTACGCTTTTACAAAAAATTATTGAATGTAGCATTATTGTTGCTTTTATAAAAAATGTTAATTGTCACAGGTAACACAATTCGATGATATTTCAATCTCTATTGAAAGTCATGTAATATTCAGTTCAATATTGAAAGATCAAGACAAGATGCTTTTCTAATTTAAATTAAGAAAATTAAAAAAGCTTTAAGGAGAAGAGCTTAGATTATGATGATGAATACGAAAGCATAGTCAAAAGTAAATTGAGTGGATTATAGACAGGAAATCGGTTTATCACAGACATAAATTCTAAAGAAAGATTTTAACTTTACGCATTTTTATTATACAAAATAAGCAATCGATTAAATTTCAAAACTCTAAAATAATGAATCGTTTGAAGCTTTAATATTGTTGAGTAAAGTTTTTTTTTTAATTTTATAAAATATTATAAAAATAATTACTTTCTATTTTAAATTATATATTTAAACGTTATGTGAGATTTGTTTTAATCTCAAATATGACTTTTTTAAGCATTCGGTTTTTAAATTAATTCGAATTTTAAAAAGGAAAGATTTTACCATGTATATTAAGTGCAATAATACTTTTACCTATATTTAAAAATAAAATGAAATGTAAAATTAAAGCAATGTATTTTATTTAAAAAATGCATGTAATTAAAATAATTATGATAAATCATTATTTATTGTAAAAAAAATGTCCGTTTAAGCGATTAATGTAAGAATTTTTCATTATATATTTCAATACAAATCATATAATTATTCATATAATTTCATCTTTTTCATGATACAGTTCTATTATAAAAGTAAATGTTAATGTGTCATATAATAACCCCTTAATTATAACGGTGCTCAAATAACTTATTATAATATTTAACATGTGTGTTAAACTTAACAATAACTGTAATTGTTGGAGTTTTCAATAAAAATGTTATTTTAGCCTCTCTTAGTTGTATATCTTCATGCTAGTACTGAATGCTCCACTTTCTCTAATCCACTCAATCTACATTTGACTATATGCTTCCGTACTCACAACCTTAATCCATACTCTTCTCGTAATAAACCCTTTAAAATTTTCTCATTTCAAATTATATACTCTGGTTATATCTACCATCACTAAGTTTAGGATTTATAAGTAGAAAAATATAACTGTGTTAGAGCTTATTTTAATATCTTAAAAACAATGAATTTGTGTAATGATAATTTTTTATATAATTTTATAATACATATATATTTGTTTTCAAAGTATTAAAAGTATGAATACGTTAGAGATAGTTCAGTAACAGTATGAATGAAATGTTTCTGTTTATTGAATGATACGATAACAAAGATGGTAAAATTTTTTCACTTATACTAAATTAGAAATTGCGCAAAAGACCTAAAAAATTAATGGATAAGCAACAGAATCAAATAATCTAATATCGTTTTAGTCTTTGCAAATCCACGAGAGTGAATTTCCCTATTAAAAAAGGGAGAAACTATTTATTCGGTCAGAAGAAGAGGAAGATAGAAAAAGAGTTGGAGTGTGGTCGAGACAACCGGGCTTAAATGATTACTATGGGTCCTCGAGCGCAACGGCAAAAAACTTGGCCTGGCTTTACAACTGACGCTTCGAGGGGTTTTCCTGGCTTTTTACAGCAGCAGCCAGGGCATAACGAACGGAGAGGAAGATTGCGGCTAATAAAGTGTCGTCGATTCGGCGATGCGAAGAGGGTAAGTTCTCACTCTGGCTGTCTTAGTCTTGAGGTAAAGAGAGAGAGAGAGAGAGATAGAGATGGTATGGAGAAGTCGGGAAAGAAAACACGTGTTACGCTAACACATGTTACAGAGCGTTTGAATCACCGTTTTACAGCTCGAGATCTATCGCATTAACAAACAACGTCCGCAGAAACTTGGCGCAAAGCACTTTTCAAACAATCATCCCTCTTAATCTTCTTCCTATGCGACACCTTCGGTCGCTTGATCTTCCACTTGGACGCTCAGCTGGCTCGCTTACTCCTGCAGGGTTTTCCACGAGAAACTATCACGGCCATCATCTCCCGATTATTCGATGAGCATTTCGCAAAGCGATACCATCACCCTTTGATCTACCTCGGTTGGTTATGAGCTCCTCTTTTATTATCAATTTATCAGCGCGTGATATTTTATGGGAATTCGCGCTCAATTCGGCATGACTTTTACTGCATCGCGAAAACAATTGCCCATTTTTCGTTGGGGGCAATACATCGCTATTCGTAAAATGTGTCCAAATTGAAAAGGAGCCAAAACCGGTTTTGTTAGAAGTTCATAAATTAAGGTACGTAACCGATAACTAAGGTTTGTTTAAAAGTGAATCTTATATGAACTTATAATTTAGAAGTTAGAGTACTAGTTGTTCCCTAATCTTAAAGTTTAATCATTGATGTTTTATAATTAAGAAGTTTTGGAAAAAAATTTTTCTAACTTAAATCTGTGTAAATTATTCTAATTCTTAATAGTAATCGCATTATTTTCGTTAAATATCATTTATGGCTATTCGTAAATATTCCCTTTTTTTAAGTAACAAACTATTGTATCGATCAATATGTAATAATCAAAATATAAGTCACAATAAATGGCTCTTACTAAACTTAATATATTTAAACCTAAGTGTTCGAAGCAAAAAGTAACCATTAAGCTATGAGAGTCTCATTGAACTTTTAATCGTTAATCCTGCACCCACAATATTGAATTAGCCTAGCATAAATGCTCTTACTGAAACTTGGGTTATTTCTAATTATAACCTATTTTACTAATACGTTTTCAGAATATGGGGTTTAATTTCACGCACATTTGTTCACTAACTGTTAGCGCCAAACATTTCCATATCTACGAGTGCAGTACGTAATTTTCTAAACAGCACAAGAGATATCCATACAAAGTTTTCTTGTCTCGAATGCTAGTGATCATTTTTATAAACCGGATTGAATTTCTTATTATGAAAAAATCACAGTGAAAAAAGCGTGAGAGCATCGAAAGAAAGTGTAGTCTAGAAAAACACCCCTTTAAATTATGAGTCAAGTAACTTTTACGAGTATCTTCCATTTGGAAGCTTCACGCTGACATCAAAATTAATACGTCGCCTTACAGACCACATGCCATCCTAGTGTATAAGTTATTTTTCTCATACTTTTTACATTTTTATTTTATGCTGTTCTCTGTTTTTCATCTGTCCTCAAACCACATCTCTCAAAAATTCCTCCTTTTTGTCATAGTGCGTCATCGCTCATTTTTTCTACGCGACTGCACACAATGACTTGATAAATGTAAAGCGCAGACTAATTGTGTGATCGGTCTCTTCCTGATCGGCCTCTTTCTCTTATAAATTTTATCATGGTATTTATAAGTTTTCCATCCTTCAACGCTCAAATAAAACTTAATGTTTTTTTCCTCTGAATCTGTATTTAGATGGCGGCTGAGCTTAGTATCGCATCATAAGGGACGAACATAATGGCTTTGTATGAATTTTCAATGAAAAAACGCTTGCATGCATTTTTTATGCTACCAAATAAAACGAAATATTTTTTCTTAAATCTCATCAATCTTGCATTAAAATGTTTACAGTTTTAAAACGAGGAAAATTTTTTAAATTTTTATTTTTTTTTTTATTTACTTAAGGTTATTTTAGTATCAAAAGGCTCTTTTATTATTTATGCTTAAAAACTATTTTTATTATCGTTCATTAATCGATTTATAATAATTTTTCTTTTTCAACGCCGTATTAAATGGTATTAACTATTAGGTGAACCAGAAAACAAATATTATTTTACATTAAAAATTTTCGACATTAAGCCACATTCAATTCTAGATAATTGCATTTTAAAAAAGAACTGCTTAGTCTTAAATTAATGTGTTCTTTTAGGTATTTACATAAAATTGATTTACATATATATATATATAATTATATTTCACAAATAGTTTTAGGAGTGGTATTGATTCAACTTACATATCAGAAAAAACATGATGAGAAAAAACTGATAGAAAGTATGGATGTAAATGTAACTTTGTTTGCTTTTAACGTAAATAAAATACTAAAGTTTTTAGTATTAATAAATATCTTAGATTATCTTAGATTTGTATCTTAGATATTTCGATATTATAAAGTCGAATATACTTTATAGAGATTAATCCCAATAAATAGCTAATTAGATATTCTTAGTAGTTATACCTTAAAAAGTCATTTAAAATTAAATGGAACATTATAAGGCACTTAAAAAGACAGTCTGACTATATAATAAAAAGGGCTTTGAATATTTTGCGAGAAATCGGATTTATTTACTTTTAAAAAACAGTCAAAGAGCAGAGAAAAGTTCTATCCCGCATCTAAATCCGATTTTTATTGAGAGCAGCTAGTCACATATCTCTTTTTATATCAGTTTTATAATATTCCAACGCATTTTATTCAACACACAAAAGTTTATATTATATATATATATTTCTTTGTTGAAATAAAAATAATAAAATAAACTGTTTATTTTTTAGGTTATCAGCTATCATTATTGATATATTAATTCGCCAAGGCCTTGTATTATTTTTATCTATACTAATAGGATTCAATATTTTTTATTTTCCATGTACAATTCAATAAATTTTTTATTTTTAGTAATATTTCTTCTGATAATTTACGTATGAGGACATAATTTAAAAATATGAAAAATATTTGTGTTTTATTTTTGTTTTGAAAACCAATTTCATGTATTATTTGTCAATTATTGTCATCCTAAGATTCGCTTCTTAGTTCAGTGCCAAAAAATTTGAGTATTGGTCTCATCTACGCCTCTCTCGGATACTTTTTTCCGGCTAGGGCTTAAAACAAGTTCTAGAGTGAAGCATCATTGAAAATAACACTAATAAGATTTTATTTGAATTGGGACTATATTAATGATACAGTAACACACATATATTGTAAACATTATTCATGATACAAATAATAGAAAAAAAAAGCCTTCTATTATAGTTGAAATAAGGTCTGTCAATAATTAAAATATACTGTTCTTGTATTTACAGTAAGTTACTAATAATAAAAAAAAATTTTTTTCAATTTTTAAATGAAATTACGATTCAATCAATTAAAGTCAACGGAAAATGAAACATAGTGTCTAATTTAATATTTTACTAATGATGTCTAAGTCAATTTAATATTTTTCCATTAATTAAAATAATTGTCAATGAAAATAAATTTCAAAACATTTAGCAAATTTGAAATATTAAATCAATTCGAAAGTTTTAGATCTATACCAAATATATATTTAAAATAACAAATTAATGAATTACCCATATGAAATAATAGAAATTTATATTTGCTTAAATGTAAAGCCTGATATATTTATCAATGGACAATTTCAATGATCAATCGTATTAAAAAATCCAGTAAAAAATGTATTCTAATCCTAACGCATCCTTTTGTAAACACGTCTCTGCCGATTCAGCCTTTGTACGATATCATCTACGAAATTATAGAGCCAAGAGTTCGATTTCGCAAACTTACGCGGAGCAAATGTTTCAATTCGCTCTTGATAAAAATACGCGTGTTATTTTTCCATTTGAAAATAGGGGTAATAGGGAAAATAGGCGTGTCTCTGAGGGGAAGCGCTCGGAGGGGGCGGGGGGAGACGTCGAGTTTTTTATCCACCCGTTCATAAGCACTTGCAATAGCTAATGCCTCTAGGATTCGCAGAAGCAAGGCAGCAGTCAATATCGGAGGCCGAAAGCGAGGAAGACCATCGCATATATGCCGAGGGCTCGAAGTTTCGTGGAGGGACTTATTTCGGGGAGGCGCTCGCATTTTAAGCGAGGCCGTCCTGCCAGTGCCAGGGACGGATTGTAATTTGTCGAGTCCACGCACAACCGGAGTGTATCCCGTTCGAGGACCAGCTTTGCTCGACATCGGGGAGGTCGGACCGGGGGCCGCATAAATTTCTGAGCGCCAGCCACACCGAAAGCGAGGGCCCATCACCACCTGCGACTCGCATCGGCCCCCTCTTTTCTAACCCCCAACCCCCCCGCCAACTCCCGCTTAGCAGCGGCTTTCAAAGTTTACACGCTAATTAATTGCTCAAGGGAGATACAACCCTGGCCCCATTGATTGCGTGATTCGATAAATAATCGAGTCAGAATGCCGCGGCCAAACTTACTTTAAATTAGAGCTGCTTTTTCACGCCTCAGCCGTTTCTCTATCTCTCTCTCTCTCTCTCTCTTTCAGCATTAAGTATTTATTCAAGGGGGAGCAATCGAAAAGTTAAAAAGCGCTATGTACCATAGCTAAAGTTGTTTTCAACATGAAAATGAGCAAACCCATTCGTATTCGAGGCATAATTTTAAACGTTTGATGCAGGTATCTGATTAATAATGTAAATTTTAATTAAACACAAATACCATTTTTTAAAGGATTTTGTTTACAAAACTCAACTATATCGGATTGGAATTTCTTTTTTGTTTTGACATAATATTAGAAACTAACCGCTTTGAGTCATTATCATCAGAAATGTACAAACTCTTATTTCAGCTGATTTGACATAAGTACATTATGAAATTCTACTACCCGAACGCAGGATTCGTCTTTATTCATGCGGAAAAAAGAGAAAATGAAAATTCGGCGTTAGCTACCTGCCGTAAATACCCGAAAATAGAAAGGTGAAATCAAGCTGAAAAATCATCAGTGCACTGGGAAATGCGTGCATCGAACCCGATCACGAGATGCTCTGGTCTCGAAGGTCAGTGGGCAGAGACAGACGAAAGTCGATTTGCAACCTCGACAGGCTATTTGTCAAGCCCGTAGCACTTGGCCGAGAGTTCAGGACCACGAGAGATTCCATTGATAGGAAAATGTGGGGTGAGTAAAGAAAGAAGGTACGGCGGCAGTGAGAAAGAACATTGCGGTGGAGTAAAGATCGCAACTCGCCGCTCACATACATGTACAAGGTCGCATTATCTCTTACGGCTCCATCGACATTTCCGTTCCTTTGTTTGCTATCGGTAATTTTTGGACAAATATTTTCAAAAATACTCGGTACGTTTTATTTTTCATTCGTATTTTTGAATCAGACAAAATTTATTCTTTTGTTTTTTACGCACTCGTGTATACCTCGACTTGAGGCATTACCGAAAAATTTAACATGGAAAGAAAATTTATCCTTAAAGTTTTAATAGTATTACACGCTATTTATAATAATAATTAAATATGAATTTCAATCAATTTTACATGCTTGCTAAACATGTTTTTAATTGTGTTTTTGAATTTATTTAACTCTTTATGTAACTTCAGTAAACAAGTGCTGAGAGAATTTTTTTAAAAAACATTTTTACATCGTTTACAGAATTTTCAATCTTACAGCAATCGTTTTTTATTATTTTCATTTCCGCCATCATTTTTATAATAATACAATTATCATTACAATAATTATTTCATACGTAAATAAAAAAAATCAAATATATATTTTTATTATTTAATACGTGTTACTTAAAGATTATAACAAAATATTGATTAATATATGACCAGTATTTATTATGGATGTAATTTTAATTTTTTAGAATTAAAAAAATATCTTATACATAAATATATAATTTTACAAAGTAATTAATTCGATGTATATAAAATTTGCATATTCCAATAACTTTGCAAAACTGAAATTAATCAATTTTAATATTTGAATTTAAAATTGTAAGCATCAATTATTAAATTGAAATTTAAAAAAATTTCTTACGTTTTTCATAAAAAAATGCGTCTTTACGTTGTTCATTGTAAATCGACACATATACACACTAATCTCAGTATGCTGTTTATACATTGTCAAGTTTTCCTTTAAAATTGTAGTAATTAACTATAATATAGTCTAAAAACTGTAAAAGCTACATTAGAAGTAGTATGCAATGCAGCATGCTACATATTACCATATTAACTATCATTTTAATTATAATTAAAATTATATTCATTAAATTTGATTTTTATAGAAATAAAAAATTTAAGTTACATTGTAAAAATATCATTTTTACTTTCGTTCAAGCTAAAATAACGATCTGTATTATTACTGAGCTAAAAAACTACAAGAAATTAAAAAATATAATTTAACTAAAAAAAACAATTGTAGGATTTACCAGTAATATAAATAGAGTAGATATAAATACAGTATATTTATAAATAATATAAAAAAGTCATTATTGAACAAAAAATCGTTACGAAAGTAACAAGAAATTATAGTAAAAGTAGTTTATTATTTAAATCTTAAAATTAATTCACGGTGCTTCCAAACTTTTTATGTTCGATAGCGAAACACATAAGTCAAAGTTGAAACTTCTGTATAATGTATATTTAATGTTTAAGGTTAAATACAGTGTTAAAGCCTATATTCAGAATAATAAAAGTACGAATCATAGGTACGAGATTAATGAAGAAATTTCTTAAAAGTTTCAAAGATTTTATTTTATGGCAGTAAATCAGTGTTTCAATTTTTTTATGATTCATTTGAATTTTTAGATATCAATAATGCGTTCCAAATAATTAAACTATGATTAAAAAATCTGAACACGTTTTCTTGCATTTAAGTCGCTTGCATTAAATTAATTGCACAACTGAAGCATGAATGATTATTGAAATACAAATATTATTTAAAAAAACACGAAACTTTGAATTAAAAGTATTACAAAATATATTAAAACATATTGATCGGTTTGTTTTACATTAAAATGGCTAAAAAGTTAATAAAGCTTCATTGAAGTTATTATTATCGAAGCTTCATCGAATGAGTCTTAAGATAGAAGTGAGTCGCGTCTAATCCACCGCTCATCCGGAAAAACTTCAAGGTAACTTCAAGGTAGCTGCTTCAGTATTCCAGCCATTCTTGTCCATTTAATATAGACACGATATCTACAACTATTATGTTTGAACTAAGAAGTACAATCATGAACATCCACGTGGAGCAGCTCTCAAAAGCATAAGATTCTGTTAAACAACAGTTGATAAATCATCGATGCTAAACAGGTTTGACTACTGTCAGTTCATGTCATATAGCAGCAAAGTTTATTTCGTTGTATCGTATGTCACCTTTAATTAACATCAATGGCCAATCTCGTTCTCAAACCAATGCATAAAAGCAAATCTGCCTGTAGCTTTTTTTAACCTACGTATTTTATTCTCTCTGGTAGGATGTGCTTGCTCCTAGTCCCATACCCCGATCGTATCAAAAACAAATTTAGAGCACAAATGACCTTAAATTTTTTAATATTTTTTACGAATTCTACGTTTCGTTGGAGTGTCCATCTGTTACGTATTTAATGCTTTACCTTGTACTACTGCTCTTGCGATACCCAATTTTCATAAGCCGATTCGCACTAATGCAATGCAATTTCTAATTTTAATAACTTAATTGCTCGATTTATAATTCCAACAATACTAAATATTTTTACCTAAATTTTAACCACATCTTAGAGGCCTAACGTAATGTTTTTTTTATCCATTTTAACTCTTCTTCTTCTTAATGAATTCTACAATTACGTATTTATGTAAATATAATTACGTAAATGTTCCAATTTATAAAAAATAATTTTAATTCGAATATTGATAGTACCATTTTCCCATAGTACATTTTTGTAATATACATTTGATTTTAAAGCTAGTGAATGTGTCACTTTCAAAAATGCACAAGCTGGAAGAAATTGAAAATAGATGGAAACAAATGTAGGACACGTGAAAGAAGCCAAAAATTCTTTTTCAAAATCTTTTAAAATAACAAAAAAATCTAGCTTTGCTGTATAAATGAAAGCAACAAGTTAAATATTTTATAATTACATAAAAATTAATAATATAGAAAAAATACTTATATTAACTTTTATTCATAAAAATATTAATTGAAGTATGACATTGATTTTAAAAAAAGGGAAAAAAACTTTTTATTTTTTCACAATTTTTTTATTTTTATACAATTAAAATAAATCCCAATCATTAAAATTTTATGCCAAAGTCCTCTTAGTTAATTACCACTAAAATTGATCAAATATATATGTATATATATATATATTTTTTTTTATATGTATACTTTGATTTTTTTAAAGTAAATTAAACAATTTAATTATAATTGAATTATTATTAATAATGTACAAACATTGTCAAGTACTATAATTTAGTTGCACAGAAAATTGTAACACTTTTGAAACATTATGTTACTATTTCATCGCTATATATTTGTTTTATTATTTCAATACTTAACTATGATAAATATACATTAATTGAAAATCAGAATAAAATTAATTCAATACGAGACTTATAAGAATGTTGTGATATAAGAATCAATGCTTTTTATCAAATGAAATTACTAATTTGCAATCATTGCACTTACAATTAAATAATTTTACGTATTATTACGTAACTATTAAATAAATTTGTTTTTAGATTAAGAGTTTAATTTATATAATGATACGTCCTGGATCAATTATAATTCGGTAACTTCAATCGCATTTATAGAGATCTTCAAACGATTGCATCAACATCATTCAAAGATTATTTTTATAACACAAATTTTAGAATTCCCTGAAAATCTGTAAATTGTATTTTGTAAAATAAAAACTGTTTTTGAAAAACTCCCTTTTTTGTTTACACCCACATGAATTTTAATATAAGTATTTGAGACCGATGGCAATGTAAAAGAATTTTAATTTTACTAAGTGCAGGCCTATTACTTCTTAAATATTCTAACCATTATATAAACCGGTTGTAAAAAAAGAACCAACTCGTCATTTCTAAAATTTTTTAAACAGTACTTTGATGAATACTGAATTACAAAAGCTTAAAAGAGAAAGCAATATCAATGTACCTCATTACAATTTATCTAATTCAAGATAAAATAGCATGAAATCATCAAAACATAATAAATATAATATAGATATTACAATAGATTTCTATGTTAAAGAAAATATACGTTTCACTAAACTTCAAGTAAATTTTAAAAATAATACTTTCTAAAATTTGAATCATTTGTTGTTTAAAAACAAATATATAAATTTTTTAATTAATATATATATATATATTAAATATTAATAAATTTTTAATAAATATATAATATATATATATAAATATTTTAATCATTAAAATCATCAAAACCTTCTATCATTATTTATTCATCAGATTTTTTAATTTTTATTTTCCTCAAGTTGCTATGCATATTAAAATAAAACGAAATTTTAAATTCTAATACATAAATATTTCTTATACTGGCTCTACACGAACATATAAATGAACATTTCTTGCGTGTGCTACTTAGAATAGACAAAACTTTTAAAAATAATACTCCTGAATATTATTTCGTTAATTTTTTAAATAAATTAATATTAAATAAATTAACAATATCATATTTGACAAACAAATTATAATAATATATTTTAATTTTGTATTCATATTGTAAAAAATGGTTTATTAATTGAAAGGAAATAATTTAAATATGTATAATGTATATTGTGAATTGAAAATATAAAGCATTTCTCACAAATCGATATGTGATATTTGTTATATGATAATATCTGAGAGACGTTCGCATAAATATCATTTAGAGTGTGCAATATATAGCGAATGTATGAGTAGTTATAGATATAGAATATGAATTGTAGACGAACATAGGATCACACCGAAAAATGTCTCAGTAAAATATTAGCTGAACTCTTTGAATTCTCGTAATACTTTATGATTAACATTTATTTATCAGGAATATTCTTACGAAATAATTATAAATTATTCCTTTATTTGAAAAATATTTTATTTTGTTTTTCTACTTAACAAAAAATGTTTAAAATATAGTGCCTATAGTAATAACAAAAACCTATTTTATTTGAATTTTGTAGATTAATTAAATTATTTATTAAATACAATATTTGAAATAAAATATTGATATAAAATTAATATCCTAGAAATATTACACTAATTTTCTCTTATGTAAAATTTATAAGTTACCGTTATTTTGAAAACAAAAATAATTAAACAGATTAGGAAGCAGTTCGTACAAATGCAAAAATGTAAGCGTACATGAATCTTAAAACTGTTAGCTTAATTAACTTAAGAAAAAATAATAAATTTTATAAATTTAATAATTGAAATTTAAATTTATTACCCATATTATGAATATATTTTATCATTCTACTTTATGAAAAATATAAAGAACGTAAAACAGCAATTTATATAAATGGAATATATTTGCATATAAAATATGGGAATGGTGTTTTTGAAATAAACTACGACTGGTTAATAAAGTGCTTGATATGAAGACAATGATTTATTTTAATTAAAATATCAATTTCTAAAATTTTACCAAACATTTAACTTGCTGCATAAAACTTTCTCTTATAATATTAAAGTATATTAGGATAAAAAAAAAGTTTTAGAATTAAAAAAAAACATAATATAAACCTTATCATTTTGAAGATTACTTTATAGACATATAGAAACTTATGAAATATAAAATATTCTCGTATTTTACATAAAACACAATAAAGATGTAAACAAAATTTTTAAATTGAACTTTTTCTTTTTTACATAAATATTCATACTGTAATGTCATCACTCAATGTCAGAAACTCATAAAATCCAGTGGATGTTACCATAGTTTTGGCATTGAAATTTACGTGAACATCTAATTCAAATATAACTTACATCAATATACGACCGATATTTATTATGTTCAATCAATATTATTTATAATACTAAATTGAATTACATGTCAAAAATGTAATTCGAAATATTTGTCTGTATGCGCTCATATCGTTTTTCAGATAATTTTTTCATGATAAATATTATAGTCAAACCTATATCGTATGTACTCCTTATTACATATTTCATATTTTTTATAATTTTTTGTATCAAACTTCCTTGGAAAATGTGGAAAAATCTTTCGACATTTTCAAAATAGCCCGTAGCTATGATTACGAAATAATATGCCAAGTGAAAAAAATCATTGATATTGTAATTTCGTTCGTGTCATAACTCGCAGCTGAGATTTATGGGCTATTATAAAACATTCCATTAACGCATCACTATAACCGTTATCATTATCGCCTTCCTGACGCAAACTGATGCAGGACAAAGAAAAAGCATCAAATAACATAATCTGCAAGACTTACCACACGACGTTACTTTATAAATCTGTTTCTGTACAATGTAAAATATATTTCGCATGCTTGCGGTTTCAAGAGAGACTTAACAAACGACGAAGATAGAATATGCGGTATTGAACAAAGATGCCGAAGCTTAAACACACATCATAGCTTCAATATTTCTATAAGACGAAGTAACGAGAATGAAGAAATTTGTAGGCTCGTTGACTTGAATCTAAACGCATAATTTTTTTCCCTGATTTTTAACAAATAGTTGAAAGATTAGTTAAGCCTAGTAACTGGGTTTAAGTATACCTTAAATAATAAACGACCCCGTCAACCCTTATTAAATTTGAGCCTTTGTTGAATTTTTCATCTCCTGTTATTATTTTCACATGGTATTACATTGCTTTAAATAAATTGAGCGTAAGAATTATCAAACAAAATATTATGGACATCGTTACGTGTATTCATACGATAAATGCATGAATTCATATTCAATGCCTTTTGAAAATATTAACATCTTTTGTGTACGGGTATGAAAACATGATATCGCATACAATTTGTCTCCATTGATGTTACCTGAGTTAAATGATAAATATATGTTTATGTAAATTAATAATCTATATGAATATTCATATGTAGCATGTGTTATTTTCATAAGCTTGTATATACTCTGTATCCTTAATATTAGTCACTTTTTATTCCTTTTTTTATACTACATGCAGGATAATAAAGGCTTACAAATACTTAATCACACTGTGAATTACTTTTTTTTTTAATACAGTATACAGTTCATAAGATTTTCTTCTATGACTACTTCTATTTTCTTTAGTTTCAAAATACTGCTCTCCTATTCCATAGAAAAATGCATTATTTGAACTTAAAGAGCTCGTATCTAGTAATTAGAATTTTTCTACCGTTACGAAAAGGCTTTAACAATTTTCTATATAGATAACAATTTAAAATTATGCTATCAGAAAGATATTTTGATTGTAATATTTTTAGATTTTAATTTACTTACAATTACATTTATCTGATCTTTTATGTTCAACCTATAATTGATAGACATATACTTTATAAAGTTACAGCTCATGCATAATGATTAGTTGTGATAGAAACTTAATGACTAGTATAGGAGTTATCATGTACTTAAATATACTATACATTTTTGTTGAATTCATAAATTGATTATTAAAGAGCATGTTAAAGAAATTTTTTAAATAATGTTATTAAAAATATTATAAAATAAATTACAATTTAATAAAGGATAAAAATTAAAACAAGTTACAGATAAAAATAATATCTATATTTGTCCTATTTTCTCTTTTTCCCATCAATATCACTGGAAATCGTTGTCAATATGATAAATTTTAACGATGTATTAAAAACATTGAAATTCTAGTCATTTGTCGGTCATATTTATATCAAGATATACGATTTACACTTTTAATAAAATGTGAGATCACATTTTTTTCGCCGGTTGAAAGCTACTTTGTCACATTGCGCACCCTTAAAGCTTCCTCTAAACATTGTGGTCCGCTCCTATTCCGCCAAAACCAGTCGATTAATGGAAATAAAATACAACATCCAGAAACTACTTCGTTAATTATTAATAAAGCGGTGTATTTTTTCTGTTCTCGCTTGACTCTGGGTCCAGATCTCTGCACGACCGGGTAAGTAGTAATTATAATTATCTAATAAGACGCGGAGTAAGATACTGACTCAATCTAGTAACTGTTTCGGCATAGTCAAGTTGATGGTAGTCGATGTGGACGGGAGAGGGCAAATTTCCCCTCACCCTTAAGCAAGTTGAGCCTCCACCTCTGTCCAAGTTAACGCCAGCGACTCATTATCAGTTAGGAAAACTTTCAACGTAACTCGATTTGCTTAGGATAGCTTGCGCCGCCTGAAACCGCCGACCGATTAATTCCATCGCGTGCCTTAGCCGTTTCGCTTTTATCACTGCCACTCTGCCGCCTCTTGGCCTTCCCGACTTCTCATCCCCCTCCAGCTCCATTGTCACGCCCCCAGCCGCACCTTTCCGTTCCACAAGTTCTTACTGACCGCCCCGAAAGCCATAAAACTTCAACCGACGTAGTCAGGCTGGTAATCGCAGAATTTTCACGCGGGCATTTTACGTGAAATAATTGCAAGGCTAAACCACGCACTGGTTAATTAATCCGAAACTGATTATTCAGCAGTGAAAATAAAAGCATAAATTGCCGATATATGACCTGTGTTATTGTAAGCAAACAGATGGAAATTTGCAACCATAAATAATTCATTGGAGATGATTAAAATTTTTTTTTAAATTGTCATTCTAGCACAAAGCAATTGGTGTTTATAATTTCGTATGGATAAATAATTATTAAATTACGCAATATTAACGCGGCCAAGGAATTATGATAATGTGTCAGGACTTTAATGTTGCCTTAAAGTTTTCCGAGAAACATATCTATACAAGTGGTTTCACCAAGAATACCGATCAAAGGAAGCTTCTCATTTAGGAAATATATTGAAATTATAAAAAAATTAACAGTGCAACCACGTACTTTATTTCTATCACATTATTTTATTGGTTTGATAAAAACGTAGTTGGTCTAAATTTTAGACAAATCGTCATGCCTTCAATAAAATTAATTGCACACATAATATTATACATTTAAAACATTCATTAAATATACAATAAAATATATTTAATGAGCATAAAAATGTTGCTTATCAAATCAGTAATAAATGGGAATGGAATGCTCAAGTGATACTGCTTATGTTTAAAGTCTGCTTAGGAAAAAAAAATCTGAAAAAATCTCAGATAATCGCTTGTTCATTTGCAAAAGACAATTCCTCTTAAGATCCCTAACGTTACATGCTAAAGCCTTTTAATGTTAAAAAGAAAATTTTAGTAATAAGATTATTAAGGTTATAGTGTAATATATAAGGTACTTTGATATAATGAAAAGAGATGATCATGAAAATAAACAACAACAAAAGCTGTATAAAACAACTTGGTAGACGTAAGGGTAAACGGCACAGATTATAAAGTTATTTCACAAAAGGTATTAAGACAAGAGAGCCTCAGTAAAAGCTCAAGATCGAGCTTTCGCGCTTTGATCCGATCTTGCACACAGAGAAAAGCTCTACGACTCGAACTAGCCGATGAACCCTGAACTTCGCTCGAGTGGCATTTTATTAAATCGCATCTTTCGCCCATCCTGGTCTTCACTATTTCTCTGTCTTTGTTTCTTCCTTCTATCGATCTCTCTCTCTCTCTCTCTTATTTTTTTCTCTCTACGTATGTATCTACATTCCTATATATCTTCGTTCATCATTCCGTATTTTTTCGTCTCTCTCTGCTAGCTATTAGAGTTCATACACTTCATCTTTTCACATCATCGACATTGGCTAGATGATTATCTTTCCACTTAAAGTCACTACAAAAAACTTTGATAAAAACCAATTATAAAAAGCATTTGTTAGAAAATTAATTTATGGAAGTGTAAGCCATTATTAAATCATCAATATTTTTATTATAATAGGATAATTCTTCATTAACTGTTATCTCAATTTTTTCTTTCTCTTTTTCTCCGTATTCTCTCTCTCTCTTTCTCTCTCTCTCTCTCTCTCTCTATATATATATATCGACTAATTAGGTATTTGAAAATTGCATTTAATGAAAATATTTTTAATTTTCTGTAAAAAAAGTACATGATAAGTATTTCTTAATAAAGCAATCGAATTTTAATTATATTGACAAAATTAACCTAAGAAGATTATTTTGATCGTGATATCGTAATTATAGTAATAATAAAATTGTAAAATATTTCATATTTATTATTACAATATCTTCTATAAATTCTCCGAGGACAATAATTTTTTCTTACTAAATTTTTTTTAGCTACTAATTACTTGATGAGCTATAATTTTTAAATTAAAAAAAAAATTTACAGAAATTATTGTGGCTTTTAATAAAAAAAAAAAGGCAAAAATAATCAATAGCGTACATCTTATTACATATATCTTATACATACTTTTGAACATTTACATATCATTGAACTATATTTTCTAGAAATATATCTTTTTTAAGAAATCATTGTTTACAATTTGATATCATTTTTAAATTGTTAGTCAGCTTGTAAGCTCTAAAACAATTTCATTCCTTAAATACTTAGTAAAATATTTCTGACAATCTATGAAGTTATAATTATGAAATATGAATACATGAATTTTGATTAGCATTCATTAAATTTTTATAGAGTACGATAATAATAACAATAATGAAAGATTAAATAAAATTTGCATAAATTTATTAATGAAATATATATTCAAAATAAAGTATGTTATCGATAACAGTAATCACATAGAGTAAACATAATCATATATACGGCATATTTATAAAATTTTAATAAATGGTATCATACAGAAGTGTTCTCCATTATCGTATAACGTATGTATAATATACGCACACGCAAACACACACGCACGCACGAACACAAACACACACATATATATGTATATTGATATGTACATAATTGCTGATAACGACTCCAAAGTATATAGTTAGATAACACATCTAAAGTAATAAAAATAGTCGATTTCGTCATTAAGGACGAAATGCTACAATTGAACTCGTAAAACTAGAAAATGGCATAATGGCAACTAGTCACCAAAGAAGATCCAAATGTGTATACTGTACTTGATTCCACAATAAATTCTCGAAATCTTTTATTCATTGAAAAGTACTTTCTTAAAACAAGCTACATGCGAATATTAAAAAATGCTATAAAATTCGTATTTATTATAGACTTAAAAAAAATTCATAGTCAAAATTTATAGTCAAGTTTTAGAAGTATTAAATTATAATAAATTAATCGTAAATAAATAACCATTAGTATTATATCACCTTTGAGAAACTATTTCTAAAGAAATGGCCATACCCGTATCAAATAATAGAGCAATATATTTTCTTCATGATATAATAATATAAACGCATAATGCTGATTTCATATTTTCTCTATGTTTAATCGCTAAATCCATTACTGTGTGAGTCGACAACTATTTTTCAATGAGAAATAATCAAATCGTTTTGTTTGGCAGATGCACTGGAGAGAATAAAGCTACCAGCCAAATAAACCTCCTGCCAAATGGAAAATCCCATGAGACCGTTCTTAAAAGTGGAGGCTCCTTTGTTCACAGCGGTTATTCGATTTCAGTACCTCGCATCCACACAAGCGGAAATATATCCAAGTACGACACGTCGCAGGCAATTAGCATTACGCATTATTACGTCGTTGCGAGGTCCCGTTGGTGATTCATAGCTAACTAGCCCTGTATAATTTGCCACAGTGTTATTTATGGAGCGACTCCTCCTTCCGAACCATAGATATTTAGCCACTCCGCGGGAAAAATGGCATCCCGCGATTGCCGAAGCTTCACATTATTTACAAGTTAAAATGTCTCCTGCTAGCTGATGCATACAAAGAAAATAGAGTATCGTACACAGATTGGCCCCAAATTAAGTTATATTTAATCGCGTGAAATAACATTCAAATAAAAGCGGCCCTGTCGATAAAAGAATTCGCATGCATAGCCGAAGGGACACGAGTATGCGAATCGTTAAAAAGGAAGAAGACATCGTACAACGGCAGTTCGCCAACAATCGATTATGAGTTAAAATTTCTAAAAGAACGAATTGAAGGCAATGCCACAGGCGAACCTTAATTAATTGTCCAATGAAAATGCGTGGACCAATACGTAAGGATTGGATTGCTTGTAGAATGTGGGTGCGTACTGAGCAATTAAGTGATTTTTGGATTGCTCGATAACAAAAGTCGAGACAGAGCAGTTCTCTGGAAGATTGGAAAAGTTTGATGTTACCGTAACACCTGTAAGTATATTTTATTGGGTATTGTATTTTTATAGATAAAGTTTAACAATTACCAATTCGTCAAGAGTCAAGAATTCCTGTCGAAATGCCGAATATAATACATTTGATGAATAAAAATTCATAATTACACACTATAATATAAATTATAAGCATTTGTGTAAATTATTACACTTTCTTGTTATATATATATATATATATATTTATATAATACCTTAATTTATATTATACCTTTCAATATTACCATCCGTATTTTATTTTATAATTAAAAAATTTATTTTATAATAAAATAAATCGTATGATCTTAGGGTAACGAGAGTATGGCTGAGATGCAACGATAATTTTGTATAAATAAATAAAAATTAAGGTATAAATAAATGTTTTATATTTATCTATATTTCTAGGAATCTATTTAACCGCAATATTTTATATAAATATTAATGTTATCAATTGATGATAAGTAAATTAATTTTTTCCTGTAGGAAATATTATTTTACATTAATTTATTCTAAAGTTGTAAGCTATTTTAAATAAAAAAGACAGATGTAAGAAAAATCGTGAAACTAATAATTCGCGGTACTTGAACTTTCTTTGATGCCTAAACTCTTGAAACTTTCAATATAAATAAGTCAATATAAAACTTCGAATGAAGTTTGTACAAATTTAAGGAAAAAATTTTAATTATCTCCGGCAGGAAGTTTGATTATCTCTTATCGATGATTATGGTATTTAATCACTGATTGATAAAATACTACTCATAGTATCTATAATAACGATTTATGTCTTTTTGAAAAATTTGTTTTAACTACATAAAAACATACTACATAAAAATTGAATTAGGTAAGATATATCCCGTAAAATGTTTTTTTGTATATTTAAAAAAATTTCTATAATGTTATTTAAAAACGCATTCAAATATTTAATTTTTTGTAATTCACGAGCATAAATCTTTATATTCACCAGGAAATAATTCCATTATCGACAAGCGTAAACAAGGAACAAAGATCATTTTATTTTATCCAATCCAGACTTGTTGATCCAAATCATCAATTTATTAATCTTTGTTTGTTTGAAAGTATGTTTAAATTAAAATTCAAACCGCAAAATCGATCGCAAATAAAATATTATATTGTAACGGTTCATTTTAGTTTGTAGACCTGATTCATGAGCGTAGCCGGTACCCGAAGCTCCCTCTGTTACAATATTTACCTTTAATATTCGAATGGGCGTCTGAAGATTGAAAACCACGAATCTCGAGGGCGAGGGTTAAAATACTCGCATGATTTCTCAATGGGAATTAAGCATCGTCAACACCAGTCCCGAGTGTCTGCCGGCTCGTGACGGTGAAATCCAATAATCAGGAAAACTATTACAGATGGCCGCTGGCCAGGGATGGGACTCGATCATCCGCGAGTGAAAAAAAGAGGCAGCGACGGGGCCATCCAGGGCCGGCCGGTGACAAGATCGGGTCCACTTACCAGACCTTCAGCTGCATGCCGGCGACTGGGTGAGGGATCGGTCGGGTGCTGTGGACGTGTAGCCGCGAAGGCGGGCGGACGGGGGGCGGCAGAGGTGAAGGGAGTCGGGGCACATTATCTCGCCTAGGCACGATTACATGCCGGGTGGTGCTCGATCGATTGCTTTCGAAGCGCTGCATTTTTACGCACCAAAGAGTCGCTTCATAATCTGTTATCGGCGCGAATGATGTCGTTCGTTATGATGCCATCCGCTTGCCCTACGAGCCACCCCTTCGGTTAAAGCGAATTGTTAACAATTACGTGTAAATCGTATGCACGCCCGAGCTTTCGATACGTTCCGGATCGACTCCTGTGTATGTAGTGTATGTAGTTTCTTACCCCCGAGCTCCCGACATGACAATAGCTGCATTTTTATATTTAAAAAGCAATCATAGGTTTCGAAACCTATTCGTTATCGATATTTGTGTAACAAATATAATCATTGTATTGGCATCTGCATATATAAATGTGTATAATGACATTGTTGTTTAATAAGTATTATCTGCTATTTTTTTTTTTTAAATGTTAAGCGTTGTGTCCAAATATCTCTTGAAATAGAACTAAGAGATAAATTTAGGTGTTCGTTCAAAATTCATTTATTAAATAGTTATTCATTTTTAAAAAAAATAACATTTCCATTTACATTAACATTTTAAGAATTAAAATGTTTGTTCAAGCTTATTTAACATGTGTATACATAAATTATTCGGGAATCTTTTATAATAAATATTCTTACATATAACAACGTATATAAGTCAACTCAAACTGATTTCTACATATTTATACGTTAACAACATATAGATTAACAAAGCCATGATTTATGTAACGAAATTAGAATCAATCTTTATTTTATTTTCATAAAGTTGTTTCCGATTTATGGCTGCAATTGTGCAAAGAATTGAGCAAAGAAGAATTGCTTCCATCTGAAACATTATTGTATGATAAATTGTTTGCCTTCGATACGTTTGTATTTTCATCAGCAAAAAATCTAGAACAAAGTATTATACTTTCAAAGGTAAGTAAGACTCGAAAAGTATTATTAAACGTCAATATTTTTTTTGGCAGACAGTTAAATATTTTTATTAAGGTATCATCCTTTAAGGTGTGCTGTGCACTTGTTTTTGCGCTTAATATATTTTATGATAATTCAAAAATTTCATTATTTGATACTAATCTTTTCACAAAACGATTCTTTTAAAATTTAATTCTTTATTTATATAATGTAATAACAATAATTTTAATAACAATGAGAAGTTTTAAATAGCATAGAAATTTATTTAAAAAACAAAGTAACATTTTAAAAGTTATTTTAAAAAATTTTTTACTCATACAATTTTTAATGAAAATATTGTTTTGTTTTTATAAAACGTCATTGATATTCGTACATATAATAAATAACATAAAATCGTAAGCATAAAGGCTGGATACCCACAAATTTCGAGGGATTGTTAGCAGAAATATGAGTAGCGTGTAATAGTAGTAGTGGCGAAAGGTAGACGCTAGTAGTTTATATAGAAGCCGCTGTTAACTGGAACGTAAGGACAAGATCTAATTCTAAAGCTAGTTTCCTTCTATGTTTCCGAAGAGCGGCGACCGAAAATCTATATGCGATCAGCCGTTACTCATCACTCGACCCAGCGAACAATGAGCTTTTATCTCTCTGCACGCGTGTCACCCTGTTTGTTATTCCTTCGCCGCCATCGTCTCACTTCTTTGATTCCTCCTGCTTTTCAAAGACTGGGAAAATCGGAATGAGTAGAGGATTATAAGGTGCATCGTGTCTCTATTATAACATCGTGATATTGACATGATAATTCTGTTGAAATTTAACGATGAGATAGGATTATCTTGTCTGGTAATAGTATTACTTTTATCGCATTTGAAGCGCTTGAAGTATGTAAAATATATGCGATCTCCGGAGAGCTATGAAACTCTTGTTACGCTACTTTTTAACTTTTTTGGCAGTCCTCCGACTATTATGTTTACATCCTGAAGATTTTATCTATTTAATTAAAAGTACAGAAAAACTTAAATGTTTTTTAAATGAATGTTTACTAATTTGGTATAATACTGCATTAAATGGAAATTCTAATAGAATATTCCATTTTAACCGTATACTTAGCCACGTTTTTTTACTATGTATGCAAACTCACGAGTATATATTAAATTTTTTTGTACATAAATTTAAGCTTGTGTATATGGTCTGTATCTAAACTCAGATTTAATACATATTCTGTCGTAATAATTAATTTTGATTTACTGACTTTTTATTTATTTATTTATTATTATTATTATTATTACATAATTAGATATAGTAAAATTAAATTATACATAAATTTCAAATTCACAAATATTTGACATTATATAATTAATTTTTGATGACTGAAATCATCTAAATGTAATTCGATCAAGACAGAATTTGATCTGTAAATCATCGGTAAATATTATTTACCTTTAACAGTAACGATACAATATACAATAAAATACATAAATATCTACCAATTTTTTATTACTTTTTTCCGTTAACATTATGAATAAAAAAAACATTTATTCATGGTTTTTAAAAATAAATCTTAAATTCTGCTACCTAAGTGCAGATAAACATTTTTTAACATAATTCTACAAACTTTTTTTCTTTGCTAGCAAAGTTATTCTAACTTTGCCTCAATCTCTTTTACACAATTATTAAAAATTCCGAAATTATCCAATCTTTGAATTTTTTAATTAAAAAGATATTTTTCAATTCCTCGAGGCTTTAAATACCTTATTTACAATTATTACTCTATTCTTTAGAAATATAGTAAGAAAACTTTTTATAATATGATAAATTTAGACTTTGTAAATTAAATATTAAATTGTTTTATTATTTTAAGATTTCATAATATTTCGTTATAAGTATACAACAACATAGTCATCAAAATTTCTTTATATCTAATCTGTCGTAAAGTGCGCGAAATTGAAGCACATGAAAAAGATCCTCCCCTTTTGAAGCGTGGTAGTAAAGAACTGAAAATCGTAAATCCCTCCTGACCCCTGCCTCACCCCTTGGCTACTTCGGAACGCTTTTATCAGGTGCAGGTTTCACAACCCTTGTGAACCTGAAACCGATAACGCCGATAAGAAGTCATATCTGCAAATCTTCTTACAAGGAACCACACTCTCGAAACTATTTCGTATTCCACGCGACAAGGCGAAACTCGTCTTGGGTTTTCATTGTTTCCAAGCATCTCACGTTCTCCCCCTTAGACGAGCTTCTTATCACAACGAAGCAAAGCATTACCGGATCTCACTATGGATTTTCTGTAGCCCTCAAATCTTGCAAAGTCGAACTTTGATTTCTTATAACGATGTTCGAATAAACGCCCTGAAATTCTAGGTAATCCGCAATATTTGGTAACCAACAGCGCGGCTTAGTGTCAACCTTCGTCTGGGCAAATCTTTTTTCTGTTAACGTAAGAAATTTCTTTCTTCAATGATCTAATTATCATTTTAACGTCGAATGTTTACATGAGAAAATACTTATTTATGCTTTTAAGAAATATTTAAAATACGAAGAAAACACATACAGATTAAAATTTTCGAATTAAAGTAAACAAAAAACGCAATTTAATACCATGAACGAGTTTATATTATTGTATTAATAAAATAAAACGTATCCAATAATTATAAATCCTCTATAAATGTTAAAAATAAAAAATTTTCAATTTCAGATTGTCTGTAATATTTCAAAGATATGTTATTTTTATATAAAAACAAATGAAATTATTATTGGGAGATTAAACTTTTATATATATATATATATATATGCATGTAGATATATTATTTTTGTATAAAATACTTTTATGTAAAAATTTACCGCAAAATATTTTAAGCGACTCTTTAAAATTTCTAATATTTTTAAATCTTCAAGAAATCTTGTGTAAGCTTTATGCGTTTATATTTTCTGCAGTATTTCACGAACTATTCTTCAGCCAATATTACTTTTTATTTTCCGATTTTAAAATTAATAGCCCCTATCCATAGAAATTATGTAGTAGAAAATTGATAAACTATAGTATCCTAAAATATTCAGCATCGTTGGCGCACTTCTTTACGACGTTCTCACACGCATACATTATCCAAAGATTGCCAGAAATTTATTATGTAAGGTACACATTGTTTTCATGGGCTCAATGTGCATTCTTTATTAGCGTAGCCAAATGCAAAATGCGATCATAACAAACAATGTTAATAAAGAATTCAAGATGCAGCAGCGTCCAAAGGCAACCGAATATTTTTCACATAGTATTAGATCAAGCTCCGCTCCAGTAGTTACGTACATTATCGGCACATAGTAGGCACGGTACAAGCATATCGCCCAAAGGTCTCAATATGTTCTGAGGAACCAATGGCTGGGAGAAAACTCTTGTCGTCGTCTCCTGCCATTCACGCGGAATCTCATTGAAAAGCAAGATACGAGAGCATGCATAACGCCTAGGATATTTTATGTATATCGTTTCGCGAAAGTCAAATTTTTCCATTGTCCTTGTCGTCTGCGCATATCAGAGGTGCATATTATAGTCATGGGCATACAACTGTTCATATCGTCACATTCGGGTATTATATAAACATAAATTTTCAATATCCACCAATACCTTGGCGAGAATATTTAGATTAAAAAAAGTATTAGTGATTGATTATTTATTATTACCTTCTATTATGGACTAGAAATTCATTTCTCGTAGTCAAGCAATCAGAAACTGTTAAGGGAATGTCGTTACTGCATTACAAATAAAACGTTTTTTATAGTTTTATCAAACCAAGCGACATTAATACGCTTATACGATTCAACTGTACTAACAATACTTGCCTTTGGTATTAAAGATTATCAAAGCAAAAAATACGTTTCTTGAAAATACCTTCAGTTTCTTTCACAATTCTTTCACATTTGTGATTTTTATCTAAATTCATGATCAACGTTGACGTTGTTTCGTAAGACTTCCATTTCAAAAAAAATTACAAATATAAAGTCATAACCTTAATGTTGTTTTTTCAAGAATTTCATATAATTAGCTGCAATTTTAAATTCATTACTCAAGTTAACAATATATTTCAAAACATGAGTAAAATTAAATTACGATAACAAGAGTTCATCAATTGTAAGAATAAAATTGAAAATCTGAAACTTCTAAATTGTATAAGGAAGTCAAGATTTTGCAAGTCATTTGATGTCACTTTAGATTTTAAGAGCTCTTCCAAAACTTAAAAGTATTGTCGAATTCTGTAACTTGAATTCGACTTATGTGTTTTTTTTAAGCCACATTCGTATCGTACAGATGAATCAGTTTTCGTGAAAGATATAATTATTTATCTAGAGTTACAAAATACAAAAGCTCTTTCAAGCTTTTACTGCACTTAGTTTAAATTTTTCAATCTCAGATTAGGAAATACTTAATAATCAATATAATATTGGAATCGTTCTATTCTTAATGAGTACAAAATTATATTCCTTTTGGTAAATTATAAATTAAAAAATTGTATTAAATGCAACATATCTGTTGAAATTATCATCCGAAAAATCATTTTTATTTTAAAATGAAAAAAAAAACTTACATTATAACTTCATCATTTAAATAACATTAAGCTGAAAAATTTTTGACTTTTTGAAGAAATAATTGAAATACAATTTGCTTTTTTTCTAAGTAATTCTTTTTTGTACCTGCATTAATAAAAACATTAGTAATATAACTAATAAAATAATAAGAAAACAGCGTCAAAGATTCGTAAATTTGATTTAAAAATAAATTTTCAAATGACCATTGACCTTTATTTCCTACTTCTGAAATAAATATTTATATATGAAAAATGAGCCCGTGAAAGTTAAATTAGATCAAACGAAAATAAAAATGCAATATAATGAAGCCTTTTTTTATTTTACGAGACTTTCAGTAGAATATAACTATAAAATATAACTATAAAACTTTTTAGTTTATTATATTTATCATTATTGCATAAAAAATGTATGGCAATTAGTAAAATAATCAATATAAAGAAATATGTGTAAAGCAATTTAAAAGCAATCTACAAAGAGTCATAGCGTTGGTACCGATCGATTTCGGAAAAATGCAATTCTGAGTTATTATGGTATTATTCAGAGTCAGCACAATATATATTGCAGCTATTTTTCTAAAGCATCTCGAATGACAATAAAGACAGAGGCACTTTCCGACTTCCGCGCAAAGTATTCCATTCGCTTGCTCGCATTCTAAATCAACAAATGACGCTATAGACTGGCGACAATGGCACCAGGATGCGCTAATGACAGTCACGTTCGCCGGGCTTACTTTCCCTTTTCTTTTACGGCAATGAAGGGATTCCCCTTTGGGGCCCATAAACGATTCTTCGATGGACAATAGTCGACAAATTAATTTGGGCCAGACATTGTTCTCCTTTGACTCTTGATCTTCACTTGTTAACACCAACTGATACGTGACGCGGTCGCATTGCTCGCCACGATCTCGTGTAAACGAATTGCACCAGCGCTCACACCCGTAATTGGATAAGCGAATAGATGTATGCGAGTATGATTCTAGAATCCTTAAGCCTAATCTCAACTTAGAAGGCTGCAGTCATGTTCTGCCATCAAATATGGACGAGAGCAAAGCAGCCTCCAGGAGATCCATCGTGGGCCTTCAAAGCCGGTCAATTACGTCGCTCTGGGTTATTCTATCCTACATTCTCTATTTATCTACATCTGTTATTCCTCGTATTGACTTCACTTGTATTACTGCAATTCTTTGATGCGAGCGCACAATACTTAACTCGCTTTGTTCTCGATTCGCACTTACTTTGATTTCATTCAATACGATGAAAATTCAATTTTAGTCGCGAATCGAATTATACCAATTTTATGGCACGCGGAGGAATAATGGCGGAGGGCAGGAGGTATCGCAGTTATATACTGCATAGGTTATTCGAATTTGAATTCTCATAGAAACGAGAAAATCATCTGAAAAAGATTAACTTACTTGACTAGTAGTTGCATACGTGGAAAAAATTTTACCCTAAAAATTGCACTGATATTTAAACTGATTGTGAGAAATTCAGAGATAAAAGAGTAAACAAATTTACATGCAATAATGGTAAAAATTATTTATTTTCTACTAATATTCATTCAAATTCAGACGACTTTCCTCTGATTAAATTTCACGTCCCGTTACTCGATCTAGGGTATATAAAGTCAATATTTTCACAATTCGCTGATATAAAATACTCCATGTATAAAATACGCTAAAGTGTAAGACAAGACAATCATTTTTAGTTTATGTTGTATAGTTTTATACAAAATTTAAACACTATTCACGTATTGCGTCCCTATAATAAGTAAATATATATTTATATTACTTTTTGTATTTATGAATTTTATTCTTGATACCATTACCCAAGATTTATGTGCTTTGGTACCACTTATTTTTTATTTATCAAATAAAAAAACAATTTCCTTGGATTAGAAAAAAAGGTTTTATTTATTATACGTTTGTCATTGTTTAATAATTTATTCGATACTAAATATCTTGGCTTTCTGCATTACCTCGTATAAAATACAACTAAAAGATACATGGCTAGTTTTTTTTCAGAAATCTAATCTAATTCCGAGAGTAGTAGAATTAATTTATATTAAAAATAAATCACAGTATTTTCTTGTAAAAGAGCTAATTATTCACTATTCTATTGATAAGAAGACAAACTTCACTGGTCCCCAGGAGAGCTTTAATCCGCATTCGATAAGAACGTATTAAAGAGCTTATTAAGGACAGAACAGTGCCATACTTGATTGCAGTACTCTGAATAATCAATTAAAACTTTTTGCCCTTCAATGAAAACAATATGCTTTTTAATGCACGAAACTAGCTCTAAAGCAATTCAGAACATTTTACAATCTAGAACAATGTATTCCGTTGAGTTAACAGATAAAATGATGATCAAATTTTGAAAATCGTACAATTTTCGAATTCAACTTCCACCGACCTACGCAGAACTTGGGATTATTCGTTTTTTCTACTTTAGCTATATATATATATATATATATATATATACGCTTTCGAATATATATATATATATATATATGCGCTTTCGAATAGTTCCTGCCATTTAAGAATTTTCTTAAATAAAACACATGAATGAAGTAAGATTCAAGTAAGAAACGTTGAATTCAGCAATTGGGCGTATTTTCCTGCAGCGATCTCAAACGATTGGGCACGCAGTAAAGAGCAGAGACTAAAAATTGCTTATTCGGGATTGAAGCTCCAGGGTAAGCTCGCAACAAATTGAGCAGCGGATCCAGTTTGATTTCCACTTTGCACTTGCCGAAGAAGAGACGCCAAGGTATTTTCCAAATAATCTGATAACCCGCGCTCGGCTGGAAATAAGCTTATATCTTAATACGCGGATAGAATTGGCTACGCTTGGGCTTTATACAGTGGCGCGCTTGAAATACCCACCCCCTCGCACTCAGCGGACAGAATTGGTACGAGGCATCACGAGTGAGAGCCGACCAGATATGGAATCTACGAAATGGCCTGAGGGATCAGGAAACGTAAGTTACCGAAAATTTATCAAGGCCCTTATGCTCCCAGTCTCCAGTTCGCCAAATTATCCAAGTCTTCGGTAATTCGTTCTCTATTTCTTTCTCTCTTCGTCTTGATACTACTCTCCCCCGCGATAAAACAAATTTTCATCAATCGTATGATCCCGAGATAATTGAGAATTATGCTGGGAATGCTAATAATGTCATTCAATGTAGATATGACTTTCGTAGATATAATTATACTCTTACGCGACGAACACAATTTCTGAAGTATTTTATAATTGAAGTGATGACATGCCACTTGTTTTTCTACGATGCGTCCTTAGTTATAAAATTGTCATTAAATTGACGATAGAATACTTTATTGGACATAATATTAACTCTATAAACAAAATAATTAATACATCTGTATGCATTGCTAAAAGTAAAAAGTACGAGAGAAAAATATTTTTTACTCTAAACCTCCATTCTCAACAACGTAATATAGGTTGAAGCAGTAATAAATCTAAAAATCCACCATTGTTATAATCAAAACAAAGTTTCGTTTTGTACAGTGGACACAAAAATTAGTTTCTATATATGAAGCAAATGCATACGCAAATGAATCCCCCAGTAGCTTATTTGGTCATGTAAACTAAGAAAATACGTTTCATTATTTGATTAAAATTTTATATGGCAAGCCATAGTAGATTACGTGTAGAACTTATTTGTACAACAGAGCGTTAAGTAAACAATAGCTAGTCTGGAAATCGATAGAATTAATGTTTGAATTAGGTTTAACATTAATTTACATTTAAAAATAGCAAGGACTTTTCAAGGTTGTAAATCTTTTAGATAATAACTGTATAGGAGAGCTGTGAAAATGAGAATAAAACATTAGGGGAATAAATTACCGAGAATTGCCAGGTTCGAGGCTAATAAATTAGGTGAAAAATCCAAGAATAAACAGGCGATTTTAATTAATACGAGCCTAGCTTGCACCGAACATGTAGCCGATAAGATAAAAAATGAATTCCCTTATTATAAAACATGCCCCATAGCTCAGAAAACACGTAGCCCGACATTCGTTAGGTATTTATCTAACTTTCATAAATACACTTGGTCTTATTTTATTGACCCGACACTCCCTCTCCCCCTCCCTCCCTGTCCCGCGAATCCAGCGGTGCTTGCATATAATGGCACGAGTTATCGCTAAAGTGACGTGAAAATATGAGCGAGTCTCTGGAATCGAGAGCTTCAGAAGACCCTGTGAGTATCGAGTACGTGCGCAAACGCACCGATCGCTCGATTTTTTAACTCGCGCCTCGGTCAACGGTGTACGCAAGAACCAGAGGGGGGTGAACAAGCGTCCGGAGTGAAATGACAAATTGCCGACGTGGAAAAAGTTGAGCGCCCACCTGACAATTAGCCTGCTCTCGGACTCTTAAGTAATTACCGGCTAACGAAGTTTTCTTGTCTCCAACCCTTCTACAGTCACCATTTCCCCCTACCCTCTGCCCCTCTATTCTCTTGCCCTCTACAGCATTCGCTAATATATATATATATATATATATATATATATATATACACATATATCATACTAACGGACCAGAGGGTAATTTGATTTATACGACGTCGGTTCGTGCGTGATTCTACAATCCTTACAATCCTTTTTCCTTCCCACCAACCTTCCGCGCTGCCTCGTTCATTCCTTCTCGCCTCTTACATGACGACGTACGCCTACACATGAGCAAGCTTAATCGAAAATATCGAAAAGGAAATGTGCGATTAAAATAATGGATCGGAAAAACGTTTTGATGAGCCTGGTGGTCATGATTATCATCTGGAATGTTCCTAACGGACAATTTTTGCGGCAAAATGATGTCAACAGTGACGGTATTAAGTTTTCGATTGCTTTGAGTACTACGTATGATTTTTTTTCGACATTCACTTTGGATAATGATGACTCGGAGTACCTATTCATCTCAACTTTGATTTTACTGGTCAGTATTCTATCTTGTAAAATAATTATATAATACAGCGTGAAAATGTTTTAATATTAACATTTTAACGTGTTACTTATTAAATTTACTGAATAAATTTATTTAATAAAAAAAGATGAAAGAACGCTTTGGAATTGTAATAACTTTTAAAAATTTATCATATATAATCGACCTTACCTTTTCTAATGGAATGGCATGCCAATATAAATTGAAGGCCGTATTATGAATTTAAATGCACAGAAAAGGTCACACTAAAAAGATACGATATCGATTGAAGTTCATCATTTATGACTTAGCCTGCTTGAGGAAAAAAGCTACTCTTTTATATAATTATACTATATTTTTTATCATTTAGTTTCATAATCATAATTTAAGTATTAATATTGAGTTCGATTTTAAAACTCAAATAAACTTTGAAATTGCAATCATTTAATCAAAAAAATTCTCATTTTATCTATAGGCAAACTGCAATTTGAAACAAGTTTTATTTTTAACTTGTTTTATATATGAAAACTGACTGCTGTATTCACAACATTATTCATTAACTTATGCCAATATTTTATACTTTTTTAAAATACTATGTATCAAAAATTTTATTAGAAATCAATTTTACATTATATTCTATATTGAAAGCTGAATTTTTAATATTTAATCAAATCTAAATACAAATTTTCACATACAAATTATTTTTCTTTGTGAAATCATTTAATACAACATTTTAAGGAAGTCAAAATAAATTCAAAATATCTGTTCTAGAAAAATTATGTAAACATACAACTTTTTTTACCGCGTTTTTTATGCGTTAATTATTTATTTTCAAATCCTTTTGCGCTCCCTTGTAAAAGGCAAATTTTAATTCTCTATGAGTATAGGAAAGAAGTGAAGAAAAAGTTGCTAAACCCGCAAATTTGATTTCTCACAAGCAGTGCAGTCGGATAGGCTTTATAAGATTTTCCGTTATGCGATAATCTCAGTAATACATCGTCCGAGAAGCATTTCCAGATTTGGCACGAGTCCCAACGCCTATTCATCCCTCACCCCATGCGTTTGCCTCATGCCACCAACCCCCGTCCATTTCATAATATGCCTCGGACCTCGTGTCGTTAACTCTTGAGAGTGAACATTACTCGAATTGTCCTCATCCTTTGCTCCTTCCCTCATTTTCATTCTTTAGATTTTATTTTTCTCTTTCTTTCGTCAGTTGACGTTTCATTCGTGGTAGCCGGTCTCGAACTCTTCTTTTTTTTCCCTCATTCTTCCAGTTCGTCTGTCATTTTCTTTTCCACCGACCGTCAGCATTGAGCGATTAAGCCCGAGTTGTTGAGAACTTAATTCGAAACTCGAGACTGCCTGTGCTTTTGTTGCTAGTGATGCCGCTTCTAGTCCCGGCTTTCCGACGTAATTTACGATTTCGTCCTACACGATTTTTCACCGAAGAAGAAATGGAGGTCGAGATTGAGCAGTCTTTAGTAACACAATTTTCTTGGTTTAGAATCCGTTCAATCTAGCCCTTACTCTCTTCAATTTCCTACCGACGAAGCCGATATTCAATTGACAAGGATAGAGTTTCAGGTCTTGGCATGAAGACACCATGATACGACGAATCCGTCGTAACGTGTCTAAAGTTGGGGGCTACGAGCTCGGTGCAGAATGTAGATGACCTCGCTATTCGTTCTCCACGCGTAGCTGCGAGTTGTAAGTGAAATGAAGCGATCCCGACATCCAAGTGCCTCAATCATGACGTTTGACCAAAACCCGAAACTTAGCCACGCCATCTTGAAGGAATCCTACCAACCGCTCTGGAATTCCCTTTTAAGTTATATCGGCGCTCCGATGGAGACGAAGGATCGAGTTCGAGTACTCAGGACAAATGTACTGTTAGGCAAGAAGCATTGGCTTCATTATATATTCCTTTCCATCCACTTTGTGGGCTAAAAATCTTTATTGTTTTCTCTGTTTGGGTAACAATTATTTTTTAAACGTGTCTTAATTATCACTAATGCATTTGCGTTTTTACGAAAATGAATACATTTTTCACTATAATTTAAAAAAAAATATAAGCTACTTTTGATTAATATTTTAATCAAAACTAGGCAAAGTTACCGTTCGACGTGCCAAAAATGAAGTGCTAAATGCTTCAATTAAAATTCTTCGTTTTTCATTTTATTTTGTAAATTTGAAATCCTATTTGATGCAAAATTCATGAATATCGGATAATTTACTGATTCGTGTCGTTATATTCGCTGTCCTAAGAAAGTTTGAAATGAATGTATCTACATAAATTTAAAAATTGAAGTTTAATAAAATGATAATTTTAATTTAAAAAGTATTCATTTGAATTTAAAATGTAAATATAGTATAGAACACATTAATTTTATTACATCTTTTAAAATTCGGTATACACACGTGTGTACTCTTATTTGTAAATCACTTTTATTACAAGTATCGAAAAAATATTTTCAAGTATAAGGAACATATTTTTATAAAGTAAATGATGAAGGTATTAATACAGTGAGGTGTAGAAATTGCAAAATAATACAACTATTTAATTATAAGATAAAGAACCACATTACAGTAAGAAACATTATTAGAGTAATTGAATCGCAAGATTAAAGATACACATAATTTTTATTTGAAATATAAAATTAAAGAACAGCATATAAAATTCAAATAAGTACGCTAAAAAGTAAGAGGTACCGAATGAAAAATACAAAGATATTATTGAATCTGAAATTGAAAGATATAAATATAAAAAAAATTAAACACATTTGGTTTGAACTAAGTAAGGGTGACATATGCATTTTAATAAGACAGTAAACATTAATGAGCTTCAGTTTCCAATTAAAAATACGCAATAACTAATAAAAAAGAGAATACTATTAAATTTTAAATACTTTGCTCTATGTTAATATATTTGTAGAAAAATTAATGTTGATAAAATTATCGAAATAATGTTAAATCAAAGCTGAAATAATGAATTTTCAAATATTAAATACGTATAAAAAATTTATGAGGTAATTTGTACAATTTAAAAAAAAAATTAAAGTATGAAATGTATTTAAAGTATGAAAGTGTATAAAATTAATATTGTTTATGATTTTTGATTCTATACCAATGATATGATGATAATAATAGATTTTTTTTTGAATTTACAACCAAAGTAACCAGTACCAAAGCTAATGGTATAAAAAATAAATTACATACCCAGATGATACCCGTGTCATCCGTCTACGTAACTGCTTTAAAGCCTGGTTATCAGGATATTCAATGTAAATGTAATAGATAATAAGTAATAAACTGGCGTGTCATTTCACGGAGTTTATTAAATGAAAAAGAAAGACAGAATGCGAGAAGTAAGAAAGATAGAGATAGAGAGAGATAGAGAGAGAGAGAGAGAGAGAGAAAGTTGAAACTAATGGAAGACAACAAACGCAAAATCAGCAGCATTTGGCAATAATCCGAATAGACGAACTTTATCATTTATACATCCACGAATGTAAGTGTTGGAAACTGTAGAGTTCTATCGTTACCCCCGGCAAAGCGCTGGTGCATCGTAATTGGGCAACTGAGCGGCGCTCATACGGCAACAGTCAGTTAAGGTCCGTTGACAGGAAGCCGCCGGAAGGGGCAAAAGCCCGACGAAACTGAAGCAGTGCGACGCGTTGAATCCTGCCCCCTTTCCGCCAATTAATCATTGTCAGAGGCCGTTCACATCCCCGGCTCGCTGAGCTGCTCGACCTCGGTCCACTCTCAGCACTTTCGGCGTCTTTCTTACTTATTCTAAACGGGTGATCGAGCTTGTTGCTTCGGCGACGCCCTCGTTATTTATTGCGCCTGCTCTGGCATTTCCGACAGCTGGGCTCAAATGCGTGTGTTCGGGCGGTCGTCCTTTCGTTGGACGACTCGTTGAGTTGTTAATCGACGATACGCCAAATGAATCGCGTGTACCTCCGCCTGGTTACATAGAACTTAGTCAGCTACGTATGTTTTTGCCTTTTGTACGGCTGTGCCAAATCTAATCGACAGCTCGGCACAATATTCGTTGCGTATTATTTTATTCGTACTTGAGATAAATTTCCTATCTAACTGGAAACCTTGTCTCTTTAGATCACATTATAACTGCTAACAAATAAGTGATTTATTTTTCTTTCGATAATAAATGGAAAATCAACATAATCAATAACCTTATTTCGATGAAAAATTTTTAATTTTAAGCTATAATGGCAAAAGAAGGTCTATTAAATTATATGTCTGGCAAATAATTACTTTTCATAATAATAACTAGAATAGCTAAGAAGCCAATTTACAATTCATCTATTTTAATTGTACCATTAATTTTTTTCATCCTAAATATTAATACGTAGAATCATTATTAAAATTTAATTCTCAAAGCATAAATAATAGAATTATAAGTATCACTTTAATATTAATGAGACAAATTTATTAAAATATCTTGTTCTACCTTTAATTTTAGTGTTGCAACGAGAAATTTTTTTATTCTCCCAGAAGAAAATTCATAACAGGGTATAGAGGACATTTCCTTTGTTGCATAAAATTTTGTAATAATGCACATATAATTTTAAAATACAACTGGATAAAGGGGAACGAAGAATTATTACAAAGCTTTTCGGTTTCAGGAAATAATTTCCAAAAAATTTTCATGACCCACTTAGTAATTAAATTATAATTTAAAATAAAAAAACACTAAATCAATAATTTGAATTGAATCAGCTGCATTTTTAATATAAAAAAAATAAGAATTTATAAGCTAACATCTAAATGAGAAAATTCGTTAAAACGCGTTGAATGCCCATGTGAGGAGAAGATATTGCGACGGGAAATAAGCTCAGCTCTCTGCTCGCAAAGTCTTTGCGGTAAGGGACAGGAGGAGAAGAGGCAAAAATTTCGCCTGCAGCAATGAAAAGCGAAAGCAGCAATTCATAGGTTAATTACTACAGAGTGATATTAAAGATTCGATAATAATGCAGGTCACGCAATCCCCTCAAACCTTTTGCCCTTAGTTGCCGCTATCGCATCACCGGACACGTAAGCGTTTCCCTTTTTTAGCCGTGAGCGAAACTCCTTAACGTCGTTCCGTACTTCATGTCGCGCCCATATTTTCCAAGCCCTTGGCTGATTTATCACACCGTTGACTTGATAAATTCTCATTAATGGTATTTGAGCCAATACATGACTGCTAAGGTTTCCAAGATAAACAATTAAGCTTGCTAGGCATAATATTTATCGACGTCTTAACGAAAACACATTAATTATACAACATCTCTTTGTCAATTAGCCTAAATTTTTATGGCTTTATTATAAAATTTATATATTTATAATCAATTTCAAATTCATATAGTCGCTATATGGAATAGATACTAAACATTACAATATAACTTTGTACTACAACAAACTGCTACTAATGTATTAATATATATATCGAATATTTGTATTATTCTTGCAATATTTAATTAAGACATAATTATGTTAAATCATTTTTAAAAAAATTTTGTATTTTTACAGTTTTATACGGATAAAAACTTATTAATATATAATTAAAAAAAAAGGAAAATATGCACAGCGAAACTTAATTATAATAAAAGCATCAATAAAGGAAATTGATGATAATATTCAATCAGGTTTTAAGTATTAAACTAGTAATCTCGATGAATTAAGATACGGGCATAAGCATTCAGGTTTTTTGAAGTATGACTAATGGATCTTACTATAAAATGAACCAAATTGATTGAATTTAAGTTGCTAACTTATAAAATATTAAATATTGCATAATAAATATTAAATACATGTATAGATGTTAATTATTTTCATAATTATGGGTTGGCTTGCAAAAGTTAAAATATTGACCCAAACACGTTGAAAGCATACCGTATTTAATGTATTAAATAATAAACATGTAAACATATATTGTACTCATAGCGCGTACTTGGGTTGCATAGCATGGCTTACTCCTACCTCTTGTATTTTAATGTACATGCGTACATATATTTTTTCATTCCTATTTTTTGATAATAATTAACTATTTTCTCGTGAATTATATTAAAAATATAGGCTTTTAACTAAGTATACATTTATTCTCCTGTTAAATATATTAGAGTGTCGAAATGAAAGTTAATTTTTTCTTAATAACTTTAAAAATAATATAAATTAAGTTGCAGCTAAAAGTTTTCATAGTATCCTTAAAATTATTCGCATAGCATGGAATTTATTTTAATCGTAATTTTGATTCGATTGCTTTTCATGACAAATCGAAATGCAGGCAATGCCACTCCTTATAATAATCAGAAAATTATAAAAACCAATACCATAACTTTGAAAATAAATCAAGGCCAATTTACTATAGCAAATCGTTTTTTTTTTTTTTATAAATGTACAATTTTCAGAAGAAGAGTGGAATCAGTCGGTAGTGCATCGTTTCAACCAACCCCTTAAAATTATTATTCATCTGGCGTGGTACAATAAGCCTCCGGAAAATGACGGGCAAAGTTAAAGCGCATCTTGGAAAAAGCTGCGGCGTAAAAGCGGGATCCATTAAAATAGCCCTCTAAAACGAAATCTCCCTTCTCTACGAATTTACATGAGAACAACACGCGCGACCTTATACTAAGTCACTCCTGCAGAGATCAGATCAACTTCTCATTGCTTGAGTCCTATTCTTCGTCCTTGGACACCTCCTTCGCCATAAGCGAGGTGGAAAATTTTACGAGTCCCGAGTAGGTTACAGCCCTACGTGCGCATAAATGCTTTCCTGCGAGTAATAAGCCATAATGCAATTTTTCACTAAAAGCCAACGAAACGGTAACGAAGCCGAGGATCAAAGTGACTCCCTCTCACCTGACAATTGCAACAATTTGCAAACAGACGATTGTCGCATGTCATTCCGGATCGGCCGTACCTCACCATTCAGAGCCAGTGCATTGTCCTCGATACTCCCCTCCAACATCGGCTCCCCATTCCCGCATCTGTAATTTTAAATTTTACATATCCCAGAGTGTGTCGATAATGCCCCCAATAATCGCTACAAAATATTTAATTGGTGGTTGGGTATCATAGATTTTAGTGGGTATTGCATGTAGGCTCATTTATCGATAAGTCAACAGAATTACGCTTGTTTTATCATAAAATTCAATACGTGGTAGCTTATCTTGCGAAAATTTTTATAGACTTTTAATTCTTTTCAGTTATAAAATGTTAAGGGCAGAAACGAAATCTTAGCTTCACTATAAAGGAGTTTATTACTAAGTCATTAAAAAGTCTTTACGGCAAAATTAATGCTCAAATAATAATTATTTTTAATCTATCTGGTGAAAAAAAATATTTATCCCAGTGGTTCATAAAACTAATAATGTATCCAGAAATTAGATAATACGAATTTCTTTTATGTGCATATTTTTTTCAATTATTTTGTTGATGCAAGCAAAAGAAATTACTAATTAAGAACACATTAATTTATGTATGATAAGCTACTCGTGCTAGTTATTTGTTTAATTGTGATCTATGTGATCAACAATGCGATCTTCTTTTCAATATTTATTGTTATCGATTTTCTATTTAGCAAAGTAATCGCCCAGTTAAGTTCAAATCGCTGTAATAACAATTACATTACATTAAATCTGTATTTAAAAAGAGTGGATTAATAAAATGTTAAACAAATATTCATGTATCATTAAACTTCTATTTGTAACTAAAGTGAATTCAAGAACAAATATTTACTACATTTGTAAGAAATTCGATCTTGAGTCGAACATATACTTCCGTTCACCCACGCGCGCACACACCCACACCCACGAACCCACACTTACGCGTATGCTCACACCGATATAATAGTTGCAAATAGAAAGTAAGTTATTATAAATTATCCTGTAACTCACGACCTTCCCTTTTACTCCGTCTCCGCACTAAAAATTTATTTTTTACTCTTAAAAACTTGTGAACTTCGTTTTACGTGGCATCCATTGTAACAAGATACTTTATATCACAAGTCTGTAAAAACAAAGTGAGCTTTCCGGTTGACATGCACGTTTGTATATTATATTTATACGAGCGCGGTCGAATGTATTATAACCCACATGTCTACGTGTGCGTGAAAACGGGGATAAAATCGCAAATGCCCAACGAGGACCGAATGTATGCAGATAGCGAGGGCGTAACTTCTAGTACGAAATTCCTCCGAAACGTCAGGAATACCTTGAGCGTAGAGGTCGCGATTCGCCTGCAGCCGTATGTACCGAAAGCAAAAAAGAAATTTTACAGGGAATGTTCGGAATGCCAAGTTTCGAGCCAATAACTTCGGATGCGACGTGCAATTTTGTGTTTTTTATCAGTGCCCAACGGCGAAATCTACCAGGAGCAAGAGACGTGCAAGAAATTTAATGATTTTCGTGTATTCCCCGTTCGGCAGCTCAAAATACTTTCCCTTTTTGATATAGACGCATCAAATGGACGTTTTTAGTTAATTATAATAAAAATTAAATATCTAAATAACGTCATTCAATAAATTTTAATAACAAACAATGAACTAAAAAGTAACTTAATTATTAAACTAAAATAACGTATTTTTTTATTATAATCATTTTATCATGTACTCCAGGTTATTAAACTATGACTCTAAATAAATAATGTGAATTAGTTTTTTTACATTTAATATTTTTTAACTTAGCGATGATACAAATACTTGTTCTTACAGCTTTAATGAGATACATTAATTTTGTATTTGAAATGATAATTTAAAGTATAATTTAATTATATTGATTACCATGAAAGTAAAGAAAGCTATTTATTTTATGTTTTTAAATTAAAACGTAAATGGCACGGGCTTAAATTAATAAGATGCAATGCATTCAATCTTAAAAATTAGCTTGTGTATTTCATGTGATTGTAGTTCGCTAAATAATATTTTTTATTTTTATCCTGATCGTTTCTTAAAATAATTATTAATCTGATTTTTAAAATAGTAATATAATCTAAAATTTCAAAACTTTTATATAAATATTAAATAGTGCTTAAAGTTGTCAGTCATTTTTTACGAACTGATATTTATTTTACGATGAAATCCTATAAAAATCATTTCAAATCGTTTGTATATAAAGTTTGCTTTGTTTGAGAAGAACCAAAAGCTCGACTTTTCTCTTTTGTCCCACAAACTCTCCAATCGAAAAACTCACACCCATTTTATTCGATTCGTTATTCTGCTCGATGAACGAAGTTTATATGCAGTACAGTCAAGGTATATATATACACTATATTTTTTTTATAAAAATTGACTAAGAAATTAATAAAAAGATATTTTAAGAGCCTGTATTTACTAAGAAACGGAAAAATGGCATTTGTCATATCCTTAAATTTTTCCTGAAATTGCAACTTAAAATTCGTCACGTAACTATAAAAGCGGCAATATAATTCATTGAAGCAATAAGCGATAAAAATAAAAAAAAAAATGCTCATTGCATAAATTTATTTATTTTTTAACTTCAATAGAATGATAAAATACAGTGATTTGATAATATACCACCCGTAGAAGTTTAATTATTATTAGTTGTCCTATATCATGCCTGCATAATCTCGGGAATTACAATCTCAAGCATTTTTTAAAAATATACTCGAAAATTTTTAAATACTAATTATACTTTTCTATAATAAAAATGATTATTTTAAGATTAATATTCAAATTAAGAGCTTAACAATGTAAAATTGTGCAATAAATGTACAAATAAAAAAAACATGGAAAGCTTGTACTCGTTAAAAGAATGAATATTTGTATCACCTAAATCCCCATTATCTGAGGATCTACTTAATATCGTCCATTTTTAAAAAGACAAAAGTAATACCATTCCATTACTAACGTTGTATAAAAATTTTAATACATTTATTAATTGTTTAATAAGATTGTATAATTAGTATTTGCAAATATAAAATACGTGTTTACATTGTTTTAAATTTTCTCCTATTCTGTATTTTATACTTTAAAAGAAAACACCTTGCCTCCATAAGTTTGCTACATGCGCGAGGCTGCGTTGGTTTTTCCTCTACGTTTATATACTTCCACGTGCTTTGAGAACGAAAACAAGCTAAACTTATTTTATTTCCTAACGGTATAATACACAGTATAAGCTAATTTTACAAGAAGAAATATGCAGTAAATGAGTATATTTTCCTTAATTAACAGCAAAAGCTTCAAATCTACACATGAAAATACGTAGAAGAAATACTTTATGAATAATTTATACTTATAACAACATTGTAGTAAATCAAACTATTACATTTTTCTTCTCATAATAATACATTAAAGCTCAACTAAGTATCTAAAGGTATTTACCATCAATATAACACACACCTCGTACGACTTCTAAATTAATTTTTTGATGAATTTTAATGAAAATTGGTTTACACAGCTACTCTGTCTGTAATATTAACAAATAGAAACCAGTTTGAACGTTAAAGTTATACTAAGTTGCATATTGGATATATAGGCTTAAAGTATATTTTCATTAAACTTGCGGAGTTTAAATTAAAAATCTTTATAATTGTATATTATTATACTGAGGAAACTTACTTTAGCAAATTAATATAACTAACTAATTAATATAGAACTTTTATACCCAAATTTACATATATATACATATATATATATATATATAATTTTCATGTTATTTATGTAAATTAAATATATTGCAATTTTTTCAAAATATTATTTTTAATTGGACAAAAATTTTACTTTTTCAATTAAAATCTTATAATATTTTAAAATATTTTTACTTACGATAAAATTGTAATCGTGTATTATTATTTTTAATTTCGTGAATACCGGTGAATATAACCGTAAGGTTTATAAAGCTGAGTAGACTCAAATATAGTCTACTTCGGTCAGTCGTAAAATATAAAAAAATTAAAATCTTTTTACATAATATCTGCATAATAGTATGTCTGTACAAAAGCAATATCGTCAACAATAATTTTGATAATGTCGCTACATAGTCACGGAACAGAAGGTTTCAACGGGCCCCTTAGCAGATTACATTCCATTTAAAGATGGCTAAAAGGATTCATGTATGTGCATAGATAAGCATGCAGCTAAAACGAACCCGACTGAAATATCGTGAACTTGGAGATGCGAACGAATACCGGCGGATGGATGAATAGCCCAGTCAAGAGTCCATACGCGTCGAGCTCGAGAGCAAAAGTAATACCGGTACGTTATATAGTCCAAATAGTTGAGTCAAGCGCAGTGCAGAATAAAGAGAGATGGCTCATAAAGTAGTCAAATTTTTACTGATATAAAAATAAATCTTTAGAAGAAAAAAAAAACCATAAATTTTAGTCATGTAAGCTGCTACTTTACTTGAGTATCCTACATCCGAGTACATACCGTAATGGATATTTCCACAACGTTACGTTTAAAGCCTGTAAAATAGCGTTAACAGTATAAATTTGTGTATAAATTTTCTTTATAAATAAAGTACCGTATTATATGCAGTAGAACGATGCGTCCCCATAGGTAAATTTATTAATAAATTTAATACGATGTTCATTCTAAGTTAAATTAAAGAGAGAAGAAAATGGGTCGTTAGAAATAATTGAGTTTCAAATATAACCTTACAGAATGCCCAATAATTACTGCACACCCGACACTTTTAATTTTTGTTTTGAATAAAACTTTGTATAGAGAAACATAAATATAGTAGCTTAAATTGTTATGTTAAGCTTATTTATTCATAATCCTAGGAGCAAATATAATGGAAGAATGAAAATAGTCTCGTTCAAAAATGGTAAATTATTATTAAATAAATAGATGAAATCTCAATACAGACCAGAAAGAGATATACACACAGTTATGCGTATGATAAAAAACTTAAGCAGAATGACAATACTGTAGCGAAAGTATTATACGTAAGCAGATACAAAAAAGAAAAAATCACGGACGGGATGGTTACTTAACGCCTCGATAGCCTGCACCGACCGACGCGAGGGAAGGTCTCGAGTCGCATTGGTATAGAAAGCCTGAGAAATAGGAAAAAAGACAGGTGAGTGACTAATGTTGCAGAAGACTAGGGAAAAAGAGAGATACGGCTAGCTAGAGACATCGATTGCTAGGATCGGAAATCAAAATGAGCTCTCGTAGATAACGTTCCACTTTACCCGCTGAATGGAGCAATTAATTAAGAAGTAGAAGGCTCTGATTAACACTTTTCTCCTACTGTCGAGAACAAACGCCTTCCTTTCATTAAAATACTTGAAATAAAACAATAGAAGGAGTGTAAAGGGAAGAAAAATTTTATTCGAATGCATCTTAAAATTAAGTCTCGGTGCTAATAATAGTTAAATTCTAATAGGTCGAAGAACTTAAATTATTTTACCTATTCTGAATTCTGAAAATCTGAGTTCCTCTTACTTCTCTCTTATCAATATTCATAATATGATACATCGTATATTTTAAGGTCGGCATTATATTCTAGCAAAAATATTAAAAAATATTTGTCCAAAGCACATACAAGCAAATACGTTGTAGTCGACAAATGTTTCGACTTTATCTTTTATTATCACAAGTCCGAGTTTTAATTAATTTTTTTTTTTTTTTTTCAAACAGCCCTGTCAAAAAATATAGAATGATAGTGCAGTTTATTCCCTATCTCCTCGGAGAATTAGAGAATGTACAATTCCCCACTATTTAGCTACCATTTCAGCAACAATGAAAAGAGAACTAATTGAAAAAGATTCGTACTGCATGGCTTTAACGACCTCTGACCGCTTCGCCCATTGCTGGCACTGCAAGAACCTAATGAAAACAAGTTTTTAAAACGACGAATTTGTAACGTAATAAAAACTACTTTGAATAACTTGAGGATAAAGTTACGGGTTTTACAGTCCTTTCACATTGCGAGAATAAACCAGATTTTTTTTATGAAGAAATTATGCTAATTTTTTGATGGGGATGAGTCAAAACACGACACGTCTGCAGCTTAATTGGTCTAAAATTATGCAAATCTTGTAAATACCGTACATTTTTAATTATTAACCTAAGCGTGTAAATTAATAAATGCACCATAATTTATGTTAAATAATATAAGTAAGTAAATATATATCACTATTTTAGATTTTGTTCGAATTATATTATATACATCGATCACTACAAAAGCATTGCATAAATTTCAAATAATAACAAGGAAATATCCGGGTAATATATAATCTTAAAGGATTTAGAGAATTTGAAATAATCGATTTCGTTTCACAGTTTATTTGTTTTTTTCTCCAAAAATCAATCATGCTTATAAGAATACAAATATTAATCTTTCTTGATAAACATATCATTTGTATTTCAATTCAGTGTCATTACATTCAACAAGTTAAAAAAGGCAATAATCACAGCTTTCAAGAAAAATAAACCTGGGCAATAGGCAAAAATAAATGTGAACGACAAACCAAGTATGTAGTCCTGCTTGTACCAATGCGGTAAAAAGTGAGTGAGCAAGATTACGTAAAAACTACCTACAGATTAGACAGACAAGAATTAAAGAATAAAATCACTTGAAGGCTACCAGTTCACGAATGATAAATCAGCCTTCTACCTATTTACCCTTAACGCAGCTCAGACAGTGTGAACACAAGACAAGATTGCACTCAAACTTACAGAGAGTTTTGAAAATTGGGTAAAAAATGTAAATACGGGTAAGTTAATGAACGAGGTAAGTATTCATCAGTGTTGAAGCAAAAAAAAAACAATGTCGACCGACAAAGGACTTCAGCCGAGTAAAGTTAACTGAACGTCCGAAACGTCGTTTTTCCCCTGGTATTTACATCACCGTAAGCAGGCATTGTGTTCCCATATTAAAAATGTGTCTGCAACAACCTTCTTTCCGGCCTTAGAATCAGGACTGCGTAAAAACGGGCACTGGTATTGCGACACTGTTGCTAACTCATTACATGAAATCCTTTATTTTGCGAGGAGCGAGAAAAGTAATGGGAAACGGGTCCGAGGGTGGACGGTAAAGAATAGCGTGCGAGGACGGTGGAATGCACGGGACAAGAGAAAAAACAGAGTGAACCTTGGGTGCATTGAGATATTCGACTTGCATTTGCGTGTAAATCCACCTACCACCCGCTCAGCCCGATTCCGGCCATTGTAAATTATACACATTTCAACGATTCCAGCAAAGATATTGCTTTCATTTGTTATGCGATATGTGTGGAAATACGTTTTCAATAGCTGCGCTAAAAGAAAAATTTTAAACGATACTATAAAGGATTGTACGCAATTTCTTTCACGTACACTTGTTACAAATACAGCGTACATTCTACTTATTTTACTATTATTTATTAACAAGTGCTTGTATTAGAATATTAAAAAAAAAATCAAAAAAAACTGGGCAGACATTAGTAAAATATAAGCTCAACTAAATGCAACTATGAATTTTATTTCTGATAATTTATTTACCAAATAATATACTGCATTCAAAAGAAATAAGTAAAGTCTATAATTCAATTTAAACTAAAATCAACAACCTTTTCTTAGTTATATTTCTGTTATTTATTCAAAGCACTTTATATTCTTTAAATAAACAGTACGTTTTAAATTAATATAAAGTTCTTTTATAGGTGCAAACAATTTGTCATTTTTTAAAAATAATTTATTTAATTATTGAATAAGTTCGCATCTTAAAATTTTAATAAAAACTGAACTCTACGAAATAGTGCACATATAACCAATCAATATAACATACTTTCTTGTATCATTAGTAATGCTTTCAGCAAAAGACTACTATTTCACAATAATTATTTAGTTAAGAAAGAAAGATTTTGATTTATTCTACATCAGAAAGTTAAAATATACAAAGTACGTAAAAAAATAATGTTAAACTTTTTTCAAATATCGATTATATTAATTCTGTTTAATTGTATGTCGGATCTGATCATATTTCTCATTAAACATCTCTTCCATTTCAGAAAATTACGTAGATGAGCAAATGTCGGAATAAGTAGAAAATGGAAATTTTTAATTTATGATCATACTTTGAAGTGCAGACAACATTTGTAAAATTTTCCCTAATTTTCATCGTGCACTGACATTAATTAAAGCAAGTGAGCTATTTTTCAAATCTTCTAGTTGCTCCACTAAATAGAGAAAACGAAAGCACTAAGCTCGTAAACAAATAAATAAACAATACTTTAATTTGCATGGGTATCAATGATCTTGTAAACATTATTGAAATTTATAAATTTGTGCTCCTGCCGAGGCATAATACGATAATAGTTTACTTCGATAAAAACTTGCAAACGGTCATATCTCCTATGTTTCTTGTAGTGGGCATTACAAGCTTTCATTACAAGCTATTATGAAATAACGAGGGCGTACGAATATTAAATTCGAAGTCAAAAGCCCGAAAAATCAGGTCGTATGTACGCGCATTCGATATCCGCGATGCTCAATAACAATGATGTTTTTTCCACTTCGTTGGGCCGTTCACTCGGCCAAACCATCTTATTAAGCGCATTTCATTTTCCGGTCGCGAAAACTTATTATCCTCTTACCCCACCCCCAGTTGTCCTCTACTGAAGGATGCTAGCATCACGTTTGGCGTATCGTCGTGAAAAATGTCGCACCATTAGTGCATCCTCGGTGTTTAGTTTGGAGTTTGCGAATCCGAGAGCCGAACACAATGTAAAGTGAAGATAATTCAGGAGTTAAACGGAGAAAAATACCCACGATAAATAAGGCTAACAATTAAACAGCTGGAGATTAATTTTAACCTACGTTCGAAATACTGCCACGTGGTTTTAATCAGTGGCGACTTTTTTGACGATACAACATTATCCTCTAAAAACAACCATCGAGCAATCGAAGTTCACAGTTGGTTCAACATCTGTCAATAAAAAAGTAGATTAATAGTGGAAAATGTATTGTCTGAATAAAAAGAATATTCTATAGGCTTTTGTATTTTACTAAAAAAAAATTCAATTAAATGCTAAACATTAGTGGTACGTAATAGTTAGTAAATTTGAATTATGAACTTTAATAATAATAGTAATTTTATATACGATTATTCTAAGTATTCAAATTTCAAATATTTTTAAGAATATTAAAACAGTCATCTTCAGTTTATTATCATCTTGAATGTCAGAATAGTACATTAAGAGCATATAATATTGATGTAACCAGACTATCGACTAATTTTAAAGCCTACAATGCTAACAGTTAAACTGGAAAATAAATGTGAACTTGATTGTGTGTTTATATGCATATTTAAATTATTAACTATACTAAATAACTATAATAAAAATTAAATTATAAATAAAAAATAATGGAATAAGTAAGCCGAAACAAGCATGTAAATGGAACATGTGCCTATTAAAATCATTTTTATATCACTGCTACAAAAAAAGTAACAAACCATTTCAATTTTTTAAAACAGAGAACATTAACAGGAGCATAAGTCGTGTGCAGATGCGAATATGTAAACAAGACCCAATATACAAAGTATGTAATAATGTTTTAGTTGCAGTTGAACATATGTTTAAGTTGTTATGCGTTTGGATGAGTCAAATGCTTGCAAGTAAAGTTATAAAATGATTATATATATATATATATATATATATATATGAGTAAATAGACGTATTTATATGTATATAAATATATTCTCAAATTAGAGCAAATGTTTAACGCGTACAATTCAGCCAATATTATCGTAAGATTTTCTCAAAAATAATATTTTTGTTGAATTTTTGGATAATACCAACAATAGAGATACTATAAAGAATAATAATATAAATGTTTTCAACCGAAATTAATGATTTTTTCTATAAAACAAGTAAAAAAGAAAGTAATTATTATTTTGAAGTACATGTTATAGTATTCTTGCGTAGGCATTATATTAATTTTATAAAAATTTATCGTTGTAAATGAAATGTAAAAAAAGAAATAGTCGACCACAATAGTTACGATCCCATAAGGGTTTAAAGCAAATAGAGCAATTTTAAAAAATAGATAAAACAGTTTACATTCCCACGTACATAAATTTTCTTTGTTTTTACTCCGTAGGCAATTTTTTTTTTTTTTTTTTTTTTTTTTTTAAATAGGCGTTTAGATATCAACAATGAAGTAAGGAAGCGTAGCAGAGCATATTAAAATGAGAAAAATGGCAAAGCGTGAAGGGATGGAGGTACCAGAATCAAGAAAGGGATGTGCCAAAGAGGAAAAATTTGCAGGCATAAGGAGGAGGAAGTGTGGCGCGATACCGAGAAATGCAAAGAGACGCAAACATAATAAGATACGTTGAGCAGCGTAAGAGCACCGGAGTGTCTGACCGAAGGTGAATAGAGTGCTTTCAGCAAATTGGAGCGTTCTAGCTTTTTTATTACTAGCTTCTCTCACTCCTTCACTCTATCTACCTGTATATCTATCTCTTTCACTATAATCTTCTTCTATCTTCTTTAAATTTATACCTATATATACTTATATACATATACGTATGTATTTCTATTTTGTCCCCTCTGCTTCACATCTCTAACCATTTTCCTGCTCTTTCACTCGTATTCTTTAAATTCCTTTCATTATTTCTCCGCCTCCCGTCTCCTTTCTCTCTCATTGCATCTCTCGCTTACTATTTCTCGATTCTCTTACATATTCTCTCAAAGTTTTAGTTTTTAATTTTTACATCATTTTTTTTCCTTGATAATTCTATTTAAAAAATGAAAGCATCAAATAAATTTAAAAGCTTCTTCAAAAGTTATTAATCGAAGTTATTAAAAGTAATAATGATTTTTTCTAATTCAAATTATTTTGATTGGTAACATCATACTAACGATCATTTTAATTTCAATCATAAAAATAAAGTAAATGCTACCATGTTGCGAGCCTTCAGGGATTTCATAATTGATTTGAAATAAAGATACAAATACAATACCCGCACTTCGTGATACAACTCATTAATTACATTAATGCATAATGTTTCATGAGGAAAGAGTTACATTTACAATGTGTAATTTTTAATGCAAATGGATCAATTTGTAAAAGCTTTTTTTTATTCGTTCTATTTTCAGAATATTTTTAATTTAATAAATTTAAAAATTGTATGTATATAACTATAAGAAATTGTAATAAATAGGTTATAGCTATTATAAATTTAGACAATAATAAATTAAAGATTATATAAACTGCAATCGAATGTTTAATAATTGCAAATAAATCTATACATATAAATACACGTTTTACAGATTTTTAAAAATGAAATAAGTAGATTAATTCTTAGTAATACATCCTCTCAACTACTTAAAATTATGAATTCGAGTCCTAGCCTTTTACATTTCCCTACTCTAAGCTAAAATCGCGTGATACGATGAAAGGGCCCAGGCGCAGAGACGTTAAAATTACGAGAAGAATGCGGTATTTATGATTATTCATCCATAGATAGTAAAAGAGGAGGAAAGATGTAAACGAAGCCAAGAAAAAATTTCTTTCGCTGAAACTTCTGCTTGGCTTCATTCTTCGACTCTTCCTTTTCGTATCTTCTATGATAGCTACAGTCGGAGTGACAAACGGTTTGAAAGAGAGCGAAAGAGAAGAAGAGTAAGAGGAAAAAATTCATGTAAAAATGTTGACGAATGAAGAGAATAGATATTGCAAGAGGAGCATTTTCGATAACCCGAGAAATCTAAGGCAGTCATCGCATACTGCAGTGGAATTAAGAGTACAACGAGAACGACTACAAGAAAATACATGAAATTGATCTTGAAAATGAGATACGCGTCAGGATGGAAAGTTAGTGGAAAGCATACGGATACGAGCCTCTAGAGGAAGAAAAACCTGAGAGAGAAATTAATCGTCTCGGATTTCTCAAGGAGCTCACTATCATCGTGAACTTGTAAAAACTCGTATCAAAGAAACTGTGCTGCTGTTGTCGCGAGAACTTGCCTCTCTCCTTTTTTATATCATCCATCTAAACGTGTATACATAAATACATTTATATAGGCACGCATGCTTACGCACGTGCTCAAGCACGTACTCATACTAACAGGCGTACACATATTAAAAAATACCAAACCTGATGCAGCACTGAATTTAATAGCTTTTTTTCCAGAACGAGCCAATATCTCAGAGCAAATAATATTTTCATCGAATGTTTAGTAAGGTAAAATGCGCTAAGTTGAAGGCTCTAAAAATAATTCGAGGATACTCGAGCAAGATTCCTGAATTTTTCAAAATATTATAGATATATATATATATATCTATAAATTTATCGAATACGATTCTTATTAAGATAAAAGATATTATAAGCATCGGATGGAGGAATTAAAATTTTTATAAATTTGGCATTAATATCCTGGATATTCCCTAAAGATAATTTTCTTGGTGCTTAAACAAAGGTGATATGGTGAAAATTTTTTTAAATTATTCAAAATTTTAAACCAGTAACAAATTGCCTTATCATGAATAACGAATAGAAGGTTGATAATTTTCACTAAATTTACACGCTGCAACCAAAGTTTTACGCCGAGGTCATTCACCTCTAGCTGGAGGCCTCCAGCTCATAAAAATATCGATATCGCCAGTCGCGGATGAGTAAAGCCCGATTTCACGTCGGTAAGAACAATGCATGAGAAGACGATAAGCCCCGGCCGAAGGCAAAACGCCGCCCCAAGCTATTCACAATAGCAACAAACATTCGAGCCTTGACCCCCCCCCCTGTTTGTTCCGGTAGCTCTGGCTTTGCGTGAAACCGGGCACACGTACGTGTGCTTTAGTTGGCCTATCGAGCACAAACGTTATCGCGCAAGCAGCCAGGCCAGGAACGATTATGCCTCCCTAATATATGTGCGTGTGGGGGTGCAAGCGCAAGTGTATTACGCTCGTGCTCCTATATTTGCAACGACTCAGGGAAAAAGATGCTTTAAGCTAATGCATAATAGAAGGAAATCTAGGACGCATAATCTACTACTTGCCTAATAAGCAAGAGTACTTTTGTTACGCAAACTTATGTCGCGATCTATGTGCACGTGTGCGCTCTTAAAGAGGAAGAGAGTGGAGAATGAATCAGAGTTACAAACGGATACAAGCTTGTGTACATATTGAAATCATAAGACTTTACAATGAAAATCCACTGCAAAAATGTCTTCATAAATTCGCCTTCATAAATCTATGCATGGTTTTTATACATCCAACGACTATATCTAAACCGACCGTTTCATTCTCTCATTTGCAAATCTTATTTTAAATATATTTGTAAGCCATTATTTCAAAGAGAGATATTAAATTTAAAAAAAAAATTCATTTTACATTCGTAACTACAAGTAAGTATATATTTTTTAGATAATTTTTTTAGTATTAGAACTCTAATAATGCGTTGGTGCAAATTTTATGTAGTAATCCTAGACTTACAAGAAAGTACAGCTAACACTATTTATTAAATACAAACTTTTGGTTAAAAAAGCGCAATAAAAGTAAATTATAAATTACATTTAAAATACTAAAATTAAAAGGTACTCATTTTAAATGAAAATTATAATATTCACTCATATTAAACGATACAACTCTATAAAATAATTAAATTAGAAGGATTGAACTTGTTACAAATATTAAAAAGATATTATTTTTTCATAATTTTAAAACTCAAATAATATTTCAAACCTAATTTTATTCGTTTATTAATTAATTGTTAAATTTTATTAAAAACTTTTGAGTCACAGAATAAAAGTTAAAAATAAAAACCCTAAAATAATGATAAAACTTTTCATAACGTAAATAAAAATTAATATCTTATATTTTATATAATATAGTACATAACTTTAAATTTAAAATCAAATTTTTTAAAATGTAAAGTAATTTATTAAATTTAGCCTCTTAAATTTAAAAATCTTAACTCCAATATCCTAAATTTAAAGTTAATTACTAAAGTTATGGTGTTTCGAAATATAATGTTATTTAATATAGTTTTCGATGCTCCTGTTATAAATAGTATATTCTTTACATTATAGTATAATTTGATTTGACTCGACGTAATGAAAAATAAAAGTGTTTAAAAATCAAATATCTGTTGCTAGAATGACCATAATGCAACTTCAAAACCAAAAACGTAAAGTTTAAATTTACTATAATTTTTACTTATTTTTTATTAATACAACCATCGATTAAATATATATATAAAAAAACTAGCATGTTATTGAGACTAAGTATTTAAATAATAGTATTTTATCCAATAAACTTACTAAAATATAAATATTTATCTGAAAGGAAAGATAAAAACATTATAAGACGATCTTCATTTTATTATTACATTTTTTATTATTACATTTTATAAGCATAACTTAAGCTAATCGATGTTGCTATAAAAAAAATTTAGCGAATAAGTTTATATATTAAATAATCTCTGTATAATACAAAAAATATTTTATTTTAAAATAAAATTTAGAGTATATTGACAATTTGGATAAATCTATTTTATTACTTTATTTTTTGTTATATCTTAGATTATCTAAAAAATATTGCCAATATGTATTTATTGCCAAGAAAGGAGTTTAAAATATGAAATTCAGTAAACTTATTACTACGTCGTAATAAATTTTAATAGTTCCTGTTTCTATAACTTTTATATTTTAAAATAATTCTTCTTTAAAAAAATTAATTATTTCATCCTAAGTTTACGCTTTTAAATAAAATAAAAATCAAAAAATAATTTAAAATATAATAAGTCTAAAATATATATATTTAATTTTGTTTAAAAATACAATTGCACAATATGAAATGTTGGTAAGAGATTTTTATTTATAATTTAAACTAATAACTAAACTAAAATAATATTAAAAAATCGGAATCACTTGTTATATATACATAATTGTTTCAGAAAAGCTTTAAAAAAAATTTTAATCAAACCTGATTTATTATTAAAAAATTATTAACAATTATTCAAGTAATTAATTACATTTAGATAAATAAAAAATCAAATCTTTCTAAACAATTCAAATATTTTTTCAGAATTATTTTTTTTTCAAAATACCGTTCTTTAAAATATAATCGTAACAATAAGAAAGATTAATAGATTTAATTTTAAAAAGTTTTGACCTTTCTTGTATATATCACATCAATATAATAATTGAATGTATAATGCATTCTTTTAAAATATATTCAATAATTATACTTTTTTAGTATACATTTTAATCATTACTCGATGTCTTCTCTTTTTTATGATATATTAATACTTTATTGTATAATTGCAAGATAATATAAAGTTTGTAATTAATAATTTTATTACTTGATCGTAAAAACCTTTATTATGGATCTAAAATAAGTGACATATTAAAATGTAAAATGTAAAAGTGTTACATTTCAACAACTATATCACAATTTATTTACGTTTCAGAAATACTGAAGCTATTTATTAATAACTATTTTCATAATTTTACAAAAAATACACTTTCATTTTAAGCGTATTTATTATTATGATGTATATTTTCATTTTTAGAAAAAATCTTAAGTATAATTTTAAATAATAAGAACTTTTATATATATAACAAATATTATCCAAAAAATGAAACTTAATTTGAAAATAAATAGAATTTTTATTTTATATTATTTATTTTAGAATTTTTTTTTAAATATTTTTGTTAAATATATAACTATATTACCACAAAGTTTTCGCTTACAACTTACTTCAATCAATTACACCGCTCAAATTTGTTTTTAAAAAGTAATTCTAAATACTTATATGATACCTTATCTTAAATAATTATACAAAACATTATTATCAATTTATTATTATTATGAAATTTTTTGTAAGCTTTGTGTATAAAAAGTAACACTAAGCATTGGAATACCTAAATATGTTAAAATTAATTTTCTAATAAATAAATTTATGTATATATAGTATAAAATTCAATCTCAATATTATAAATAAAGCCACAGTTAATAAAATTATTTAACAATTAATGAAAATCTAATTTAAATTTAAAAATAAACTCCATAAAATTCCAATATAAATGAATAATATCATATAAATAATAAATAATAAATAATGAATAATATTGAAATTAATTAATTAAGTTAGTTGTGGTTAAAATACAGTGTATACATATGATATATAAATGTAGATAATATTAAGTAATTTATTTACTCATATTATTTAACAATTCATTAATTAGACACTGTATTTTATTTGAACATTTATTTTATTTTACTTTTTTTATAATACATGTTAATTTTATTTTTACTTTATGAACTAGTTTTCAGCATTTCTAGATCTGTTTTAATTAATAAAAATTTCAAAATAAAGTAAATGTAAAAGTTGAATTAAAGTAGAGGGTAATATATAATCACAATCCCGAAGCAGTTATTCCATCGAATCTAATATATTAGCTTTCATCGCATTCGACAAAATTAAATAAATCACTTATTCAATAACTAATTTATTTCACAGATTCTGAGAAATTGATAGAGAGTATTTGCTACTTTTAATATTGACTACTTTAATATTTATATTATTTTATTCCTCGCAGTAATAACAAATCGACGCCGAGCATAAAAATACGATAGATTCGCTGACTAGGAACGTCAGACCGTAAATAGCTCCAAATTCATATTACGTTCACATACCTCTCTTCTTTTGGTAAATTCAGTAAAAACGCAAAAAAGGTTTCATTGGGAACTTTCTGACGAACCATCAAATCGAAGACCTACGCGTTCTAAAATCGGAGAATGAATCGTTCCTTGGTTTCATCACCGCAGTGATTCTTTCTAATTAGCCTTCTTTTTAATTCTAATTAATTTACTCATGATTAAGATACTTATCTGGTTCGTTAAATTAGAAAGGGGTATTGTTCACGCAAAAGAATTGCAAGCCATTTTTCTGGAAAGATCTGGAATTGATGGCCATTTTTAAGATACTATCATCATTAGTGGACGTTAAGATTTAAACATTAAATATTTCAGTTACTAATTTAATGAACATTGTAAATTATATTATAAAATATTTATTTAAAATTGAATTATTTATATTTTTATAGAAAATCTTTTTGATATTTACATTGCATAAAATTCTAAAAAAATTTTCAATCAAAAAAAAATTTTTTAGACTGGATGTTAACATAAAAAAACAAAGAAAGTTGAAGGGAAGCTTGTATTTTCTAACCTTACTTCGCTATTTTAAATTATTAAAAATCTTGTTTACAGACTATTATACTAAACTACAGTATAAAACAGTTTTTAGACTCTACAATTTGATTTAACTGTTGATTTATAACGATGTAAGTCGTAAAAAAGTCTTTTACGCGGTAAAGTGAACTTTGCTCAGAATAACAATAAATCAATTCATACGATAACAACTATTATTTTAAACACAGCATATTTATATGCTGTTTATTTAGTTATTTTTTAATTAAATAATATTGTAATAAATTACCTTAAAGAATTAATAAAAGTAAAAATTTTCATTATTTTTATTTGAACATTAATAATATGCCATTATCGTAATGACTAATTATAATGAATTATCTTCCGTTAATAAATCTTCGATAAAAAAATATTTAATTTTTAAGCCTCAGAAATAAATTTAAAAAAAAATTTAAACTAATGTACATTTTTTCTCTCGAAATCAAAATTTTCAGTAATATTCTACGATTTCATCCTATACTTCATAGAAAGTCTTTCATATATTTAAGATTATATATATATTTTTGACAATTTAGTTTTTATCGATGTAATTATTTCAAAATTATAAATATAGTCGAACCTGTATTCATCGTAAAAATATATGTATAAGTCTGAAAACAAAAGTTACGTCAATTTGGAAAAAGCTTCATTTTTCACTGACCATTATCAACAATATAAAACTGAAAGTACATTTATATTTTAGCTTCTAAAGCTCGTAAGTTACTATTATATCCGAAATACAATAAATAGCAACATTTAATTTTTTATATTTTAAGTTATATAAATAACAGAATTTTATAATTTTAAAACTTTAACGATCAAAATACTTGTCATTTAAATTATAAAATATTCTTCTGATAAAATAAAGAAAGTGGACATGAAAGGATAGAATTTGATAAAAAAAAAATGAAATCAATAATGATGCTTGAAATCTATGTTTAGATTTTTAATCTTGGGTTTACGGCTTCTAGTTTTTCATCTTTTTTTTCATTTTGTTTTTGATTGACACAAACATTCTTCTTCTACGCGTTTTACCCCTTCCTTATCCTCTTTGCTTAGTTATTAGTTATCCTTCTCGTTTCATGCAAGTTTCATATCATAAGGAAAAGAAAAAAACAGCTAGAGTGAAAAATGAATTTTTACGTGAATATTCTTGTTTCATGAGTAGGAAAAGTTAGTCATAATAATAGATCTTCTTTCTTGAAGATTGTTTTATTAAAAATATTCTTTAATACGTTTATACACGTGCCTATCCATATTGCTGTTACTTATAAGAGCTCTGAATAAAAATTCTTTCAAATTTATTTATAAAAGATGTTTATGCACAACGCATAAAAGTGGATTTTATAAAATGTACATTATTAATCACGTAAAAGAGTAAGTAAAAATTTTTCATTAATTTACATATACAATAAAATATTAGATCGTATACGCCGGCAAAAGTATTTAATAATACAATTCTCTTATGAAAGAGGAACGAAAAATTTTACAAATGAGAAAGTATATAAACCTGTAATGAAAATTTTCATTAAACAAATCTACAATTTTTTCATAAACTTTAATAGCTTACTATACATTTTCACCCTATTGCAAGCTTCTTTCGCATTGTCGCTTCGCATCGTTTTTCTTTTTCATCATATGCGACTACGAACGGCAATGCAAGGACGAAGAATGGAAATGGAGAACAACCGAAGTTTCCAATGAGAAAGATTCATAAAAAACATGTTCGCGTAGCTAAGCGCTTTTAAGTTTTTAAATTTTAAGCTAAAGGGCTCTCAGCATTTGGCTTGATATGTCGGCAGGCGATTACAGTATTCGCACACGTGCAGCATATAATTGCACCGAGAATTATTGCATCTTGAAATACACCTTGGGTAGGAATGTATTGCCGACGACGCTTAAGATTGGACTAAAGTTTATCAACCTTCGCCCAGAATAAGCTCGTGCACACATTCACTGTTTGTCCGACGACTTTAGACGATATTAAAACGAATGCTCAAGATCTTGACGACGAGGACATCTTCGGATGAGCCGCGAGCTCTTATGCGTAAGCCAAAGCGCAAAGTCTGATACGTATCTTGCGCACACCCTTAGTCTGCTCCTCAACGTTCGACTTTACTTTGGAAAATTAATGAGTCGGGCCGAGGACCGAAGTCGGCCTCCACCGACCGGGTCCACGCCTAATTAACGAATATACACCTGCGCATTAGTTATTAAAACCACTGCTACTTCTGGCGAGTGTTCTTCCTGTCTCTACTACCTTTTATAGGGAGTAAGAATTATTTCGGGCTACTTTTGCAGTTGCCTATGTACCTCGTGCCCTTAGGTTTTATAAGGACATGTGTAGAATGCATGGCAAGAGATATTTTTAAGATTTATAACAATTACCGATCGTTAAATTTAAATAAAAGTGTGATCATTTGTAATGCTTTGAGCAATAAAGTTTACGAATTATGATATGAACAATTAGAATAAATACTCTAACTATGCACAAACGTAAAAAAGGAAAAATTTTCATGCATTTTATCTCATTGGAATGACTTAACGTAACCACATTGTTATAACGTTAATTTAAATATTCGAACGAATTATTAACCAGATTCAAACTTTCCTAAAACTTTCCCAATCTGCTTTTTAATATATGAAAATAAAAAAATATTGATTTTCTTTAATAACTAATACCAATTTAATAAATATCACAAGCATAATCGTTTTAATAAAATATATTTTTCTGCTGCAAACTAATAAAAAATGTCAATTAATTTCAAACTAAACCTAATCTTTAACCTGTCAAATCATATTATATAAATAGTTAAGCGTAACAAAATAATGACTGCCTAATAAATTGTTAAATTTACTTGATTCATTTTTTTTTCAAAAATTGTTTCTCGGATTTTCAAGTATCAAGATACACCAAGTAGTAAATATATCTGTTACATAATTATCCTTAAGAATAATGTCTTTTGCTGTAATTTAATCTTCATTTTATCAAAATTTTAAATACATAGCTTACTAATTGTGCTTCAAATCGATTACTATAATTCATTGTAAAAATTTTTTAACTTTCGTTATTAAATTCAATTTATAAAATACTAATTATTATAAATATCATTGATTATGTAATAAAAAGTTAATATAATATTATTACAATTTTAATATTCAGTCACAAAAAAATTGTTTACATAGTATATTACATTATTAAAAATGCACAATTTTAAGATCTAAAATATTCATAATAATAAAACTCTTTAATCTTTAATTAATTAATTATTATTCATTATAAAATATGGAATTTAACGAATACTATATTTCCAAGCACTTGCCAAATTTTGATTTATGTTTGAATATTTGAATATTCGATCAAGTAAATTCATTCAGATTGATGTACATTTTCTGCATTTGCATATATAATAAGCTTAAAATAAGTTATATGATTTCGTTACTTCGTTACATGAGCTTTAAGATCGTCCAGATACACGATAAACCAATTCCACACCTGCGAAAGCATTTCAAGTTACTATAAGAAAAACCATTTTTTATTATGTATAAAAAATTTACAAATAAAAACTTTCAGATATTATTTTTTAAAAAAAATCCTCATATCTATTAATAATGATAACATTAACAAATGAACATTTTGATTTTTACTATCTTGTGTGAGAAATCTAAGTAAAGTAAAAGTCTTAAAAGCAATCATCTTGATAAACGACTTTTCAATATATAAATATTTTGTTTATATTTGTTTATCAAATTGAGAGTTATTGTGATAATCAAAAGAAGCTTTTTATTAGATCAACAAAAATGTATTTGATTAATCTTTCTGAGAAAACTTAAATCGAGCATAGTTATTAAAAAGTTGATTACATAAGTTAATTAAGTTATTAATGTTAAATAACTATATTTTTGTTATAAATACATTACTTATTCAACGATTTTAGAATAACTTCAGGTTGACTTATTTTAAGAGGTACAAACTTGTAATTGAGTTCATTCATAAATTACTTTTTGTAATAGTAAAAAAGGAGGGAAATTACTTGTTTATTATAATTAATATTTTACAGTTCGGTAATTTAAATCAAAATTATGTATTAAAATATATAGAAAATTATGCATACAGTTAAATAAAATAATTTATAAATATATAAATACATAACGTTAAATGTAATAATTTATAAATATATAAATACATAACCTAATATAAATTTTGTCATAATAAAATTAATACACATGAATTAAAATGTATCCAAAATATTTTTCAAAATGAAATTAGGCACCAATTATTTTATTTTAATATAATATTTATTAAGCTGCTTTAACAAAAATTACGTCCGTTTACTTAATTAACTACTGAAATGGTAATAATGGATCAATAGTATATAAAGCTTTTCAATTTCATCGTTAACAAGTGTTCTATTGTGATGTAATTTTGTGGAAATTTTAAATGCATACTAATGTATACACATCTGCCACTATGAAGCTACCAATTGAAATTTAAAAAAAAAAACAAAATAAAATAATGCAATCATCAACGTTAATTCGAAATTGTAATTAGAAGAAAAACCGCCTAAAAAGATCAATACTCTTTTACATCGTGGTTTTTTTTAAATTTTTTAATAAAAGTAAATAACATAAATCAGTAAAATGTAAGTTTTATGCTATCAGTACGCGCTTAATAATGTATGGTATATATTGATAATTTAACTACTCATAATTCGACATATCAAATTGTAAATTCTGTTCCCCAGTCATTTTGCAAGTTCTTGCTCGCAGCATCGAAGGTGAAATACTCCTTAGACACCGACGTGGAATTCGAAATGCAGACTTCCTCAAAATTTGGAAGTAATCGCTCGCAGTAGTATAACAGCCTCGCAGGAATACAGGTATCAGAGTACAGGAGACGGATCTCTGCCTTTAGAAGTGCGAGACGTGGATAGCGGACCCTGGAAAATAAACGGCGTCGCCTCGGCCATGACGGAGACGATTAGCCAAGCGCATTCCCACTCTGGCCAATAAGTCGAGACCCTACGTAGCCCACGTTATTACATTTCGATGCTCTTCATTCGCGCATGATGACGGCAGATTAAAGCCAAGCGACCGATAGCGAGTCTCGTATATTTCATGTATGGAAACGACATACTGGCAAAAAACATTTACATCGCAAAATAATGTAAATATTTAACAATAAATGAATCCATTATATCTCAACTTACTATTTAAAAATACTGATATTTTTTCCTGATCGTCTACTAAAATATATATTTTACAAATTATATAAATAATATTATAAAATAAATTCGGTGCTATTTATCTTATGTGATAAATTAAAATATATTATATTAAAAAAAAATTAAATCATAGGTCACAAAGTTTTACTATCACTTAATTATTACAACAAAAACGTATTTGTTTATAAAATATATATTAAGAGCTGTTTTATAAAATATTAAATTTAAACCTAAATTCAGTTGATCAGTCAGTTTCTTTATTTTCACGATGTAACGAAAATGTCTATTTTAATAATAATAATAATAATTAATGAAAGTATCTTTGACAATTGAAATTTTACATATTAATGAATATTGATGGCTTCTACGCTGGTAAATCAATAAATTTAACAATTCAAACGAAATGTGTCTTCTGTGCGTGACTTTTTACACGATGAATTAGCTTCGATTGTTACAATTAAAAAAGTTAAAAATAATTATAATCCAAGCATTTAACCAATGAATGAGCGTCTGGTCTAAATTGTAACAAAAAGTGTATACAAAAATAAGTGCTTCGTTGTCAAAACTAATATTATATTGTATAAGTCTAACATATATAATAATAGTCAACAATATCTCTGATAATAATAATAGTTACATTAAATAACAATAATTGACATTTTTTGTTTCACAAGAAAGATTCCTAGCCACCTTTGAGTTATGTGCAGTTAGACAAAAAAAAATCAATTAAACGCGCGATATATTTTAAAAGTTAAATTGTCTTGTGCATATTTATAAAAATTACAAATGTAAAGATAATGCTTTGCTTTTAATTAAACAACTTATCCAATCAACTCGAGGCATCCAGCATCTCATTCTACCGGCATTGGCAGCAGAATTCCACTCGGCTCGGAGCTGAATCCCAGCCGAAAATGGCTAAATAGCCAGGGAAGCCAAGCACGATCGGAAGGGATACATAACGAGAAAAATCAACGAATGAAAAAATGAATCCGAGGCAGAAGGTTGGCCGCTTGTGCCAGGAAACGAGTTAGCAAAATGATTTTCAACGTGGCGTACATAGTTTCGACATTTGCGACGGCCCACGAAACGTCGTTAGAGGCGACACGATGGGGAAATTTAGCTCGCTAACGAGGTAGGACGTTCCCTTTTCTTTATCAATCCCTCTATCTCTCTCTCTCTCTCTCTCTCTCTCTCTCTCTCTCCCTCCCTCTCTATTTTTGACTCCACCTCTTTGTCCCTCCTGTCTGCCTCCATATCATATCTCTTTTTCACACATTTAGACCCACACTCGTACAGAGCAGCAAAGCGAGAAATAGCGGGAATGTCGGAGAGACAGGAGGAGATAATGATTTTTGCCGATGCAATAAAAATTTTCTCTTCTTTTTCAATCGCAACACGTTCCCCTATTTCTATCGCGCATCAATTCGCGCGAAATTCGTTTTCAGGTGCATATTGACACACGACCTACGCTAACAAAGTCGCGCGTGATTAACTTTTCTTCTCGTATCTCCTGTTTTTCTTTAACAATTAAAATGTCAAATGTTTCCACTATATTTCCTTCATCATAAACGATATTGTTATTGTTATGAAGGAAACCGTTTCATTATTTTTCCGCTTACGCTAACTTGTTTTAGGAATCAAAGTAGTCATCGCAATATATATTATTATCCTCGAGCTGTTACGGGCAAATATTACAAGAAATATATTTGCGAGTTAATACTTACAAAGATAATTATTTAATCAACAATTTCTAAATGATAACCGATATCACTTTTATTAATTAATCAATTATGTAAGTAAAATAAGGGCTCGAGATCATCTATTTAAAAATTCTTGAAATAAATGCTTTTAAAAGATTTTCTGTATGACATAATATTTTTAATAAATACAATAAAGATAGAGTTAAAATAAGAAGGTGAATAAGACTTAAATTATACAACCACCAGAATGCTTAGCAGTTTCAGATGCCATTGATGGAAATTGATTACTCTACAAAGATTTCATAGTAAATATCAATATAATTTACAGTAAATTTTTCAATTTATTAAATGCATTTTGGCGAATATTTTCATGAAAAGTGGTAAGATGAGACGGATGAATGCAAAATTCGTGGAAAATGGTATTATAAACTTTGTAAAGGTTTTTATACAATATTTCAATTACTAAAATGTATTCTTAAAATGCAAAAATATTATAATAACGATTATTTTCATACTGTTTGAAATAATTTGATACTATCTGCAATATATATGCAAGTGTCTGTTTATACTTTATTTTAATTTCAATAGTATCCAATAAAAATTTCATAAGAAAGCTATAACGATATTTAAAAATTAATAATTTATCCAAACTAATGTACAACCTCGACACTTTGTTTACAACTCATTATACATTTCTTATTTATTTGTTTACATTTCGTATATTTTTTAATTTACGTTTCTCTACAGTCAAAATTTTCCATTGTCTGACTGAAGTAAAATTCTAAGATGAAACTCTTACAGTTTTTTAACATCATTTTTTTTTAAGTTAACTTTAGTAAAAACACAAGCAGACAACATATCAGGAGGGAAAGTTATTTACCATAGTTCTCACCTCGTACTATAGAAACGGATTAAACTCTTTAAAATTGCATACAAATATTAAACAATGAGTTAATATTTAGAAAAATAGAAGAGTTTTATTTTAATACGTTTGTGCTCTACTCGATAATAACAAACATTTTGCTTAGCTCTAAATCTATTAAATGTTGTCATAGATTTTTATTTAAAAATTTTTAGATTTCAAAAGGTGGGTAAATTAAATTTAAAAAATTAAAAATATACGTTTTTTCAAAATATATAATAATTTATTAAAATATCTAAATATCATGAATATAAATTTTAAAAAATCTGAGAACAATATTTTCTGTATTAATGAAAAAGTATTAGAATTTTTCCATCGTAGATCGTAAACAATTTCTCGCAATTTCAAGTATAGAACACACATTTTTGTGTCACTTTACTTTTAGCATCTGTACAAATCGATTTATAAATTAGTTTTTAATAAGGGTTGTCTCGTCTAAAAATTCAAATTCATGAAGAATTTAATATAATTTAAATAAAAATTCTAATTCTACCTAAACTTTAAATTAATGGTACTATTTAGTATCATTAGCAAACTGCATACTCAGCTACTAACGTTTTCATTATTTTAATGACACATATATACACACACACACACACATATATATATGTAACTTTTTAGTAACTATAATTAATCTCGAAAGATATTAATTGCAAGAATACAATTTTTTTAATTACCCTTTCAATCAAAAATTATAATCTAAGCTTTTAATCGTACAGTACGGAAATTACCATTTAAATATTTAAATTTAAGCCTAGTTGATAATTACTTTAAACGATGTATTCTCATCGTAAGAGATCCGTTAGAATAGAAAATCACATAAATAAGTAGCAGAGCATATTTTAAATATCTCTAAGGCATCGTCTCCTCGTAAATCAAAAAAATAATAAGATGAATTGATGGTGAAGTGTACCGGATACATTACACGCAAACCAACTATCATCTCCACAATTCGATATTAACATAATAAGATTGTGAGTTATTTCAACATCAAGTCTGATTTGAATATTCGTATATTTTTAATAACGTGCCACGCAATTTTTATCGTTAGAATTAGGATTTTATTTAATTTTTCATTTTTATTTTACTGTTTTCTTTCATTTAATGTGCAAATGATAATCTAATTCACTTACCTGACTATTTTTCGTGTTTTGGTAAATTTGAATTATAGCCATATCTTCATATAAAGTCTACTAAGTTTTACTTACATAAAACTCGCTTAATATCATGTGCATTTAATATCTCTCTCTCTCTCTCTTTCTTTATATATATATATATATATATATGTGTGTGTAATGTATTGTATACCTTTATTTCAAAAATATTTATGATCATTCAAGTTTCTAAAATTATTTTTTTACGTTTAATAAGGTTCTAGCGAGTTTTTAACTTAGATAATTCTAAATAATCACTAATGTACATAATTCAACAAAAAAAATTAGTAAAGCACATGAATTTTTTTTAAGAAAACTTTTTGTCCTTTGACATGCGTGTTAATAAAATATTAGGTTTAGTTTAAAAACGTCACTGTACAATAAAATTTGTATTTTTTAAAAGAAATATTTGAAATCTTACTTGAAACATTGAATTTTGTAAATATATTTTGAGCACGTATAATAGAATCTCTCTTATATATATATATATCGAGTAAGATGCTTGATTTAAGATGCAATTGAGCTTAAATCGCGCGCTTAGTATTGACGTAATTACCAAGTTACTCGATAGAGGGAGATACAAGTTAATGGTTCTTTACAATTGTGCTTCATCTCTGGTACGTTACGGGAAGCGGGTAACCTAATAATTTTTATTAATAAATCGCTGAAATACATAAATAATCAATGAAATATAGCTTCAGATAATAAAAATGATACGTTATCTATGATAATTTTCAGATTTAATTTTTCATTTTAAATTTTCAATTGCTGATTCTTTTGGATTACTAATGTATCACTCATGTGTCCTTTAACGCTTAAAAATACAGATATCCGGACTAACTATAATTTTTATATTATTACTACATTATTCTCATATTTGGCTTAAGTTATAAAAAATATCATCTGTATTTGCGGTATGTGTTATTTGCATACAAATATCTAGTGAACAAATTGATGTGAAAAATAAGAAGTGTTATTCATTCATAACCTACTTTATATTATACATAACCTTTAGTTTGTACATTTCTTAAAAAAATCTAGTGCATATTTAAAAAATACATTAATCGGGAGATACTTTTTAACGAATTAATTTGGTGAACATTTCACGTCATTTTCTTGTTTCACAGAAATCGAGATGGCTGACAAAGCTGAAGTAAAAGTTAAAGAAAAGACAAAAGCCCCTAAAAAACCAAAAGAAAAGCCAGCAAGCCCTCCCCCGTTAAAAAAGAGGCCTTTCAAAAGACACGGACGGCTTTATGCAAAAGCTATTTTCACTGGCTACAAAAGAGGACTTCGTAATCAACATGAGCACACAGCTCTTTTAAAAATTGAAGGTGCTAGGGCGAAAAATGATTCCGATTTTTACATTGGAAAACGTTGCGTCTATGTCTATAAGGTGCGTACGTATTCATAAATAACAGGTGTTTCGGTTCAAATTAGCATTTAAAAAAATTAATATAATATTTAAGTATATACGTATGGATGTAAATTTATTCCTTTACTAACTATATCAGTATCTTTGTTGATTATTTCAAAAGCTTATACCTAATAGTAATATTTATTATTTCATTCCATTAAAAATGTACATAATTACATTTTTAATTTAATATTTAGGCTAAAAACAAGACTCCAGTTCCTGGCAAAGTAACAAAAAAATCAAAAGTCAGAGCCATTTGGGGGAAAGTTACGCGACCACACGGCACTAGTGGATCTGTAAGAGCCAAATTTAAGAGAAATTTACCAGCTAAAGCTATGGGACATCGTATTAGAATTGTAAGTATACATTTAAATTATACATGAAATGATAATAAAATTGTATGAGTGTAATTGTATTTAAAAAACTAAATATTCTTTCAAGATTAAGATGTTTAAATATTTTATTTTAAGTCTTAATTTATTAAAGAATTTGGTTTTATCAATTCATTTTTTAATTTATTAATTGAAATTACAAATTAAATATTTTATGAAAATCACTATGTAAAATTTTTTTTATTTTTTTTGTTACAGATGTTGTACCCTAGCAGAATATAATTTTTTAATGAATGTTAACAAATAAAAAAATTACCATATTGGTATAAACTGTCTTAGTTATTTATTAAACCTACCATTATAAGCCCCTTACATTTTTATATTTCTAAACAAAATAAAAACAATTAAAAATAAAAATTATTTATTAATATAAACTAAATAGTTTAATAAATTTTGAAAATTACACGTCAGAAAAAATTCTTGCCCACGCTTATCTACAGACTTGCCTACATTTGTGAGTGTTGGGAGCCATTTTCGAACCGGACACACCTACGCACACAAAATATGTACATACGTATATTTCTCAATCATAAACAGTATGTAACTACTTGCGTATTATCAAAAATTTCTATAATTTCTTACTCTTTAATTGTGCATAGTGATATTATTTTTTCAAGTTTTTAATAAATTGAGGCATTTTATATAATGATAAGAATAAAATACTTTATTTAATAATATAAAATAGTGTAGAAGTCAGAAGTATGGTTATACAAAGGCTATCAAAAAGTTCAAGATAGTGGAATTAATAAAATGTTTTCTTGCTTTAGAAATTGTTTTGACAATTTTAGCCTTGTTGCAGCTCAACATGAGCCAAAAAAAGTTGAAAATTTTATTGCACTTGATACAAATAATATAGGTAATTTTTTAACGGTTTATTTGCAAAAATACAGCAATTAAAAGTATTAAGTATAATAGCATACTATTAATATAATATTTTATTACATTCAATTATATTTATGATGTGTATGATATTCAATTTTAGGACAAGAAGTTGTTGTTGTGAAAAACTGTGGTAGAGTTTGTGGTCGTGGAGCAGTGCTAGGAAATGCTCCATTAGTGCAAAGCAAAAGTTATTTTGAAATAAAAATACAACAACAAGGTATTTGGGGAGTAGGTATTGCAACAAGATCTACTAATCTTGATTTAACTATTGGTGGAATGGATGCTGAAAGTTGGGCTTTAAATTCTGATGGTGTAATAAGACATAATCAACAAGACCTGCACAAAGTTCAAAATTGTGCTCAAGAGGGAGATATAATTGTAATGTTAATTATATTATAGAAATTGCAATATACTAAGTTTTTTTAATGCAACTATTTTATATTTAAGGGCATTTCTTATGATCATGTAGAATTGAATTTTTATCTAAATGGTAAATCTCTAGATGCGCCACTAATGGGAATTAAAGGAACGACTTATCCTATTCTTTATGGTAAATATTGATAATGATGTATAATTTTTTAATATATATCTTATACATATTTTAATATGACTTCTAAAATATTTCAGTTGATGACGGAGCTATCTTAGATTTTATTCTGGAGAATTTTGCGCATTGCCCACCTATGGGTTTCGAAAAAATTATGTTAGAACAATCTTTGCTATAATTAAATTATACATTGTTTAGGCTACATTCCTCTAACTGATTCATCTGTATATTTGAAATAAGTGTGATTTATAATTTATTTTTCACATCTAAGCATAATCAATACCGAAGGACCTTATCATAATAATTATATAATTAAAAAATCTATATAAATGTTATGTCAATGTATCTTGTTTTCAATGTTCCTTTTCCTTTGGTATTGTTGTTTGCTAATATCTCCTATCGATGAAAAAAATTAAAATATAGTATTATTAATCTAGTGTGAATATAAAATTACGCTTATCTATTGCATTGTAAGATAAAAGATTTTGAGACATAATATTTATAAATTTATAATTATGTAGTGTAATTATTTTTACTACACTAAAGGATAAAAGAATTTTAAAAAAACTACTTTTAAATCAGAACACTTGAGAATTCTCAGGATTTATTAAAAGATTTACATAATTAATAGGGTCAACCTTTAACAAGCTGCCCTGCATTACAATAACTATATTTTTTCCTTTCTATAATAGCAGTATACTGAAATCTTAAATATAATAAGTGTATACAATTTATATATGTATTTTTTATATCCAGTAATTCAATAATACTTAAATCTACTTGGTATATTATTTACACTGGTTTAATTAAGGTATAAAAGGCTTAGACCTTCTATTTGCTTCATTAGGCATATGTCATGGCTTCGTTGACATTGTAAAGTTGACTTCCTTATAATGTACTCCCTAATGAAATGATAACTAATTTAAATAATACAACACCCTGTTAAAATAAGATTTGCTTAAATTTAATTAACAATTCTAATGTTTATAACAAAGAATATTTAGTATAAGTAAACATTATTTTTATAAACTGAATTTCAAAATGGATTATTTAATGTTTCAGTCTGCCATTTATTTTACCAATACAATTATTAATTTAACTAGGTTTCAGATATCATTTTTCATTTTTTATGTTTATTTTTTTAGTGAATCTTCGATTCACTTATGGCACTGTTATGGTATTTTGAAACCTGCTCAAATCATATGTGCAATATTTGATTATGTACTTGTTCAGTAAATAGAAAATTATAAATTATATCGCAATATTAATGTCGCAAATTATTACTTTTTGACAAAAAAACGTTGTAAAGATGTTTATAAATTAAAAATAATATGAACGTTTTGCAAGAAACTTTTAAAAAGCTTACACAAACATAATATATCTTTGGTCCTTAAGATTATCAATATCTTCAAAATACAGTAAATACTATTAATGAAGTAATATATCTATGGCACTTTAGTTTAAAATCCATTAATTAATTGATTGAACAATTTTTTTTTAATTTTTAGAAATTTTGTTGTTTTTATTACTGTTTATTACTATTGCATGCTTGTAAATTCATAAGTTTTCATTCAGCTTAGGTTTAGGATTTTAAACTAAAGGAATTTACCTAGCCTATTGTACCAAAGATGTTAAATTACTAAAAATTTCAAAGTAACATAATTATATAAATTAACTTATGTTCATCCTAAAAAATAGCTCAACATACATTAACGTTCTTGATCGACAACTTAGATTATAAAAATCGCACTTCATAAAATTTTATAACTATTATTTAAAAAGATAAATTTTTAAGTTACAATTATGTGTATCCCAATTGTATGAATAATCACACTGGTAACCTATAGTCTTATTGCACGTACCAACGTTCATTGTTGAGTATTAATTATTATCTTATACGATAGTACAACTTTCTTATTTTTCGGTTCATGTAAAACTTAGGCTGTCGTGCCAACAAATTTATTTTATAAACAGTTTTTAGTAAATTTTTGCAGAAAAATTTGTAAATTTACACGGTAATAAAGTAATAATTATAAAAAATATTAAGATTATGAAATCATTTACAATTCACTCATAATAGAAAATTATATTACTCTGACACTGTACAATTTCTATCAAGAACATTTTGTATTATATTAGAATTTTAGTAATTAAAGTAAATGTTATAGCAAATTGAAGGTATAACAGCTTATTAAATTAAAAAAATCAATATTGTAATATGTTACTTTTTTAACAGTGTGTAGTATGACTAATTTGAAACTTTGTTATATACAAACTCAGTTAATTGAGCAGCTTAAAACTATGTAAATTTAAAACTTTTATGACAAAAATGAAATATTAAAAAATAATTAAACCTACTGGTAAACGTTAATGTGCACAATTATTTTCACTGTTTTGAGATCTTTGTTTGGCCCTATCATCAATACATGTAATAAAATCGTCGTTAATTAAAACCAATAGCCTTAATACATATACACACATACAGATTATGAACATTTGTTTAATTGTTTCATGTTAAAAAAAATAAAAATGCAATTAAGTACAAATTTTAATTTTAAAATTCAATGTAGAATAGTTGATAAAAAATTGCCCCAAAAATTCATGTGTATATAGATTAAAATTTAATGATATTTTGGTTTACTTTTAAAATTACTGCTTTTAAATTTATCCTTTGTAAAAAATTGAGTATTAAAAAGAGTTTGTACGCTATCTCTTGACTAACTATATATACTTTCCTACAAGCTGGTCAGAATGACGACACATTTCATAGTCTGTAAGTCATCTCTAAAGAACATTCATGCGTTATAAAGAAAAACACGAAAAATATAGCTCGGCATACAGAATCAAATATGGACGTATTTGATGCAATTAAATTTTTTCAAATTTCAAGGTACAAATATTGAATATCTTGCACTATTTTAAAGAAGTTTAGAAAAATTGCATTCCAAGTTAGATTATTTAAAAAATCGCGAATAACTTTAAACAAATATCAATACATTATAAGTCGGTAAAGTACTTTAAAGTAGTTTATAAATATCACAATTTTTCCACTTCTTGAGCTTTTATTTGCGCTGTAACGAATATATTTTAAAACTATGAATAAAGTCGAATTATTTTTTTATCCTTAATTTAAACATTTTTGGTATTTAGTTCATTAAGTTGTTTAAATTTTTAATTTTTGTATAGATTTGATAAAAAGTTAAAAAAGTAATAGTATCAATAAAATTTACATAATATTGATGCAATGTAAATTATTTACTTGTATACATATAAACGATTGATAGATCTTAACAAAATTTGTAAGATCATATATTATTATTTAAACAAATTAAAAATATCAAAAAATATTTTAGAACCATGCTTAAGCTTTCCTAATGATATATTAGTAATAAAATAAAATAAATTATAAATGAATTTAGAAATGATTTAAAATTAAATATGTTTATATCAGTGGAAGAACTTTGATAAAAAATTATCTAAAATTAATGAAAATCGCAACTTCAATCTGAAATAGTTTCTTAATAATCAAATACTAATTTTATATGAAAATCGCAAAATAAGTATCGAAGATTGGGCCTATATTTTATAATTTGTCTTTGGTCTTAACCGAAAAAGCTTCTATAAAGCTTTTGGTATTTACTAAAATGTGCAGTATTGACGAAATTTTTTTACATAAAATTATTACATACGTAAACTTTGACAAAAAAAATTTCATACATACATACATACATATATATATGATATGTGAATCAAAAACACTGTAAAAGTGGATTGGCTTTTTCGTTGTTAAAAACACAGTAAAAAAATATTCCACAATACTGCATTATGCACGTAAATAGGCGAAAATTTCAAAGTTAAAAACAAACTTTGACACCTTTTAATAATAAACTCCATATATATTCCTTTGCTTTTAACAAAGAAAAACTTTCATTTTGTGCTTATCCCTATGTATATCTCACAGAAACTCTAGTCAATGTCCGTTGTATCTTCAATTACTGAATCCCAATTAAATTCAGTGACACTTTGCCTTGATGGTAACTCGCCAAGATGCTGAAAACGTTGAACAAAATACGGATCTCGATCTCTAAGACGTCGAAACCTTTGAAAGGCAAGCTTCGTTGCGAATTCGTATAATTCAAGATCCAACTTATTGAGTCTTCGTACAGTATCCAGCTGTTCTGGAGTTAAAGTTGCCATTGTAGCGGCACTAAGTGTAGCATTATGTTGTTCAAATGCTAAAGCGAATCTCATTCCAAAAGTTTCTTCAAAAGAATATTGCCCAACCTAGCAATAATAACTATTAATAATTGCATATATTCGTCAATGTTAAGAATCGATAAATTTTTAATTACAGTAAAATAATTCTAAAATATTTGTAAATAGAAATAAACATACATAAATAACGACAAAAAAATATGGCATGTATTTTATGAATTAATACATGCGTTTCACTCGGCATGTGAGTATCTGTGCATATGTTCATATATATGTACATGTGTAATTCAAGTATTTAATTCAAGATATCAAACCGAACGGGCAAATAAAATATACCGGAAAAAAAAACCATTTTAATTATTAACTTTTGAAATTTTTTTAAAATTTTCATATCTTTTTATAAAGCAATAAATTTTCTTTACAATAATTATTTGAAAAAAGAAAAAAAGTAGAAAGGTGAAGGAAAAATAATATCATAATTTGACATCTGAGATTGATAACAGTATGCAAACGCGGCAATATTTTTTGATATTATCTCGTAAGCTTTCTTAAAATTAATAAATATAATAATGATTTTTAATTTTAAAAGAGGCTTTTATAAAGGCATCTGTATAAGTGTATTTATTTAGTAGCTAAAAATTAGTTTAAAAAAATACTTACTTTTTGATATTCCGTGAGCATAAAAAATGGCATGAATTTCAAGTTATGTTTAGCACTTGCGAGCATAAGTTGATCCCTATCCATACCACTAAGAGATGAATTATAGCAGCCGACAAGAGAAAGATCTGATAGCATTCGAGTCTGTCGATTACTTGCCAAATTATACGGACAAGCCATAAACTACAAAAATTATAAAATTTTTTTTACATTTTTATAAATTTTGCACTGATCTAATAAAAACTAAAATATATTAAAGTGTAAAATTATAAGAACAGAACTTTTGTTAAAATAATTCACAACAACTTTTTATTTACCTGTTCCAAAGTCACTCCCTTCCAATTAGGACCTGAATAACACTGAGGTATATTTGTCTGAGCACCTCCACACCAATGTCGAGCACCTCTCCAAGTAGCTCCCCTTTGCACATGTCTAAACTCAGATAAATATCTTGCCACAGGATGCCGAATTATTGTAATGTAAAAATATCTTCGCTTAACATTATCGCCTTCAATTTTATCTAATTCAGAATCAACGCAACCTGTTAATTCTGTCCAGTCGGCATGTAATCCACATTTCCACCCAGTGGAATATCTTGAAAATAGCCAGTTTTCATTTCGATTTGGACGGAAACAAAAGCAACGCTTACGTCGCCTTTGACATGAACATGGTTTTTGTAGATCAAGATCACGAACCAAATGTTTACCAAATAAAGTACCTCCTAAATAATTTTCTTTGTTAAGAATGCGATCTAGTTTTTGTTCCTTTTAATTTAATTATTTTGTTTTACTATTCTTTTTTTTACTAATTACAAATACTAACTTCAATGAATATATTTGTATAAAGATTAATTAAAAACAATAGTATTTTCTTCAATTAACTTCATTGTAATTTAATTTGTATTTGACTGATGGGTGATCAAGTACTTTTTTATAATATTTGAAATGAATGAAAATTAATATCTACTTAGAAATGATAAGCTGTCATTATATTACTTATTTATTTGTTTAATTAGAATATTATTAATTTTCTTTACACAGATAAAAAGGTAATGTAAATTTCCTTTGTAATTTTAAAATGTCAATTTTAAATAATTTCTTAAATTTAAAAGATTTATTATAAAATCATTTTATTTGTTATAATTTAAATAAAACAATTTAAAGTTATAAATTTATATTATTTTGTTTAAGGTCTTATTTATTTACTTAAAAATATTGCTCATGATAAGTAATGACTGTAGTTTTTATGTTGAATATTACATTTCAATATTTTTGATATAAATTTGTAAGCTTTGCATTTATATAACGATAACAAAATAATGCAAAGAAACAATCTTATAGGTATATTGATGAAAAAAATGTTTTTAGCACTATTATTGTATCGATGAATTTTGACAATTTTAATAATACTAAATTTAGACAGGGGTGATAAATTTAAAGTATCATTTTCATACCAGTCTTTTGAATGTGCAGGAAAACCATCACATCGTGTGCATTGATATCGAACTGAAAGGTATCGTTCAGAAAAATATCGTCATATCCAAGACTTCCTTGAATGCTCTGTAGCTTAAATGCAGGATGTACTGGAAAAAAATTGTTCTTTTCTGCATCAAGCAAGTTAGATCCTAGGCCTAATGCATTACCTAAGGAAAAGACAGATTTTAAATGATAAAATGAGAAAGCACATTGGAAGCAAACCAAGAAAGGCTTTAAATTATAAAAAGAAATATCATAATTTAAAAATAAAAATTAGCGGAAAAGTATTTATATCTATAAGTTTCGTTGTAAAAATAAACCACAAACGTATGATATTATTGTAATAAATGTAATTTGAAAGACAATTTATCTACCAATAATAGCTTCAGAATGGCAATATGATGAAAAAGCTGTAATTTCGAGTAAGGTCGGTTATTGTGAAATGTTGAATATAATAACCATGAATATGCATCTAGTTTTAAAGAAGCAAAGAGTGTAACATTTCAACGAAAAAAGGGTGAATATTTTTCTATGGGTGCGTGCATTGTGTGCGGCTAAGCGTGTGCGTGCGGCTCCGCGAGTACGAGTGCGTGTGGTCTGTCCATGCGTGTAAGTCCCTCGATGCAAAAGAACCGCGTCCAGTGTATCAAATCAAAGGTCCCGGCGACGAGGGAAGAGCATAAAGTGATGTGCCTCTTACCCGAGATGAGGGTCTCGGAGAATCTCGTGGACTCCTTGGGCTCGCGGGTGCTGAGAGCGCATACGTGGTCGGGGCAGAAGTAACCGAGGTAAAGCATGCCAGCGAGCGCAAGGAGTAGGCAGATGCCGACGATGCTCCTGAGGCTCGAGCACCTCGCCGACCTCGAGTCGGGCATCGCGGAGCTCGCGAAGCCCTCGCCCGGTCCGAACAGGTCACTACGCCTCGACCCCGTCCTCGTCCCGTTCCTCTCCGGTACTCGCTTGCTCATCGCTCCCCATACTCCTGGCACTTGCTCGCGGGGCCGCCTCAGCGACTGGGCTCGCGCTCCGCGAGCTGCCCGACGGCGAGGCCAAGCTCCGCTCCGGGCTTCGCGCCCTCGGTCATGACGCCGCGCTCGGCTCCCCCTCCCGAGGAGGAAGCCGAGGAGGAGTGCGAAGCTCGCCACCCGATCGACAACCGTAACCTTACGAGTGTCGCGACGATAAGTCAATAACTGCCGAGGTAACGACGGACTGCGGACTGCGACTCGAGATCGACTCACGCGATCTTCGCCTCGACTTCTCGTACTGCGTCCGCTGCTCTCTCCCTAGTCTCGCCCCCTTCTAACTTAGCTCGCAGTGTCACAGCGTACGCTTGCTTTCTCTCTGTCTCTCTCTCTCTCTCTCTCTCTCTCTCTCTCTGTTTCTCCCCCACTCTCTGTGGCTCAAGGACGAATCGCAACACTCTCAGCATGCAACAAGAGCCTAGAGAGCCTGAGAAAGAGAGAGAGAGAGCGAGCGCGCGGGGGGAGGGAGGGAGGGAGGTAAAGAATGAAAGAGAGAGAAAGCGACGCGCGCATCGACGAACCCGTGGGATATCCTCCCCACCCGGGGAGCCCGACCCTCCTACGCTCGCGGTTTTGCAGAGCACCACGAGCGAGTAGTGCCACTGTGCAAATACGTACAAAAGTGCCTGCGACCCTTCGACGAGACTCGACCGCTTCCCTCCTCCTCTTCCTACTCCTCCAGCTCCGCCGCCGCCTATCCTACCGCAACCGCCCGCCGCCCTCCCATCCCGCCTCCGGCCAACCCCACGCACGGCGTTCCGCACATCAATGCGCCACTACGGCTATGAAGTATGAATCGCTATTTAAAATTCACGATACGCGCGATTGTGTGCCTCGGGGAGTCGAAGATACTGACATTTCCGTGTTTCACCATCCGTGCCCGGCTCCGTAATGTACCTCCCGAATCCAGAGTCTACCCCCCCCCCAACTTCCTCGTCGTGGCCCCTGCAGTAGAGCCTCGGTGCTTTCGTTGCCCGAAGGATCATCATCGCCTACGAGCGCACGCGACTTTCGAATTTCGGCGAGCCTCTTCCGCTGCCGACTCCTCTCTAACCCTCCGTCCCAAGATAATCCGAGAAACGGTCATTCGTCCATTAAGAGATTGATTTCTAAGCCCTTCTTGTAAGCACTGGATAAGATTCAAGTTGCATATCGTTGTTCTTTTAATGCCAGGATTGATGAATGCTCGAGCTCAGCCGTATCGTACGCTAGGATCGAATTCAATAAATCCAGTCATTCATGTTGAAGGATCGGGAATGTGATCCGCGCTTTTTCCTTCGACGTAGAGCGTGTACAACGAATCTCTATCGATCCCCGTCTCGCTCGCTCTCTCTCTCTCTCTCTCTCTCTCTCTCTCTCGCACTGTTCGAAAATGCTAAAGTTAAATTTAATACGAGTCGGACTGTATAAATTAAGCATCGGATAGGAACGCGCCGAATGCTGATCGCAGCCTCTCGCGCGTCGTGTCATATTCAAGGGGTCAATCTTCGATGATAAATCATCGCTAGTGACAAGGTCCTAATGCAAATGTGCGGCACACGAGAAAACACGAGGAGTGCTAGCAGCGTTAAAGGGTCACCAGCGAATTCGCGTGCGACGTTTGTGCTTTCCCTTAGTCGTCGAGCCTACAACACAGTTTCTCCTGTCTCCCTCGGGCAGCTACTTTGCTTATTGAGTATAGTACGTGCTGTTATGTTTCGAGTCTGGATACTTATTTCTTTGCCCCTCGCGCGACTGCCTCCTCCGTGTATGCGGACATGTACGTACACTTGCGCGTGACTTTTTTTTTTAACGCGCCCCCATAATTCCCCCGGAGCAAAAACGCTGCACGAAGCCGGAATTCGCGCGTCGCCAAGACTGCGACGTCGAGCGAGCCGGTCGACGATTAAAAAACTTACGTCCTTAGCTTTTTTGGCGATAGGACAAGTTTACGATGGACATCTGCTGCTTAGCGGCACATTGATTCAAGATGTGCTAGGACGGAAGGAAGCACAAATCTGGAAACCAGACGTCGGAAGCTTACGAGCTACCGAGCTAATTTCCTAGAGAGCAGTCGAGCACCTTCCCGACCTTCGACAAAGCAGTCACCGAACGCCTCTGTATTATATCTCAAAGTTATCCCAAGAGCTTCCGCTTTTAGCCTCTACGCATTGTCTTAAAGCATTATAATACTTCTGCATAGATGCGCGCAACTATGGACATTTCCAGTCATGGCTTTAAAAACCTTCATAATTGACTGCGCACGAATCCTGATTATACGGCTCTGCGATGCGATGGAGATCGACTATTATACAGCGTCCGTAATTGAAATTCCAATGAATACAAACATCTATCTGATACTCTCAAATGCTTTAATACATTTTTGTACGCTCATGATGCTTCTTACGTGTACCTCATTTTCATGCATGCGAAGACGCTCGTACATTTCGATGTACATAAAATTATTCAATCGTTTACACATGCATCGCATTACAAGAATCAGTGTCTTATCTCTTTTAAAAATGCGTTCATTATTCTACTTATTACTCGTCGCGAATGGAAAATTACCGTTGCAAATCAATTGAAAATAAATGCGGATATACGCATTTCAAGCAAATATTTCTATTTATAATATAAATGATACGTAAAACGGATAATACCCATATATATATTATTATTATAATATACGAATATATTTTGACCTCACGCTCTCGTAAAAATTTCAATACCTACCCATAAAAATCATAAACTTAAGATATTCGGGATTCTTTATGATCAATACGAAATATGAAAAATTTATTTTTATTTTTTTAATAAAACCAAAATTACGTGTAAAAAATCTTACGGAAAGAATAGTACAAATGAATACGTAAGACAAAATTACAAATAAAATATAAATAATATTGTACGTATAATGTTTTTAGTCTGCGCTCACTATGAAAACTTAAATTCTAACAGTATTTCAAATAGGCAATTTGATTTCAAGGGGATTTTTATACAAAATTTTACGACTTGCTTGCATAGATTTACAAACATTTACCAGACATAAAATAATAATGCACGTGGTATATAAAAAATAGCCTTTATTTTACAGTCTAAGAAAATTGTATTATTTAGTCAATAATGTTACTTACACATCCGTAATTGAAAATTTATTTTCATTATTACAAGTACAATGCTAGATGTAAAATAATAATTTGTGATTGTGAATTTTAAAATTATTCTCAATATTTTTCGCATACGTATTTATATCCTTTTAAAGGGAACATTGGTTATTGTAAGATTAAACTGGCGAAAAAATTGTTTGTCCAATCGCGAGCTTAAAAATCAGAAAAGTTTATTTCTAAAAGTAACACACCTTGCTGAAGATAAGACAATGGAAAAAAGTAGTGCCCGCCATTCTTAGAAAATAGTCTACCCACTTTACTTGGAAAACTTAAACGAGATCTAAGGGAGGGTGGCAACATAGAATTTAAAAAATGTCACTCAATGTAGCAAAAGGCATTACTTGATTTCATTTTATTAAAAGGTATGACATGTTTAAAAAAAATTTATATCCACTTTCCCCCCTTTAGAATCTCAATTTTTGCTCTACCGGTTTGTTAGACCCATTCAAAATTGAAAAAATTATATCATATTTGTTGCATACATCATTTTTAAATATAGAAAATCAATTTTTATAACTATATACATTTCTGTATTAATTAAATCTTTAATTTTAAATTAGTTTCGTAACCGATACAAATTTACATAAAATTGTTATTCTTAAATCATCGTTTCCATGTAAAGTGGCATTATATTCACCCGAATATTATATTTTCATTCGACAAAAAATCATTAATACGTCCAAATTTAACTATTATAATCAGATTAAAAGAAAAAGTGTTTACACATCACAAACAACAGAAATAATAATAATTATCTTGACCAATATGACCATCATAATCACAATTTTTTTTAAACAATTCGATAAAGATTTTACTATAGAAAGAATTAAAATTGGGCACATAGGCTTACTATTGTTTTTAATTTACTATTAATTTCCCTTGGATAGTATGCCGAAGATGATATATTAGTGTCAGATTATACCAGTTGAGTTATACGCGTTAAATTGAATCTATCCAAATCTTCTCAAACCTAAAAGTATATTATAATGTGTACATTGTGTACGTATTTTACGTTCACTTTAGTTCGTGTGCTTTTCGCGCTACGCAATTATGTTTGTCAAATTGTATAGCATAGTGTAGTGGATGTTTTTATTTGTTAATAATTTATTCATTTTTTTACATTAATGCTATAAATTTGATAGTCGATAAAAATATCTGAAGCTATGGAACAATATTAACATAACAAAAATATAAAATTGAAGTGTTGTGTAAACATTGATAAACAAGTATCGAAGATATTAGAAATGAGGTAAATTTTTAAATCTTGTAATAAATCTTGTAGCTCAAATCTTAAATGTGTTTAAAAAATTAGTAAATAGACAAACATTTGCGATTGTATTTAACATAACCTAAAACGACAATTTATTATCAATGATTAATGCTTCTTATTTTTTCATAGTTCATCAGATGTAGATGTATTAGAAGCTAGGATTTCTAATTTAGAAAAAAAAATATTTGGCTTAAATAGAGTACCAAGTGCTCAAGATAAATTGCCTGAAAGTAATGTTATTGAAAATCTTTCTTATGCAAATACATTAATAACAGCTGCATTATCCGGTCGAGATAAATTTAATACGTTAGCTCAAAAGCTACAAGAAATTGATATCTGTTATACAGATGTTGAACCAACATGTTTACAAACAGATGCTAAACGTGAATATATTTTGGCCATGGAACCAGAAATTAGACAAAACTTTAGACAATTAAAACAATTACAAGAATTATTACCAGTATTGAATAGTGATCGTTTTAATAATATACCTGAATTATCGAAAACACTGCAGAACCTGACATTAGAATATAGCAAACATAGCCAAGAAGCAGATTTAGTAAATACAGCAACAAGAACTGCAATATCCAAATATAATGAAATAATTACAAACATGTCAATAGTATTAATTAAATTAGATGAAGAAGTGACTCAATTAGAAAAAGCAGCTGAATTTAAGAAAATAGTGGATTAGATAATTGATTGGGATTTATAAAAATAATAATATTTTTAAACAATATCTTTTTAATTAAATGCTTTTCATTTATAAGTAATTACATGTTTTATTATTCTTATGTCATAAAACACTAGCATTCATATTAATGACTATTCACATACAATATTTATTATTTTTCAATATAATAACTTTATAACAATTTATTTTATTATAATACTAATGTATTATATACATTCATCTTATCAATACTTTGCTCTCTATTATTTAGAAAACACACAGAGAATACATTTTATTTACTATAACAGTTCTCATTGTATAAACTTACTTTACATAATCATCTGGAGTTTAAAATGTATCTATAAAAAACCAATAGAAAATATACGTATTTAATTTTTAAGTCTATTTGTTCTATACATTATTTACATCAGTTTGCCTAAGCATGTATTTCTAGTGTGCCTTTAATGATGCATTTATACATAATTTTTAACTTGAAATTGAATGCGTGCATTAAGTATTTTCTCAATTTTAGATTTACTCGTATCTTGGGAGCGTCTATGACAAAATCTTTTTTTTTTGGCACTTGTGAATTTAAATATTTTGCATACAATAAAATTGGATAAAAAGTCTTCAAATTATGATCAAATGTATGGTCTGTATGTCACACTTTTGTAAAGTGTATTGAGAACTCTTTATCCGTAAGAAAGCAATTTTAAATTGCTAGCTTTTTTCAAAATTTTAAAGCACTTTTAATCATAATTTAAACATGTGTCTGCAATGCTGGCACAGAGTTTCTTAGCCAAGAAAGAGCAGGGGCTAAACTAGAATATATTGCAGGATGACCTCTTGAACATCTACTGTGATGACTGAGTAAGCCTTGTATTTCCCATCTACCTGTTTCACTGACGCACATTAACGGTGCTCCTTCGTCATTCTGAAAGGGAATATATTATCGTCACACTTTTAATTTTTGCTCAAGATCGTTAATTTTTTTTTTTTTTTAACAAAATTAATAATTACATAGCAAGGTCCCTTATCTGTATCGGTGAATCCAGCACAAATATTATGCTTGGTTATAAACCCTGCATAATGGCTCGTAGCATTACACTCATCCGAATCGTAGGTAGGTACGGGCAAAAATTTCAAATATTGTTGTAAATCTACTTCTCCATTAACGGGGAATCCCCAACCAGCCGTAACACAAAGTTGCCGAGGCTGTAACGTTGACATTGATGATAATAATAATAAGCAAGGAACGAATATCTCTATACAATTACAAAAAAAAAACCTTTTTTAAAACGTTTAATGTGCGTACCTGGAAAGGTTGACTCGGAAGACACACGGCACTAACATTCCTTGAAAATGGCAGTGGCTCGGACAATTCAACAAGTGCGATATCGTTATTGTATAAAAATTGATTGTATTTCACTTGAGGATAGGGAACAATGTCCTTAACTTTGTATGGTTTGAGAAGATTTCCCCCGACAAAAAGTTGCCACCCACTGCTTTGTCTATTGCTAAGTTAATGTTGTTTATTGTTACTTTATGTAAAGGAAGCGTGTCAATTGTGATGCATAAATAATAAGAATTAATTAGATACCTATGAATGCACGAATAACTAGCTAAGGCATACATTGGACTAAGTACACTGGCTGTACATGCAGCTCCATATTTTGATTCCTTCAAAAGAGCAACGCTAGACCATTGCCCCTCGCTCGCACGGGTTCCTCCTACCAATCGAGCAGTCGGACCAACACTTTCATGAGATCCACACGTAAATTCTTGACACGAAACTTCCACGATTTTTCCAGACTTGCAAGAAGTTTGTTTTTCCAAATTCATAATAAGCGTCGAGTTGGGGCTTGCATTCGCGACCAACTGCAGAAAGTGCTCGTGCTTTCCTTGCTCGGTGAATTGAGTTGACTCCGATGAGGCGAATCCTAAGGATCTGCAATATTGATCGCTGAATTCTTCAGTCCACCCATCGGAACAAATGTATCTATAATCGCCGCTAAATTGTCTGAAATCAAAGAGTTGAGCATTACGTCTGCTTCTTGAAAGAATTGGTTTTAACACGACTGCTTAAAATAATACAAACCTAATTTTCAAGAGACTACTTCGCGTTCCGAATTCATTATCTTTGCCATCTTTATCGATTTCAATAATGTCAGTAGTATTCTGATTGAAATCACTCAAACAATTCCACTCGTCCGACCTATCCGGGCAGTTTTCAACTCCGTCGCACAACTGGTCTTTAGGTATACATCCCCCAGTATCACACTTAAACTGATCGAGAGCACACTCACACAACTTTTCATCCTCTCCGTTCACGCATTCAGCAACACCATTACAGTGCCACGTTAGTGGTATGCACCATTGTTCATTGGGGCAAAAATACTCGTCATTGCCGCAGCTTTCGGAGCAAGAATACTCGTCGGCGTGATTTTCACAGTCGGAGCGACCATCGCACTGCGACAGCACTGGGATGCATCTTCCTAAAATGCAATTGATTAATACTCGTTAAAATGTGCTTAAATTGATAAAACGCATAAAATTGATAAGTATATTACCGTTCGGGCACTGAAATTCATCAAAGTTGCACTTCCATTTTTCGCATTCTCTCTCGTCGCTATCGTCGTCACAATCAACGATTCCGTTACAAACAAGATGCCGTTTCAGGCATTGGCCACTAGCACATTGGAAATTCCTTGGGCATCCTTCTTCTTCGCAATTGATTTCATCCGATCCGTCGGAGCAATCGTTTTCTGAATCACATTTAGCGGAAAGATTAACGCAGTAGGCTCCATCCCTCGAAGTTCCATTCAGACATTGGAATTGGCCACTTTTACATTTAGAAAAGAAGCCTTGTGGAGCAATCTGTTGATCGTTTAAAATAACTACTGGAATTTCTGCTTGTTCTGGTTGAATGCCAGAATCATTTACTCTTGAAAGGAGAGATTCGCTTTTTGCATCCATCAACTTTTTCATATTTATAGTATATTCGTTATTTTTGGTTTCGTTATTTTTTGTCAAAGAATCATCGATTAAAGTTGTATTGGCAATATTCTCTTCCAGAACGCCATGCAACAATAACATGGTAGAGCTGTTAAACTCAGCCTCGTCTTCCATGTTATGATACTTTCCTGCATTTATATTATACTCTGGCATCTCTGTTGCAATCATTTGCTGATTGTTAAGCATTCTATTAACAGAAGGTTCAGTAACATTATTATCATTCTCCTCTACGGCTTCTGACACGGGAATGAAACTAAGATATTTCGCTGTACTGGTACTCAATTCAGTTTGATTCTGCATATTAATATTACTGCTAACATTATTCGTCTGTTGCATGTTAATGATTTTTAATTTATTTCTTAAATTTATGTTCGAATCAGATGTCGCCGATGTTAATTTTGGTATATTATTGTCATCTACAATTCTACTGCTTTTGGTGCCAGAAATTATTGATTCTCTGGGATTTAAAATATTCACAGGTATATTTGTAAATGTTTCAAAATTTAGTTCTTTTTCTTTTTTGAATTTTATTTGTGGATCGTCGGATTTTAAAACTTTCTTCGCCTCATCCTTCTCTTCTAATGGCACAACTCGAAGCTGTTCATTATTCAATTTTTCTAATTGACGCATTAATTCAAATTTCTCAGTAGTAGTAGTAAGGAGAAATTTGTACTTGATTGACTGAGGTGTGGTGTCATCTAAAATAATTTCTGAAACTGGTTTAATATCATCTGTTACGTAGTTTGTTTTTTTATTAACCAGATCAGCATTTGAATTATGTTTATCGGATACTTCATCAACTTTATTATCATTCACTGTCAATTGTAGACGTTCATTAGTCCTGTTGGTTGATTCTGGCACATCTTGTTCTTTTAGCTTACTTAATTTTAATGTTCTATTAGATTTTAATGTGCCATTAATATCCAAAGCGTCCTTTTCATCAATCAACGATGACTCGTCAATTCTTTTACCTATTTGAACAGACAATGTTGACTCTGTATGTTGTTCTTGTTTGCTATTATCCGTTGTTACTAATTCTTCAGGTAATATTGGAATTTGTTCCGTAGTTTTACCATCTGTATGAAACATTTTTGGCAAATTAGTGGTTAAAGTTATTTCTTTTTCAGATTCTTGTTGAGTTACTTGTTGAGTATTAGTTCTTTCTATACTTTCAGTCGTCGATATGTCGTTTTGAATTTCAATTGGCAAAATTGGTACTTGTGATGTCATACTTGGATCTTCTGAATGCCTATCAAATCCAGTATCAGTTGTCGACTGTATACTATGCCCAGACGGTAATTTATTAACGCGTTCGATATCAATTTTCGAAACAGTATAATCGTGCTTATTTTCTTTGTAAGCTTTTTGAATTTTTTTCTCGTCTTTTTTAATATGCGATGAAATATCTATTTCATTTTTTTTGAATCCTTTTGGAACAGACTCATCCGTAATATCATTGTACAGGTCTTCAGCATTTTCTTCGCCTCTGTTAATTGCGGTTAATACTCTATTATCGTGTTCACTAATATTATCAATGGAATAATTAATTTGCTTAGATCCGTCTTTTGATCCTTCGCCTGAAAATGTCTTTACGGTACTTGAACTGATATTATTAATTTCAGTTTTATTTAAGGCAAAGTCGGTATTTATTTCATTTTTCGCTCTTCCAGAATACTCAGACGTAATTGCTTCAACCATTGTATCATTGACACTTCCTGCAATAACATCCGTCACGTTCGATTCGGATGGATTTAGATTATTTTTTTCATCTTTATCAAGACGTGGAGCATTTTTAACATACTCATCATTTAAAATTGACTCGTTTTTTAAATTCTTCGAGAGACTCATATCTAAAGATAGTTCTGTAGTTGTACGTTTATCTGTATATGATTCCATGGTTGTTTCTTTTTCAGATGTATATTTTTCATTTAATCTTCCAACAGTAGCTGATTCATCTAAAAGTGTGGTTTCGATTGGTATAATTGGTAAATTTTCGAGTTCCATTCTTACGTCACTGGATGAATCATTCTTTGTAGCACTAATGGGATGTAATCCATTATTTGCCTCTGTAGATGATTCATGGGTAATAATTTCTGCCAGTGTCGGAATATTAAATTCCGTCGATATTTCTAGTTTTCCATTACGATTTAGAAAATCTAGTGACTCGCTTTTCGAATCTGAAGATGATGACGGTTCACTCGTAGATTCGGTAAAAAATGTCATTTCAGTCTTACTTTCAATATCAAATTCAGGCTGCACTGTTGTTGCTTTATATAGTTCTGTATTAGATTTGTCATAATCATCTGTCTCCATGATTGATACTGTAGTATGTTCAGATAATGTATGTGAATCCATGACTGATTTTGTAGAAATTTCTAGTTCAAGGGCTTTCATTTTACTTTCATTCATAAAAGGTGATATACTTCCATCTTTAAAATCACGTAAGTACACAAGTTCTTTCTCACTATTATTGGATAGTTTATATCTTAATTTTTCAATTCCTTCAACATTAAAATCTACCAAAGCTTGTAATCCCTTTTTAAATTCAGTAGATGGTACTGTTTGATTAGTTACGGCTTTCAAATCTGGTATAATTTTAGATTCAGTCGTTACTTCATATTCAAGATTGTAATTTACAATTGATTTTGACTTATTTTTTAAAGTAAAATCTGACTTGATTTCTGATTCTACAACTAATTCCGGTTCGATTGTCGGTTCAGCAGATGGTTCTGGTTTACTTTCCGGTTCAACTACAGATTCTGATGGTTTTATATGTTTTTCAACTGATTTCAATTTACTTTTTGATTCAGCCGTTGATACTCCTTCAATTTTTGAGTCAGCAGCTAATTGTGAATCACTCTCTGACCGAGAAACTAATACCAATTTGTTTTGAGATTCAGTAATTGGTTCAGGTTTATTTTTTGGTTCATTTAATGACTGTTTTCCTTCATTAGATTTAATAAATTGTTTAGAATCAGTTTTTGGCTTAGCAATTAATTCTAGTTCTAGCGCAGGATCAGCTAATGGCCCTGGATTTGTATTATGCTCAGCAGCTAATTCTGATTCATTTTTAACCTCAGCTGTTGGTTTTGTTTTACTTTTTGACTCAGAATTTGATTCTGGTTCACCATTTGGTTCCAAATTTTTTTCTAGTTTACCTTTATGTTCAGAATTTGATTCAGTACTAGGTTTTGATTCTCCTTTTAATTCAGAACTCGGTTGCGGTTCACTTTTGGGCTCAGAACTTGGCTCTGGTTCACTTTTGGGCTCAGCACCAGGCTCTGGTTCACTTTTGGGCTCAGAACTTGGCTCTGGTTCACTTTTGGGTTCAGCACCAGGCTCTGGTTCACTTTTTAGTTCGGAACTTGCCTCCGGTTCACCTTTTGGTTCCAAACTTGGCTCTGGTTTACTTATGGGCTCAGCACCAGGTTCTGGTTCACTTTTGGGTTCAGAACTTGGCTCTGGTTCACTTTTGGGCTCAGCACCAGGTTCTGGTTCACTTTTGGGCTCAGAACTTGGCTCTGGTTCACTTTTGGGCTCAGCATCAGGCTCTGGTTCACTTTTAGGCTCAGCATCAGGCTCTGGTTCACTTTTGGGCTCAGAACTTGGCTCTGGTTCATTTTTGGGTTTAGCATCAGGCTCTGGTTCACTTTTGGGCTCAGAACTTGGCTCTGGTTCACTTTTGGGCTCAGCACCAGGTTCTGGTTCACTTTTGGGTTCAGAACTTGGCTCTGGTTCACTTTTGGGTTCAGCATCAGGCTCTGGTTCACTTTTGGGTTCAGAACTTGGCTCTGGTTCACGTTTGGGCTCAGCACCAGGCTCTGGTTCACTTTTTGGCTCAGAACTTGGTTCTGGTTTACTTTTGGGCTCAGCAGCAGACTCTGATTTACTTTTTAGTTCAGAACTTGGCTCTGGCTCAGTTTTGGGTTCAGAACTTGGCTCTGGTTCACTTTTGGGCTCAGAACTTGGCTCTGGTTCACTTTTGGGCTCAGCACCAGGCTCTGGTTCACTTTTGGGCTCAGAACTTGGCTCTGGTTCACTTTTGGGCTCAGCACCAGGCTCTGGTTCACTTTTGGGTTCAGAACTTGGCTCTGGTTCACTTTTGGGCTCAGCACCAGGTTCTGGTTCACTTTTGGGCTCAGAACTTGGCTCTGGTTCACTTTTGGGCTCAGCACCAGGTTCTGGTTCACTTTTGGGCTCAGAACTTGGCTCCGGTTCACTTTTGGGCTCAGCACCAGGCTCTGGTTCACTTTTGGGCTCAGAACTTGGCTCTGGTTCACTTTTAGGCTCAGAACTTGGCTCTGGTTCACTTTTTGGTTCGGAACTTGGCTCCGGTTCACTTTTGGGCTCAGCACCAGGCTCTGGTTCACTTTTGGGTTCAGAACTTGGCTCTGGTTCACTTTTAGGCTCAGAACTTGGCTCTGGTTCACTTTTTGGTTCGGAACTTGGCTCCGGTTCACCTTTTGGTTCAGAAATATATCCTGATTTTTTTCTGGATTTAGAACTTGAGTTTAATTCATTTTTAGGCATAAATGGCGAGTCAGGTTCAGTTTTAGATGTGAGTGTATGTTCTTCGTGTTTATTGTATAAACCATAATGAGAATCATGCCAGTTATTGTCATCTGCATTAAATGCATCATCAGGTAATCTACTTCTGCCTTGAATATCATCCGAAATCGTTTCATCAAAATTGATATTACTTAAATCGTTGTCATGGATACACTGCTTACCACTTTTATCTAAAAACATGCCTTCAGAACACATGCAAGTAAATCTTCCTTCTATATAATTGTACACACACATATCACTGCATCCCATATTTCTAGAATAACATTCATCAACAAGGGATTTAAGTTGTAATCGATTTACATGATATTTACCAACAACACTACCATTTTGTTGAAATTTATTTTCTAAATAATTTTCATTATCCTCTGGTTTTTCCAAAATAGGTTGACTAATACGAAATTTAACCTCGCCTTCTTTAGACATAGAATAAATTTTAATTAACGGGATAGCATTATTTAAGCGTAACAACTCGGCTAAATTAGTTTCAATGTATTTAGCAACATCTCGATATACTCTTGATTTTGGATTATTCATATCCTCATTCCATTGTAAATCATCTAATTTAATAAGACCATCCAATGCTTTAGGAACGAGCTTGTACAGCGTTTCATCTGTTGTGTGCCATGGTGGAAAGGTAGACTTAGCAGGAGGCGGACTAGATGGAGGATTCTTTATATATTCTTGACTTCCTGCCGCCTGCGCCTCATTAAATTGTCTATAACTAGTTTTATCCCCATTTAAAAGTGGTTGTGTAGCTTCTTGTGTAAGTATGACCCCTGCTAAAATTAAATAATAAATGAAATATATTTTTTAATATGATGCAATAATTTACGATTACGTATAAAGTAATCACTTACTTCCAGCCAATATGGCAATAATTGCAGCGATAGCTATTATGAGGAAACCGCATCCCCAACAAACAATTCTTCTCCAATATGAGCTTGTTGATCTTTTATCCTTTGTGACATAGAGTTTTTCTCCCCTGAAATACAAAAAAATTGATTAGCTTTCCAAACAAAATTTTTTAATTTTTACGTCAATCTAAAGCGATTTATACAGCTGTGCAGTATCCTGAATGTCAGCCGCTAATTTGCATATTAAAAGCTTCCTCCGTCTTGTTAAACCGATTTACACCTGAAGAACCAAGAGTGCTTTATTATTTCCTATGTGATGGTGTTAAAATTTTTTTCATGCCATCTGCGCCGTCAGGCTTTCCATGATGCTTACCGACGACAATTTTTGTATCTATTTGTATGATTCTCATATACCACGATACTTTTGTCGAAGACTAAACTCTATATTTATCTAAAATAGTCATAACTAACTCGTCTAATTAATGTACAAAACTATGGGATCGGACCAATGGGTCTGAGTCTAAAAAAACTAATGCCCCGATAGGTAATGAAGCGAGTTAGTGTGAATTCCTGGACCACATCATCCGTCTCGGACGGGGCGGGCGGGTTGGGGGTGGGGGGCGGGGGGGTTTGTGGGTACGATTCATTGAATAATCACACGAAAGCATCCCATGGCTTTGAAGTACCTGAGGGCTGTCAGCCAGTGGGAATAGTCGACCAGTCCGGCGGCCGGATCTCTCAGGCTGAGTCCCTCACGGCCAACACCCGGGCCCAAATCAAATCGGACTCCAGCAACAGTTGTTTCGACTTCTGTGTCGGGGCTTCTGCTAATTTTTTGGGTACAATGACTGATAAAAATACCAATGCAGGGAGTACTTAACTGTTATAGAAATTAACTTTCGCTCCCTGGTCGGTCATTTATAAGGTTATTAATATTCATACGTGGACACCAACAAGAGACAACGATAAGTTCACAAGGATAAGTTTGCGAGTAAAGGAGATGGGGACATAAGTACCGTGATAAATAAAACGTTTAACTGGGCTTGTTATTTTGTATTAATGCCATCGCATTCTTAAGCATGTATGATTATATTTACCTTATATATTTTCTGTGCTCATTAACAGGTACGAAATACTCTTCGTAAGGATCGGTCAGCAATTCGCAAGCTTCTTGATTCTTAGTCTGCAAGGTATTTGCCCCAGCATATGGTTTCATTGATACCAGTTCAAGATTCACAGCTTCAATTTGTTCTTTCTTATCATTAATGTCTGAAAGTTTTTAAGCTTATATGTAAAAGCAAGTAGCTAAATTGCTTAAGTGTAAAATTAAATTCTACGTGATTTCAAACACGTTTACTTTTCAATATATTAATGGCTGCGTTAAGCTACACGATTAAATTTAAAAAATTTCAAATTGACTTTCTTCTTTCTTACATCACTGGTTGACGACCTTGATCAATCATGTGGAAATATCGGGGATAACTTAGCTTGACTATTCAGGTCATATTGAGATATCGACCGATATCAATAGTTATCAATTAAAAAAAAAACGAATATTTTCCGTACTTAATAACAACCATTGTTAAATGCACACGAGGTAAAAAAAACTTTCATCGTCAAGTTTGTAATAAGTGCATATCAAACAATATTAAAGAAAAAGTTGCCTAAATTAAATGTTTGGAAAACATGTTTCGATCAAGTGTAATCAAATCAGTCACATATGAACTGTAGAACATGCGAATTTATTAGTCGAAAGTCATATAAATGAAAAAAAATTTTCTTTTATATTCATAATGTTTTATGTTTATTTTTCAAGGAGTAGAATTTAGTTACGTATATTATAAAAGCATTTATGAAGTACGTATAATCTATTTCACATAAGATTTAAAGAATTTTTAACATTCTATTGAATACTAAGCGTAACATTTTTTCGAGTTAGCCGTTAATGATTAAAATACATGCTTATTACGAAAGCGTAGAGCTTATATAAGCCAATTTGTAGTATTTACATATATTCAAGTTTTAGATATGTTCATTAATTAAAAAAAAGCAGAAATTTTTTGTAAATTTAGAATTGATCAAAGCTATTTATAAAGTATTGTAATTGATCAGCAGACAAAAAACTTGCAGTTTTGGATTTGTAAAAAGAATTTCATACTGTGAAATCTGTAAAAATATAAACGCAATTGCTGTTTTATATTTGAACGTTTGAAAGCAATCTTATCAATGAATTAAAAATAAAAATTTTATTTGTCGTAAAGGATGAAAATCAATTTCTAGTACGAAAAAAGTGTGCACTAAATTACGATGAAATACTTCTTACTATGTGACAATACACAGTTTGAAAAGTATCAGGACAATAAAATTGCAAGCCATGATTACAATATTAATTTGTATTTGCTTAATCTACTAAATAATTTTTTTTACTCTACTATAACTTTTACGTAAAAAATTTTTTTCGTTTAGTTTTTGAGATTATATGAGAATTGCGAAATTGATCACCCTCATTTTTGTAGGATGGATATATTTTTGTAAATAAATGTTTGCACCTGGTAAAATGGTATATCAAGTTTTAAATGATAAAATTTTTTACATTATAGCAAATAAATACTGCATGTATCTAAATTATCGATAAAGCTTGCATCTAGTAAATAATTAGCTGATAAATTAAAAAATGTTAAATAGTTTTGAGATTGTTTAAAAAATTTAATCGTGAAAATTTAATCGTGAATTAAGTTTTTTTTTAACCTCAATAATAATTCAATAAATAATGATAAAAAGTATTGAAATTATAAGGTATAATGCTAACCGCTTCTATAGATCTGAATACCTAATATTTCTTTGCACAAATCGTAAAGTAACTTTTTAGTTAATCAACACGATTAACCAATAAGAGCACGTATAACAATGGAAAACAATAAAAACAAAATTAGATTGGCCACAAAAATGTATGATACCGAAGCTAAAGTTTCGTTACAAACTTATTACGGGCGATCATTTGTTCAAAGCGATAGCGCTGAATTATTAATCGTAGAGTCAAAAGCAGGTTGGCTCGAGTAAAGAGGGTTGGGTCAGGTGAAGAAGTGTCTATCGACTCGAGCCTCCCCGCCTTCAACAGATCTTACCATTATTAGCAACGCTCGTGACGGTCGAGTTAAGAAAGCTGACGTCGTTATTGTTGCCGTTGCCATTGAAGCCGTTGAGCTTCGGCTTCGAGGTGCCGTTGAGGGGTGCGGGCGTCTTCTCCGGGACGACCTCCTCAGGAACCTCGATCCTTGTCTCGCCGGCGGGCTGCAGAGGCTCATCGGGGCTCGTCCTCGGGGCCTCGACATTCTGTTGCTGGGCCGCGCTCTCCGAGTTGTCGTTGTCGGGTCTTGGAGGCTCGACCGCGCTGTCGCTCCCTTTCACCGGGGTCTCCTCGTCATGGCTGAAGGCCGGGTTGTCGGTGCCGCCCTCCCCGTCGCCCGACATTCTGCACGCGCTGCTGCTCCACGAAGTCTATCACCACGACTCGTGCCCCGCTGATTCCCTCGCTCGGCCAGTCATGCGGTACTTAATCTACAAAACGAAGAGCCTGTGAGTCTTGGTCTTTTTGCGCGTGGAGATGCGACTCCTCTTCGCTTTTGCTGATCCTGGTCCCTCTCCCCACTCCTCAGCCACCCTAACGTTTCATCACCGGCGCGTACCTCGTCAGGAAATCATCGGCAAGTGACCGCGCGAGTATCATTCCGTGCAGCGAAAATAGTATTGTATAAATAGTCGTTGCACGAGGGTCCATCGACTTAAAGAGGATATCGGAAATTTTATTAATGTACTCACAGCGCGAAACGGAATACTAAACGTATTATTAAAGACGCACTGCCTTCCGATAAAAAGTTCATAACATCGGGATGGGAGCTTAAGGTCTCAAACCTTCGGCATATTATATAGCATAGTTTGAGTTGTGCTTGCTAGAAACTCAATAAGAGTAGGGAAAGAGCCAGAGAGTCAGAGAGAAAGAGAGAGAGAGAGAGAGAGAGAGAGAGAGAGAGAGAGAGAGAGAGAGAATGAGAGAGAGAGAGAGAGAGAACACTTGATGGTTACAAGGGCTGTGACGTCATTAAAGAAGAAGTTTAAACGTGCAGATCCTTCCTCTGGTTCTCAAAGTCCCAGAGCCTACTCCCTCTCTCTTCCTTTCCTTTTATCTTTTTACGTATGCCTCTCTCGCTCTTTCTCGTTCGAGAATCTTACAGCACATACGCGCGTACATGGAAGAACGTACACAGCGGAGCCTCGGTTTCAACGACTTTGCGAGCTGCTATCCGCGTACTTCTTTTTGTCTTTTAAAAACCTACTTCATTCTTCCTTCCCCTCCCGACCGCCCCTCCGGCCTCGGTTTCCCTCGAATCTTCAACTTCTTTCTCGCTCTCGTCGTCTATCTCTCCTCTTCTCTCTGCCCTCGCGTCGTCCCTCCTCGCCGCTTCCCGCCAATTCCATCGCGCTGATTCTCGCCACGGCAGTCAGCGAGCGGCCCTTCCTGCCGCGTTCCCTGCTTTTTCCTTCTGCCCCTCCGGCCCGCCACCGCTTTTTTTTTTTACTTTTTGCACCGCGGGCGCGGAGCGAGCAGGAGGAGAGGCCGAAGAAACGAACCCCGGGGATCCTCGCAACCGACTCGGGTCGTCTTGAGAGATGCCTAACTCAACATGCCTGAACAAGCAGGAGAGCCACGCATAGGCGCGCGCTCGCTCACCGAGAGCCAATACACGGCAAACGGAGGCGCAACATTGCCGCTGGTGGTTCCACTCTCGGCATTATATGCCCCTATACGCGCCCTCCCCCCCCCTCCGCCGTCTTATTACACCGCGAGGGAAAAAATGATCCCAAAGGGGATCACTCTTTTCTGCGCTGCGCCTCGAGACGGGCTCGTCATTTTGCTGACATCCCCAGGCCGGGATGATAAATAGAGCCGCGCGATGCCGCAGCCATCCAGAAGGGATCATCGAATCTAGTCTCGTAAGCCCGGGACAAAGTTACAGACGGTCCTACGCGTGACGCGGATCCGCGACAAAGGGTAACGGATCTTGAATCTGTTATCCGGCGATTGAAACTTCAATAATCCTGATCTACCGAATAGCTCTGTCGAAAGTTCAAATTTTAAAACGATAGCTCGCGTATTAGGCACTTTTCATGGCTTGTGTAGAGGACCAATTCTAATAGACCGCTTGCTCTCAGAGTAAATCGATCTTGTATTCGCTGCTCAAGCATTGGGAATTGAGTCGGTCGAGTCGAGGCACCGAATAGGGCCGAGCCTATCCAATGCTGATCGCAGAATTGTAGCATTTGAGATAAGAAGGTAACAGGTTTATTATTTAGAGGCGGAAAAATCTTTACAAAGATTTCCAATGCTCCAACGCTGTATTGGAGTTCCCCGTAGCATCGGCCTGATCGCGAGCTACGATTGTGCGTTCGAACCAAGTCCAGTCGTATTGTTCGGTAATGAAGTCGTTCGCGTGTGCATCCGTGGAAAAGGCGGAGGCCACCCTGGAACGAAGAACGCTGGCTTTCGAGGGGAAGGCGCGGTCCACGGGCGGAGTGGAACCGCTTCGATTTCGCCGATGCTCGGTTGAATATTTTGGAAGCCCACGGAGACAGAAGCCCTTGGCTGTGTGCGAACGCGCGCCGGCGAGGCTACGAGAAGCCATAAAAATCCCGATTCCTCGGGCACTCAAGGCCCGGGCGCTCGCAAAATTTGACGACTCTCGAGTGGTGGCGGTCAGCTCGCAAGGGGGATAAAAGTAATAAATGAAATCGAAAAAAGGAGCGAGGCGAAAAAAAGGTAAATAAAGCCAGGCGTCGCCGAGCGCCGTCGCCTCGATCCCTCCCGGGTCCTGGAGGGAGCTGCGCGATGCGCGCACGCAAACGGGCATCGAGAGCCGGCACGCAGGGGAGGGCCCCCCCCCCCTTCCCAGAGAGGTGGGCCTCCGCTGGCTCCTCGCGCCCGAGGGGCAAACGAGCGGCAGCCGGTCTCCCCGGCGATAGGATGCCGAGCGAAGCCGAGAGCGGCTCTGCGTTGGCCTGTGAGCGCGGCCCTGCTCACGTACACAGGACGAAAAGTGGTTGACCCTGAACCGAGCGGAGCCGAGCCTGCCACAAAGGACTGAGTCACCGGTCGCCCCCTCCCACGAAGGGCGTCCCCTCCCCGGGGCCCCGCGTCGCCCCGCCCGGTCGCATGCAGCACCGCTGACGCCAAGGCTCCGGTAACCGAGGCCATGCCGCGAGACTTGGAGAGGAAGGACTGCCTCCAGGACGCGGCCCCCCTTGCCGTTGTGCCCGAGTTCCGAGCCGGCTGATCCACGGGCCTCGGCTCGTTCGAGCGGAGTGCTCGAGCCCTTGGAGGGAGTCCCCGGGTATCCGCTCCTAGCGGAAGGCGCCGATATACCGCTCGCTTTCGATTCTCACGGTCCGGGCTGCCACTGCGATTACGCTCGCCTCGCGGAGGATCCCGCGTCCGTTACGCGTCCTGTGGAAGATCCTACGTCCTGTGCTCGCGATGGGCTGGGAGGCCCAGTGACGACCTCTTATCCATATTATGACTGTTGTCGAATCAAGGCTTTCGGAGTAATCTAACTGCATCGTCTGCTCGCGATTAATTAGCTTGGAAAGCTAACGTCTCGAGCTCCTCGATCGTTCTCGCTTCGAACAATCGGCCTGTCAGTGTGGGACCAAATCCACTCTAATTGACGTTTTCGTAGTGGTGCGAAACCGAGCCTTGCCGCGCTTCTTATTAAAAGGACTTTTCTGCTTTATATGTACCGTTTTAGTCCTTTACTTACTCATCGTTTCACATAAAATGTTGAAGATGTCGACTTAATTAAATTTAATTATACAACTGAATCTTATCGTTACTTAAATCATCTCCTTCCTTTACCAATATTCTATTGTACTTTCTCATCGTGACTAATGACAATTTTATAATCTCTCGCTGTAAATTGGGTCAAAACTTATTTTTTTTTTCAGATATCGTTTCACTTCATAAGACCGCTTGACACAAAATATCAGGCCTTTGGACCCATCATAACCATAATCGTCAACATTCTCCTTTCATTCCAAAAAATATTTAGGATGCGTTGAGAGAAATTTAATTGCATTGTTAAAAGGTATTTCTACTTATCAAACAATTGTTTTTATTTGTATTGTATTAGCCTATAGAACACATTTTTTTCTTTAAAACTATTCTGCAATGTCATTACCAGAAATTTAAATCAATAAAAAATCTAATATTATATGGTAAGGAATATTGTTTTGGTCATTGAGTTTAGCAATTAAACATAAGCAGTCAAAAATTATTAAACATTAAACACTAGATAATATATTTATAAATTCACATAATTGCCTTACAAATAAAAACTTCAATAGTGTAGCAATAAGTCCTAATGTCAGCTTTTTAATTAATCAGAATATATTTCATCAGATATAAGTTATGCAGTATAAACGAAAATTCTTTTTTACTTCATTTTAAACTAAAGCTCATCGGTATATCTTAAATATATATATTTATATATATATATATATATATAAATACACACACACACACACACACACACACATATATATATATATATGTGTGTGTATTTGCGTTATTTGTACATGAAAATAAATATGAAAATTTTCAAACAATTTGTGTGTTACTACAATTTAAAGATATTCTCTTAAGAATAAAATTACTCACGAGGAAAATCTTAAATCTCAGTAGATTTAATGAGTCAATTTTTCACTTACGTGCCCACTTCAATAAATATAAAATTCCAAGATGCTAGTGAATTAGAAAGTATGCAAAAGGAATTTGCAACCTAATTCAAGCCATTATATTTTTAGATTCAATATTTACGCAATGTCACTTAAAAAACTAATAATTAAAGTGTCAAAGCATAATAAAATTATCAAGGCTACTTATTTCAGCAATATTGCTATAATAATTATTATGCTATTATATTAATATTTTAAGTGTATCGAAGTTCATTACAATAATTTAATAAAATTTTGAAAAGTAATAACTTTAGTGTTAAGTGAATATTGCAACGCTAGCATGATATTTGAGATGTCTAATACTGATCCACAAATAAGTCGCAATACAAGCCAACTACTGTGAAGTCAAATGCTTACACGAATAATTAATATTAATTTTAAAATCAAATATGTGTAGTTTTAATTGAAATCATTAATAACAGTTTAACAAATATCTAGCAATAATTAGTATTGTTTGATTTGTATAATATTCTTAATCAGACCTACTTACGTTTAAATCAAACTATGCATATTTAACAGTGTATTAAAAGCAATACATCGAATAAATTTATTACTCGAGTTCAATAAGATTATCGACGTCGAAGAATAATGTATGGCAATATATTCTTGTGATATAAATTATTTCGTAAATGTTTTATATGCGAGTAATTCTAACTTAAAAAATGTAATTTATTTTACTAATTCATTGAAATAAACGCACTGATAAACATATTTGTACACAATGTGAATCAAATACTGGAAACATTAACTATCATTTTTTTAAATACCATTCAATGCATACTTTGTTGGAATTCATAAAAAAAGTAATAAAAAATTCTGCGGAAGATTACAAAGTAGCGAATTCAAATTCATGATCCTTTTTTATATAAATTACTCTATTCAATTAAGAGATACTTTCGATATTTAAAAAATAGGTAAATTCTGAAAAACTACTAATTTCATAAGTCTGAATTTCAATAAAATAAAACGCAAAATACATTTAATTTGAATAATTTATAACGTTTTAGTCAAAGTCATTAAATATTTAAAGTTCATATAATGATGAAACAACTATTTCAGAAATAACATCATTAAAAAAAACTATCATGATGATATATTCATATAAAATAATCTTCGTTTCAAACTTGAAAAAATAATAAGGCTTTAATATGTGTGTGTATATTTATATATATATATATATATATATATATATATATATATATAATAGATAAAGATATAATTCAAGAGAATAATTTACTCAGAGTATTATAAAACCAATTCGACAAAATTTAAAATAGTCAATATCGTGAATTTATATTTAACAGTTAATAAATGTCGAACTGATTATAATGCCATTGTTACGTTAGAGTTGTCATGCAGGGACGAAGAAATCATCGAAAAATGGAACTGTCGAAAAGGTTCGAGACACGAATACAAGCGTGATTGCAGAATGGAAATTTCTGTCATTTCTTGGCGTGTACGGAAGAGAGAACAAGATCCGATTTCGATCTGGTAGAACCTGTTTGAGTAAAAGTGCAATAAAGAAAGCTCCATTTTGATATCACTTCCTTCTACATCAACTTGGTCTGACACGCTGGAATTCTTATAAATGAAACATAAACAAGCAGGGACCCATGCGACATTGCATTTTCTAATCACAGCCATGTTTATTCTTCGTCAATAATGGCATATTATTTATGATATAGAAAGATCTGCTTTGGGATATGACGGTGAAATTTGTATTTGATAAAACTGCTGTTACATTATAAAAGCCTTTTAAGATATCTTTTTCTACTATTTTTGAGCAACAGATAATTATTATTGAATAACCAAACTTTTGCATTAACTTAAATTTTAATTGACTTGAATGTAAAATATCCTTTGTATACGTAAAACGTAAAATACCGGTAAATGTTGAATGTAAAAAAAAAATTGTTTTTATAAAAAATGTATATGCTTGTTTTTTAAAAACATTTTTATTATTTTCTTATTCAAATCCATTTATAATTTATTCAGATAATATTTATTAATTGAATTTATAGTAATTTACACGTACATAAATATTTACATATAATTTTCTATCAAGTTTGTGACTATATGATTACGTAAGGAATTTTTCCATTATCAATTTATTATTTATAATTACATAACGTGCAATATTTTCAAAAAGTGCAACTTAATTATTTATTCCTCAAAGCTAATATTAAATTAATATTAATTTTATTATAATTACACTTTTTAATATCTAAATAATAAAGAGTACATGAATTCTTGTATATTTAAAAGTAGTAATAAGTTCATGCTACTCTTAAGTAGATTAAAAAAAACTAATTGAAATTGAATATTTCAGTGTAGGAATTAAGTGGATAAAATTTGTTATTTTTAAGCATTTTCTGTTAACATGTTAGAAACATGAAAAAAATTTTCTTGAAACTTGTACACTTTTTAAATACAATTTCTTAGCGAACACATAAATGTAGTATTGAGACTTATTCTCTCATAATTAATAATACATGTATTAATTCTGAAATGCATTTAGGGCTGGGTCTTGTTGTTTTACTAAAACAATACATATGTAAATTAAATTATTCCCACAGTTACCAAAGTACATTATATTTTACATTATTTATTCAATAATGTATGAAAATACCTTCTTTTCATTGTTTACTTATTTTTGTAAAATCAAGGAGAAGAATTGAGTACATGAAATTTTAGTGTACTGAATTTTACATTTTCGATTACAGATACTTTCACGTGTGTTGTTTCAACATACTTACACGTATTAAAGATCTGAAATGTGTTGTTCCGATGATACGCAAGCACGGCAAAATAGTTGCTATGAAAGTGTGAAGGAGTTGTAAGGTAAATGTAGACACGTGAGTCTGTAATTTCAAAGAATTTAGATCTACTAGTGTGTCTGGCAATCGAATAAGTTTGCCTTAACTGTAAAAAGGGTACGGAATGCCATATGGTCGGATCAAATAATGAGAAAATCTGTTTGTATCGAGGACTTTGAGTCGAAGTCTCCTTGGCTGGAGTCCGTTGCAAATTGATATTTTTCCGGTAGGCAGATAACAGGCAAACATAGATGCCGGAGTGGAGGATCGCCTCGTTGTTGCTCCGAGAGAAAGTACTCGAAAATCCCTCGCGGCCGGCTTAAGCGCTCGAAAACAAAGTGCATTATATTAGCGAGCTCCGTTGCGACAAGAGTTGCGCCGGTCGATGGGGTTGGCGGGAAAGAGGAGGGTGGCCGCGTCTCGAGGAGCGTAAATGCCATTTGCGCGGTCGACGCGTTCCCCGATGACCTTTGTTGGACCTGAAGCCGCGAGGCACGAAGCCGCTGCAGCTCATCCTTGGGGCTTTTCCATCGGCGCCGCCGCGTCCACGTCCACGCGCAAATATGAAGGAAAAGCCCAACCACCCACCCACCCACTAGTCCGCCCACTCCTCTCTGGCCGAGGCCTTTTTGGCGCGACCCCTTCCCCATCGGCCGAGGCCCCGACTATTGCCTAAGCAACCTACCTTACTTTCTACATTCCGGGCGAAACAATGCGAGTACGCCCACGCAATACGCGGACGCGTTGAGCGTGACCGGGGGGGGGGAGGGGGAGGGAGCAAAAGCTGGCGAATTTTGCAGCTGTAGCCTCGATCGGGGGCTCCGTGGCCACTGCATCCTGTTTTAGAATATTATTCGGCCCCAACGACTGGCTCTCGATCGAGTAGTTATCCAGGGGGAGTAGTAGGGCGCGGTAGGGCCCCTCCTGGCCCAGAGACTCCCGCATCGGCTGAGGCCGCGAAGCCACGGCCGCTGCACCAGAGTCGCCGTCCGAGCGACGCTGGCCTGACATTGGAAGCCCCTTCGCGAGAAAAAGCGAGCTTCGCCTTTCCTCCCCCTCTTCTACCCATCCACCCTTCCCGACGCAGGGGAACGCAGCGAGCGGACGATAAAGTGAGAGGATCGAGGACGCGACAGGGCAGTCACGAACTTAGTCGCCGTTCACTTCTTCTCGAGGAGATGCGCGGACGAGTAGCGATAATATTGCGCTACGGCCGTAACTAAGAGCCCCGGTTCTCCTCCCCCTCCACGGAGCCGGAGAGTCGTCAATTAGAAAGCTCGCGTTGGAAAATTCACCTGACGCTTATTTAGCGTTTTTAGGAGCTATAAATCCGTATGACATCGACGATGCGCACCGGCGGAGAAGCCGCGTGCATCTCGATTTTCTAAAAAGAAAGCGTCGAGTCCGCGGTCGGATCGCCTCGCGGGGAGGAGGAGCTTATCGGATACGCGGACACTGTTTCGTGAATCCATCGGGATTCGAGGAGATGCGCGCAATTTGCCGTCCCTTTCTATCCAGCTGTACTTTATTGGGCACAGCGCAGCCTCGCAGGACAAGTGAGCGCGCAGGAATAGTCGAAATTCCTCGATGTGCCACTTATTCCCGACTCATCCGGGCGGGGCTGTAATACAGCTGTACTTTGCCAGTCCCTCGTGCAGAGATACACGAGAAATGGCGAGCTGAAAAGTATCCGAGGAAATCGGCTTCCTGTCACACTTGGATGGCTTCGAATAGAAAAGCAAGCGCTTCCATGGACATTCCAGGGAAGCTGGGAATGAAAATACGACCCTGGATCAATGCCGCGCTAAAATATTTCAAAAGCTGTGTCCCCCCCCCCTTTGAAAATACTAGAACGCGGGACTTCTTGGCTCCTTTTTCCAATGATATGAGAACTTCCGCCATTAAAAAGGACGAGGCTCGCCGATTATTGTGAGTGGGCCCGGCAAAAATCGACGCCGCTATCCGCTACGTTTTCTCCGATAAATAATAATTGTCCTGAAAAGGAGTACGCGAGTAGAGAAGGGCAAAACTTCCGACGGGCAGATCTTTTGCAAATATTGAGAACTCGTCATTATCCATGCGCTTTAAGCAAGGAGAAAAAACGCGGAGCACGTGCCCGACCTCGGAATATCTGTTTTTATTTTCTACTCGCAGGCAAACGCTAATCAGCCCCGAACGTATTATTTCTCCGTGATTTCTTACCGCTGCGGTGCGAAAATGTTTCGCGACAGAGTGTTTATTGACGATTTCACATGGATGCCTCTTTTTGCCTAAGGTTTCTTTTTTCATTTGTTTTATTTGTAGTACGTTTATTGACCGAGCTCAATCTCTATAAGCAAGCCAATGACTATCGGAGTCGAGGAAAGCCGCTATTTCTGTATTGAATATGGAAAGCGCATATATTAAAGGCTATTACATTCGTTTGAAATTAATTATTAATTAACTTTTTCCTCTGCTGTAATAAATGAGAGATTTATAATCATACCTTTGCACAATTACATCCATGTAAACTGCTTTAATGAGAGCTCCCCTTTAACTATCGTCTCTATTAAATTTCAAAATTAATCGAACACTTAATATAAAGGATTTTTCCTTAAAAGTTATCTGATTATTAAATCCCTATTAATCATGAATTATTAGGAAGATTATGCTCCTATTGCCAATTTATTCATTTCACCATTTTTATTAGTTAATTTTTGGTATATTTAAACATTGTATCAGTTCAAAATTTACATAATCTTATGTGAATTATACAATATTAATTCTTCTACATTTTCAAATATTATCTCTAATTTTCGTATGTAAAATTAAATTTTAATTTACGGAATATTTCTAATTTTACGAATTTGATATGAATGTGGAACAATACTTATCAAAAACAGGATATATAATAAATATGTTTAAAATTTTATAGTTTAAATTTATATTTTAAATGACTACCGACTTTCTTTAAAGTGAAAATAGTGTCACATCACAATTAAGTACTTTTTTATTAGGATAAGAAATAATTAAATTTGATGTATTTTATACCTCTTGTATTAATATTAATAAATTTATTACGTTAAAAAATTAAATGTTAAAATGATTGAATAAGTAATTTTGAAAAGATTTGATTTGAAAATGTAAACATCTTTATTTACACGAATACATGAATAGACAATTAATGCACATTGATTACACATTTATCATCTTATACTTGATACAATTAATATTTAAACTTTATATACTTAAGTACTAACAAAATTTTGTTATTTATTTTAAAATATAAGAGTAGAAATTAATTTTAACTAATATCAGTACGTTCATTGAAAGCTAAAGTGTTATATAATTAATCATGTAAAGTAATAGGCCATATTTTTATTTATTTAAATGAAAAGTCATCTAAATTGATAATTGGGAATTTTAATTTTTGTTTTATTTTGAATAAATTGAATTGGGGTAATTAACGCACTTAATAATTATTATCTGTTAATTACAAATTTAATTTCTCCAATATTAATGTAAAAATAAATTTCTATATTCTATAATTAATTTATAAAAGCATCATGAAAACCAAGTAAACTGAAAGAATTGTAGAAAAAAGTAATTATTATATATTTTTTTATGACGTAATAAGCAACAGGTTCAGAAATACTACTAGACGAGTGCAAATAATTTTCATGAAATAGTTAATATATAACAGAAAAGTTCCTGGTTTAATGCACACAAAATTACGAAAAATTAGATATTAAATAATTTCCTATCTACTTGTGCCTAATAAAAGAATTAGGTTGTTTTTGTTTCAATTAAAATACTATCAAACAATTGCAAGAACATTTAATATTATTTATATATGAAAACGTGTTAAAGAGGAGCTTAAATTTGAATCCGCTCTTGATATATTTTTTTTAAAGTAGGTCTTAATACATTTCAATGAAATTTTGTTTCTTATGTGAAATCAATCAGTGAAATCGGACCGTAAGCTAAATAAATATTTGGATTCCTTATTCTTCGAAGATATTAGCGCTGGACTATGACGTAAAATCCTAACAGGTTTTGACGTTTCTACTATCCAGGCATGTTACTATGTAGAAGTTATTCTGACTGTCGCATGCTTAGATGATTTAACTCGAAACGAAGCAATCCTCAAATTCATTCATGTATTTCGATAGCATCTTAACCGCTTAAGTTTTATTTTTCATTTTAACATCTTGCAAAAATGGAAAATGGTTATATAAAAATGTGTATAAATTATGGTTGGAAATATTTTTGACATTTATACAAACTCAATAAAAAAAAATAGATTCAATTTAAAAATGCAAATACTTGAAAAATGATAGAGCTTAGTGCTAAGCTATAATTCGAAACGAATATTTGTAAGAATTAGACTTTTTTAATAAAAGAAATATTTCAAGCTATGTATTGGTACCTGTTTTTATACCTAATAAAAAAGTCGTTTTAAAAATGTCCCTTGGAAAATTATGGTACTGTACAATTAGATGCGGCATACAATACACCAAATCCTTGAACAATGTATCCTGTGTATGATAAACAGTCGCACTCGTGTATTATTTAAATACACAAGTAAATTACTGTTATAGTATAGGAGCATTCGCATGGGTAAGACATTCACGGCTCTCACCCTCGCATCCTTAAAAAATTAGCAATTTAGACGAGAATCCACTAGTCTATTTACCTTATCTTTTTTACGTACACGCATCATCATAATCTGACATCGTGCATTATTATTCTTATGGTTCACTCTCTCTCTCTCTCTCTCTCTCTCTCCCTCTCTCTCTTTCTATCTTTCTCTCTTTACCTCTGTCTCTATCTTTCTTTCCGAAGCGTCGCGAATTAATTAACCTCCCTCTTTTACTTGCACGAGGGAAATTTATTTGTACTCCCAGCATCTATCAGATGTATCGCACGTGGTCGTATTCTAGTATTGGTCGCTCTCGAGGGCAAGAACCATTGCTAGTAGAAGAAAAAAACGTGTCAAATTCCTATTCGGATTGGCGCGCATACGTATTAAGCGTAAGGGCTCTCACGTATGCACGTGAAATTTTACAACGTACGTATCGACGCAACTTTCGTCCCAAACGTGTAAGAAAACTTGCTTAATTTTATTTAAAGGCGAAAAAAGCAGCCGCCGCACTTGGCTTAGAAATTATACTTGTTCATTTATCAGTGCAAAACGTTTTCTTCCCTACACTGTACAAGTTCATAATGCTTATTTCCAAATTCGGAACAAACCCGATCGAGTAAAAGTTAATTGCTGTATTGTAAATCAATGATCGTGTGTATTTTTTTTTTCAATAAAAATCTCGTTTTCTCGCCCAAAAGACGTAAAGGCAGAATAATTTTACCCTATATTTCATAGAGCTAAGTAGCGAAAAATTCTCCTTGGTAATTTAATAATTAAATGCAGAACGAATTGCCTCACGTGTTTGGGCAGCTTCTAGATTTTAAATCTTCTGAAAACGATTCTGTCATTTTCGTCACGAATCATTGAAAGGATTTGCTGCTTTCGAAAAGCCGAGGAAAAGCATAAGCAAAAGCAAAAGCAAAAGCCAGCTTGATCAGTTTGATTAGAAAGTATATAAGAAAGACTGACTTGCAGCACCAGGTCCCCACTATTGGTGTTGCTCGCCGCAGGGCCCAAAGCCTTCTTTTGCCTTCCCTGCAACCAACCGATACTTATATAAGACCACTGTTGCATAGGAATAACTCAACACATGCACGAATCCTTGCGACTATTGCAATTGAAAGTGGCGGCGAGTCCACGGGAATACGGGAAAAGATGAGCTTTGCTGTGGCTCTGACTTTGTGCTGATACGTCGATTTGCCGCCCTCTTGAAAATCAATCAAAAACTATTATGGAATTATGAATTCAATTGAACTTGTCGCGGCAGACAGCGATTGTTGATCAGGGCTCTAAACGAATCGAATAAGTAATGTCTAAATGCGACAGTCGAATCGATTGCAACACTCGATTGCAGAAAAGTTCACGATCAAATATTTAGTTGCAGTTAACAACACGAAGAAAAGGTTATTTGAATGCCAATAATGTTACGTAATAATAATTATTCTATGCTTTCTTGGGTAATTATAAAATATGATTTAATGAATCTGATGTTTCGGGTTATGATACAAATTTGAAGAGAAAAGTTTTTTTTGCCTACTGGGATTCGTTAAAGTTGAATAGTATTCCCGCGAGAGTGTGATTGCATAATTATACTATTATTGAAAATTGCAGAAATAGTGATTCCAAGGATACTTGCCTGGAATATTAATCGAGCTTAATGAGAAGGTAGTTGACACAGTAACGAACAAATCATTATCAATGTAAAGATAATTCAGCTATGATTCGTTAAAACTGAATAAAAATTCGTAGGAGTGATTAACATTTATCGTTAGCTCGGGAGGGAAAAAAGAAAATGCGAGAGAGTCGCAAGTCCAACTGCACTTTTCATGGGACATAAATAGAAGAATCAACGCAGGTGAAATGGAAGTTGACGTTCACCGACAACATTCCATGTCATTGATGCTTATAGGCATTTCACTTGAAATTAAAATATCTAAAATTTCTGCACAAGGAGAAAAAAGTGCATTGAAAGGTAAAGTTGCCTGCGCACGATATTTCCATTTACAAATCGTGCGCCACTTGTATGAATTAGCTTTCTTGAGGCGGCAAATTAAATGCAATGTGAAATGAAAATTTTAACTGTAATCAAGGCCTCTTAGGCACCTTGATTGGACTTTAATGACTCGTTCTGGATTTTAATGGCTCTTCACCTTCGAGGGATCATTTCTTAATTTCTCGCGACTGAATGAGGCCTTGGTGTATCGGTAAGCACACATTATTCGATTTTGATATTTCTCCTTTCGACTTTCAAAATCAACTCCCGTTCGGCATATCAAATGGAAATAATGAAATTTGTACTTTTGTGCAATGACTGAAATGATATTAATCATCGAATTATAGTTTGACAAAGTAATAAATTTTCACGATTCCATTCATCCGAATCAAGCGGTGAATCAATTATTTCGCAAAGGTATTGAATTGCTTAAAAAAAGGCTCTTCAACTATTTGTACAAACACTTGAAAATGTGAAAGTAAAGCCAGTTGTTAAATTGTATAATTTCTCATAAAATATAATAACGCTACTTGTATCAAACATCTTATGTATGAATTCTAAAAAAGAAGACTAAAAATTCGTGATTCGACGTTAAGCATACATAAGCGAGGGGCATGAAATTAAGGAGCCCATATGGTAGAGCTCCAAGCTGTCATTAAGTGCTCAAACTTCTGGTATCGTGAAATATCATTATTGAGCACAATTTTTACCACATCACTTGAAAATAAGTATTTCAAATTATAATACACAGTTGTCGTATACATGTGCATGCATATGATTGATGTCCGGGTGTTTCAGCAATCTATATCCGACTCGTCTAATAAAGTAAAAGTAAACGTGAAAATCCGCGGGAAGAACAGGACGAATTAGCCGTTGAGCGCGCAACGCACGCACGAGGACGATGCAAGAAAGAGTAATAAATCCGCTGAGGAAAGCTCATCCTGCAATTATAACTGGGCAAATAACCGCGTGGGCAGTTGCGAGTTCAGGGAACGACCGCAAAAAGATAATCGGGCCATCAAGGATTCATCTACCTCTCGGTCAAAAATCGTGGAAAGAAGAAGATAAGTAAGGGATCGATTAGCCTTTGGCCGGTGATTTGCCGGTGATTTGCCGGATTCCCGGAATCCCCGGCGAGTCAATGGTGCTCGGCTTCGCAGGAGCTCGAGCGAAAGGCGTACCCCGACGGCTGGTCGGGGCGCGGGCAGTGCGACGGGGAGCGGCTGCGGCCGAACCATAAACGGTGTCCCGTCACGCAGACAGGACCAGAGCGGATGGGGTCAGGATTAAAGAAGGAGAGAAGGAAGCGGATTTGTGGGGGCGGAGTGGAGGGGGTGGCGGCGTCGTCGAGGGGCCGACCAGGGCCTAGACGGGGAAGCCGGCAATTCACCTAGTTGTCGGCCGTCGTGGTCGGGGCTCGCGCTCGATATGAAAGTGCGCTGAAAGAAAGAGAAAGAGAACGACCTTGTCGGCGCCGCCGCCGCCGCCGCCGCCGCCGCCGCCGCGGTAGGCGCTTCCCCCACAGGAAATCATTTCGATTTCGTTTGCGGGAATCCGTTTCTTTTTCACTCTTTCTTTCCTCGGACGACGGTGACGGCGACGGAGCGCGTCGAGCAAACGTCACGAGTCGCCCCGAAGCCCCGCCAGCTCAACCGCGCTGTTAACTTCGTCGGGCGCAGAAAATCGATGTCGAGCCTCTTATCGCCCGGCTAACATCGGTCCATCTGTCTCAATTTATTAATCAACGTCTGCTCAACAATGTCTCCCCGGTCGATGCTGTCGATGCTTTTGAAACGACTCGATCGTATCTTTAAAATAACACTGTAACTCTGTAACCCTATCTTTCAACGCACAAATCTATTTTTAATTATACCATACGTACACTCCCTTGCCTCTTGAACTTTACCTATATGCACACACCCGTCTATACGTACATACATACATACATATATATATATATATATATATATTATGTATATATAATAAAAATTAATTCATCAGTGTAGTTTGTGCTTAATAACTTTCAAGCCTACATCGACTTATATTTTCGACTATAATTTTCTGAATATATTGCACGCTTTTGTGCGCGAATAAACCTGTTTCCTGCACCTCGAAACTTCAATAACATCTTCAACACAAATATTGCGCAATATAGTTTGAATTGTTATTTAATCTCATAATTCTTGTTAAGTACGTAACAATGGATATCATTTTCCTTTAAAAAAATATTCGTGATTGTTGTTAATCGGCTTACCTGAGTTGCTACGTTTTAGCATATGTATATGTATATATATATATATATATATATATATATATATGCATATATTATATACACGAAATTCATTTGTATTGTGGAGGAAGAACTTGTACTTCTGAGAAATCAAAACGTGGAATGCATCGGGAAGCAAAAAATAAATAAAAAAAAACATAATGGAAAAAAAATGCAAGAACACGAGCGAATAAAGCAAAATTTTGGCCTTGAATAGGAGGATCACGTGGTTATAAGACATAAGAGGGAGGCTTGTGTATCAAATTAAAGATGTTCTGTAGCAAATTGAAAATTCTCTCAGGTGATTTAAAGCCAAAAGGCCTTCCCTATCAATTCCACCAATTCATCCAAGCGTTGCATCAGCAGGCGATTAATTGCACCTTCAAAGCGAATGGTCGCATCGAGTATGTTATGCTTTTAGCGACGGGGAAATAGGGCCCGAAATACAATTACGTCGTCGTGGAAACGCTGAGAGTGCGATAGGATCGAAAGGAGCCGCTCCGGTGCTCGTCTTATATCCGATCGGAATGCCGAGTTTAAGACAGTAGCCGACGTACATTATAACCCATGCTTGAGTCTGCGCGTGCGGGCACATGCATTATGTAGAATGCGTTTCCGAACGGAGAGCGGGAACAGCCTACAATGCCCATTGAAAAGTTCTCTACTCGCGGGCTTCTCACCTGGATCGGATCGCCATTTTCCCCCCTATCAATCACGTAACTCGCAGCGATGTTTATGCTCGCGTCGAGCAGCGACGAGCCATAAGCGTTCGATCAATCCTAATTGATAGGGCCAAGCGAAAGCACACTCGGCCAAAGGCATTTGTCGGTACTTGCAGGAATCCCCCCCTAGAAATGTATTTATTACGGATTTCTCTATTTGCACGCACGTTAAATAGGTGGCCATTGTTTGGCTGTTGAAACTCGGGGAGATTTATTTATCGAAAGCTTTTACAATTTTAGCTGTGCGCGGTTCGTGATAACGACTTGTTCATTATTTATGCTGGTTCCACTTGCTTCCGAAATGGGCATGTGTAAAATCTGTTAGTGAAAGACTGGGCGGCATTAGAAAATTATGAAACTAATAGCTTTTATGATTAATTCAACGATATCCTGCTCAATAATCTCTTTTCTTGGCATTACTTGCACTTTCTTTATAAGTTACTTTGCTATTTCAGGTTTCAACAGTTTGTTACACCGGTCGTGCTGCACCGTGTGATGTCGAATTACTTGGTGCATAATAATTATAGCGTAGAGCGCAAGTTTGCTCTCGGTCTGCAATTACAATTGAAAAATATAAATGGTGTGTGTATTTAAAATAAAACCAGCCTCTCCTGTGTCCATGCATACTAATTATCACGTGCGCAATTTTTTTCCAAATCTGTATCATAATTCATTGTAAGTGCGGCAATTTTTATTCTTATTTATAAAATTACTCTCTAATGCGGTGCTCGAGGTATACGGACAATACTTCCGAGGAAGGAAAAAATCGACGGAGCGGAGGAGTACGCGAGAAAAGTGAATCTTACAACGAGGAGTCACGCGAGTCGACTTCCCATCAAAATCTTTGTTTACAAATCCCAGGGAAACTGATAAAATAAGTCATAGTTCATTAGTGCAAAAGCGTTAGAACTCCGCTGAGCGTCAACCCAAAATTATAGGCGTGGCATGCGGAATGCTGAAATCAGTGGACTCCCGAGGAATTAATTTTATACATATATTCGTAGAATAAAATATCTCGCACCCATACGTGTATGCGTTCCCGAGCGATCACGTGATCGCAGGGGCTTGCGGGTTACGGCGGGCACAGGAAAACGCGAGAGCGAATCACCAGGAAATCTAAGGTCGGCAGCTGCTCCGGTGTTATTGAAAATTTGAAACAACGCGACGTTTTTACTAGTCAAATTCACGCACTTATTTACGATTTATTGTTTTGGTGCTGGCACGAGGAATCGAGCCGAAAATAAAGTCGCGTCTGAAATGATATTATTTTATGATATTCTCAAACGAATTATATAATTCGAAATGCTGCACAAATGTGTATCTTAAATTAACGTCGAAAACTATTTATCCGTAAAGAAACCTGTTACAGAGGTAGCACAGAAAATTTATAATCGCCTGTCCGAAGAAAAATGCAACTGCTTTTAAGGTTAAACGCATTAAGTAATTTTGTTACTTATATAATGTCGGAGCGCGTGTACGTAATATTCGAAATCAAAGTCTATCAGCGCTAGCCTTCATACATTTGAATGCTTAACCAATATGACGCTTGATGATAATCCGATAATTCACTGCCCGGTTTCCCATCATTTACGTGACACCGAATTCACGCTTCCAGCATCGCTAGAGAGGCGAAGGCTTTGCTACCGCTGGCAACTCGATTTCCTAAAAAATGGCCCTCGGCTGTTGCCTCTCGACGGCTTATCGTTAGCGCGTGGATATTCGAGAGAAGGCACGAAAATTCGTAGCAGGTTGCGCAAGTTGCTGCACCGCTTCGGGAGAATGTGGACGAGCATCGGATGTTTCACAAGAGGGTTGTCACCGATGTCCGCTGTTCGCTCCTGAGCCAACGCAACTCTCAAATTCTGGTCGCTTTTTTGCCGCCTCGTTCACGAGGCTCTGCCAGTCTTTAACAAGCTCTAACGTCGTTTCGAAAGTCGCCGACTTTCGGACCTGTGAAATCTAAATTGTAAATAATCATCAATCTTGTTGTGGTAAGCCTCAATCCTCGAGCTCAAAAGCTCCACATGCATGCGTATAAATGCATCTATTGTACAGCTTGTTTGGTAACGTGTAAGGTGCGTGTTTTCTTTTCATTTTTAATTCTCTCCTTCTAGCCTTTGTCTCCTTGACTTATCAACGGTAAAAATAGACTCGGTCGGTAGCGGTTGGAAGGACTGAACCAGTTTTTGATTATCAATATCGGCGGTCAGGAGCCCGCTTTACACCGAGATCGAACCCTTTATTTCTCGTCTCTTTCCTCATTTTCGGCAAAATCTTGAACAAAAGTCGAAGCCGGTGCATAAATCCTGGCATCTGGTATTAGAGAGGCAAACACGCTTAAAAGATCGAGGTAAATAAAGGCCATCGGTGATGAAAATATGCGAAAGGGTTTTGAAATACTGGCCCTTGCCGGGGAATTAATGGGATCGACGGCAAGGAAAAAGTGGGATCTTTCAACAGAGTGATTAAGTCATGATAAATCAAAGACGAGAGAGAGAGAGAGAGAGAGAGCGACGAAACGATCCAATCTTCCAGTAGCAGTACGGAGAGCATGCGCCATTTCATAAAATTAATTCATTCCCCCGTGATGAAACGTGGGCTCGGGGCGTAAAAAGAATGGCTCGCTCTCCTACTCTCCATCCCACTGGGATCGCGTGAGCGATCCAAATGACAACGCGTTGCAAAAAGTGCGTTGGGGATGCGTTGATTGCGAAATGGACGCGGCGCGCAGTGGAGCCGAGTCCATAAATCGATGCGAAAGAGGTTGATATTCTCATAGCGAGAGGATGGAGGCCGTAATACGGTGGAGGTTGCTGTAATGCCGGATATAATGTCGGTGGTGCATAGGAGCGAGCGCGCGATCGCGCCAATCGGACCTTACCGCTGTTTACACACGGTTAAGTGAAAGTGTCACTGGATACGCTCGCTCGTGGCCCGCACTCCTGCGTGCGTGTGCATGCTTAGAAAAGCACCTCGATGGCTCGGCGGTGCTCGGCTCCTTATACGAGCATTCCGCGCGCGACGCTCGAATTACGTTCGGAGGCGCTTTTTCGCTCCGAGGTCGCAGGAAGTGATGGACTGCCGTCGACGCTGCTGAGTTCCTTTCGCCCCGGCGCGAGGTGCCGCGCTAGGAAAAAGCCCTGATTGCGCGGGCGCGGAGTCAACGCACTCGTAAATTCTTTGGCTTCGCGAGATGAAGAGGTTCGGGGCTCGGGGCGGGTACAGCCGTTACGACCTCGCACGCTTCACGGCATTTTCAATATTTATACGCGCATAGGCGGTAGGTTAGAGCCCTGGCTGGATGCTAAACCACTGTACCTGCCTCGGTTATGCGTCTCTCTTAAGAAGACCAGCGACGACGTACGACCGGCCAGTCGACTCTTCGTTATTCGGCTGCTCCTATTTCCGGGCGCTCCTCCTTCCCCCCCCCCCATTTTTATACATTTCACTCGCACCCTTGGCTCACCTGGCGCAAAGCCACCTCCAAGACCGATTTCTGTTTATTTGTATTTGCCGAGCGTAATAGAAAGGAGACGAAAGCTAAATGGAACTGTTTTATTTGGCAAGGTTGCATGTACTAATCGCCGGTATCTATCAGCGTATTTCAGCCGTAATTGATTTTAGATTGCGGTATTTACGTAAATAACTACCGCAAGTAACGTAACGTTGCTAAATACGCGAGCATTTGAACTTTCTTTCCCCCTATTGCTACTGGCTACAATTCGACGACTCCCTTGTCGCCGTAGCCTTGCAAAACCCTTGGATTTGCACTTGCCAGCAATTCTGCTTACGGTCATCGCTGCCTCGATTCACCGAATAATATTCCATCGAGCAAATAACAGCCGCGACTCTCCCAAGTATCTCAATAATCTCAATCGTTATTAGAATGCCGGCGTGCCTCCATTGGAAACTCTGTACGTGGCGAGATTTCGCTGTGTGTAGGTGCCGGTCACCTTTCTCGCGCACTCCTTTCCATAAGAGCCCGAATGAGAAACAAGAGAGGAAAATAAAGGTGCCAGGCAGCGGTGGCGAATCGCTTACGCAATGCGCATACGCGCCGCCGCTTTTCGCGATCTCCGACGCCTACCTACGAGCCAAGTACGAAAGAGAAGGCGACACGAGCTCTGCTGACGCTGAACATCGAGTCAGCGAGTGAGGGGGAGAGAAATGGGTGGCGATGGCTCGGGAGAGGCCGAGCCGGGAGGATGAACGGTCGGGGGAGGGAAGCCAAAAAAATACCCGACGAGACCCACTTACACGCTTTTCGGCGCGAGCTTACGGTGAAAGTGCGACAGGCTTCGGGCCAAAATATTATCGCTTTCTTTAGCTGTGCTCTGAAACTCGAGATCGACGTTGCTCGAAATACAGGTGTAGTGGCTTTGAGTACATACGCGCGGTACGCGGTAAAAGTCGGCCAATTTTCTTGCACTCCGTCTGAGGTCCCTCTCTTGTTCCTGCTCGCCGATTACGAATCCCACGATTGGACTGACGCCCTAATCAATAATACGTGCTTGTGCAAAGTCACCACTTTTATAAATCAATTCACTACAGATTTATTATTTCTATTGAAACAGCTTATGCAATTTTTATGCCGAACGAGACTCGGCTGCGCTCTTTGCTAATTCTCCGTTGAATGTCAAGAGCGCCGATCCTTTTTATTTTTCATCATATATCGGACATCCTTATAAACTATGGTTTGTATTGCGAAGGCTCTATAGCCTTGACCATAATGGCGCTTGAATAATGGCCTTCGTATATATGTATAACTTTTTACTAAAAATCCTACCGAAAAAAAGAACACCCAGCTTGCCATGAGAACTTTGAAAAATCCATTACGGGCATTCCATCTTGCGACGAGATAAAGCGTCACGCAACAAGAAAAAAAAACACAAACACCCTACACAGAAATAGCATTAGAAGTATTGCGAAAAAAGTTTGTGGTGTCCAGCAAAGTATGAGTTCGTGAATTTAAGAAACTCTGAGCCACAGATGAACAGGAGCCGAGAATCTCTAGAAACAATAATTCACTCCATTCTCATTCCTTGAATTACAAATATTGAATAAATTGACGCGTGGTAATAATATCATACTTCTCATGGACTCGAAGAGCGTGGACGTAACTAAATCTTTAGTAAGATTCGGATTGGTAATGTTTCTTCCTATCGCTCAATCATATCCCGAAATAGCATGTGTTATAATGAGACTAAAAATTCCTAATAATTCTTGAATTTCGTAGGCATTTTGAAAAGGTACTAAAGTTTTATAGCTTTGTATCTAAAACTTTTTTTTATATTAAATAAGTTATAATTATAAATTGCATTCGTAGCGCGTTTATTAAGTGTTTACCTATTCGCACGATGAATATTTATTCGACTTTCTAGAAATACGTAAAGTAACCTTTGCACGATTTAAGAATATTTTATGTTACTTTTGAAGAGGTAATTAAATAATTCACAAAATCAAATACCACAAAATTTTAACCGCAAAACGGAGCAGTTGGTTTTCTTTATACTCGTGCATATGGCTTTAAAAAATTCATCGTCCTGAGCTGAGTTATAAGATTTTTAATGGTAAAAATTGCTCGAGTCGAGTCAAGGACTAACTTCAAGGAACATAGAACTTAAATTATAATGATTTTTTTTTCTTTTCCTATTGCGTAGAATAATGCAGAAAAAAATGGACAATACTTGTATTTATTAAATACAACATAATGGATATCGAAAGGCTTATCAAGCGCGGGTAATCTAACAATTCTTACATACGCGTATGCCGGCTACTTGATATATCGAGGTCCGTAAATTGACAACAAGATGTCTTACGGGTAGTTAACTATAACGTACAGCTTAAGCATGAGAGCATAAAGAGGAGCGGGAGGGCTAAAATTATTACGAAAGAGGAAAAAAAGGGGAAAAAATCTGCGATCACCTCGGTCTTACCCATTTCAAAAGGTAATTCTCGAGTCAAGTTAAGACTTCTTCGCGACGAATGTCTCGTCGCAGTCTGTAATTTGGCAGGCAATTCAGTTACAAAACCACGGGACCAGAAACGGCCGCTCGTTCCCACCCTGCGGCCATTTTATCAGTTTGCCCGTCGCATTTATAGTGCTGCGCTTGCAATATTGTGCATAAATAAGCATCCCGAGTTTCCGTCGCGAACGAGAAAAACGAAGGCGAAGTCGAAGTAAAGAAGCAAAGAAGTGGCGCAGCTCGAGGTAAAATGGCACTCAGGCAAAGTTGTTGTAAAGGCATATTTACGCGAGGCCTACGCATGCGAACAACGGCCGTCGTCGAGCCTAATGACTCCGCGAGGAGGAGGTCGAGGAGAGCGTGAGTCTTCGCCACGCTAACGTAACAACACCTCGTCGACGGATCCCCCATTGTTTTTGGAACGTTCTCGGCTTAATCCCTTCCTGCTTTCCCCCGTTTCCCCGGGGGCTACTTAACCGGCGGACGCTGCGAGTGCGACCGATGCAAGCGAACGAGGGGCCCGTCGGAGGACGGACACAAGATAAAATTCACGAGCTCCCAAGGGATTATTCCTTCTTTTCTTCTGCGTGTGGATGCACTTCCTTTGACCGCAATTTTACGCGATGGATTATGACGAGTCGCGGTTGCGCCAGCCGAAGCAGCGATTCTCTTGGCTCGTTAATGTTAACTCCCTTAGATGATATCGTGCATGATTATTACCAGCCTCCAATTAGATACATGGCTTTCTCAATCGCGTTTCTTTTTCGTTATTGACACTTTTTCGACCTAGGCCCGACTTCCGCCCCCTCGAGCTAAATTGTCTCCCCTCCGATTGTGCTATTGGCCATATTAAAGGGGCGAGCTTATCATAATGTCGATGAAAATTTTTGAGCGCGCGAAAAATTTTCGCCTCCCCTCATTTGCATGCGACATTCTTAAATCCCGCATACATCGCCTCGACCCGGCCTCTTTCATTCTTCGTATGCGTAATTAGACGTTGCGCAAGCAAAACGCCATTCGACGCGGAATTTTGCGCGTCCCGAGCGAACGCTGAAATTATTTATCGAATTGCCGATGCGATTCGGAATTGCAATAGGCGTCGGTATACGACTCAGCATCTCGTTAGCATTTCGGAATCCGAGTCGATCGGGTTGCTGATCCCGATCAAGCATTGCCAACGCCTCGAGCTATCTCTCGTATTTTTTTCCTCCTCGCCTCGGGCCCCCGCCCACCCTTCTGCCCACCACCAAAAGGCCTCATCGAATGCCAGAACTATTATTGTTGTGTCTCGATAACGACTCGGCGATCTCGCTTCCATGTAACAAAATGAGCCTTTTGTGCGATACGCACTCTATGAATGAACCGCTTCACGGCATAGAAATATGCATGTTCACGTGCTGGTGACAATACGCGTATCGTATAACGACTCGACATCAGCTCTCACACAACTAATGTCCGACAGGGAATTTCATCGGTATAAATGGCACAGGCGCGCGTTCAGGAACGCAGGGGCCCACGGATTTCGCAATACTGCGAATGCAGACTCGACGGAGTTCTAAATTACTTAGGTTGGAAGGAATCACTAGTAATCAGCGTTTGAATTATCGACTCGATATAATTCATTATACGGATTTAGATAATTCTAAGGCGGAAATTTGATACAGCGATTAGTTGCGTACCGGTGTCAAATTCGTACTCGCTCCGTCAAACTATTTCCTCCGATTAGGCACAACTTTGTAATTTCCTCATTTAAATTAATAATATTCACTGTTTTTCCCGACAATCATCACCGGTATCAACCTTGAAGGAGGCCTGACAGCGCTGGTTGCTTCAAAAATCCCAGAAGGTCGCGAGATAAAATTTTCAGTCGTACGTTCACATTCACGGCAAACGGCTGAATTCCACTTGTTTTTGTCGAACTTCAAATTTATCATACCTAATAGTCGGTATTGCGAGTTGTTACCTCGCTATCGGCTCGCGATCTCATCCATCATTATCCGCGAAAGAGTCGAACGTTGGAGTAACAGCAGCCGCGCGGTGAAATTTCTTTCGATAGCGGATTGAACAACGCGTAATGGGTACAGGAGACCCCATTGTATTGGCACGCGACCGGACTATTATTAAACCGAGCGCATCCTCGCGGCTGGTGCGGCCTTCCTAATTACCGGGACTCGATACAGCTTTATAAAAAGTCCGCGTAGGTGTTCTCAGCCTGGTGATTCAGGCATCTTGTGCATTCGACTGTTGGCCACTCCTTCGACCCTCGGCTGCTTTTTCACTCCTATCGCTCGCCGTCTCGATAAAATGCCTCTCAATGAGGGGGAATTCGCCTCAACAATGACGACCTCGCGTGTGAATGAGGTTGCATATGCGACACTTGCACAACTCCAGCCGATGAAGTTACGGTAGCGCGAAAAAAATCGTTACCTTGACTACCGTTCGATTGTTTCGTTTGCTCGCGGTATTATCCTTTAGCAGGCGCTGATTATCCGCTTTTTCTCCAATCCGTTCGAGAGAACGAGAGCGCTTCCTTAGATTAAGCAAGTAATTTGTACCAGAGCATCTCATATGTTTCATTTTATTGTAAGGATAATCTTTGATAGCTCAAATTGCAGGTCGAGAGCTATGGCTTTGGCGCAATATCAGTGGCAGGCAATTTACCTATTAATAGAATCATTAAAATTAGATAGTTATTTGTTTAATAAATTTAAAAGCTTTTTAATTGGGAGTCAAATTTTATGCGAGCTCGTACCTGTACCTCCAAGTATAATTAACATACTTTGCAACAAATGCCTAAGAATTATAATTTTCATATTTGGATATTTTGGATTTGGAGTTTTGTAACACCATCCGTTAGCTGTCTGAACAATAAAATGATTATTATTGGTAACTGCTTGTAGAGCATTACTGGGTAAAGTATTGCTCAAAGAAAAGAGCGGGAGAGATAAGGCTTTTCCAACCTCGTAGCTCTCGTATGCTCTCTTAATTGCAACTACGCATTCTAAAAAATAGCCGGGGTAGTGCGGGAGGAGGGGGCGGAGGAGGGCTGGGCGGGGAGAGAGAAGTAGTACGGAAAAATACGTAAGCGGCCGAGTAAAAGTGGTCCCTCTGAATAAAAAGAGGCTCCCGATGCCAGCGAGGATAGCGCCAATAACGGCGCGCACACCCGTTAATTAGTTGCAATATCAGCGGACTTATCACGGAGTCCCCTGGTCGTGGCTCGGGGAATGCGGTCCGCAATGAGTTTTGATCGAAAGCGAGCGAGAGGAGAGTAATCGAGCCGAGACTCGCGTGGAGCTTTCGCCGGCCCTGAGTTCCTGATTTCTTGCCGTGAGTCCGGCCACCCGGGGTGACCCGTTTCGCCGGCTCCGGGCCATCAAGGCTTCTCGCTGGCTCGGAGCCCCTTTACCCCTCCGCTCGACGCGGCACCCTCCGCGAAAGGTTAATTAGATGCCCCGGGTTAGGTGCCGCCGAAACCTCAAGGAGAGTCTCGGGATCTTGTTTGGGAAACCCGGCGACACGTGGGAAATCGAGAGAAATGCATTGTGTAGCTTTCGGTCGACTCGCGGACCGGAAGCGCATTTACCTGGAATCGAGGGCTTTAAATGTAATTCAATTCCTCCGGATGATTAAGAGAATATCACCGTAATTTTCATACCAGGGCTATAGGGAGGGTGGGAAAGGCGAAAGGGAGAAAGATCGCCGCTCTATTCTGAGCTTCGCCTACCTTTATGGTTCTATAAAAGTTTTTTTTCCTTCTTTTTTAACGATCGTTAGGAAATTTCAGCGCTACACTCGTTCACTGTAAATTTATAGTCCACGCTGCTGAATTCTTTAAACGGGATGGCAGCTAGTTTCTTTTATAATTCTATAGCTATCGAACGGCAAATGACGTAAAAATATTATAAAGTAATGCATTAGAAGCTGTAAGTAAGCGACTGTAAATTTTACATTTTTTGTTGTTTTACATGGCTATATAGAAATTTATAGCTCGCTTTTTAGTATTCATAAATTACAACATGCTTAGTGCTACCATCCAATATTATATAAAGAAATTATTGTTGTGGGCAAGATTTCACTTTCTTTATATTTTGAATGTGCAATTTTTCGAATATACGCGGATTCGTACAACCAAGCTTTCAATGCTGTATACCATTAAATTACATGGATTGTCAACTATGCGGAGGATCATTCCATTGGTAAAGAAATGCCAGAAACTCCAAAATAATTAAAAGTACTTAAAATTCTTCGAAGTGCACAGCCACATTTATAAATGAACGTTCACAATATTTCGCTTACTATGCCTTCTTGTTTTCTTTTATTTGTTTTCCACCTCCTCGTGTTTTCCGTATCCGGATGTACGAGGAATAGCTAATACATTTTACCCGGCGGTCGATATGTATTTCTTAGTCGACTCTACGTTTCCTTAGCATTCACGTTAAAAAGAAAAACAACACAACTTCACATAAGCCTTACTAAGCAAAAAATTACCCGCTGCGCTTCTTCTTAATTAAAATATGCGATTCGCATGGTTGATAAAAAGGAAAAAAATATTGCTAAATCCTTGGTATGCAATTCCATATATTTCTACACATGTTACACCTGCTAGACTTTCAATTATGAAGAATTGACAAATCGACAATTGATTATTACCAAGCATTCAAATCACTACAGAAGCAATTTTTATCAGAGTCGCACATTCGTTAATTAATGTCAGAAGCTCACAAACCATTAATTGACGGACAATTTTACGATAAGTTAATACTACGATAAGTATAACGAAATAACGACAATAGAAAATATCATAATTGTAATAAGAATAAAATGATTATAATTATGATATCCATAATAAAAATAGTAATAATGACGATAATAAAGATTATAGCTAAGGTGCGCAAAACAATTTGCATAACATTATCGGTAATTTAGATGAGAAATGTAGGGCGTAAAACGTGAACTTTTTGAAGTAAACTCGGTTCTAAAATTGGGTGAATAGTAACCTTTAACGAGGCAGATGAAGCAAGTTTCTTCTGTAGGAAGTTATGTCGTATGACTAATGAACAAGCAGCGGATAGTGGCCGAGGTCCGTAAAAAAGTCCACAAAAAAATCCAATGTCAAAATAGCCCGTTGCTTACGTAACACCAATGCGAGTCTTCATTAATAAACTAAACTCTTGGTTTAGTGGAAACAGTTTTGCTCGTCATCTACATTCTAATTGGAATTCATAACGTACTTTATGAGCCGTCAAAAATCCACTTACCTTTTAATCCATTCGACAGAGCGAGCTTTATTTTCTTCGAGCCGCAATTAAGAACATTTTCTTGAATTTATAACTTTTTTAAGGAAACACAGACCATTAGGAAAAATCTGTAATCGTCCGGCTTAATACGGCCCAATCAATTTAATAGCATGCGCTCAAGGTGGAGCTCAGAAATGACATCATCCACCATATTACCGATATATTTATCGGTTCAAGAATAAAATAACCGACTCTAGTCCGGCCTATCCTAATAATACCGTAAGAATCGAATAAGCAATGCACACCGCTAGATAACTACTATAAAGCTGGAGTAATAGTAGAGCGCGAGTTAAGTACGCAGAGGTCATTAAGTGCGTGTTCGTTGAACTCGCTTTTAGTATATCGCAGTGTACTTATCACTCGGCGTATACTTTGATGCAGAACGAAGAATGATTCAGTTGGGATGGGAATCGGCAGAGCGCATTCAACGCGACTGAAGGAGTCCAGGTATAGGTGCAGGGTCCTTTAAGCGGGAAGGCGAAAAGTTGCGCGCGACAGAATATCAAGAAATACGGAAGGAAGGTATCCTGGGTATCGGGAGACATTGGGGGCCGAGCTGGGGGGGCACGCGATCGAAATTGGAAATCGAAGCCGATGCTTGGTCGAGGGAAGGAGTCGCGGCTTCGAAGTCGGTCGGAGTCGACGCTTGGGCCCCGTCCGATTCCTCGGTAGAGTCGAGCCCTCCTCGCCACTCCCGCCGAAGGAAGCGTCAGCAGCCGGCGTCCGGTAATTTACGGAAGCGAGGTTCGGTATTTTCGGCAACGGCGGCGGACCGGGCGGAAGAGGCCCAGAGCGGAAGAGGGAGGGTGGCAGCCCGGACGGTTCGCCGACCGGCCCGTCCTCGCTTACCCCGTGCCGCTCTCCTGAAGCGTCTTACCTAGAGGCTGTCGCGGCTCGTCCGGGGCAGACAGTCACAGCTCGGCCATGTCCCGGGGCCTGGCTCCTGCACCTTAGCACTGGCGTCGGCCTTGCTCGAGCTGGCCTCCCGCGTTCTCTCCGGCTGCTGCTGCTGCTCCTCTCTCGGGCTCGAGGGGCCTCGGAGGCTGGAGGGAGGGACTCGCGGCTGCTCGATCGCGCGCTACGCCGGCTACTTATCAGCGGTGCGCTGGGCAAAGTCTGGCGCGCTCGACTGTCGCTGCCAACTTCCCTCGCGCGGTGGACGCGTACGTTTGGGGCCCTCGACGGTTCTCGGTCTCGGCTGGTCGCCGGGCGAAGGACCCGCGGGGCCTTCGCGCTTGCGCACCTCCGCGGCGGTGGCGGCGGTGGCGGATCATCGGCGGAGGGGGAGGGCCAAGGGAAGAGAGAGAGAGAGAGAGAGAGAGTGAGAGGGTGCGGCAGAGCGAGGCAGAGACGACACGAGCGCCCCACCATGGACGCCCCCACCCCGGGGGCCCGGCGCTCGTGCCTTACCTGTTGCTGTGCCGCCTGGGCTCACCTGCGCGATCCTCAGGTGGCAGCACCACTCGTCGGACGAGTTACGCGCCGGGCCGCGTCTACCTGCTCGCTCGTCGAGCCGCCGGCAGCAGAAGGACGCGGAGGGACCAGGACCTCTGAGCCTGCCCTGCTCCCCCCACCCCCCAGGACCCGGGGCTCGCGCCATTCTTCTTGGCGTTTAATGGAGCGAGAGCCACCGCTACGCTCGGCCAAGGATTTTTCGTGGCAATGCACTCGCGGGAGGGTTTATTAATACGGCGCGTTGCGAAGGCGGACTCCGACGTCCCTCGGGGGAGTCGCTGCCAATGGAGATGCCGAGAGCCGAACAACGGCTTTTGTTAGGCGCATTCGCATCCGACCGGGACCTCTCACCCTTCTACGGCTCTCGCGTTTCAGCGCTCCTTCGTCTAATCAATTTCCACTCCCTTAAAGCCCCAACGCTCGGTGCCAGCCTCGAGTCATCGTGCGGACTATTCCTGGCTTTATTAGCTATTTCTAGCCGCTCCCCCGTACCTGGCGCAAACCTCCGTAAAAGCTTCACTCGCTCATCCGTAAGATACGAACGAACCCTCGACGAAATCGCAAGATATTATAATGGGAGCCTTGATGCGCGATAAAGGATTTCGTCTTTTAAAATTACCACTTGCTCGGACGACCCATTGGCACTTCCATCGGAGGCACTGCGAAAGGTGTGCACAGCTTTTGGACAGTTTCCTCAAAATTGCTGTTTACAATTTCGCTTCTCCTCATCGTGCGAAATCTTCGATTGTAAAATAGCTTACCTACATCGATATAATACGACGAATTCGTCAATTATTTTTTTACTCCTAATACTTTTACTTGTGTTACCTAAGCAGTTGATTAAAATTCAACGGTTAGCTTACAGCTACCATCGTCGGTGTCCTGATAATTACCACGGATATTCAAAGATCTCAGCTTTCATATGTGTGCGTATAATAAAAAATAATTATAGGTGTTTTGTTTTTCATTTTAAAAACTGTAGACTACTCTTTAATCGGAATGTTATTGATTACACGTATAGCAAAACAAAATAAAAGCGAAATTACAATTAAAATAATTATTCGAGACTACTATACGATTAAGTCGTAAAGATGTTATCGCTTTTGCAAATATTACCGTGATACATGGCACCTGCATTAAAGGCAAGGCTTAGTAAAAATACGTATTTGTTAAATAAATTTTCATCCATAATTTTTATTTTATTCATTGCAAAGAAATGGAATACATATATTACTACCAATAGAACCACTATTACTCATTTAAAAATGTCCCGATTTATATTGTAACTTGGATTTTTCATAACAATTTAAGTGTCTAATACCGTAAAATATTTTTATAAGACTATAATTCTATCATTTTATAATATTTATGAATACTTGTGAATACTGTATCTTTTTGGCGGTGATAATTTAGGATTTATATAAAAGGCAAGATATATCATTAGTTTGCTAAGGATGTCAATTTTAGCAAAGGTTATTCTTTCTACAACGTTGAAATGATAAATTTAAAGTTTTTACAATTGTTTGATTGAGCTGTCGTCATTTTTCAACCTTCGCTAGAATGCATTTCATGAATAAGTATTGTAAAATTATAATTTAGCATACTGAATAAGTTGGAAGCTTCCATAAATATCTTCACTGTATACAATTTATAATATATTGCATTCCATTCATTTTCAAAATAAAAAAATATAGAAATCTGTATAAAAACGATAATCTCTGTACGGAAATTTTTGACCTAATTTGTTAATCAGTATTAAGAAATCTATGAATAACTCATGGGTTATCTGTTATTATACCCATTATTACCATCTAATCTATTATTATTTAATGAATTATTATTTTATAAGAATAAAATTGAATATACTCGACAATTTTCTCGAAAATATTTTTTTTATGAATCTAAATGTATATTATCTCATATTTTCGGATACTTACAATCTATATGGAAAAGCCAAATATTACAGGCCCTCGGAATGTGAGTATATATTATTATTAGAATTTACGCAATCGACTGTATTGAAGAAATACATTATCATAAATAAATGAGCACTACGTATGCGTAGCTCGAATTCGAATGTTGACAAGAAAAAAATTCATGGTACTAATCTAAAATTACAATTAATCTGTATTCAATAGAAAAACATTTATATTGGATTTTTGAAGGACGCAAAATTAAAATTCATTATCCTAGTTAAAAAATATTTTATTTGCCTGTGTTGCCTAAATACATAAAAAAGCACATTTTTAAGTGTAGATTTATGTACAAATAAATAAATAATTGCTGAGTTTCAAAAATATGAACATCTGATATGTCTGGCAGGGGTGAAATTCGAATCTTTCGTCGCCTTGACAAGAATTAAATATCGTATAAACGAAGGTAAAATCAATGTTGATATTATATTTCTCAATAGTCACCAATATTAATTCGTGATATCATATGAAAATGATAGTATGTCCCATCTGTAATACACCATCGAGTTCGATCGTTGCTGCCTTTGCACCGACTATTTCACATTGCCGGAAGGCCAGCAATTCTCATAGCGACTCGACAATCGGTGCAAAACGATGCGATCACTGTGCGGACGACAGTCCGTGTAACGAATGAAAGGCTTAGTTCTTCGGGGGTTATTACGCGAAAGACAGTGAAATTCGATGGTGGTGGCCCCTGAACCAGCTGGGTCTGATCGAGGGCTGGGCCTAACAATGTGAGGCAAGCTGACGCTCGAGCCGGAAACCTTGAACAGGTACTCGCCCCACCGCTAGGATGATATAACGATTTCGCGAGATCAAGATAAAAGAAAGCTGAAATACGAGAAAGGTGTAAGCTCTTTTCTTTTATCATCGTAACGAACGTTGGTACATAACAGGGGGGGGGGGCACGACCGGATAATGCCTCGAGAATGTATTGCATCGTCCTAGTTAATTACTAATGTTTAGATGAGTCGTAAAAAAGGAGCAGCGTAGGTGTCTGCAGTCTTACTGCAGGCTTCGTTATGGAATTTTCAATCGGTTGGTTACCGGCGATGGCTGCGGCCGCGGCGGCGGGCGGCGCAAGGGGAGGCAAATAAAACGAAGAGAACGAGAGTACATAAGCAGGTCGACGCGCCCGACATTGTAGCTGCACCCAACTCGCACCCTCTTCGCTTCGCTTTTTATTTTCGTTTCTCGAATCCGTCAAGAGAGCGAGTCAAGTGGAGAGAGAGAGAGAGAGAGAGAGAGAGAGAGAGAGAGAGGGACCGATATGAAAGAGCCTATAATGCTGGCATATTGACGTGCGCTGCTGTTTATCGTCAGTTTGAGGCATCCTTCTTCTCTCTCTCTCTCTCTCTCTCCCCCCACTTTCTTCGTCTACCTTTATTTCTTGCTCGGTTATCACGAAATACGTCAACAGGTATATTCACTCGCATCTAATCCTGAGATACCCTAGGAAGAAATTTACCGGCAGTGGCCTTTCACGAATACGAGGGTTAAATGAAATTCTTACTTTTTGCACGCAGTTCGCTTGGCAGTACGAAGTAACCGGGGTATTTTTCCCTATCGCATCTTATTTATTGACCCGTAGATACGAGATGCGATTCATTTTTTCCCGCGATACTATTGAGGGAATGTTAATTTTTAGCATCGCTTGCCCCTCCCACTTTTTAATTTTACTCAAAACAAAATTGGTAAATGGAGCGAAGACAACTTGTTTGAAGAAGGCCGAGAAGGAAATTTTTCTTTGCGAGCTCGAGTCGATAAATTTATGTCGATCTTAATGAAAAAGATTTATGAATCGGCTATAGCAATGCCGAATGACGTATAAAAATTATAATTCGTAAGCTCTAATTTACGATGGGGGTGTCGAACGGCTATTAGCTGGAAGTATTATTTACGGATAGGGAAGAAGTGGGAGGACTTTTCAGCAGGTAGCAGTGGGGAGGATAGCGCAATCCTTGGTCATAGCGCGGAGCTTCGATGAAAAGCCGACCGAGGGTATAATTAAAACAGAGCTGAAACGTAAGCGTAAAAATAAGCAATCGAAAATTGCGGCCTTTTAACAGAAGTCCAGGTTGGAGGAGTGACGCAACTTTCCCTGGCGGCCTCATCCTTGCGATAAAGCCAATGCACGCGAACGAAAAGCCCGAGAAACGTGCCGAACTCTCTCGGACTCCTGGCTCGAGCTCCTTCGCAACGCGGCGCCCTGGAGGCTATAAGGGGGAGGGCCGCATTATAATATTGCCGCTCGACGTAGGCTGGGGCGTTGCGCGACAATGGCCTAATCGAGCATCGCATGCACGAGCGACCGCTGGTAATGTGACGGCGCGTACGTGCCCGGCGACTCTGTAATTAAATGAAAAAAGCTATACTCAGCGCAGGGAAAATCTTTCGTATCGTTCGCTCGCTCTGCGTCTCTTTCAGCGGTAATTGCCGTGGCTTTTGCGTGCACCGGGTCGCGGGCCGCTTCTCCCGCAAGGAGCATTTTCATCGTTGCTACCGGCTCCCAACCACCGGACAACGTAAGCCATCCAGGTGGATTAATATTTCCCGGGAAATATTCGTCCTAGGCTCCAAGGCCCAAGTCTCCTTCCGTCTCCGATCGATTCAGCAGCGCTGCGCTGGACGAGGGAGAGCTCGAGAAGCCCGCGAGCCTCTACGCGATAACAAAGCGATATCGCGGCGAGCGAGGTCGAGCTGCGACGGGAGGGGAAGCTGTCGAGGCTCCTTTCAATACGACACGCATCTCGATCCGATCTTTGAGCCAAGAGCCATACTCGAGAGGTTGCCAGCACGCGCAGCCCGCTCCTATCCCCTTCCTTCCCCCTTTCCTTACTTAATTACTCAACGATACGCACTCGATAGGAGTCCTTGTATCGGAGCCTCGTTTACCCAAACAAGCTCTTCATCCGACCTCAAAGAGCTTCTCTTTTCGCATAGCTTAGCGAACTGAACCTCCGGGTCTCGGATGCTGGTGCGCTTAACAATGATTCCCGGCAGACGCGGTGGAAGCGTGCCTAAGCGGGACATTCGCTCCAATTATCCCGGGATTCCCCTCGACGAAGTCCCGTAAGTATCGGGGCTGCGGCCTCGGTGTGAGACTCGAAAAATGTAAAGCGCCCGATCGGGAAATGATTTTATTATCGGCCGGCAATCGTCGAGGTTCCGATTCGAGCGCTCGTCCGAGTCCAGCCTCTGGCTCTCTTCCTCGTCCCGTCCCGGCATCCGCGCTCACGGGACTCGATTTTTCGCGAATCCCGTCCCGGGGCATTACACTCGAGGCGCATAATCTGCGGGCCGAGACACTTGGATGCACACGACTAGACTCGGCTTTAAGCCTCCCCCTCCTCCCCTGCCCGGCGTCCGGGCATCGGATCCGCGGCCGCGAATTCGCATCTTCTGCGAAAATCATTAGGTTCGGGAGGCGGCGGAGGGAGGCGCCACCTTGCAAAAACTTCTTTCTACCCACGTAGCCGTCCGGGAGGGGAGAGCATGGGAGAGGATTTCCACTTGCGGGATACTCGCCGATGGAAGAGGCGGCGGTGTCAGCTTCCGGACGGCTCGATGCACACGAGCGAGCCCGAGCTCCACGCACACGTACGTCCCTTTGTCCTGGGCTTGCCTCCTTGCATTGTCAATTCCGAGTGCCGACGGCGGCTGCAGACAAACGCCGCTCATCGGTTTCCTCGATTTTAATCGATACTACGAATCGCTTCGCTATCATGGCGCGACGACCTTAATTGAACCGCCGTCCTCTCGAGCGCTGAGTCGAGAGGGTCGTGATCGCCGTTATTAAGCGAGAGAGAGAGAGAATGAGGTGGGTGAAATTTTGCGAAATTTATCCCGGCGACCCCTATGAAGGGAAATTCGAGCCAAAAGTGAAGCTCGATATTGTCAGGCGGCTAAATAATAATCAAAAATTACCCTTTGATCGATGATAAATTAAATGACTGCGTTAGGCCATTTACCTGCGATCCCTTGAAGGGGATTTTCTCGAACAATCGACTCGACCGATGAGTCAATTACCCAACGTTGTTAAGCATCCTATGTACTTGACAACATTACGACCTATTAAACATAGATTATTACATTATCGGGAAAATTGTATTGAAAAACGTATTGACCATCATAGATATCATTTAACGATATTTATTTTTATAATCGGAACCTCTTCTATCTTCTTATCTACCTTCTTTATTTCGAGTCCAAAATGTATGGTGAAAATTGGAAGGACTGGAGCAGCCTCAACCGCGAAAGATGTAAATTTATGCCCGTAAGAAAAATAATAAGTTGTAATATAACCTCGATGTTAGCGTAGGCATATCGTGACGTCACGGCCTTTTGCGCTGTACCCATCACTTGGGTGATTGATCCAAATCGATAGGCAACAATTTGGAGCTTACTTTCACTCAAACGTAATTATCATTATTCTAAGAATAAATACTTTAGCGTCCGACAAAGGATGCGCTCTTCGAGGGTAGAATGCAGGGTTTATTGTACTATTTATTGCGAATGGCACGTAGACTTCATAGGGAAAAGATTTTAAAGAATCGTGGCACAATTTCAGCAGTCATTAGAGCTGCTGCACTATTTCATAAAACTCATATCAATTAAATAATAAGCGACTCCTCCGTGCCGAAATGCAGTGGCGAGGCGAGATATCGCCCCGAGGGCAATCACACGTCACACTCGACATTACGGCAATTTCGCAATGAGCAATTTACCGGCATTACGTCGGGCGCATTGTAGCGCGACTCGTGGAATCAGCAGGCGTGGATCGTGACAACCGTTTAATGGACAAGCGTCCGATTCCACGAGCACGAGAAGCAGCGGGAAGAGCGAAAAGGACGCGGCGGAGGAAAGCCAGGGTGAAGCTACGCTCGAGCCATTGGTCCACGAACTTTCCTCGGGGCTCGCAGCGAAAAATTCCGCTCTCGCGCTCGTTTACATATCATTTGGCCGGAGGAATACCAACGAGTCCGCGCCGTGCCTTTTTTTTTACCGCCGGTGTGGGACTCGTGGTGCCCGAGGCCAGTCGAGAGGTCGACGTGATTCACGACTGAAAGGACTACTGATAAAGCATCCGGCTGCGGGGCGGGGGAGGGCTCGGCGAGGAAAGGACTGATCGAATGCAAAGTGATGCTTTTCGCGTGTTTTTTTTTTTTTTTTTTTTTCAAAGGGACGCGAAGGCAACGTACGCTTATATCGCGGCGTGGAAAGCGGAGTTTTTCTGCTGTTTCTTCTTTATTTAGTGCTTAGGAAACTTCACCTACATCGATTCGACTCCATTATTTTGTTTGCATATGCCGTGATTCGATTGAGTGATTCCCGTGGATACTGTAATAATAAAGGATGCGAAACTCGCTTTCTTAGTGCGTGCCGTGATTACATTTTTTTCACTTTCACGCAGTCCTTAAGCAGCTCAGCAAATTATCTTGCATTATACTTCATTGGATGAAATTTATCAAAACATTCTTTTCGTAAAAGCAAGTCTTTTTATTTAATAGGATTGTTTTTTGTAGGTTATTTTAATAACTGGACCGACTGAAATTTATAAATTTGTCTTTTATTTTTTCTTTCGATCAAATTAACGACAGAATTTCTTTTTAAAACAGATTATATTCCACATTAATATCTGTACAGTGCAATAAATTAAACATCGTAAAGTTTGCCTAAGAAATAAGTAACATTTTCCCGTAAATTAAAACTTAGTAATGATTGCCAATCTCATCAGCTCTTCTTGCATGCATAATGTACAATAAATCGTTTACATAAATTTAACAGCTGGCAACAACAATCATTATTTCGTTTTTTTTTTTTTTTTTTTTTATAAATTATCTAAAATTCAGTAATACGACGTAACATGTATGTATTACATATTCTTTGTGATAAACATTTTATGAATCTTTAATTGTCATTAAGCTGATTAAAATTATGCTTATATACAAGAATTATAAAGCTTATACAAGATGGTTAGTAAACAAAATATCTTTTCAACTGGTACATTCATAATTGATAAATAAATAGTCGACGACAGTAACAATTACGACGCATTAAAGATTACACAGGACTACATGTTTTCGAAAATCAATTCTAATTTTCTTACATAGATTTAACAGTGGGCATTTTTTAATATTTTTTTGTCGCACTTTACAAACCTCGAACAATTAATGAAGTTTTAAAGCTGCGTTCGAACGCGCCATTTGTCTTTTAAACAAAACACATAAATACACTTTTAAAAGTGAAACGTTATTTAAGTCGCTTTAATAAATTATTATTATTTAAAGGTATGAAGTCTATTGATCTTTAATTATCTACTTTAAGCATCTAACGATGAAGACATCTGTTTGTATATACATTTTTAAAAAAACGTTTCAAGATAATTTTTGTAATTATTACGTTTCTATTTAAAAATAATCAAATATTATATTTGAGATATGCTTTGTGATACAATTGAAATGTAGTTAAAATTATTGAATAAAATCAAGCACCTCTTTGTAATTTTCATAATGACTTCATTAATAGCTGGTTTATAATATACAGTATCTTTAAGCTTTATAAATTTATCGATACAATATATTATGTTACTGTCTTCAAGTTAAATCGTACAATGGATAATCAAGAATTTTCTTTTCTCGAATACATACACAAAAGTTAAATATTGAAGACAATATAGAATATTAAAGCGACTTTGAAATTGTATCGTCAAAATTTTGCTCGCACGGAAAAATCGATATTTCTTACGGCACTTTGACGAACATCTCTGTTATTTTGAAAATTACGAAAAGGATTATTTATTGAATGATATGAAAACATTTCGTTGAATTTTTTTAATTAACCACGAATATTACCATCGAACGTGCATTTGTAAACTTTTTCAAAGCTTGACAAAACTTTCGTACCGCAAATTTCTCCTTGCACATTGTCAAATATTCGCATCGCTGAGTCATCCTTGAACTAGCGCCTACATAAGTGACTTCTGTTTTACAGGAATATCCAAGACGAAGATTAAAGTTTAGTAGTAATATACTGCGTAGGAAATTCTTGGAACCAGATGGAATTTGGAACCAGAAAAACGCAGAGTCAATCAATTTTTATGGATAAAAAATGGCACCAATTTATTATATCAACACGCTTGTTTTGCACAACAGGCATGTGAGTGTTATAGACCAAAAGTTTGACATACACCGCTTAATAACGATGATTTATTTAGATGCTTTGGGAATATAATCTAATTATAACAAATTATCATCTAAAAAGTAGGCTATGCTTATTAAGCTTTAGCCAATTTTTTGAAACCAAACTTTTGAAAAAAAAGTACGAAAAAAAAAAATTAGTTTTACTACTAAACAATAGAGCACCATAAACGATGTATTATCCCTATATATTTTTAAACTGATTTCTGTTATCTAAAAATTCGCTCGGTTCCTTAAAAGTATAAAAATTGTTATTATATGATTAGTTTGCTGCAATAATCGAGATTAAGCTTTACTTGTAAATCAATATTAATCAATGAGCGCGGAGCCTGGAAATCAGAAAACAACGAGGAATCAGTAGGAAAGAATTTGAATAAAACATTGGTTAATAATAAATGACGCGAGACTAATGATACATCCCATAAATCTTGCGCTAAGCTTAACAGAAGGTAGTTTGCTAATTGTAGGGATAACATGTGGTTAAGCGATTAACAGTGCTATTAATGATACTAATTATTTTAGTAATAGTAGCGGCTAAGTGATCTTGGAAACAGCATATCTCATTATTATTAAGCTGAAATATCAAAGCAAAGTAAAAGAAATGACGTGCTGGTACGAAGAAATAGAATATAATCTCAAGAATTTTGGCTATATCAATGGAGTTTTCGGGCGCTACAACACAATGTTCACGGTCGTGTTGCACAGCAGCGGATGAAGAATCGGATGAAGTGAAATTTATAGATATGGCAGTGACGCGAACAATCATTTCCATCAAAAGATTAGCATACTATTATAAAATACATCTCGCATCGGGAATGTTCTTTCTTAGAAGTACTTTGGAACGGCAGAAAAGGTGCTCGATGGTCGTGGCGGGGGAGCTGGGGGAGAGGGGGTCGGGGGTCGGGGGAGCGAGGCCAGGGCGACCGTCCCAGAAGTCGGGATGTCCTTTTTTCCCCTTCCTCGGCGAGTATAATCTATCCAGAATACGGGGTTCCTCTTACTGTCTGGAGCGGATTTAAAAAGATGATAAAGCCAGGATGTGGGCCTTCTCACATTAGCGTGCGAACGTGGTGCGGGGCCGCCGACTCCTTCATATCTTTCGAAAGATATAAAACGGCATTAACAGCTCCCGTAGCTGTTGACGTAGCGTCCGCTGTAGGAGGCCCGCGTCCAGGCGCCCGCCCGATTCGAGTAGCTGTTGCAGGCCATCAAGGAATTCATGCCGCTGGGCCGGTCGATCGGCACCCCGGGTCCTGCCGCCCGGGCGAGGCTCGTGCTGTGCGAGCGGCCGCTGTCCGTGAGGGAGACTCGCAGGTCCTCGCTCGGCCGGAGCTCCGTGTACGGCTTCGGGCCCCGTTCGCAGCAGCTCAGGAAGACGAATGCAGCCACGCCCTGAGTTGGCCCCGGTACGAGTGAGTGAGTGAGAGAGAGAGAGAGAGAGAGAGAGAGAGAGAGAGAGAAGGAGAGAGCATTAGCCGCCTGTTTTCGGCACCGAGGCTCCTCGAGCTCTACCCTGGGCCCTTCACCTCCGGCTCGGCCGTACGAAAAATCGCCGCGATAAGCGCGCGCCCTTCCCTCGGCGGGCTTTAAGGCCCATAAGGGAGCCCCGCGTTTTTCCGTACATCCTGAAAACGTCGTCCTCTGCGGGCATTTTTCACGCTCCTAACTCTACCAAGGCGGTTTAACTTTTTTTAAATACCTTCAAGTTCGACGCTCAAGTTTTGCGATGCCGTTTTTTTAAATTCTTCTACTAGTCATCAATTTCAGTTTTGACTCCGTAGAACTCGATTTTCTCAAGCTTATCTATTTAAGTATATTTTAAAACACGAGGAGCAGACCCTCTTAAATAATAGCACCGAACAGTTATATAAATAATGTTTTCTTTGGTAGAAATATTATTTTTTAAAAAAATTTTACCCCGATTTCGCTCTCGACTTAAATCTGAAATTATTTAAAGAAAAAGCTCACCAAAAAAAAATCGACTGCTAATTCCAATTTATAAAGAATACGATCGCGACAGGCTAATACAATTTCAGAAGGATGAGTATATAAAGTATTCGTACGCAACCCAACCTTTAATTACCTTATCTTTGCATTTTAAACATTTGTTTTTAAAGAATATCAATTTAATAGGTTAATTAAAGCCATTAAATGTAGCTCTTCTAATTTAATAGCATAAGCAAGATAAGGCAAATAGTATTTACGCTTCTTTCGCCTTAAGTTTCTTCACTAAATTAAAATTTATTGAAATTTTGATAAGAAGCGTTATATAAAGTCATTTCTAATCAAATATGACCTCAATGTTTTGATTATTATAATAAAAAAATTAAGATTCAAAAAGAATTATAATAACTTTGTCGATTGCAGTGTTAAATCATTGGATTTTTATTATTCTCTGTATAAGCGTGCGTCCATATATTTGTATACTATTAAAAAAGTTCTACCCCACTCCTTAGTGTTTATGTTTTACTTGTGTAATTATCCTTTTTACATTAACATACTTAGATTATATATAGTCACCGAAAATTATTTTGTTAAATTGATTTTTTTCATGGATATTTAACTAGACTTAACAAATTAAATTGATTTCGATAAAAATTATAAATGTTTAGGATTTAAACATTTGCATTCCTCATAAGAGTCACATATGCAAATTATATTGACACTTTGAATCAATGACCTTTTATTATGTGTCTAGTTGAATGTTAAAAAATAACATTGTCCTTTCTTTCGAATTAGCTTTTATCCTCTGTCCCATCACACGAACGCAATAAATTAAATCTTATAACCCATTGCTTATAATGACTAAATTTATAACAAATTGGTTCATTTTAATACATTTTATATTATTAGATTACTTCAAACGTTCTTAAAAAAATAAAATAAAATAAAACATAACTAATTAATTGAAAATTAACTTTTTTTTGTGATTTAATCATGTGAAAATAAAATCCAATATATATATATATATATATATACACGCACACATATATCTTATTCCATAATTAAATATCAAAGTATCTGGATTAAATTATTTTTCAAAAACCTATATTTTATTTCATTTAATGGAAGAAATATGATAGAAATAAATAGTTTGTTATTTTAAAATTTAAAAAGCTACAAAATGCTGTAATCCGATTCTTATTTATGATTTCAATAGGAGATCAACCCTTCTAATTCGAATGATTACTAATTGATATAAAGTACATCAATACTTACCACGATAAAATGCAAGATAACGATAAACATGGAAGCATTTCTAAATCCTATGTTGTCAAACAGTATACCAGCTACACTGGGTCCAATAAAGGCACCAAGAGCAAATGTACTCGTCCAAAGTCCACTAATTAGGCCATAAGTTTCAATGTTATTCGGAAAGCCGTGAGATCTATCGGAAAGACAATATAAATGACATGGAAATAATGTGAATAGTACTGAGACAAAAAAGTGCACATATATGTATATTTATATGTATTTTCACATTGTATTAGATGAATGTGTAGTTGCACCTGTAATATGATTAACCTTCTTACTGCTGAGTTAAGAATATAATCATAGATGAAGGATTTTATGCAGCTCCATTCGCCTGCTATAAACTTTATAGTTTATAATGGTAATGTGCTTTCTTTTAACATTATAAACAATTGGATAATGAAAATACTTATTGTACTATAGAATTACTGAAACACTTAGTTGTTGTCAATAATAGCTTGAATTATGAATAATTTTATACTTATGACACAATGTTATTTAAAGATAAGGTTTTAACATATAAATACATATCACTAATGAAGGAATCAATTTATGATTTTGTAATTGTTAAATAGAATAATCGCTTACAATTGTTTATTAAAAGTTTTATCGGGAAATGGCAATAAAATATACGAGTCTTCCTCGTTTTAAGTAGCGATTAGTTCATTTTTATCGGTATAAAAACAATTGATTATACAAATGAATTATAATTAAAAAGTGTTGTCTTATTCCGAGTGTAGACTTTGAATTAATTATTTAAAGAAGCGAAGTAGATATTGTATAGAACGCTTAGAGACCCCAATTACAAGCGCATTTAAAAAGATAACAGTAACGGCAGGAATGGTGAGCCAAGAATATGTAAAACATAATTGAGCCTGTTATCGGGGAAACAATTGCTTCGAAGCCGTGGGCTTACTTACATGGCAATTCTGAGAGCGTCGGTGAAGCTCGCGACGAGTTGGGCCGCCATCCCGAAGCCGTGGATAACCAACCCGCATATCGTTGTCCAGAGCATCGTCTCATAGGGTATGAAGGGCGCGGGTCCGATGAGGCCAAATCCGATCATCACTATTATGCATCCGGCGACGGTCGCCACCTGCGGGTGTCACCGTTGCAGTATTATTACTCTCCAGGCATGGGGACGACTCCTCGTTGACCAAAACACAAGGGTTTGCCAACCGACCCGTACTCTTATTGTCTCATAATTTTATAGGCCCCCTTATGGCGCAGGTTATTTGCCTCGCTTGTATTCGCAAATCCTTACAAGACTATTTTAAGATAATGCATATTTTCCTCGTTCCGAGCTTACCATCACTCGTTAATATAGATTCGCGTTTATATTTAGCTCGGGCTTCGTCTTATTCATTAGAATGCATCATTATTGTGCCGATTAACTTTAACTCGTAGCCTTTCTTCCGCATCTCAATGCTATCATTGTCATGGAATTTTTTTTCGAATTCTGCTACATTTATAACCGTAATTCAAATTACTCTAACGACGACTATGCTTATGCTATTCGATAGCGACATTGGATTAGTAGAATCAATCAAATACAAATGGTCGCAAGCTTAGCGCTGCACTGCAATATGATTACAGGATAATTGACAAGTTAAGGGTATTGAAGAAAAATGAAAGGTGCCCTTTAATGATTGCATAATGAATCCTGACGCTTACCTTCGGCGTCGAGTGCTTGTCGCAGAGCCAACCCCAAGCGGGCGCAGTCATTGCGTATGTGCCGCCATTGATGATGAACATCAAGCCCAGTACCACCGGACTCATGTCGAATTGACGCAAATGAGGCTCGAGGGTCGCCTGGAGGAAGCCAATGCTCATGCTCGTGACGATTATCGAGGCGGTCGCCACCATGACCCCCGGGACTTTCAGTACTTTCAAGAACTTCCCTGCGGCCAATCAGGGAGCTTAAAATTTAGGTGGTAGATTGGGGCACGTTGGGGTACGTTGGGTCCGAAACTTCGGCACTTACCTTCTGTACCCTGACTGTCTTGTTCACTGTGATGATGGATCGGAAGAACGAAAGCTGTGACCACTGCGGCGAGGAAGAGGGCGAAGCCAAGAACTACGAAGGGCGTCGTGTAGCCCCCCAACTACGAACAACTCGTTACACGTTTGATTCGCGCCTTAACACTATATTATCAGAATGCCAATTTGTTTTTTTCCCCCGTGTAATTTATTAAGCTACGTCCTCGAGAGGGATTTTAAAATTGATAAAGCACTTCCTGACCAATTGTGGATTACTAAATCTGCTTGCTTATTTAGATCAAACAATAGATACTCTTGGTTGTTAAATATTAAGCTTTTCGGAAAATTTTCTTCTTTTCTTAAGTCAGAAGCTTTTAGTACAAAATACCCATTTTATAAACAGATTAATCATAAATTATATAACTCGAATAAAATTATTTATAACCGTACTTTTTGTCGTTAATGAAGAATTTTAATTGTTGAATATATATTTAATAATTTAGGTATTTCATACATAAATATTTCTTAAGTGAAATTGGATCAAATTGACATATTTATATTATTGGAAAATTAATACTTATCAACATAATACATAGCATTTGATGTATAAAATACAAAACTATTATCGTAATTTAAAAATTCTTTATATAGATATGCAACTTTAATATGCTTTATAAATATCAATTATGTATTAATGTTTAAGACTAAGAGAAAACTTAAAAACTTTATTAAACGATAGAGTAATAATTATGAATTAAATTTTAAGAGCTAAAAAATTTCATTGATCGATTGTCTTCATTTGTAATTTTCTTATTATATTTTTATCTTCAATTTTGGTTTGAACCATATTATTTGTCTCTCTCTCTCTCTCTCTCTTACTCTTTCTCTCTGCCTCTGTCTTTTAGTTTCTAGATTAAAAAGAAATTATACCAACAATTGGAAAAAAATTAAAACCTGATATAGCGCCCCTCCAACAGTAGGGCCGACAATAAGACCTAGTCCGAAAAATGTCTCTAGACTCGCAAAAGTAGTAGCAACATTATCGGGAAACTCCTTGGCGATTATAGCAAAGCTCGCCGTAAGAAAAGCAGCGTTTCCAAGAGCCTCGATGATCCGTATGAGGAAGGAGAGAACGATAAAGGGATAATGACCTTCGACTTTGTCAAGAAGACCGAAGAAGATGGCGCACGTTCCAGTTGTGAGGATCCCTCCGTTGAATAGCAGCTTAGGACCTATTCGGTTTATCTGATACCGAAGTTCAAATTTAGTTTTTTTTCCCCCTCAACTATTAAATGCGCTAAGATTTAATTTTTATGGATTCGTTTATAAAGAAAATGATGAATTAATGTTAAATTATCTCTAAATGTTCTGCCTTCTAAATATTTTACATATCGAGGCTGTTTATTTCAAATAACATTAGCAATAGAGACATGAAAAAAACAATCTTAATAATTTGGTTTGATTGAATTTCTGCCATATACGCTTTTAGATAATAACCGTTCTCTTAATTCGTATGGAAATTAAATATTAGTAAAAAAAAAAAAAAAAAAATAATAAATATATATTAAACTGAAAATGGTAAAATAATCTTATCAAAAGATGCAGAATTTTTGCAATTAAAATAAACAAACTATTTCTGTTCAATATGTGTACTCAAATAAAACCATAAGATTGTATTAAGTAAAAAGTTAATATATAGTATCAATAGATTACCCGTGATGAAAACGAGGCATGAATTTTAATAATATTCTACAAAATTAAATATGCAATTATCAGTAATATTTGTTTCAATTTGTTCAGATAATAAAAAATAATTTATTTCTTTTAGATTTCGGTACGAATCCATCGTCTCGAATAATATTAATTTAAAAGTATTTACATGCTGTCCGTAGATGGGGCTGATAATGAAGACGACCAGCTCGAATATACCGAAAACCAATCCATATTCCGTGGCCGAGGCTCCTTTCTTCTCTGCCTACATTATCAATGATGAGTACATGAAAGAGAATTTAATATAAATAAGAAGACTCTATTATAATGCCGTGTTTACTATAAATGCGGCCACGAGCAAGGCATAATCCGTCCTTTCCCGCAACGCAATTTCGCACTTCGAGTCGTAATGCAATTAACCATGCTTAGAGATAAATAATGCTCATGATAAACTTTGTACGTGGCTATCTTAGTGAAAGAGAGAGCGAGAGAAGGAGAGTTAAACTTTTTACAACGCAATATTAACGTCTCTTGCCCTGCTCATCAAATGCGATACGGTCATCCGAAGAAATTTGTGTATCAAATATTCCACGCTAGGCGCGAACATTATAATTTCTTTTCAATTTTATCATAATTTTATCTCAAACATTTCTAAATTTTTCTTGTCTATGCATAGAGGAATACTGATAACGGCTAATCCTACGAAGTAAATATAAACACAGGTCGTAATCAAATTTGAGCTACGGTCGTTTTCGTTTAAATTAGCTTCTATTTTATTTTTTTTTTTTTTTTGATTTTTGTTTTTTTTCTCTAACTAAAGCTTAATGCAGCGATATTTTACAAAAATTATCAAAACCGAAAAACTCTCTATTCATATTCGTTCAATTTTCAACATTTATTTTTTACATTTTGAAACTTGTATACCACTTCTAGAGAACTAACGGTTACACAAATCTCGTTAATTTTTAAAGACTTTAATTGTTTTTCCTTGACATAATTTTCATTTAATAACAGCTGTAACGTAAGAGGTAAGTAAATCTGTTACACCTTTTTATGTACACAAAATAATATAAAATTACTTTTAATATGATTTTATTACATCAAGTATTTTGTCATTAGATTAGGCTTCTTCTCGCCCTCATCACTTACACTTTTTAATCCTCTCTTTATCCTTCTACCTCTCTCTCTCTCTCTCTCTCTCTCTCTCTCTCTCTCTCTCTCTCTCTCTCTCTCTCTCTTTAAGATTGTATTTGTATCGAAAACAAAAGCAATTCATATTTAATTATGTCGACGTAAAGGATATCTACAAGTAAACAATTTTCTGATTTCAAGGAATTCATACATTAGATGTCTAACCATATTGATGCGCTCAAGTAATTTTTGTTTTCACACGTGGACAATTATTCGATTCACATTATCAGACATCGTCGCTATAATGCAAATAGCTTCGATAATTGAATGTCGACAAATAAATAATTATACGTTAAGCATTGGATTTGAGAGCGACGCTCTTCCATTATCCGATCGATTGTATTCGATGATCGGGGTAGCATCTTTTGACAAAATCAAAAATCGGTGCTTACCTCTTGCGGGTAAAATGGAGCCTGCAGCGAAACGCAGATTGCGTTCGCGAAATCTGCGATGCTGATGACGATGAGTGTGAGCCATTGCCTCTTGGTGAACTGACCCATCGTCAGTCCCCTCGACCACTTTCTTGCGGAATTCCCTTGACCTTGTGGGATCTGGTAACTGTTCGGTCCTACGTGGCCGACATGTACGCACTGCACGTGGATCGAGGGGGAGAATGAAAAATCGAGTGGCAGAAAGAGATAGCGAGAGAAAGATTGATATTACGGGTGCGTGCGGGTATGTATGCGCGCGCGCGCGCGCGCACGTTTGCGAGAGAGCGAGAGAGCGAGAGATCGAGAATGTGAGATGAAGAGAGATAGAGTGAGAGAAGGGGAGAGATTGAACAATCTGCCAATTCGAGGGATTGTCACTTTCTGGAGACTCGGGCGAAGTGACGAATAAGATCTCGGACCGCCGATGTTGCCGGTTCCTTTCAAGTCAAGCGCGTGCGCATTATCCCGCTCCTCGTTTACAGTGTCAAAGTTCACAGCTGATAGCCAGCGCCACTGTTACGATTCATTATCTGGAACGATTTCTCTCCCAGCCCCTCGCCGCGCCGGCATTTTTCTCTTTCTCTCAACGCCACCCTCTCGGTTTCTCTTTCTCCCTGCCCGCACGCATGTAAGCTAGACTCCTTCTGTTGCAATCCCTTTTCCTTCGGAAACCCAGACAGACTTCGAACGCAGCAGCGACAAAGTTATGCCATTCTACTTCCTACTCTCGAGCCAATAGTGGTGCCTACAAAATAATGAATAACTACCATCGTACATGTGCTTAACTAGGGTCATTAGGGGATCGTCTGTTTGTTTTGGTGCATTCATTCATTCGTTTTCATAACCAGGCTCGAATATACATATCGAATTAGATGGAATGGCATTGATGATATTTATTATGCATAGAAAATTTCTCGATCACGGGCCCAACGTTTTCCTCTGCTTGGCTAGATACATTCAACTCAACTGGAGCATTGACAAAATTATCAGAGCTTTCGATAAATTTAATTATAGTCACCATCAAAATAATCTTATCAATCAAACTGTTGTTATTTCATAGAATATTTCCTAATTTATCTAATTAGAATTAAAAGCTTATGATTAATGCTTACAACTAAATGATCGGTTATTTCTGGCTTGCACATTCGATATGACACATAGACATTATTAAACTTTAGTTTCTCATTATTTTCAAGGGCTTCAATTGATTACGATAACTATAATAAATCGACAGCCGATTCAAAATTAAACTACCTATTTTATTTTAAACAATCTTTTAGCTATAAAAATATATTATTTTTTATTTACTTTCACTGTGAGGTTTTTTATTTACAAATCTGTATGTTTAATAAAATGATTCTATTAGCTACTATGCTATATTAAGCTATAAAATATTACCTTACCATATATGTAACATAAATAATTAACTGATTAAAGCTATTAATTCACCCATAATATTTACAATAAAAAATTAAAATAGCCTATTTTAAACAAACATAAAGAATATACTTATTTGATGTATTAGTAATTTACAGAGAATATAGACAAAATATTCATGTCGATGATAATTAATAGTAATATGTTTGTAATAAATAGTAAAGCAAATTAAATTTCTTTTCTACTTCACGTAAAAAAGATATTAAGTAATTATTAATATTATAGGTATACCTACGTTTTGTAAATATTTATAAATTTAATATTTAATTTAGGTATAAAAAGACATTTTACAATACAATAAGTTTTATTCTATAATTTTAGTATGGAGTTATAAAAAAAATATACATACATTTTTTAGTTTAAGGTAAATAAATTTACAACGATGTAATTTTAATTAATATGATTTATTTTACTTATATGTAATTACTATTTACAATTCTCATTTCTGAAGTGAGAAAAAATCAATTACTAATAAATATTGGTGATGCTGCCTTGAAAAATATTCTAAATACAACGGTTATACATTCATTATAATGTGAAATAAAGTGTACTAACAATAGTATTGAGTAAAGCAATTTATCTCATTTGCATATATTTTATCAAGGCTCACATTAAAAAATAGGTGTAAAAATTTTATCAAATACTGATAATGATTCAAAATAAAATTTACTTGAGATCGACTTTTGATTCTGTTAATATTAACTAATTACAAAACAATGATTAATTGGATTATTACAAAAGATAGTAAATCTTGAAAAATGTTGAGCAAATTATTTAAAAATTAATTATAAATTTATCAATGATGATGAATACTATGGATATTAATTGTACAATTGGCAAAGATGACCAACTTTCAACACTAATCAACGTGAGCTCAGGATATTAATATCATGAAATTTCACTATATAATAAAAATAAGAATTTATAGTCACTAATGAAACTTAAGTTTATTTAGAGATTGTTTTAATGAAAATCCGATAAATAATAAAAAATTAGTTTTTTAAACGCAAACTAATTTTAATAATCACACGTAGAGAAAATTTTGTTATTAAAAGGCTATGATAGAACATTGAATTATTATAATTAAAAATATATACCTAAGAAACCATAAAAAATATAATAATTCTATAGTATCTTCTATATAAACATTCAGGAATACGTTTTAAAAATTAATTAACTTCAGCTTATACATTATAATGAAGACCATAGTGATAGTGACACAATTCTATTTGATCAAAATTATAATAATATATGTTTGTATGTCATAGATGTTTTTATAATAAAAGTATTCATTTTTTTTAATCTGACTAAAAATTCATTCTATTAAAAGAAATGTTCTTCTTAGACAAATGGTCAATTTGATATAGAAAATTTGATAAGACAATTTCACTTAAAAATAGTCTCTTTATGTGTTCTATCGAAAAAAGATAACTATACGAAAATAGTGTATTATTAACTAATGTATTCTGATGAAACAAATATATTTGTTAAAACTCAAATCTTAAATTTAATCCTAATATATCTACTTTTCAGTTACATTACTTTAATAGTCATTTATAAAAAGTAATTATAAATTTTACTTAACTATTTTCACAACGTTAATATAAAATGCTATAAATTGTATACACCCATACACACACGCACGCATGCATGCACACATATGAACCCTGGTAGAAAATTATTATAGTTTTCATTTTGTTTTTCGTGAATTTTTATTATTCATTTCGTATAATAAAATATAGAAAACGAAATATATTTTAACAATAAAGTGATAAAAACTTTTATAAAAGATAAGAAATTCTTTGAGTAAAAAATACCATAATCTATTCTAGTTTTTATCGATTGAAAGCTATGTATTAAAAGAAATTATTTAAAATATGTTTAATAAATTCTAATCATGGAATTTTGAATTTCCATGAGTCATTTTGTAAGAACCAATTGTTTTTAACATTCAATAGTGCAAACAGGCTAAAGTGTAGTCCGAGAAAGGCTGTAGAACTTGTATGAATCAGATTTTATTATTCTATTGTTTATGATATTAATGCTTAAGGCATGACAGATATTGAAATGCCAATAAACTCAGACATGGTCTTCTATTTAAAAAAAAAAAACATGTTGCATTTGCAGTAGGTGCGTATCACTACAATCAGATGTTCACGTAATTAACTAACGTCACAGAAATGAAATTATCTATGTCATTAAATTACGTAAAAAAATGATGTTTCTAAATTAGCTAATAGCGTAACCATTATCTATAAGCTTTTGAATGTACTGAAACAATCTTTAGGATGAAATAATCGTGTACCATAGGATTTCACATTTGTAAAAAATAATTGCTGTCCAATATGCCTGAGCCGTCGTTTTATTAATTGTCTCCCACACGATAAAATACTGTATTTCCACTTGTAAAAATACTAATCTTCGCTAATATGGAATTAGTTTTTAATAGAGGTACACGTGGATTATTCCCAACAATTATTGACATTACGGGAGCTGATAAAATATCAGTAAATAAAATCACGGAAATCAAGGATCATAAAATTACTGGAACGAAATAAAATGTCCATTTTGGATAGATGTTTTTAAAAACAGTATTGCAAATTGATGGTAAATTTCTAAGCAGAAGAAGAAGAAGAAGAAGGTAAAGTATCTATATATCTATATATCGTATCTATATAACTAGTAAAGTGACCAGGATAGGGGATTAATTTTCTAGCAGGGTAAGAGGACGATGGGCTCTAAACGCAAAAGAACGAGCAATGCTAAAGGCGGGAGCGGCGACATTAAACAATGATTGAGAAATAGTATAATAATCGAGGGATCTACGCATCGCGCAGCCAAACTTTCATCGGGACCTTGGTAAAGGCTCCATTGAGGAAGGACATGAAGTGCTTGGCGATACTAATGCTCGCAGCTGGCCGCATCTCCTCGATTATTTCCTTGGCGTTCTGGTTGAGGAACTGGTTCATGGCCTGGCCAATGATATTGTTGCCGTTGATCTGGTCGACGATACGGAAACGCGCTCTACCGAGGTTGAAGTCGATGAGGAGTCGGCTGATGCTCATGTAGCGAACCCCCTCGCGCTTTTCTTCGACGCCCTGGACGCGAGCGATCGCCGCTACGTCACCTGGAACAGACGAAGCACGAGTGTCAGGGCGCCTGCGAGTGGGGCCCTCGAGTTTTATTTAAGCGTCAAGGGAGATCAGGGGGACCAGTTCGAGGGAGCTTGATCGCGGACCTAAAGCGAGTCTTTAAGGGCCCCCGGGATAATGTACGATGCCAAGTAATGAGGCTCCGGGCCGGAGGGCTAACTTTACCAAAGAACGCCCAGAAGTCTCCCTGGCTCTGTATGGGGAAGAGCAGAACGTTCCCAGCTACTTCGTAGCGACCTTGGAGCTCGATCTTCGGTATGGTCAGGTGAAGGTCCAGCCGCAAGTTTTTCAGGTCCGTTCGCACTCGGGTCACCGAATAATTGCCAGGACCGAATGCCGTTATGTTGGAAAAGATCGCGCGCACCCTAACCGCGCCTTGGCCATTTTCCATCCCCAGTTCGGGAATCGTCAGTGGATCGATTGGGGGCAGATCCAAATCTTGAATTCCTGCGGAGAACGTAGTTTAATCGTCAGGCTTGTCTCATCTGTCTTACCTATGACGATGACTTGTTTTGCATCTGTGTTTGAAATCCACGAGAATCTGGAAACGCGTTTATCCCAACGCTGCGTGTAAATGCTTTTTTCGTTGAAAGCCTGACATATACACAGATATTAGAAGCAATATTTAGGATATAATGTGATCCTCGTCATACTGCTTTGATTCGCACTATGCTTGAGTGTTAAGATTTTAAAAAATACTACGCACTTTCGGAAGTAAAAGATATTGGTAGCATTAATTCCTTATTTACTTATTAACTGGTTGATAAAATACTGCTTACTTAAATATAAAAAATTTTACTTTGACATATCTACATGATATTGCCGTTTTTTTTATAAAAAACTTAAATGTCACCCAAGTTTTAAGAAAGCTAAATATAAATCATACTTCCAATAAACGATGACAAATCTACCATTGCTATATCATATTTTAATAATTTGTATTAATATAAGCGCTTATAAAACTCTTAGTTTTTAAATTCAACAAATGTTAATATTACACCGTATAAAGTTATATAATTGTAAAAGAGGTGGTTTTTTGTAATAAACATGTTTTTTTATATTAAAGTAATAAAACACTTTTTAATAAAAAATTGTATTTATATCTATCCTTACGAACCTTTTACAAGAAATGGCTTCAGATGGTTGAAAGACTTTTGAATGCAAGAATCTATTGCAGGATCTGTTCTAGTGCATGGTAAAATATATTCCGCTGAAAAATAAATAATTTTTTTAATGCATCGTTTTATTAGCATTCTTATTTGCATTATAGCATTCTCCATTGTAGTATATGTAAATTTCTTAATTTACTACAATGAATAAGTTCTTACAATTACAAACGATAGATTCTAATGCAATAATTATTATCAATAATTACGAGGGAAATGACTTGTTAATGTTAACAAAATTCTAATATAATTCTAATAATTTAATCTTATTATCAATATGACCATAGAAATAAAAAAACGATTATATATCGAGAGACTGACAACCATCAAAATTTGTACAAAATTTAAATTTAATAGCTTATTTGAATTTTACAAACCAATACATTTATTGGTATTTGTGGATTAAGCTTTGAGTAAATATTATAAAATTGGTAATACTGGCATCATTTTCGTATGGACTAACTTTTGTTTTCACTTAAAAGTATAGCTCGTCGTACAATTGTAAATGCACGTTATTTACTTATATTGGATAGTTAAATTGACATTGATATAAGTATGTTTTCACAGAAAAGGTTTATTTTCTTCAAACTTGAAATTTACAAACTTTATAAAATTAGCATTGATTATTTGATCACAATATATAATTTGTATATTTTCTTTGATAGCTTGATTATTGTTATAATATATTTCGATCAAATTATCAACAACGATGGCATTATAATCATCAACTAAGTTTTTTAATAGATGTTAAAACGTTGATGTAATGCTGGAATATATTTATATACTTTATGAATATGTTTCAATGAAAGTTCAACAAAGCACGTTAATTTTTATTTTCAACTTTTTTTGGTACTTAATTTAAAATTTGAAATTTCAAAATATTGAAAGAGTCTGGAATTTTTATGGTAACAGTCGGATAATTATTCTAATCGAAGCTTAATAGTTTTGGTAAAAGCCTTCCAAATATTTACTTCGAATACAAAGACTGGATGTTTTTGTTAAATCAACCAATGACAGTGGTACTCAAGAATTATTAATATAGCGTAGACAGCACAGCATATAAAGACCGCTGCCTAGGAAAGTTCGATCGTAGTAATGTTGGCTGCGGAAGAAAGACAACAGTTTTACGTCGCTAATTAGATTGCCGTGTAAATTAACGAAGTCGTCACGCGACTGTCGACGGCCATCCCCGCGTCTCTTCCTTCTTCCGCAATGTTCTTTCAACGTGCTTTACGCAAAACGCACTCGGCTTCTCGCACAGCTACGTCTCCATTGACCCGCCGTTTCACGTTGCTTTTTTTTTTGTAATATCTTCTTATTGCAACACCAATATCTCTCTTCTTTTTAGCGCATCATAATACAGTCGGATTAATCTAATCTTATACATGTCTTGGGTTAATTTATAATTAATGTGACCTTGGCAGTCGTGCTCGCTACGAGTCGAGTGATTCATAATCGATGACCACTGGTCGACAAATTTTGCATCCTAGAGTGACTCTGTCGGAAAAAAGTTGCCGCTATGAGAACGGATTAACCCGATGATTGTTTTTATGAATGCTAATATTTATTTTATTCTGGGAATAATAGCATTGATTGTCGAATGCATTAGACCTGCTCCGCAGAATATTGTAGTGGTAGGTTATAGCTCGAGCGAAGCGTCGATTAACGAAACGAAGAAAAAAGTTGCTGCGATATTGCGTCGAGAATATCTCAAGAATCCGTAATAGTCGAAAGTACCTGCACACGCCTGCACGCAAAGCCATATATAGTAGCCATCCGTTCCTTTAAGCCATACATAGTAAACTCATAAAAATTGCTAAAATTTATACACCTCAGGTAACACGATACGCAAGACAATTTTGCTCTATCCGATATCTAACCTAGCGATCGGATCATTTGGATGCAACTGCATCGTACGCAGCGCCCGGCCAAGCTCAACGTTCGGTTTACGGGGGCGAAATTACGTTTTCGCGATGGGATTGTCCCTGCGGCCGCCGAGGCCACGGGGAGAGCCCCCGTGGGGGCAGAGCTTAAAAATGAAGGCTCGCGCTTCGTTCTGGGAATTGTTCAGCTCGTAGGCCAGAGTCGCAGCGATAGAGGCGTCCAAGGGAAGGGCCCCGGAACAAAGGATTGCGCACAAGCACGCACCGGTACGCGCTCAAACCTCGGCAATGTCCTCCAGGCAGCTGCCGAGGAGGGTAATAATGAGCTTTGCCAACTGAATACCACTCGCCGGTCTAGGATGCGCTCGACTCGTTCCGTATGCGCTCCGCGTATTCGCTGCTCCCTTGGCCTCGCGCCGTGACATCTCCAACGATTCTTCCTCGCTCCTCGATTATGACGTCCTACCCGTAATGCTTAGTTAGAGAAGACCTGGGCGGCTTCTGCTTAAAAGTCTTTTGGATGCTTTGATGAATCGACAAAAATTATTCCAAGCACAACTGCGCGCTAAGGATGGCAGGATGAGGGCGAAATTGTGACGAAAAAACAGCGAAAGTCGGTCAAGACTTATCTGAAATTTTGTCTGATTTGTCAAGACTCGATACCTTGTTCTTTAATAGATAAGCAAACGATGTACGAAACTAAACTTGCGACACCTGATTGACCTCGATTTGCATAAATATTTACTTACAAGTCATGGAAGTCTCTAAATTAGATAAATCATTGAGGTCGTATCCTGCTATTAGCTTTCTTATAAAGGTACTTATAACTTCATAGATCTTAGCTGTTTGAAAGTAAAAATACGATAGTTTTATTCGTTTTGAAATCTTTACTTAACTGTATTTATTGAACTTAATAGTTTTGAGTAGTTTAGATTTTTTATAATTATTACAAAGAACCCTCGATTATAATAAATGAATTTCAATAAATTCAAACTTTTACAGAAAACGGTTTCATTTTATTATCAATTGAAAGATATCTGAAGACGAGGCCTGACTCTAAAACTGATTTTGTTTCTGAATTTCAAGTTCGCATTAATTGTAAAGTACATGTGAGTCACTTGAATTTCAATGTTCTTTACGCATATTTCTTATTTTAAAAAGAGTAAAACCTATTAAAAATCAAAAAATTATTTTCTTGTATCTGAACATAAAATTATTATCATATCAAGTTATTACCTAGAAAAAGTAAAAAAACATTATTAATACAAAAATACTACAATCGCGATCTGTATAAAATGATCTAATAGTTAAAACATAGGAATATATAAGTAAATCATTCATTTTATTATCTTGAAAATATTAATATATAAATACCTAGCAGTAATGTAATTATGATTTTTATTATCATGTCCAGATGGTAATTTGACGTTTTATATATAATAGAAAAGTAGTATTAATTTATTAAAATAATACAAAGGATTTTTTTTTAGATCTAAAATATACATATTACTATTATTCTAACTTTTACTTTATAATGTTATCCTGACATGTCCTGTTTTTATTTTTGCTTTTTATTGTTATTTTACATTCAATACAACGTAGCCCGTAAACACCGTATTAAAAATAACTTACGTACACATTACCAATATGAAAACTTGTAATGTATTGCAACAATATTATGTTTAGAACCGTACACGGGTAGACCCTTTACTTTAGTAAGTCGTAAATAGGTTCGCAACCACGACATATTTATTTACTAAAATAACTTATGTGCTTTGAAACTAAACACTTTAAGAAGAGCCATTACTATCCATCACTGAAAACCCGCAGTAGACCATATATAAATTCATTTAGTTGGAATGTAATTGCTAATATCTAATGCTCAATTCCAATTAAAAATTTTCATGAGGTTTCGCGTAAAAACAAAACTTTAAATACATGTGAGTTCTTGGTTTGTGGTAAGGATGAAAGCAACCACATGTGGGATTCCGTAAGCTACCAATCTAGTTTCTAATCCTAAATAATTTATAAACTGCTGATAAAATTCATATTTATTATGTATATCATAATTTAGGCAATTATCGTTTCGTTAATTAGTAATAAATTCGCTTTGCGTTCCCTCGGAAATAATTGTTTTTCTATTAATAATAGTATATATTAAATTCAAGTAAGTAATGCAACAACTGCTTTAGGCAAATGAAATTGTATTTAAAATTTAATTAAATAATAATTACATTGATTTATTAGAAAAAAAATAGAATTACTTATCATTAATAATTATCATTATTATTAGCTTTTATATACAGGTACACCCATGATTATCATTTTATTTTACAATATTTATATTATAAGTAGCTATTGTATTTATTAATCACTTTAAAAAAATTTTGAATAAATTTTACAAATAAAATTTGTATGCCGTGAAAAGTAATTACTATTTATTTACATTTATATTAAACTTAACACGAGAATTTCATATCTATCCAATAAAATATTTTAGACTACCTTTTATCTCTGGACGAATAAGAGACGTTAACAAATCTTTATTAAATTTTCTACGGATGCAGCATGCATCTGTAATCTAAATAAACTAGATAAGCATAGTAGAAAACGTATGAATAGCTGACATAATTATACCATGCGTATTTCGCATCAGAAATTCTGAAGTAATTAACATTATTCTGTATTAAATTCCTCTTTTAAAAGTATTATAATTTTGCATTACGTTGTACATTAAACACATAATACCATAAATATTTTAGTAGACATAATTTTCTTTGAAAATATGAAGTGAAATTATATGTTTATTTCTTTCATTTATATTACACAAAAATATTTTATTATTGTCCTAGTTTGAAAAGTTTCTTTTAATCTGATTTTGATTAATTTACTAAATAAATTATTTTACATGAAAATAATATAGTTTTACAAATTTTCTATAAAAAAAAATATGCATTAAATAATTACCTTTTGCATATCTGTAAATTTATATTTTTTAATAATTCAAGTATATGTAAACAATATCCAATAGTAATTTAAATTGTTTTTAAAAATATGTTTTATAAAATCACTTCTTTATGCTCTTTAATACCAATAATACATTAACCTACATACCTTCAAATGAAAATTAATAGTTGATTTCCTGTACCAAAAGATAATGAATTATAATTTTTTTTATTTACTTTTGAACATAGCCCCGTTATATGCCAGAAAATAAAACCGTGACCAAAACAATCGATCCGTTGTGTACATACAAAAATCGTGTTTTAATGTAACTAAATATTGTAGCCTAAATGTTAAAATACGTTGTTTGATTGTCCATAAACAAAATTCTTAATTTTATACAATTTATTTAAGTAAAGCAATATTACAATATTAAAGACAAAGTATATTTTATAGATAATTATTTATAATTACCTTATATATTCGGATCGTTCCAATAAATATTATTATTTACTTTATACATGTTCTTTATTAACATTTTTGAACGTATATAATTAATTTGGTACGAAACACTTCAAATTTATTATATTTTAATTCATAAGTTGTAAATTGAATATTTTTTATAAAATTATTTCTATATTTAACGTCAATGTAACCGGAGGAATCTACATCTGACGGCCTAATTTATTCATTCATAAAATATTAATAATAAACAAATGGAAATATAATTCATATAAATCCAATGAATATGTAGCATCAAAGAATGAATTACGAATTTCTATATTATTATGAATAAAATTCGTTTAAAGCTGATATGTATTATGCAATTTAAATATAGATTTAATATTAAATATAGATTTAAAAGAAGTTTTTGTTACTTGTCTGTAGAATCGTAATATTATGAAAAATAAATATTAAAGCTTAATTCTTTCAATTTTTATATTACAACACTGGAATTAAGAAACTTGGTTTTATGTAATTTTAATATTAGTTAGAGGCTGTAAAAATAGTTTATTTAATTATTCTACCTTTAAATTTTAAATTTTAATATGTATGCCAAGAATTTATTTGTACTAGTTCTGATTTACTTATGTAAGTTTAAAATTTGAATAAAAAATACTTTGACCTAAAAACGAAGATTAAAACTTTAGATAATGTACCCGTACGTATAAAAAGTTTTAACCGAATTGGTCGAATTTCTGCATATAAAGGATATATTGTATAAAAAAATGTACCAGCATTTAAATATTAAAGGTAATTATTTTATATTGTATAGAGCCGTAATATACTATTATAGTATAAAATAATTTATAAATATGCAAAGAAAGTTGTACTAAATGAAAATACGTATGAAACGTTTGATAATTTTCTTTTTCCTGCACGTAAAATGAAATAATATACGAATATTGTTTGCAATATTATTTTAAATACAAGTAGTTTCGTATTAAATTGGTCGCACAACTAAATGATAAAATTTTGTTTGCATTGTATATTTTTTAGATAAGTAATATATCGAAGTAAGATAAAAGTTTAGTCAGCACATTACAAAATCGATGACAGCAGCATTAATACAGAATATGAAATTATGGTTTTTATATTTTGAAAAATTAAGATTCAACAGGCTTCGAAACCAAAATCTTTTTTTAAGAGATTAATTTTAAGACAGCCTTATATAAATAATACTTTGATTTCATTTATAATAAAATAGAAGTTGGCTATATAAAATTGATCTTTCGATACAAATAAATTACTCTTCGTTTGAAATAATGGTAAATCACATCGGGGTTTCACATTATTGTTTAAATCAATAAAGAAATCTGTCGAGGCTGCCAATGCGATCCATCGTTTATTTTTTTTAAAGCATATCGCAAGTCCCGGTATGGCTTTCGGTAGAATCATACTATTTAGAGAAAACGAGCCTCCCCTCGGCAATAAGGAATCAGCATTCGAATCATTGGTCCATCAATTCCATTAACGAATAAAGCCGAGAGCTCCCCGGCAAAGCTCACCCTCGAACCGGCAATACCGGAGGCTAGAAGGGGCTTGCATTGAGTGGAGGGGTAAGGATCTGGTTCCCGGGCTAAAAGTCGCTCGGCAGACGCGGAGGACGTCGAGGAGCCGAAGGAGGTCGAGCCCGCGTAAAGAGCCCCGGAGTCTGGCGAAGGCGTCATGTGGAGCACCAGAGACACGCTCGCTCTCCTCTTGCGTGTGCCACTTCTGAGCCGCGCGCAACTTCTCGATGCACTGCCGGGCGTTTTGTTGCTCTCCCCTCCGCGCCCCTGGCCCCGAGCACAATAACGTACACCTGCCCAGGGAAGTCGAATAGTCTGCACTCGGCGGCGCTTTCACTGCCCGCGCGCGGCCCATTGAGCCTCGGCTGTTTCGACTTTCTCCCGCGAACCGAGACTCGTGCGCTCATTATGCAACGGATATCTGACATAACCTTCGCCGCGCCGGCCCGGGTTACGCCATCGCGACTATTACCGCATTACGAGCGAGCCGAGCGGCTGCGAGAATTATCGGGACGCCGGTTCCCCCTGTCTCCCCCCCCCCACCCAGCCTGCCCGGAGACTTCCCGATTTTCCGGACTCGATCCCTCCTTTAGGGACGTCCTCACCGCGTTCGGCGATGGGGAAACCTTCGCTTGTCGAACGCCTCCGCCGTGCCGATTCCGGTGGTCCAGGGTCCGGGGAATGTCCCTGCATTCGAGGATCTCGGTTATTTGGCCGAGATTTGATCGATTCTCGATTTTGCACAAAAGAAATTTATCAGTCGAGACTCGGCGGAGCGGATTATTGAGCTGAGCTCTTTAAAAATCATGACACTCCTACCATATTGTTTAATAACCCCAATTGGCCTAATATTTAAAAAAGGATTTTCGAGGACTTTGATAATTGGATTTTTTTTATGAGCCTAAATCGCATTGTTCAATTCGTGGTCAGCTACTCTTTAGACTCGTCGGCTGTTACCATAAACACTGAAATTTACCACATCTATTCAAATAAGCGCAGTTGCTCAAACTCTCGTTTGAAAAATATACAAAAATAATAGCGTTGGTATTATACGTTTAGTTCCATTTAAATTAATTCGCAATGATAATTTATGCCTTGAGTCATTCTATTTAAACCGGAATAACTGCATTCTAAGGATATCATTATTAGTGCCGATCGCAATTATAAAACTTGCAATATTAGACGTAATTGCCGGTAAAAAAGGAACTTATTCTTAAGGAACCATCTCGACAGTCCAGAAGCTTACAATTCATTATCTTTTTATAATTACAATAACATAATTTGAATAGAAATTTGAATAGAAAAATGAAACATACGCGTTCGTGAGTTCCGTACACAAAGGAAAAACCCAATTAACCTAATGCCAGAAGTACTTCAATCTCTCGATCGACCCAAATGATGCAGCCAATATTATTTCATTCGCACACGATTCAGCCGCAGACCGAAGGAAACAGGCCCTCGAGCGCATCCCTGAGCCACGGGGAAGGGCCAGGATTGGTGTATCGGGACGCATCGAAAGTCCAAAAAGTGCCCGCTTAATATTACGGGACATCGTTCGAGACTCGTAGTGAGTGATTTACGCGAGCTCTTGCTCGTCTCGTCTACATTTAGTTGTAGTTTCGGGATGGCGGGGAGACGACCTCGTGCACCTCGTTAGCTGGACTTCCTCGGCTCGGCGTCAAAGCTCATTTCCGCGATCTTCTGAATCTCTTGGCACCGCTTGTCGACGGTCTCGACCCTGACGTGCTTTAGACGCGCTTTCATTTGGTGGCTTATCGGTTATTAGTCGCTGACCGTTTACGAAATTGCGAGTGTTTACATGCGTATTAATATTTAATGTGTGCTCGCTGCGAGATTACAGATGAATTGTATAAAAAGGAGAGAGAAAAAATATACGATAAAATGCTCATTTGTAGCCAACGTGAAAAGGTTATTTCATAATACCTTGAGAACATGAAGCTCTATAATGAATTTGCTAAAATGATGTTGTATAAGCAGGATATTACAAAATTCGTTTCGAAAAATTTCTCAAGATTGGATATTTCATTAGCATTAGAGGGATCGAGCTCGAAGCACAATTCGAGCGTGGATTTTTCTCTCTCTCTCTCTCTCTCTCTCTTGGATTTCTTACTGGTTTCCAGCTACCAGACTATCAATTATCGCTCTATGGCGGCGCGAAATCGCACGCGAAAAGTCCGGAGTCGAGGCGCGCTCGAGGAGCCGAGGATTCTGGTGCCACCGATCCCGATGAGCCAGGATCTAAAGTGCACCCGGAGACAAAGAATGAAGCAATGGAGCTTACGTATCTCGAAGTCGGGCTCGGCACTGCCCGGGCCTCCGTTAGCGTTGATGATGACCTGAGGGCTGGCCGAGGTGAGCAGGAGTCCGAGGAGCGCGAGGCCGGCCAGACGCTTGGTCGTGGACATGGTATCGGGAGCCGAGGAGCGTCCGGAGTTTCGGTGCTGGAGTCCAGGAGATCGGCACACGAATCGTCGAGATGTCCTGCAGAGGTGCACAAACGAAACTAAGACATGTCAGTCGTCGTGCGGCACCAGCGACCGCGGGCTTTTTCGAAGCGGGCGTGTGTGGGTACACTGCGGCTCGGGACAGTGGAGGGGCCGAAACTCTCGAACTGGACGAGGGTAGAGGAGAGAGAGAGAGAGAGAGAGAGAGAACAGTGCCAATGGTTCTGTATGATAAATACGAACTAAAGACGGGGCCGCTCATATTCTCTCTTATATGCGAGCGCCCCTTCTCCGAGGGCCTGGCCCCGATCTCAGTCTCACCGACGGAGTCTCCTTCGGTTTTTTTCTCGCGGAGACTGACCAACGAATACAGATTCGCGGACCCACTCGCAGGATTTACGACCCCTGGTAGCCTCGCAGCGTTCGCGAGACTCCTTGCGAAATACTTTTATGCTCCCTTGATGAATTTCAAGGGAAGCACTGCACTGGTCGATGATAATTTTCACTCCGACGACTGACGATCCTCGGTCGTAGGGGGAAGTCGGGCGAAAAAACGGCGCGCCTGTTTCTGGCTCTAACGATAATTAGAAAATTGTGTTTGACTTTGACGAGCCGTTGTCCTATTTAATGGTGCCCCAATGCCAGGAGGACTTAAAGAACCGAAGCGGCGTTGACGCTAAGCGGCCTCTCTTTTTTATTCCCCGGCAATGAATTTATAACGAAGCATTGTTTTGCCGAGCTCGACTCTACCGAGCCATAATGATCGATTCGGTATTCGGTAGCCGTGCCTTTATAATATACCAAGTAGCTCAAGACTTTTCGGAACGTGAAACTTTTATTCGGCCTTTTTTTTATCCCGTAGTCGATGTTACGAGAACTAGCGTTATCCGCTTAATTTTTATAATCTCGATTGACACTAAATGATTTTCGCAATAAATGTAGACGTCGGTGTCGATACGTGCATCTCTTATTTCAATGGAAAATATTTTCAAAACAATAAATCTATCTTTTTTATTGAATATCGACACATGAGTTATGTGCACTATTAACAATTATGTTATGAATTATTTAAAAATTATTCCTAAAACGAGTATTTTAAATATGTGCAGATTTAAAAAAAGCTCGATTAATTAATTAAAATCTCGTTCGTAATGTACTATTAAATGGTTTTTATATACGTCAATTATTAAAAAAATACATAGCCGTTTATTAAGTGAAAAGCTAATTTCATTGGTCGACAAGTCGTGTATACAATTACAGACGAAGAGAAAAAGACTGATTAATCAATATATATATATATATTACAATGTTGAGTGTGTAAAAGGGGTGCCAAAATCATGTCAACGTTCTTAAATCTAAATCAAACATCATCCATCTTTTTTCAAATGCCTTATTCTTAAAATTCAAAAGTCAAATAAATTTCCCATTGAAGTAACCTATTTATTAACAAATTTATAAATTTTATTCTATCAGATTATATAAATAAAAATTGAACGCGTCAAGTTTGCTTTGAAGAGCTTAATTCAATTTCTTCCCGTAAAACCAAAAGGTATTTTTTGATAAAAACTAGCGATAAAAACTCCATTATTGCTTATTTTATATTAATATTATTAACCTTGATCAATAAATTAAAAGGTATTGATTATCGTTTAATTATATCAAAATTGAAATTAAATTTTTTGTCGTTAAAATAATAATATTTATGAACATATAAGTCGTGAAAACAGAAATGATCTATCCATTACAATTTTACTCAAGCTCGCAAAAATATGTGAAAATTATTATTACAAAATTATTTCAAAAAAAACTTTGACAACACCAAAAATAAATTGTGAAATACGATTACTCAGGGTTTCGGTATATAATATTACGATATATAGAGTTGGTTATAAAATTTTGCGAAAACTGATTTATGCAAAAGCGTAACCATCCGAAAAATTGCTCAATACATTCGATTTACATCCAAAAAGTGTAATAAATATTAAGGAATGCTTAATGTATTAAAAAGTAACAGTATCGTCTAATCTTATTATATAAATTGCTTCTTTACAACAGGCACTTCTAATACGGGATTCGTGTCTAGAAGAAATTTAAAGACAATTATAAATATTAAGCTTTACAATATTTTATTCGATTCAATTCAACTTAGCAATAATTTAATATACTGATGACAGTATAATTATTTTCAATTGAGATCTTAAATAATATTTTTATAATAATAATTAATGATCCTCGTTATTATACCGATAAAATACGTAATACTTGGTATTATTTCATTATCAAAATATTTCAATATTAAGCAATGGATTATGAAAATGTTCTCTCGATTTTAAATGTTTTTTAATTACGCTGAAAAGCGGTGTTTTTCACCTCCAACAAAATTGAATACACGAATCTATCCGCTTTAGGGTGTTTCATATATAAATATTTGTTGGCTAGGGTGGATCATCCTTCCCCCTTCCTAGTCACCGGTGCTCTCGTTGCCAAAAGCCCGCAAGCCACGATTCGTGATTTCGTCTTGCCCCGCTATTCGAACAAGCCCGCTAAAATATATTTCTTTGCATTTTTATACAAGAATACATAAATGAATTTTTTTACAATAAATGCATTCATGATTTTAAATCTTAACCTTCATCAATGTGTTTCAAATTTTTTTATTATACCGCGCTCTGCATACGTAAGTGACAATTTGCGAAGAATTTCATCCGTGTGTAACTTATTTTACGCTTATCTCGACCAATATTTTCTGATTATTCTAAGCACATGCCACCGAATCTCGTGTATAATATTCAAGCTTTAAAATATAAAACGTATACGGATAATTATTTTTTTTCGAAACTTAGCACTAAATCGCACATGTACAATCATTCGTAAATTCAATTACTCAATTGCATAATTTATAGGGCTTTATTAATGCTTATCTGTAGATCGACTTTGTTGTAATTAATCTAAGTTGTAATACAGTATATAAAAATATTTTATAGAACAAGTCTTTTTAATTAATATCACCGTACAATAAAATTAAATAACGTTTTTATACGAAAATTTACATGTAACGCCTTTTGTAATATTATAATTAATACAAAATGTTTTCCTTCAACTTTGCGCTAAAACGTATCCTTTTAAATTTATTATATTAAAAGTGACACATATATTTTTGTCTTACGCTGTCAATTACAATTTAAAATAACTAACACACATTTTTTTATTTACAAGCGTAAGTGTGATCTTACATTGGATATAAATTTAATAGTTTTAATATGTATTCTTTTATACATCAGATGAATAAGTTTAATGGGAATCAAAGATCATAAATTACTCCTCTTGTATAACATTAAAAATAATATATTTAAAAAGAAATAGAAAGGCAGAATCTCAAAATATCCTGCTGTAAGATGTAATCTTGAGTCAACTATTCTTAATTGTTCGGTGCCAGTCAGAGGAATAGGTAAGAGACAATCGATCGAAAATGATTTTAAAACGAGTACAAAATGTGAACAGTTGTGGCAAGAGGAACAGATAAAGATTAAAAGAGGCATTGGCACCGCCTTCCTCTTTGCAAACTAGTTTACAAAATTTGGGTACCGCGACTCCTCGGACGGGGCGTAAAAGCACGTGTAATGTGCTGCATCGTTACCGAAATCTTACAAAACTCGTAAATATTCGGGGTACGTGCGAGGATCCCAATGTCGCGCTCAACCCGCGCTGAGCGGCCTCGTCCATACCCTGGGGTGGACGCAGCGCCAGCGACGCCCACCGAGGAGCGAGAAGCCTCGTACGCTTCCGCCGTTTGCATCAATTGTCTGGAGAAATCTTGCCATTGCCCAACGGCGACTCCTTTTTCTTTCGAGCCTCGGTTCCTCCCAAGCAGATAATTCCTCGACTTTTCCTGCTCTGAGCAGCCGACGGACTTTATTTGGATTGACTCGTCGAAAATTAAGTTGTCATAGATCAAGCTTATGAAGGACACTTAGCCAGACTATACTTATACCTACATGTTTCATCCGTAATTTTTCAAAACTCTGTCATTGATGAAAATTATACAAAATTTTAAAAAACATGGACTACGTTTTAAAGGCGTTTGATAATTTATGTCGCGCATTTTTTACTTAAGTAACTATTCGTCAAAGCAGCCTAAAGTCTACGTTTCACGGTCAGCATTTTCATTTAATCCTTATCGTGTTTGTACGCACTATTTAATTAGCCATTTATATTATATATATATATATATATATATCTCACTCATATATACTTAATAAAAAAGCATTTGTAATAATAATATTAAAAAAGTTTTGAGTACCTCTACCTTCTTTGGAAGTTTATATAATTCCATTTTTATAATATTGTAAAAATTTCCCTTGTTTTATTATTATGTTTTCTGATTATAAAATATGCATTAAGCAAACTAGTATAATATAGTATGATTGAATTTGTTAGTAAAAAAGTTTATATTTATTTGAATTCACATCATAAATATATATTAGACTCTACGGTTTCATATAATACGGTAGCTTTGTAAATAAAATTATTAAAAAAAACATATTTCGTTATACGCATCTATTTTTAGCGTTATTTCTTTTTTTTTTTTTTTTGCAATGAATAACGAACGCTAAGCTCATAATAATTATTTATTATTAGTTCTTTATGTTAATTAAAAATTTTCATTATACGAATTTACAGATATACTGTATTTAAATTACTTTTCAGCTAATTATTAATATTATTAAATAATTCTTTTATCATTGTGTATTTTATTTGAAAATACACTGAAATATTATTATACATATTACGAAATTGAATTTCATAATATTATAATAAATCAGAAAATCTTTTGTTTTAAAATCATGTGCTACAAAAATAAATGCTTGGATATGAAAGATACTGGACATTCAAATCATACAAAATTCATGTACGTATAAAAAAATATAACTGTTGATTTTATAATTATTATTAATTATTTCATTTTCATATTTTGGGTATAATTTAAAACATAATGTATGAAGCTTGTTTAACGTAATGCAGTGATTCGTACAATATTAAATATGTTTAATTAATTAAAACTTGATTCGTATTAAATAAAAAAATAATATGTGTAAATTGACTATTAAAAATAATCTGAATCAATCCGATTTTTATGTCGAAATATAAAATAAAAATATAGTGTAAGCATTATTTACAATAGTAATGTGTATACTGTTTTTAATTTTTATGTAAAAAATTGTATTTAACTACCTTTACATTGAATTCAATAAACCTCAACAATAATTAAATTATTGAGTTGAAAAATAACTGAATCTAAAAGATCTATGGCAATCGCAAATTTACACCACCAAACAGTTGAACGTACCCTAATTTCAAGAATAAGTTTAAATTCCTTACCACTACCACAATCATATATATCGAGCCATCGTTGTATAAAAGCAACATTATTTCATTTGTAATTTTTCTCCCGAAATAAAAACATTTTCCACGTAATTTAGGCTTATCTTTTATTTATTTTTTAGACGCAGATTTTATTTACTCGCAAATCAATTTATCTCTTCCTTCCGAGACAGAACATAGCTTCTAAGATTTAGAATATATACGTCTATATCGGAGTAGTCTGCATTTTACTGATTAGCCAATGGGTCATTCTTGAATAGACCGTAGCAGGCAGAGCTCAATAAGCTAGGAATATTAATCTTCTTTGAGATTTTATTGAATGAGAATAATGTTTTTTCCATATATAATATTTATACATACAATAAATTTATATGTGTAATGTTTATCGTGTTTTTAGAAAAAGGCCTAAGGTTTCCATGGATTTCACATGATTTCTACATGTATAAATATTCTATTAATGAGAATTTGTAAATAACTTTGTAATTTTTTATACCAATTAAATCTATAAAATAAATGTTTTATGTTACAGCAGTGTAAGTAGTTCTCAAATAAAAATTTCCTACTAAATTTAATTAAAAGGATATTGTAATTAGGAAGTGGTAGTGAAAGGCATTGTCGGTTCCAATATAAGTACAACTACTTTTCTCATCTGGAGTAACCTTTGTAAATTACCTTGGATAATTTTTTTAATAATGCAAGAAGTTCCGTATAACGAAAAAATCAATAGAGCACAATGAATGATTTTAAATCTTCTTCTGATCACTTTTACTATGTAGTTATTTGTCTGACATCAATATTTTATGGAAAAAGTCTCGGCGTATCGATAAAAGTCTAAAATCCCTTTTCTAAGCAAACTCGCAGATTAACGAAATTTACGAATGTACACATTATGATTGGGCAAACTTCCAAAAAGAAATTTGTACTTGAAAAATAGAAGGCTCGAGTAAATTTCTGATAATAAAGATTCGATCTCTGCTCGCTGACGTAAAGTGGCAAATAAATTTTGCGTACGTCTAAAAAAAGGACAACGCGCACTGGTCAAGACCAGGCAAATAAATTGACTGTCTGGTTATACCTATTTCTCTCTTTTCCACCTACACTCACTCGTGTCCAGAAAGAGCAGAACCATCTCGATCGATTCGTGTACCCCCCCCCTCCTCCGCCACCCGGCTCATCAACCTAATTCGCAGCCCGTGAAAAGGATCTTTCATGTAGCTCCTTGCTCATGTGTTCCGTTAGAGTTGGATAATATTTGTCAGCTTTGTGATTGCTCCCTGTGCCTCACGGCAGTATTTGACAATACCTTACATCTGACTGGTGGTTATCTGCAAGGAGGGCGATTTCATTAGATGAGAAGCATTGGTCCAAGTACCTAATTAAAGATGAGATTGCACTGCAAGAGTTGTTTCTTCAACGAAGCCTCGTTGAGAGCTCAAAGATACAAGGAAAAATTTTTAAAAACTAAACTTTCTGACTAGAACTTCTTCTATTTTATTTCATGATCATCTATATTAATACTTGATCAGGATACTAATCGCATAATTGCGTTCGATAATGGCTGATATACTTGCTTAACACGTTACGATCATATCGTTTAAACAAATCTGTGATACAAATAGTTCCAGATTCAACTTATTCGCTCCATATACGGGTGAAAGTTTTCTTACGCAATATGTTTCATCTAATCGTATATTAATCATGAGCTCGTATACAATAACATATGTGCAAGATGGATGACGAATAAATCACAGGTTAAAATTCTGTCACAACGTTTGTTCAAGTGATTGTATGCAAAATATGTTTGTCGGTATAAAATTAAAAAATATTTGTAAATAAACCTGAGCATTTCGCAATTATTTTTCAAAACCGGTTTACATTTCTTAGTGGCTTCGTAACCCAATACATCATACCCAAAATATATTTCATCTATTAAGCATTATATCTATCGTTACTAAAAATATAGACCAGCCAAAATTTTTTAAAATTGTTCAAAAACTTGCTCTTTATATGTTGTGCGCCCCATTCATTTGTAAGAAAATAATTATAAATACAGTTCATTAAATTTTTTTTAAATTATTTGCTCATTTTATTACAATCTACATTCCAATTTCTAATTTTGAATGTACACAGAATTTCAGTATTACATCCTAATTTACATACAATAATAATAAACATTATGTGTTAAATACATAATTAAGCCTAAATTTACACGATCGATTACTTTCAATAACCTGCATTATCATCTATTAAAAAATTGGAACTGCAAATATTAACTGTTATTAAATTTTTGTCATGATTGCAATGATATAACTCTTACAATTAAGTATACCATAAAGACTTATATTAAAATTCTTGATTATTTTTAAATTCAATAGAGAATTTTTTGTAGCAATTCAAAGAAAGGTAATTTATGTAATTATAAATTATCTACGAAAATACATGAATTTAATATTTATAATATCTTTTAAATCAATACGAATCGTTTCTAATACATCAATACACGGACAAAATCTATTATAAAAGAATTTTTATAAAAATTCGATGTAAAATTTATCTTAAACAATTTTTTAACACTATCTAATAGCTATTATTTCAAAATTTACAAATCGAAACTAGTGATAATCCTTACAGAATAAATTGGAACTAATGACAGCATGAGAGCATTAGTAAAAACTCGATAGATTTAGTTATTGTAATTATCAGTATAATAGTTTATTAATAAGTTTATAAATTAACAGCTTTTGCATACGCGAAATATTTGAAATATAAAATTAAGATCGATATAATAAACATAATGCATCACAATAGCAAAAATATAAACTAAGATGCTGATATGTTTCAATTATGATTAAATTTAATAACTATTTTAATGACTTATTACTATACATTAACTGATTGTAATAATCTCTCCGTTTTATAATCTAGGTAGGAAATGTAATTAGAAAATACATTTACATCTTAATATATTTTTAAGCACGTGTTACATTCTATTAAAGATTACTTCGTAAAATCATCGTAAATTCTGTAGTCTTACATAAGATTTTTTTACTGAAACAAAAGTGCGAATAATTCCATCTCGATGCGTCATCAGTAATACACCCTGATAAATCTCTCACACACACTACGCACATGATAATTTTTTCCACGAAACGTTTTTTCACAGTAATTTTTACCAAATAGCTTTCTCCACGTAACCTGCTTATTACGTGCTACAGATAAATAGAAAATCTTCAAACATTTTTCATAACAATTTTAATGTGATAATTTAATGTACGACCGTTATAAAAATATTTATTATAATTAAAATAGTTCAATTAGGATCCAGTTGGTTTTAGTTATTTGATTTTCATACATGTTGTAGTAGTTAGGAATTGAAAGGTATATATTTCTAATGTTTTTAATACCTTTTTTAAAAATATGTAATTTCTTAGATTGTATATAATAATTGAGTATGTAAAATCCAACAGAAAAGGTCATTCTAGTATTTATTTTAAATTTTTCTTTACTTGAAGAATTTATAATTATAATAATATATTTGTAAATATATACACCTCGAGTAAAAATTAATTCCTTCTTGTTATTTGTATTATTATTAGACGACTATATTATAAATAGAAAAATATTATAAATAGAATCTTTCCAATAAATTACTAATTTATAATTCTTATTTTATGACAAAACGTTATCCTTTAATTATATACTACAAAAAAAATAAGAGAATCATTAATACGCAGTAAAAATTCCTTAATACTCACATAATATAATGTCAGAAATTCGAACATGAAAGACAATTTACAAGACAATGTATTAAAATTTGTAAATGAAAATGAAATCATTAAAATGTAAAATTTAATTATTGCATGAAAACTTATATTTTTACATCAATTTTGATTAGCTAAAAGTAATGATTTATTGCTAAAATAAGATTATTATTTTTTTACAAATAAACAAAAAAATCTTTCCAATTAGATATATATATATATATATATTTAATTTTCAATTAGATAAATGCTTAATTAACGTGAAATTGATACTTTTCTCATATTTATGTGCATGACTCTTACTTTGAATATCTTTTAATGTACTTCTTATGTTATCAGAATATTTTTGTTTTCTTTTTCTCTAGTTGTGAATCATTGAAGTTTGCATCATTAAATTAAACAAGTTAATTCAAAAATATAATTAAATGACATCTAAAAGTAAACATATTTTTTTTTTATTTATTGAAACAGTTTATATTTAGTCATTAGACAAAAATCTTACCAATAGTTTTAAATAGAAATTCAATCTACGCGTAGCAAATCAAAAATTAATTATATTAAGAAAGGAATCTATGTTTTTAAATGTAATTCAAAATTGTTTTTTAGTTTTAAAATTAATTTTAAAATTGCTTGCACTTGCACAAGATCCACAAAGGAAAGAAAATTATTTTTATTATAAGATTTGAGAGTAATAAAAATACATAGGCGTCTACTGAATAATTTCTATTTTCTTTTTGAAACAATGTAATGAGATCAATCATTTTTGTGCTTAGATAAACCATTGAAAAAACGTTAAAACTGTCAATGCTTTAAAGTATTGAAGTGAGTTAAAAAAATGAACGGAACTTCGCAAGGTGCTCATATAAGCTTCAACAATAGCATGGATGTTCAAGTTAATTAAGTTTACGTTACAGTTTTGCAATAATTAATTATAATTTCGTAATTATGTTTGTGTCGAAAAATAAATGAATAGAATGAACTCGATAAAATGATGAAACGCTTTATCAGTAGTTATTTTTTAATTTTTTACCGATTTGTGTACACGTATATATTAATTGATTTACATGTTGAATAACGGAAATTCTTTGAAATAATAAATTTTTGTCATTATTGGACAGTATTTTATGATGGATTATTGTAATAGTTATAATAATTGTGAATGGTAACAAAGTTTTCCATTACATTTCTATAGCTTTCCTGGCATTAGAATTTCCACTTATTATTTTCGAGCATACAAAGGAATCACATAGTAATTAGCGTCCACAGGAACAAAGTAGCGAGGGACTTTTTTTCAGAAAAGATTTCACGAGCACAGCAGGAAACGTCAAATTCCCCGTTGGTACCCCGAGCCCTCAATTACCCGCGACGTCGCGTTCAAAGGGGCTTACATAAGACGCTGCGAGGGAATCGAAAATCTCGTGCCACTTACGAAAGAAGCTTTTTGCGTTGATACGCGTCAGACCAGTTCCCGCGGATTCGTGCAAAATCGATTGAATCGAGCGCGGATTTGCAACGAACGCCCAAGATTCCTGACACATTATGCGCGCAAGGTCGTCCAGCTCTCCTCTCCCTTCTCGTACCGACCCATGGCGAAGTGACCCTCGAGTCTGTAGCAATGGTGGCTTTCTTGGATTTGGCTTGTGTAATACTCGCATCCGAGCCTATGCTGGACACCTGGTGAACGGCTATGGTATCAAATAATGCGCCGCGAACCTGGCAACCTAAAAACCTGACTGTACGAGGTTCGGTCGTTGCTGAGGGGCAATCGAATTCTTTACGGCCTCGACCATAAGCTTATCTATTAAAGACTATGCAAATGTAAGACAATAGATTAATTAATCTTGTTAAACATTGATAACTCATTTAATACTCATAGGCAATTCAGTATCTGGTAATCAAATATGCGGCCGATATGATTATTTTTAAAAAAATCATGAATAACGTCGAATATCAAAAGTACTTACATTGTAGTAATACATTGTTTATTCTTCTGTATACATAAGCTTGAGTAATTATTAGTAAACAGGTATAAATTTGTAAACAAACGCTAGTAGCGTTACTTACACAAAATATTTGATCTTTGCGTAAGAATTTTTACGTAAAAATTTATGTTTGACATTATCTGGGATAACACAAAATCTGTAATACAAATATTTTTATAAAATTCGACGATATGTTCATTCGATCAATAATAAGAAAAAATGGATTTTTCATCTGTAATTAATAATCTTTCTTTGTCTGGGCGAAGTTTGAAATTTCCATTAAATTAAAATGAAAACATCACGAATAGATTTATAAACGTTAATAAATGTAGGACAATAAATTTTTCACAGAATGAGACTAAATTTAACCAATTTAATTATTTAATACACATTAATAAAAACAATTTCTGCACGAAATATCTATAATTGCCTTCAACGATAACTTAATCTAATTATAGTATTTATAGCATTTAATTCTTGTAGCATATATGGAATAATTTAACAAACTTTATTTTCATTGTGAGACTAAAAATTCTGTCAAGGTCCTACTACCGTGCAAGTATTTAGACTAACATCAATACCTATTTTTATAAAAAAAAAAAAAAGAAAAAAAAAGAACAATCTTTATAGTCTGACTAATGTGGTAGCCATTTAACAATGTATGGTATTTTTTAAATAAGTAACGCTTGCAGATTTGGTAAAGTTTTGGCAAACTCCGTAAATGACGATTCACGGTAAATCAACGTAAAAAAGCGTAATAGTGCATCAGAAATTATTATTCTCTTATGTCTGGGGCGCATTTACTTTTGAGTTTGAAAGTCGCTGATAACATATGCCTGAAAAATAATGAACGAGAATGGATAGTTAAAAAAATAAAAGATCGGCGAGTGGAAGTACAAAAAATTAATAATTCACCTCGGCAGTCAAGAAGGTGAGAAGAGCAATATACAAATAAGCGGAGATAAAGTTGTGCCTAGGGCGGCAGGAGGGTATCGATCGGGTACTTGGAATATATCTTGTTGGAAAAGTTCTTAAAGAGCTTGGAGACGGTGTCCTCGAGGGCGGGTTTTATCTCGGCAGCGACGGTCTTCCAGTTGTCGTTGAGGAAGAGGTTCATCGCGTCGGCGAGCGTCTCGTCCCCGTTGAACAGATTGTCGAGGTGCACACTTGCGTGCCCGACGTCGAAGTCGCAATAGAACTCGACGACGCGGAAGTGGGTCTTCTCGGTGCGCCGGTCCTGGTAACGCTCCCCTTGAATCGTCACCACGACGTCTATGTCCGTGTAATTGCCAAGCGCCGTCCCCTGGCCAGTGATCGGCAGCATCAGGATCTTGCCCTCCATTTTGTAATCGGACTTCATCTCCAGCCGGGGCACGTAAAGCTTTAGTCTGATGCGATCCTTCTCGGTGTCGAGCCTGTACGAGTGTTTACTCAGGTTTTATAGGAGTCAAGGTTGCGGGGCTCCAAGCGTCCTCTTAAACCCCCCCCCCCGCCCGACCTCCTCGAGAAGGAGCAACAATCGATGATAAGTTATAAAGCGTCGTTACTTGACCGATACGGAAGGGATTTGCATTTTGATCTATTACATCGTCATCGTTGTTCTCCGTGAACGATAAAGCGCCTGGTGAATTTTGAATTAATCGCAGACCTCGGATATCGCGAAAACGGGCCTCTTCAAATGGATTCTTAAGAGATCGATTTACGCCTCGAGCGTCGATGTTTATTATAAGATTGTATTTTACGTTTGTAAGAAAAGAATTCAAACATACGTGTCTGTTACAATCTCCAGCTGGCGTACTATCGTTAGCAGCTCAATGCAAAGACAAGCAAGGACAAAATAAATAACCCCTTATGCGTTTGCCAGGTATTTGGAGTTTTCCCCGTTTGAAATGCAATCAAAGAATAGCGATCGGCGTGGAGATAATTCGCCTAAAAGTAAGCTCGCTAAAAATAAATCTTCATCAAGAATGAAATCATTGGCCGAGAGAGAATTACCGTACAAGCCATTCGCTTATCTTGTGCGAATCCAAGTAACTGGAATTTCAATACTTACTTGACGCTCTTCAAGATAAACTCGGTGCCGCCCCAGACTTTGATGTTGGTGTAGGCCGACCTAATGGAAACTGGGCCGGCCGCTTGGCTGAGCTCGATCTCGGGGACGTTGAGGGGCTCGCAAGGCGGGATGTGAAGCGCTGATATCCCGGTCTTGAGATACGGCCTCAGCGAGTCGACGCTGCGCTTTATGCACTCGTTCAAGTGCGGGTCGCTGCGATGGCATACCTTGAGGAAGGAAGCTGCCGCACGGAAACGAAGTTTCTTTTACGGTACGTCCTACGACGGTGGGCAGCGCCTGAGATCGGCGGCCCGGGAGGGGAGTCGGGAGTCGGGCATTAGACGGGGGAGCCTTAATCGAAGAAATTTACTCACGTATGTCAAGCGTGGATCTCACGCCACGTCCGAAAAACGCGGCGAAAGTGACAAACGTTACTAGGCGGCTGCACATCGTTATGCTCGAGAAGTCGCTCGCAGAGTAAATCGATCGTGGCGAAAGTTCTATGCTCGTAAAGCGCCGTGCGACATCCGATGCATCGTCAGCTCGCCCGTGATCCGCTGACACTTTTCTTTTTATTACAATGCCTGGTTGTTGATTATTTTCGCAATAATCAAACAAACGCGCGTGCGAACTGCCGACCAATCTAAACATTCGCGTTTGTTTTCCATTACGTATACGGTGTTTACGTTGCTCCGGATGACCCTCGGGCACCTGGTAGGAAGTGCGAGCCATCACCGGCTTTCGAAATGTCTTCGAATGCGTTATTGCGAATGAGCGATCGTTACAGATGCTCCTGCCTCCGAGCCTCGAATATCCGATCTAATTTTAGCTCCTTTGAGTGTCCCAGGTGTTGGATTAACCTTTGTAGAATGAATAAGAACGTAACGTTTGTAAGCTCCCGAGCTCTTTGCACCTTGAAATTAACTCGACTCTCGCGTCTGAGTATCGGATGCCGACAGCTCGCAAAGCCACTTGAACCGTCGTCATCGATCGACCCAGTTACAGCTCTGACTATTACATCCAAAATCATTTCTTCGATACTTTATATGCCGGCTATAAGCATTGAAATTACCTCAAAACCTGGCAATGGTAAAAATTCGCATCGCTCTTGATTAAAAGTAGAAGCGCTTGGTCCGTTTCTTGGTCGGCCTTTCGCGGCAACATCTCCGGGCAGGCTCGCGGAGGAAGGCTCCGGCTCAGCTTTAACGGCGGACGCGGAAGCGTAGAAAAGGATAAGCTCCTCGTGGCTCGTCGGCCCAGCCCGGTCGACGGTTCCTCTGGCGTCCCAGGCAAAAGTGCAACCGCTGCACATCGATGCGAGCGATGCATTCGTCGCTTAAAGGTCGTCGCTGAGACCTTGCCCCCCATCTCGAGTGCGCTACGTTAGTGAGGAAACGACTCGCAGTAAAGATCTCTGACTAATAAGGCCTAAAGCGGCGGCTCTGCACTCCCCCGAGTAATGCGACCGCCGCTAAATGCACGCGCCAACGGTCCATGGCCCAGATCCCGCGCCCTTCCACGTTCGCCTATAAAAACAACAACAAGTCAATCTTACGGGTGCATTTGGGAAGCGCGTCTCCGGGCATCCGAACGATCGTTGCATCCGAGGGGCTCGATACTTTATCCCGCGCGTGTCTCTCTCTCTCCTTCTCTCTCTCTCTCTCTCTCCTTTTCTCTCTCTCCTTCTCTCTCTCTCTCTCTCTAAAGGATCCACCGAGGAACGAACAAGCGCGATCTATGTGCTTTGCGGTGAGCTGCACCGTTTTGCTGATCTGCATCGTGATCGCCCTGCTACTTATGTTCTTCTACGAACCCTTTCAATTTTGGAAGGTCAAAACCGTTGAGCACCGCTCGTATTGAGTTACCCAGCGAGGACTTATCCATCCTTCAAGAGCTTCATCGGGTTTCCCCTTATTTCGCCTCAGGACAAGCGAACCTACGATGAGATCTTTTACGGCATTGGCGCTTCTGCTGGCGCTCCTCGGCATCGGCAGCGGCTCACTCCTGGAGATGTCCCAGATGCTCTGGTCGCGTGCTCTCAGCGGGGGTTACGGCAAAATCGGTAGGGTCGATCCGCTTCGCGTGCCCGTGGTGAAGGTCGACCAGTCCGAGGGCAACACGAGCTACCGAGTCGTTCTGCGCGATCTACAGATCCGCGGGCTCAACGACTCCACGATCGAGAGCGTCCACATCGTCCGGGGCGAGCTCAAGTCGAATCTCAGCGACGGGGAAGCCGGTTACGTCAGCTACAACGAGCAGCACGATCTCGACTCCATCAGGTACAGATTCCACACGGTTGTGAAAGAGCCCAAGGCGAACCAAAAACCAGAAGCCGACGATGGCGAAATGAACTATCGGAGCACGGAGAAGATCGTCGAGTACAACCCCATGTATGTAAAAGTACGCGAAAAGGAATCATTCGCAAATGAGGAACAATTCCGAGGCCGGTACGCAAGTGTACAGCAGCAGCAGCAGCAGCAGCGAAACGGCCAAAGTAAAAACAACGAAGCAATCTATGGTGATATGAGAGTCTCGATGCACGTTAGTGAACTTTTTACTTAAAAATTCGTTATTATATTTTATTTATTTATGAACTCCACTCATAGTCTTGCAATATTAAATTTATGGCGTTTATTAAGTTTTCTTAATATTAACTTAAGACTTCATTTTCGAAGACTGTGGTGGAGTACATATAGTAATAGAGTACGTATGTAGTACGTATAGTAATAGAAATATCTCTATTTTAAATTGCTCTTAAAACTTTTATTGCCTTCGCAAAATAATTTTTAAATTTTACAAATCACGGGGCTGAAGAATTTTACAAAAAATCATTTTTAACAACAAAAGTATTCAACGTTTAATATAACAAAATGGTAATCTTTGCTTTCGTACTAATAAGTTTCGATTTTAAAAAAAAAATATATAATTATGAAAGAGAGGAAAACTAAGAATTAAATTTTGAAATTTCCCAGGAAGGACATAAAAATCCAGCCTCCCTACATTTAGTTTACACGAACAGTAACAAAAATGCACAGCCCCAGACTCGAGATAAAGAAGCGACTGTTCGGCCTTGCGTAGGCGCTTGCAAACCTTATCCGTATTCCACCGGCAGAGTAGAGTTCGGTGACTATTCTACGCAACGAACGCATTTCTCCTCCAATGAAAATGCAAGAGGGCAAACAGTTGTTTATCCAAATCAGCGATATAATGCTGACGGAGTTGGCGAAGAATCGACAACCGCCGGTTACGCAATGAGAGCGCAACTCGGTGGAGCCAATTTTTCAGCTGAATCGTCGAACGGGCAGCGGCCGAATCAGTTTTCCTTCAAAAGAGGTAATTTCGGGGTGAGCTACCACTCGGCCAATACCCAAGAACCCTTCGAAACAGACAGCGTTGCCCCTGTTATGCAAGTGTACCGCGTCGGCCATAAATCCGAGGATCAAGCGAACCAGCGTCCAATATATTATGCGGAATATCCGAGTCGACCATCACCGGCTGCCAATCAATACAGGTAAGAGCCCATGCATCGTCTCACTTTTAAATCCACGTATGCGGCTTGTACTGTTAACAAGGAGCAGTCTTCTCTTTCGTTTTATTTGAAGTTAAAAACACAAAAGAAACGTATTCATCGGAGTGTTAACACTACTTGAAAGAAAATCCACAGTTGGTAAAAATTCTTTAATTAGAAAAATTCAGCTTGTAGCAGCAATTAGTTTACACGCGACAGTTTCGTTAGAGCTGCTACATACTTTTAATCAACAGCTAGTTTAATCGTTATCGATCAAAATATCATACGCTAAATAGACGCCCACTGCTGAAACTAATTTACACGTGTACTTATGTAATAGTAAACAAGATCGCGTCCAAGTGAAATATGGAACAGGATCAAGAAACGGATATACGGAATCAACGATCCCGCCGAGCCACGAAGAATTCGTGACGTTCAAATCTCCCTTAATACGGCTGGAAAAACAACCTGGTTACGTAGATATTGTATATTCAAGCGAAAAGAAGGCGGATGCCAAGCCAAAAGCTGAGAAATTACAAGCTCCTGCGGAGGATCCCCGAGCTTATGGACTCGCTGAAATTATTAAAGTACGAAAGATCTCTGTTACCTAAAGCTGATTTAGACTTGTTTCAAGGATTGTAAAGATCGAATATCTCAGTAGCTGCAGCATATACATTTTACAAAAAACATACCCATTTTACTTAATAAAAGGCCGAAAGTACATTAGTGGTCCTTGATATTCACAGGACTTGCGCGGAAATCAGCGCTACATAATCCATAACTTTACCGAAGGCGAGTCACTGAGAAAGAGAAACGACGCCGTGAGAGTGGCAACCGAGTCTAAGAGGATCAAGGATTTGATCAGGTACGCCAAGGAATACCAAGAGAAGCAGGGCTATTTCGAGGAAGGTGTCGAGCTCATATATCACTTTGGCGATCAGAAGAACAGTAGCGCCTCTAACGATACATTGAAGCGGAGGAAGCGCCAGCATGTCGATGTTAAGGGCGAGGTAAATCTGTTTTAAAAAGAAGGCTTTCGTTTTCTCTTAGCGGTCCTCCCATAAAAGAAATATCGAAATTTTTGCAACGCCGCATAATTTCGCTCCCCCCGAACAATCGGGGAGAAATCTGAAAGATGCTGGGCAATTTAAGCCTCAACTTCCTCGATAATCTCTCTCTCTCTCTCTCTCTCTTTCCCCTCCTGTCCCCATATGTTTCCATCTGAACGATTTCCTTTTCTTCATTCAAGGATGATGTGATGCACGTGGTCGTGAAAATCCGCGTGCCGAGGCTGAGCGTCAAGTCGAATTACGCGCTCACGGGAAAAGTCGGCGAGCAGCTGCTGCGAGGGAATGGACTCCTGGTCGGAAACTTCAGTAAGACAATTACATGCCAAAGGGGTGCTTACGTAATATATATAACCGGCTGGTGATTTGCATGAGTATCACTCGACACTCATAGTTTGCCAAAATAAAGCCGGGGGCGAGTGCGAGTCTTCCCCTCATTGACTCACAACCTTTTCTTCGCATTGCGCAAGCCGATGGATATCTTATAACTTCTCTGTGTTATTTTCCATCCGATTCACAACAATGCCTTTTACTGATATAATCACACTGACTACGCACACCTACCAACATTAACATGTCATCGTTCGATTCGTACTGTGAAAAACTCATAATTTTTTTTTACTAATTTTCCGCCAGTCATACATTCGTAAAAAGCCGATTGCATAGCTAATGCAATAAACTTGGCATAAAAGTTAAAAGTTAAGACTTTTAGACTTACTTCGCTTCAACCTTTTAGCATTTATACAATTTTTTTTTGTTTCAAAAGTTGCAAATTCATCAACTAGCTAAAACTGAATTCAGCTTATTTTAAAACTCATCCCTTTCTCGTTCTCTCAAAAAGCTTTCGCAAATATGGATAAGCTTTCATTACGCTTTATAATATTAACTTTAAGTACATACTTAACCATATATTTTGGACGAATTACGCATTTAATTTAGAGATAATGTGTTCGTAGCAAATTTAATTCCGATCTCTTTTAGTCCTCTTTATAGTATTAACATCAAGTTTGCGTAAAAAATACACAAACTTATAATTTGCCTGTGTTTGTTTTTAGCTGACGTGATCGCCGATTTTACGGTCGAGCTGAAAAAAGTAAATAATAATACAATGATTGTGAGAGCAGCAAGAGCGAAACTTACGTCTAAGGATCGTAAGATTAAACTGCAGGGTATGGATGAAAAAGGACCAGTCGAAGCGATTTTAGCTCATGGTAATTTCTTTCTTAATAATTTAATTGTCCCGATTGCGACAAACTCCCTGCAATTCATCACAGTGTTTTACTTTGCATTTTCAAATATAAATATTTTATTCTTACAAATTGCACTTAAGTTAAAGACGACTGTAGAATGTTTTTTTTGTTTTAAAATTTAAAAACAGTCCTGCTTACGCATCAAGCCATTTGGCTAACTTGAAAATATTACTTTCGAAAAATTCAAATGACTTGAATTATAAAAATATTTCACGAGGACCGATTATGTGAGCTCTTACATTGAAATCTGTGTATAAATGCCGTTTCGGAGAAATGATGCTTACAGCGTGCTATTACCGTTATGTAAAACTTTTTCGCATTGTAAGACAGTGTTAAATCGCCGGCATTCTACCGAAAGAAACTATGAAAAACAAACAAAAAAAAACCCCAAAATTCACAAAAGCTAACGTTCACAAATATGGAGGACCATTTGCAATATAGAATTATACTACGAATGGAAATTAAAGAACGGGTGTTTATTTTGGTCAATATTATTGATACTCGTAAGTTACTTGATAATGATATTATATAAGCCCTGAGACGAAAATATATTACTTGTCGTTACGTACGTTCTTCCTATTTATCTATTTATGTAATATATGAAAGAATAAGTCGAGCGCAGAGTTGACGAAAGACTCGTCTCGGTGCGTAAAATCGGCTGGCATTTCGGAAAACGTTAGCTCCGCATATGCGAACATGAGTTGATAAAAGTTTTCGCGTACGTATAAATAATTTTACCGTGCGTATAATTGCATTGCTCGGTATACTACGGCAAGGTTTTACAAGAAAGTGCACGATCGGTTAAGGAATTCACTGAACTCTGTGGAGGGAGTTTCCAGTTAATAATCTGTGTTTTTGCAATACAGCATAAGCCTTACAGTATCGTATTATTAGAATTGCAAAAATATAAGAATAAATTGTCCTACGTTGACTTGAATTAACTTATTAGCGGTAAGTGCTGAGATAAATAGTAAAGTAAATTAACGCCGCAAAAACTTAATTTACATTACGACGTTGTTATAAAATTCAAGCGCTTATAGTTGTTTTTATTCAGTATTTTGCAATGCTTCGAACCACCAACATTATAAATGACCGTCTATGAGACTTCGTAGTGCTAACAGTAAAAACGTGTTTTCCCCTTACTCTCTTATGCACAAGAATAATACAATGATACTTTATAATTCAACAATAATGCAAGCATTGGGTATCCTTACTTTTGTAGGTTTGATGGCTGCCGAGGCTGTGGCAGCTATGATTGCTGATGATCTGGCGAGTAAAGCCCTTAACGAAGGCAATGCCGATTCAATGATTTACAAAATGTACAGAAATCTACCAGCCGTTCACAGAGTTTGACAACAATTATTAACAACGTCAGAAATTATTCCATTGGATACATCATCGCACATGCTTTTCGATTGTCAATATCATAAGAAATTTACACGGCCGCTAGTCAGTCTTTAACTAATTATGAATAAGCGACTGGTTTAAAAGCTATTTAACATTTATTTATTTATGTATGAATTGTTCGTATGTCCCATATGTATTAGTAATGTAGAGTTTTGTCGATCTTACAAATGTTGAAATTATAATAAAATACCGATTTATACATTAATTTATACATAATTTATATATATATATATATATATATATATATATATATAAACGAATGTATTAAGAAATTTTTATTAAACAGACTTCAATATTGCTGAAAAAGTATATAATACGGGTGGAATTAATCCTTGATTACGTATTAAAATGATGATCTATTAGAAAATCGAGCATATCAAAGAAGGATACAAAGTTGCATAAGTGGCTTACATAAAAATTACATTGAACTCGTTGACGCGCCCGTCAAGTTAAGGAATGCATTCGCTCGACTGGCCATTTTAGGTTTAAAAATCTTTTCAAAAGATTTATCAAAATCGAGCGTCGAAGAGGGAAAGCGTCCCAGCACCAAAACGCATAGCGTATAAACAATGAGTTGACAACGCAGCGTTGTTCGCATACGGAAGCACAGCCGGACAAGGAGAAGGCAATTTTTTCCCCATTATAAGTCCCTCCGGAGGTCGGGCACTGGTGGAGTCGGGTTCGATCCGATAAAGCCGAGGGCGTAACGCGGGGGCCTGGCGATAGCCGAGGAAAACAATGGCACGCGTCGAAATAGCGGACGCACGCCCCTGAAGGTGGCACCCACTTCTCCTCTGGCCATTGGGCCCCGGAGAAAGTTCGCATTTAGTTTATATATATACGCCGGGGCCAGGATAGGCGCATGCACTCCTCGTGAGGTGATCGCGCGGTGACACCTGCCGCAGGACCATTCACCGATCCACGGGCTCCTCCACCATGATCGGATACCTCGGACTCGCGGCGACCCTCGTCTGCCTCGGACAGCCGAGCCTCGCCATGCTGCGTGAGTCTCATATTTTAAACATTACTACTCGAGTCGACTGGAATAGTGGCCCTTAACGGCCCCTCCTCCCGGCACCGGCGGAGCAAGCCTTCGCGCCTTCGTCCCTGCCCGGGCCTTCTTGAATCTAAAGTACACGTGAATCTGGACCGACGCCGTGACGTCAGCTAACGGCGCTAATTCAATTCGATTTATTTCCTTCGCTCGATGTTTTCTCTTTCCACGACTGGCAATCAGCAATTAGCGGAATTGGCACTCGACTTTGATTTAGATTTTGCTTTCTAAAGCGAGCCTCGGCACGACTACCGAGTGAATCATAAAACTTTAATAATCGAAGGACCGACGACGACGACGACGACGGCGGCGGCGGCGGCGGCGACTCACGAATAAAGATAATAAGTTGACGCGCATGACTGCGCACCGAGAGTTTTCACTTTCTATCGAGCGCCACTTTCGATTTTCCAACAGTCGCGAGAACAGCGACGAGTCCGCGCACATCTGGATTTTATTACTTTTAGACTACACGCTTAGCGGCAAACATCTGCTGCAGAGCTTTCCTTTCGCAAAAGTCCAGTCTAAATCAGCGAAGGGCTCGGCTTCGATTTCAAAGGCTTTCGATCTGGAACCGCCTTTTACAATGGGAAACGCAGTTATAGGAAGTTTCGATCAAATTTGTATAGGTCATTAATTGATGCCAAATGATACATTATATCTCAGTATTAATCCAATCCCTTCTCGTATTAACTACCAACTTAACCAGAAATAAATTTAAGCGGCCTAACTGTAAACAAAAAAAAATTGCACCTATCATCTTCGATCATTAATCACACTTAAACTGTGACTTACTTCAGCCATAAACAATCATATTACAACGTTAAACGATAAATAAGGCTTGCAGAAATATTTCTTAGTTTTTCATTACTCTTCCTCAAATAATACATGCACTCTCAAAGATGATAATATATCATGAATGTAAATTATCTGAGGTCTTAACGTATCACTTACACAAATCTTTAAATGATTTTAGCGTACTTTGAATTTAATAATAATTTATGACGATAAACGAGTCCAGCGTATTTTATTATTTATCAATAATCACAATAATATCGATCGCTTAATATTAAAAAAGCAATATTTCAGCGCCAGGCGTGACGGCGTGTACACACGCGGACGATCCGGTCCAATACAATAAGTGCATAAGGGATCAATTGGAGTCCCTGACGCCGTTCCTGGCAAAAGGCATACCGGCTATGAAGCTCCCGGCGCTAGACCCTCTGCATCTTCCCTCCCTAACTGTCGACCGCAAACTCGAGGCGCTCAATATAAAAGCCAATATGAGCAACATCCAGGTATTCGGGGGATCGAACTACCTCATAGATGATCTTAACGCCGATCCCAAGGAGCTCACTGTTTTTATCAAAGTCCGGATTCCGTATGTCCACGTCAAAGGAAATTACGACGTCCAAGGACGGCTACTTTTACTCCCACTCAGCGGCGTTGGCAGCTTTAAGGGAAACTTCAGTGTGTATACTTTTCACGTGACTTTGATTTATTCCGAATTCATGCAGTCGCACAAAGAAAATCAATCGGATTAATTGCTTTTTTGCAAACCGAGGAAAATATTATTCAAATAATCACGCAATTCGTAAACACGATATTGCAGTTCATGCGCGATTATAATTGCAAAATAACTTATGGAAGTACCAGGGATAAGATTTTTTTAATTGAATATATCAACATATCACTTTGATACGTAATCTAAGAGAAAGTACAGAATCATGCTAGACAAGTTAGTCTTGATTTTATTACATGGAAGTTGCATGCGTTCGTGCTCAACTGATTCTACCACTTTGAATACATTAATTAGCTTCGTTCCTTAACGTCATATATATATATATATATATTGTTATTTTAAACTGGAAATTTCTTTCGTTATTTTATTCACGGGGGAAAAACATTTTTTGTTAGCCGAATCGGCAAAAATTAAAAAAATATCTCATTGTGTCGTTTCAAGAGAGAAAAACATAGTCACGTTTTATCTATGTAGTGAAGGAAATTAAATTATCATAGAATTAAATGGAATTAAAAATAAAATTTTTTTGCGAGAAAAAGTAAAAATAACATCTTAGTTTAGAAGAGGATTCGAACAAATATTTTAAGTTAAGAAAATAATGATAGTTAATGAATTATGATGATAACGTGATTTACAATTTCAATAATCTTGTAATAACTAAAGCTAACTATATTAGCTTAATATTATTTAATGAAAACTTCACTAAAAAGGTAAGAGCTGCCATCACTTTGCTCTAATTAGTGCTCTAACTGTTTAATGATTATTCTTAACTTCGTCAATTTAAAAGAGAGGCTTTTTTACTACCAAAGACATTAAAAATCATAATAATTATTAATATCAATTAAATAATAACATTATTGGTGAAATTTTCTTCTTAGCGAATACGGAGGTTAGAGTAAATGCCCAAGGGAAGGAAGTTGTCGATAAGAGTGGCGTGACACGTATTGAAATCGATAAGCTTCAGACGAAAATTCGAGTCGACGATGGAAATATAAAGCTGAAAGCGCCTCGCTCTCATACTCTGACAGGTAAGTAAATACGCTGACAATGTGGAATTTCAATAAAATCAAACAAATCGTTGAATATCATGAGCACGTCTTTTGACTCCGGAGGAAGTTATTTGCGGTGTAGCCTTCAAAGATGGAAAACTATTCATTTAACTAAGAAATTATGCAATAACCACAGCTATAAGGTAAATCTAAAGGAACCTGGGTATTCTATTTTTATTTTATTTTTTGTGTTGTTTAACCCACTAAAGCACTCGAGTCTCAAGGTACTTCGTCACATGAATTAGTATTAACCCTATTGCTGTGATGTTCGTGAAAGAAAATTATAAATTTATAAACGTGCTTTGTTCCTTCAATTGCAGCCGATGCAGCGGCCAATTTCTTCAACTCGAATCCTAGGCTGGTTCTGGATATTGCGAGACCCATTATCGAAGATACAGCGACGACTGTTAGCAAGGCGCTTACTGCCAGAGCACTTAGTACTTTCACCAAAGATGAATTAATACCGAAGTAGTTTCATCGCGTTTCCAATTCACTCGTTAGCTTATTTTGTTTTATTTTCGTACAACTTTTCTTCAGTACTAGAAAAACTACGTCTACTGTATGAAAATTAAGACGGTAAATGTGGAGAAACAAGAAAGTCCGGGGATAAGAATCAAAGCTTATTTATTAGTTTTAAATAATAATAGTATATAATTTTCTTTACAAAAATACGTACAATCACTGTTCACGTGTACAAATTACGATGCATGATATAAAGATTTTTGTTATTAATGCTTCTATTATTATTACAGTAAATTTGTTTTGTCGTGTTTTTACAAATGTGATTTGTGTATAAAAAATTCTAACTGGTAAAGAGACTTGTGTTAATATGTGAATGAGTTATGATATTTGTAATGTAAAAAAAAATCGACAACAATGAGGAAAATCCTTAACACTGAATGACGTATTAAATAAATGTGATTTAATTTTTACTGTCAATAAATGTTTTACTTATAATTCATTTTCGTATCATTTTCGTAAAAAGATTTAGTCATCGTGTAATTAAGGCAGTGCTGCGGTAATCATGTTCTTTTTCTAATTGTGTGCAAACAAATTTACGGTGCAAGTTAGTGTTTTTTTAACGAACTTTGCAAAACGTTTCTAGGTATAAGTAGAGCTTCTATTCTTTGGGGAATAGCTCATCGTAAGTGAATGAGTCTGTAATTTTATTAGCAACTTTTGTAAAAAGATCAGACAGAGAAGTCTCCAAAACTGGTTTTAGTTCATCTAGAAAGATTGCACTATTGGAATTCAGTACTTCGTTACTGGCAGGACCTAAGAAACAAAAGATATTTTTTATTAATATATGTTTGAAGAAAGCTCCTAATATGTAGTCATATTGTACAAAAATTAATACTGATTTTGAAAATTTTAAAGCATTTAAAAAAAACTCAATTACATTTCGTAATTTCATAATTTGCATCATATTTTTAAACTCTTTATGCTAGTAAGAATAGACAATCTTAAAGAATCAAAAATAGAGAGAAGAATAATCTTATATAAATACATTTTTATTAGTAGAATTTTATACCTAACAATAACTCTATTAACGCGGTTTTTCGCTATATTAAAGGATTATTTTTGTTTAAAATATTGATAAACAATTGATTTAGTTATATTTAAATATGAAAATTTAGTTAAAATTGTTTTTATTTTGTATTTTTTTATTGCCTTCAATATTTTTAAACATAAATCGTACTATTTGTAAGCATTACTATTAATTTTGCCAACAAGATAATAAAATAACATATATTGTAAAGTATTAAGTTCGAAAAAATCTCAATTAAAATATTTTGAAAATCACGCGTATAAAATGTTTAACTTCACTTTTTAATACAAAAGAAAATAATAAATTAAACGAAAATTTTAATTAAAAATTTTAGAGCTTCTAACTCACTGTCTGTTAGAAGTTTTTTTATTAAAAACAATTATAAAATAAATTTACGAATTTTGCAGTTGAAATATGATAACAATAATAAAGATGGATCAATAGCCTAGACCTCGATCATCATATTGCATCAACGAGACTCCATGACTTGAATGTTGAATGAATTTCTTACAAATTATTCAAACGTGCCACATCTCCTAATAAAACTACCTTCCTATCGAGTTCAATCAATACAATCAAATATTCAATTATTTGTGCCACATATTAAATATAAAACACCGCAACTTTAAGACTTATAATTACAATCCTCTGAAATCGTACAGAAAAACTATTTATTTTTAACTTTTACTTAATGTCCTGCATATATACCAAAATAAGCATTTCATATAAAATTGATTTGATGCCTTTTATGAATTTATTTTCATAAATATCAGAAATAAAATAAAAACATAAACTGACAATAAAAAGTTTTACGAGAAAAAATAATTTCTCGGTATTTATTAAATAAAATAATGTACGAGAAGATGAATGCTGTGTAATATTTACTAAAAGAAAAATATTGCAAATGGTAAAATACGGTATTCAAAATATTTTTTTATAAAAAAAAAAAAAAAAAAAAAAAAAAAAAATAGTTAGCCAAAAGAATAGAAAATAATGTAATTTTATATTTACCGAGTATTGGATCTCCTCCAAAAAGGTTGCTTAGGTATAACTTAGCCGAGCCGATTGTTATAGACAACTTCATTTTCTCAAAGTTTAAATAGACATTGTTATTTCTGTAGACCTTCTGAGCATGTAATATAACATCTGACTCATAACCAGCTGTAAAATAAATTTTCATCTTCGCTTTAAAGTCTTAAAGTGGTATCTACCTTTTAAAAAGTTTAAAATTTTCTTAACAAAAATTCGTTTTATTTAAATGCAGCATTTAATCTATAAAAATGTCACTCAGGCAGAATTTTATCTACATCGTATTATGAAAGCATAACTTTTATTATAATTCGTGAAAATTTAAAATACTCATTGCATGAATTATAAAAGGAATTTATTTGATAAATAATATAAAATGGAACGCTGAGTAATCAAAAGAATAAATTTTTGCTATAATTTAAATACAAAACTGCAAGCATATCATTCGTACGAATCGTTGTTTAAAAAAAAGTTAAAATTTTAAATTGCTCGATCTGCTAAAATCAAAAATATCTCACTGAAATTTCCATTAAGGTCTCCGCTTCCGGCAAGTCTTAGAAGGAGTAGCCTTGCATCGATCGAGTACTTTCCCTTGAACTGCAACTTACGAAAGCCAACTTTAAACGTGAACGTGACGTCGTCAACATCCGCCTTCAAGTCTCGAATCTTGAACGTCGATGGTCCAAAAACCTGCGAATGAAATACATATTAAGCTGTTCACTAACATTTTTCTGTCAGCCACATTTTTCTGTAGCAGAATAGTTAAGCTTGAAATGTTTCACTTATTTTAAAAGGCATGAGAGTTCAATTTCTTAGGTATTAGTTCTATTAGTTCCATTAGATTATTCTATTATTAAGTTCTATTAGAAAAAAAGTTTCAAAGTTTATCTACGCAATTAATATACAGATAAATTATTTAATTGATACATATTTTAAAATTAGATTAATTTAATTGTTTTAATTTTTCAATCGTTTTAATTTTGTTCATAACTATATTGCGTTTAGGAAACTACAATTTGCAACAGCTTTTATAATAAACTTTTATGTCTAAGTCCAGTCAATATATGTACATGAAATATGTAAATTATATTTTATTCATTATTGCATAAAACGTTTAGGAAAAAATTTATTTTTTACAAAAACTAATTATTATATAAATATAAATAAAAGTCCAGGATGAATAAAAACTTCATTTATACGATCGTAGTTTTTTCAAACAGAAAAGGTGTATGGTGTCATTGACTATTTTGACAGCTTAGGACAATGGTCCCTCACACATAATCCATTATAATGAACGGATAAACCAGTTTTTTTTAATTGCATATAAAAATTGTATAATTTATCAGATGAATATTGAAGGAGATTTTTTATATTTAGATAAAAGTAATATTGTTTTCACTTATAAATACTCAGAAGTTCTTCAGAAGTACTTCACTCAAATTTCTATTGAGGGTCATTGTTACAATATTGCTTTATATTGGTAGCTATAATTTATTATTACGATAATATATTTATATAGAAAATTGATAATAATATTTTTTGATACGCTAATTCTTGATTAAGAAAAACATATACGAGGCAATGTTAGTTTAAAAGAAATAAAATATAATATATACCTCGAAGTTTTAGCGATCAATAAATATTATGTCATCAATTATAATTAGCCTCATTAATATTTATGGGAATTTAATGCTGTTTGCAAGCAATTCGCGTAATCTATGTAAAACATCTAATAACTATAAAAAATTCACTACGATTTACAAATTGTTATGAAAAAGTATTTACAAAAAACTGAAACTTTTACAGCGCCAAAGTTGCTATTAAATTACAATTAATTTATTATAAAAAATTTTTCAAAATGTTATTCTTTAAGCATCTAGAAAGTTTTATTTACAAACCAATATAATTTAATTTACACAACTTTTTCTTTAAAAGAAGTTTTATAAATACAAAGATTTTAAGTAACAACTATTTACATAACAAAACAAAGAAAAAAAAAGAAAAACTTTAAATTCGTACATATTATATTCAACTCCAAAAAAATTTGTATTCATGTGATATGTTTCATAGATAATGTTATTCTGGAAAAACAATAAATTTGAATACGTGTTTTTTTTAAATATAAATTATTTCGTTATTTTTATCCTTCATCAATTTATTATTAAATTATAAAGCTTTAAAATAAATTCTATTATAAATCCTCAATAATATTTATATATAATTCTTGAGAGAAGTAAGACTTTAATAATTTTACTATTTATATTATAATATTGTTAAATTTTTGTTAACTTAAGAATAATTATATTTATACGAAAAGATTTATCTAAATAATCTTCAGAAAATAATTATACGTTGACTTAAATATTTTACCAAATGTAAAGAAACGCTTGAAAAATTTATTTTTAACACTTATCAAAATAAAGCCTTATTACTTACTATAAGAAAGTTTTATACAGAAAATAGTATTATTTTGTTAAAATTCAGTTCTAAATCTGCTTCGATAAGGAAAATAAATGAAAATATTTACTTATTGCGAACGTAGTATTGAATTATTAATTTTTAAATTTCTATATAAAATAAAATCTATCGCATCATCAGCAGTAGTTTTATGATGCGAAAAGTTCAAGCAATACACCGAAAATAAAAACATAATATATTTCCTATAGTATTCAATTTTTATAACAACATGTGGAATTAAATGCATTTTCTTGTTAATTTTAAAGGGTACACAAATTTGTTCTTTGGATGAATAAAAAATCTTCAGCTACTTGGCAATTATATTTGAAAGGCTCTTTTGAAAAAGCTTCACAACAATATCTGTTATAAGAATCAGTTGTTTTGCGTGTAAAATAGCTTTTAACGACACTCATTTAAATTGATAGTTGTAGCACACAGTCATTAGAGTCGAGGAAACGCCCAAAAGTGAAGGAGAGCATAAATCAACAGTAGCGACGGTGGATTGAGGATCCGAAGGGCTCGAGGATTACCTGAAGTCCAGTGATATTGATATCGAGACGAGCCCCGGTCGGTCCCCGCAAAAGTCTGATCTGGTCGAGGTTGAGCGGCTCGATGGCCGGGGCATCGAGCTCCGGAATACCCTCGGTCAACTTTTCCCTCAGGCTTTCAATCGAGCTCGTTATGCAGGCGTTTATGTGTGGGTCGGACCTTTTGCACGGTTTTATGTAAGGCGCTGCACGTAAAGCGCGTCCCTTCATTATTCATTCAAACTTACCCGAAGGGTCCGCTGAATTATATATGAACTTATGGGGTAATAGCCGTTAAGCTAAGAAGGAATATGCGCATGGCATCTGGTTTTATGAGAGTCCAGGAAAGGCCGCGCTTGAAAATGTACAAGCATTTAAGAATGTAGTGAAAATGGCGTTGCAGCAATCAGAGACCATTAAAGAAACGTGAAATTGCGAAACAATTAGTGGAGGTCTTTAATTTATCATGATTAAGGTTCATTTTTTATAGCTTAGTTAAACGTTGCATTTAACTGGAGTGTAAACGAGTGTTAACTTCTATACCCTGTATCTAATCGTACAATTTTTTGTTGATTTATCAATAAAGACTCTACGAGATAAATTCATATTTTCTTTTGTCTTTTCAAATTACTACATTATACTTACGATCACTGCCATTTTTTTAATTTTAAGCTATTTACAAATATATATTTATTAAGTAAGGGCCATACTTCGTATCGATCGACTCAACGCAAGAAATTACAAAATAAGTACATTATAAGTAACATTTTGTATTTATTTTAGCCTAAATATTAAAGAATGGTATTAATACAACAATTATTATAATTGAGTTGAGTTCCAATAATAAAGGCAACCTATGATGCCAATGTATTTTCTTGGGTTATTCTACTACTGAATGATCGTGTTGCTTTTAGATTTTCTTAAAAAATCATATTTTACGAATTGATGGAAGTACGAATGTATTGGTCCTTGTTAGTCAACAAGCGCGAGTAGGATAAAAGCCGCTAAGAGGAGAAAAAGCTCGTGGATGAAAAGAATGTAAAAGATTCCAAAGCTGTAGAAGATGCCATCGAGAAGGAAGTGCAAGAAGTTAAGGGCTAGTATCATGGTCTCGCTGTCGCCCCGGGTATCGCAGAAGCTCCCGTCCAGACCCAGTAACGGGACCCAGATGCTGTAAAAGTCCAGCCTTGAGTCTTGGTACTCACGTAAGGCGCCGAGGGTCGGAACGGCCATCGCCGCCATTAGGCTGCAACCAAACAAAGGATACCAAATCATAAAGCATGAAACGATTTAGGGGATCGATGCTTTTTTAACCCCAATCCCAGACTTTCGCTGCGCTTTATTTCTCGTTATTACTTATCGATCGAAGTAGAACTACCGATGCTTAGCCAACTGTAAACAAGCTTTTCAAAGGTCATCGTTCTTCTTATTTTGACAAATACGTTCCTTTTTGACAATTACGCTCATCGGTACACGAGTCGGGATAATTTTTAATAAGGAGTATTTAGAAATACGCAAATGAAAATACCAGTTATCTTATAAATGGTAGTCAAAATCTTTATAATGCATTTTGAATACGTGTTCAATTTCATACTGCAAGTCTTATAATTTAAAACCACAATTTTTTAAATCTACAATTTTAATATAAGAGGATCGTTTTATATTGCTAAATAGTATTCGTTTTACTCATTATATATATATAAATTTTATTAATGTTTTATTATCAAGGAATAGCCCTTTAATTTATCCAGCATTTATTTGTAAAACTACTTTTAATCGCTTGAATAAAGTTTTTTAAGATTTTCCGATAGAAATTATGTATGAAATACTTTTTAAATATAATTAAAAAATCCCAATATGTTTAATATTCCTTGTTTGAAATATATTAAAATTGAATTAAGTAAATAAATTATCTTAATTCAGTTATTAAAAAAGGCTGTACAACTATGCTCATAAATAATAATGATCTTTACTTTATTCTATTAAAAATACATTGTATTAAAAAAGTAAATAGCTTAATTCTTCACGATGATTAAAAAAATAGCATGTTAATGTAATACTTGTAAAATACATTATAAATGCTAGTAGTTTACAAACTATATATACTACTAATAAAATTTCAAAATCTTGTATCTTATAATCTAATTTATATAAACCAGTTATAAGTTATAGTCTTGATTTGAAATTTAAATATGTTTTCCCGTAAATTTTAAGCTTGAAAATTCAATTTAAAGGCGTTCGATGAATGATTTATTTATAATAAATTAAAAATAATTTCTCAATTAATCCTATAATTATTTAGGACTGCAATATTGTTTAAGAAGATTAAGTGTGCATAGAATTAATTGTCCCGTGGGTAATTTCTATCACAACTCAAATCGATTTAAGGCGATCAAATCATATTAAACTTAAAATCAATATTGAGAAAAAATCAAAGTTGCAAAGTAAAAAATTTATTAAAAAATATAATTTAATACTAAAAAGCTACGCGAACTCCAGATTACAAATTTCAGAATTTTGTCACCTTTCATTTTTTCACAAGAACCGTCCATAGAACGTCCCGCGCTATTAGAACTGATTTCGCAAATGTTTGCACAACATAAAATGGTTACTATGGAATCCACTTTCCGCACTAACATTTCACTCTCGGTTTGTCGCCACAAAAACGGTATAGTTTACATTATTATATTTAGATTTTTTTCATTTTTCCTCTCTTTTAACCTCAATGATTTTTTTCTATATTTATACTTCGTAATTTGTCTACAAGTGACAAGTATTATGTTCATTAAAAGTATTTTATATAAACATAATGATTAAATGCTATGTTATATCTTTCTATTTTACAGGTCCATTAGCGAATTGGATTATGCGATCAAATAGTATTTCTCAGTAAACAATCCCAAATTAACTAACATCGATCAAACAATTGGAAGAAATAATGCATTCAAAATTAAATAGTAACTTATATGTAGTAAATAAATAATTTATGCTTTGAAGTATATAATTATAGATAGGTATTGACGAAAAATCAAATGTCTTATTAAAAATGGAAGAAAAATTTTTTACTTTTCTTCAAGTGTATAAAATTAATTTGTTTAAGCAGTGCGCAATAAAATCGACAAAATCTTTCAATTTTACGTGTAAAATAACTGAGTTTTATTAAATGTTGTTTTGACATTTTGATTAGGATTAATTAAATTAATGTCAATATTCAACATTACACTATCTATTTAATTGTACTCGCTAATGGCATTGGACAAAATGCAAAACAATTGCCATTGTCCTCCAATAATGCGGTTAAGCAAAGGGTTTGCCCTCGGCGGGAAAAAGTCATGCAAATACATCGTTATGGTATAACGCGTAGCGGAGTAGGCAGACGGAAGGTGCCGATAAATCACCGGCACGGTACTCTATAGAAAAAGCCTTCGGCCGCACTGTCCGAAAGCTATTATTCTAGGGAGACGCGGGGCTCCAAAATCCGTCCAACGCCATCGCTCAAAGCCACAAATTGGCTTCACTGACTCAGGACGCGTAGCTGCGGCTGGCGCTTCGATAAACACTCCGCGCAAATAATGGACCGAACGTCACTCTCGTCTCGCCAGCTCTCGTCGACGTAGCGCTTCTGTAACCTTCCCGTCCGCGCACTCTGCCAGACCCCCCCCCTCCTGACCGCCTGACCCCTCCCCCCGCGAGCATCCCATCAATGCACGAGGAGTTCTCCCTCGCTCTAGCCGCAGACACGTAAGTAAGCTGCGTACCAAACGCGTACGATAAGTGCGGGCATGTCCACTTGCGGCGATCGGACACTCGTTTCTGAGGGGCCCCATGCGAGGAGAATAGCTCCGAGGCGCCCGAGATGATGGGATCGCGTACCCCGGCCGGTCGATCGCCTCGTGCCACTTGCCGGCCATTGGTCCATTGCCAGCTTGGACGAAGGGGGAAGGCGCCAAGTGGCCGAGGGACCCCCACGAGGTCGCTCGGGACTTGCGAAAGGCGTTGCCCGCTGGCCCGGGAGCCTCATCCCCAGCGAGAAGGCCGAGTCGGGTGGCGCGCGGAGGAAGCCGGCCCGAGGAAAGAAGTCCGAAGGAGTTGGGCCCCGTTTGGCGACAGTGTCGCGCATTCCGCAACTTCGCGACGAAGTTCCCCGGAGTCGAAAGTCGTTACTCCAAATGAACAGCCGAAGCCGCGCACCGATTGCGCAAAGCTTTTCCCAACTTATGCAAATTTTTCCCTCCCTATTATTTCACTATGCTCATTTCGTTATGATGCTTCTCCTCATATTTATACGCTTAATTATATGGACGAGGCAATTTCTACCCGTGCGATTTGGCCTATTTTTATTAAGGAATAGCCTCGTAATTTCAACTCATGACTTATGCTGGAGGTGTCCTAAATTGCCTTTAATATTTACAGCCGTTTTTTCGGTTCTAACTCGTAAAACATTATCTTTATTACTTAATCGCACGCAAAAAAATTACGTTACATAATAAGAAACAACCTGTTAAATTTACGTCAAATGCAATTGCCAAAAGTACAGTTTTGTACCATGGTACAAATTGATATTTCCTTTCATGACACGTTTAAAAAAATACCACATATTGTTTCATCCTTATTGATCTTCGATAATTGATAAAATAATATTATCCACTACACACAAGTACGATCAATTTTTAATTAAAATTGATTTTTTTTTTAGACGTTATTATAACTTAGAATAACACAATTATGATCGAATTTTATATAACTAATCGTTTCAAATATTTTACAATTCAATCGCAAATAAAATATACTATCCATATAATAATTATGAAAATCTTTGATAACTGCATGTTATAAAGTAAAAAATTTGATTTTGTATCCGCTTATGCATATATGAAGATATATTCAAATCGTTAAAACGACGTTATGATAAAGTTGAAGATAATTTTATGGTGATTAAATGTATAAACAACATTTTTAGATATTTTCTATTAAAAATGCTATATTTATTAACAAAACAAAATCACAAGCACATGTTTTATTGAAAATTTTATTGTTACACGTTAATTTAGTACAATAGCTTTATTTTGATGAAATAATTAACGTATAATATGTAAAAACTAATAAAAGCATTTTGCAAATAAATTTATCTCCGCTCACGCACACATAGTTGGTATTACAAGTCAGAATATTTTATTATTCGGGCTTTTTACCTACAACACTTATATCAATGAAGATATATACATAAGTTAATAATTTAAAGAAGTTCTAAAGTATAAGAGCTCTATTAATGTTTAATGAATGATTCAACATTTTTCTAACGCATTAAATGACATGCATAAAATTTAGAAAATCTATTCAAATTTAGAAAAAAAAATTCAAAAATAGGATTTTTACAAATTAGTTTGATGACTTGATGAATTATTAAACTCTTAGCGTAATACTAGTATTAGTTAATACTGCTAGCGTAATTCTATGATTGATGTAAAAGAAATTTCAGAAAAAGATAATCGTTATATAATTTTTTTTAATAGTTATGACGGAAACGAGTTATCTAATGCATCAATTAATTGAAAAATATTATAAAAATTATTTTTTACTTAAAAAACTAGAAAAACAACAACAAAAAATTTGTTTATTTAGTAAAAACAGTTAATTACTCCAATTTTTGTTTATAAATTACTGTTTGTGTGATTAATAGCGACAATTAAAAATGGCACCGGTTCTCCAATATATCTACGTAATACAAAACTTGAAGCTCTTTTATATATATATATATTATTATTTGTTTTGTTTAAATACTTATCATTGAGAATTGTTTTATGAAAGCAAGCAACCTATTGAAAGTATAGGGAAAAAAGTATAGGGTAGATCGAGACGGATGAAAGGGCGAAAACTACTAAGCTTGAATTTAGCGCTAAGACTCAAATTTAAATATAAGATATTACTTTCTCTTTTCGCGGAGTGCAACGTGATTTTGCAGTAAACTCATGGCTAGAAAAGGTAAAGCACGCCAAGGAAAAATAATATGACGAAACGAGTCACGATATTGTATATTACATTTAAACGATGAAAAAGAACCGAATAAAGGATAACATTTTGACCAGATTTCCAGGGTATTCTACACAAGTTCTACTCACATAAAGACGAGCTTCAATTGATCGAATAAGGCTACGGCCCCGAAATAGTTGGGAATCTGTTTTAAATGAACGAATTCGTCGTTGCTTAACACGTCGATCGATAAGCTCGTTACGCTCCATTAACATAACCACTTCAAATGCATTCCGCCAGAAATTCCCGATTTATTAAAGCACGCCTACATTCTGGTCTTAGATTTAAATCTGCTGCCACAGTGACGATAAAATCTTTTTTCTCAAAATGCAACTCCATAGCTAATATTAATTTAATCAATATATTTCAAGAATTTAGAAAATTGCAACTGTTGAAGTTTATATCATATATATTTTAAAGACGAAAGAAACCACGTACACGAAATATGTTTCAACCTTCATTATTTAAACTTGCAACTTTCCTGACTCGAAATCATTTGATAAATAATCGATCAATTTCAAATTTTCTTTAATAATTTCTGTTTTTTATTTATTATGTTTTATTTATTGTGTTTTATATTATTTTCCAAACTCTTCTCTTCTCGTTGGCTTCACATTATCTATTTTCTAACTTGCCAACAACTACGATTGCTATTCGTCATGTTACAGAAATTTTAAAGCCAAATAGAATATAATTTAAAACAACAAACAAGATAATTATAAATTTATATGCATTTTCAAAAAAATTACTTACAATTTATATGCCATAATGAGCAAGCATAAATGATTACAATTTAAACTATTAGCGCGATTTTAGTTCCATTTACTCAGTTATAAATTAAAATTTGAATTCAGTGATAAACGATGATATAATAATTTTATAGTAACAAACAATTTATAAACATTTTTAATATAAAAAATTATTTAATTCAAGTTATCAGAGTTTTTAGTATAATCTAATAATCCATAGTTTTCAAAAAATGCAGGTGCATGTTCATATGTAAATTTGTATAATAATAATACTGTGTTGTTATTTAATTACATTTATCGATATCAGATCAAAACATGAAAAAAATTATTTACTCTTTCACATCCTTAAGCTTTATCAGTATGGAAAAATTATTACTATTGCAGGTGCTTGTAATGGTATTTATATTGTAAGTTCATATTCTCCATTATATTTTTTAAAATAAAATCAAAGAGTGAAGGTTCGAAGTAACAACTGGTATATTTATAAGCTTTCGATTACAGAGTTTAAAGATTAAATCAATTATTTCTTGACGTACTTGATGGGGTTTCAAAGGAAAAAATATATATATAGGCTTATAAAACTATCTATTATATGAAGATGTATTATATCTACATATACTAAATTACAATTCACAAGCTGTAATTACAAAATACAAAACTTGAAGTATCAGTATGTGGCTTTCGCTATAATGTATTCATAGTAATCAATAATATATACTTATGTATCACGAAAATTGCTTTCATAAATATATCGCGTATATAATTTATAATAATATCAATTAGTAGACAAATAGCAATTAAAAGCTGTATTATATTATTACAAAACTAGACGTGCATCTGTCAAAAAATATTTTCAGATACTATCCATTGGTCAAAAGCCAATCAATTGGCTGTTGTCGGCTACTTCATATCGATTATAACTTATTCATTAATGAATTCCCTCGTACATGAATCATCGGCGCTGCTCACCAGGCATTCCTTGCGCATCGAAGACGCGGACTATTAAAATGCGTAAATCGGTGATAAAAGCACGCTTTTTTCCACAACTCGCGCCAAGGGAGAAATCGTCCTCGCGAATTTGGGAGTGCAGGTGAATCGCGTCTTTAAATCCGGTGTAATCAATTAGGCCCACGGCCTATAAACAGCCAGGCGATAGCCTGGTTAGCGATAGGCCTAGATTCGACGGGGTCGCTCTCGATGCCCTCCTCGTTCCGGCATTGCCCAACGGCGAGGAAGGTCGATGACTCGTAAGGAGCATCGGGGTTCCGGGGCGGCTCGCGCCCATCCCGACCCTCGGCCGGTCACGCGGCGGCGACACTCGTGAAACCGCGAGGTCTCATCTATGCGCCGCGTATCGTGGCCAACGGGTGGGGGAGGCGGGCATCTCTGCTCGGCGACCTTGAACTTTGTTGAATAGGAGTTAGCCCACGGCCGGCGACGAATCTCGAAGGTATAAATGTGAGCCCGCGCGGCGATGATGCGCCAGTCTCACGGGCCTTTCCACCCGCTAGACCGCGGCATGGCTCGACAACTTATCCTCGCACTCATCCTCGTCGCCGCGGCACTCCTTGTGCCCGCGGAAGTCCGTAAGTAAAAAGGGTGTCTCCGTTTTTAATCTCGGTCGTCCGATTGACCAGCGAGCGCCCGACCAGGGACGGGGACTGTTTGACAAGTGGGGCTCAAAGTTTTCATTCTTTTTACGACGACCAAGAGACCGGGGCTTATTTAGAATTCTCCTTTAAAGCTCGTCTCTCGCTTCTCGTTAAAACTGAGTTCAATGTGTATTCTTAATTAACGTGCGTCTCGGAATCGCAAACAAAAATTTTTCTGGGAAAACCATATTCCCACATCTTTTCCGAACTCTATTTACCCAACAATATAAATAAGATAAGATTATTATACGAATACGACGTCAAAGGTTCTCTATCGCTAAATCGTTTATTACGGCTTTTTATAATTTCTCAATTTCATAATATTAATCTGAATTTATGTCGTATTATATTTATTGTCCTTCGTGCTTAAAATGTTCTGGTTATTGTTAAAAAAATAGTCGGTTGAAATCAAAATGTTACGAATAAATTGACTATTTCAACTATAATATTTATCATTTTTTCTGCAATTTTTTAAACGTACATGTATAGTTTTTTTACAAAGAATACTTTGGGTATCATTGAACAAAAAAAATTATTACTTAAAATATTATAATTATTTTAAAAATTCAAAAATTTTCTCAATAATTCCTTTTTTTGCTAAATAGCGTTCTTATAATTTGAATACAATTTAATGATCAAAAGTGTAAATATGAAACCTTTTACTCTAAAATTTAATCGGTTTGTCTTTAATTTTCACCTTTCCTAAAAATTCTATTTTTTATTCATCGTTCAAAATAATAAATCTAAATTATTTCTCCAATGATGATAAGCTATCATTCACATGTATTTTTGAAATATTGCTATTAGAATATAGAATTAAAAAAATTTTATTTAATGCAACATTGTTTTTTTTTTTGTTAAATTGGTATTTTTCATATTACCATCATTATGATAACTAATTAATTGCTAAATCAATTTGAATTTTTATATGCTAAATAAGTTTTTTTTCGCTTTTGTTATAAAGTTATTTTCAACCATTTTATAAGAAATCCTTTAAATACATCCAGAATTCAATGTTATAGTTTCTGTGTAAAGATATTTTTTTACATCTTATTTAATATCTAGTTTTCCTTCAAAAAGACCGAGAAAATAGTAATTTAAACCAGTATACATTATTTTACTAGAAAATAAATTATTTATTTAAAGCCAATGCATTTAAATGAGCAAACTTGTTCAATCATTCAATTATTAAAATAATACAAATATTATTATTATACTATTACCATTATACTATAACTAATATTATTATATGATTCGTCCTAATTATAAAATAGCTACTTTGTGTAATTCCATAAATTGCAGAAACTCGTTTTTGAACTTAAATTAAAAAAGAAAATTTTATTTTTTTTAAATAATTTGTCGAATAATGTTTTATGTAAAAAATTTCTTTTCTAAAAAAAATAACAGCAAGTTATTATTTATAAGTTCGTATTATATGCTATATACAAACTTGTCTTTATTGTAAATATGCGTGATAAAAATGATTAAATAATCTCATATTTAAAAAGAGATTCTCTTATTTCCGTATTTATATAAATCATTAAAAATAATTAAAAAATAAAAAAAAATGAAAAACTTTATAAATTTTTAAACAAAAGTGGCTTGTCATTAATAAATACAGTACATACAATTAATTGCTGTAATTAGAATTATATACTGCGTTGATCGTTTCAATTTTGTCTGTACTTTCACTCGATACCGCGTACAGAGAGTTGCCTGTTTTAAAAACGAAATCAAAAAACGTTAGCTGACAAATTGTAATACAAAGGGAGAAGGGGTTGATCAACTTAGTGTAGATTAGACTTTTAAACTACGGTCGGGAGCAATGCTTTGGATTAAATCCAGAATTCAAAAAAATTGCAGCGTCCTACATCCACGTATGCGGTCGCCGAAATCCTCAGCTTGACAGGTGCGTCCAGGAAAGCGTACTCAAGCTCATGCCACTATTGAAGAACGGCATACCCGAGCTCGACGTGCCTTCCCTGGAGCCCATGTACGTAGACCGCATACCCTTAGCCAGCATCAACGACTTCCACGCGATAGCCACCAACGTCAAACTTAATGGCTTATCCAACTTCAAAGTCAAGCATATGCACCTAGACCTGAAGGAGCAGACGATCGAGGTCGAGGTTGTATTCCCCTCGATCGTCCTGGAGTCGGACTATGATGTCAAAGCTCGGATTATCGTTCCGATCAGCGAGAAAGGGCCGATCAAGTGCATCACAAGTAAGAATACCCGCATTTCTTAGCAGAATTTTTGACCTTGTCTACTTCAATGAAATACCAGATCTATTATTATTCAATATACGTCCTTGTTCAAAATTCCTTACCCGAGAGCTTCTCGATAAGAAATTTAAAAGCGAATAATTCATTGTATCACTTTAATTTAAGATATTTATCTCTTGATAACTATAATTTGTAATTAATTTTTTTTTTATTCTAAACAAAAAAAAAGATTATAAATGATCTATTTTTTATTCATTTGACCTTACTTTGGTTTAACCGCTTTATTTATAAAAGCATTAAAATAATGAATATTCAATTTGACCAATTGCAACTGTATAGACAATTATGCAATGAAATTATTGTGTTAAAATTTTTTATTTATAATAAATATTTAAAAACTTCCCCACTTTATCAAGTACTTGTGAAACAGACAAAAAAATTGATTAAGTTAATAACCAATTATAAATAATTCCTCGTCGTGTTTTTTTAGATTTTTCTATATTTTTATACGCTATAAGTCACTCTTTAATGTTATATACTAAGTCTTAAAATTAAACTTGTAATATTTAACTAAGAAGACAATTCAAAACTATAATTTATTCTGTAGCAAAAAATTAACAAAACTATGCTTTTAAAAATAATATAATATTATTCAAGAATATACACCAATATAATTTATAATATAATCATGCAATATTGTAATTTAAATATTAAATTTAATTACATTTTCTTTTAAAAATATTTTGAAAAATTTTTTCTGTTATTTAAGACGTATAAAAAAATTGTAAAAATAATCAAAATAATTTACTTAAATTGTTTAGAAAATATACGTAATAAAACATCAAATCTATTAACAATACGAGTCTTATGAAATTATTAATTTTTGAATTTAAGTATTTTAGTGCAAAGCACTTTCTTTTATTTAAAACTAATCTCTATTAATTTGTAAATTTGTTGCTCAAGAAATTATCAGTAGTTCGTATGCAACATTGAGTCACTGTCGACAACCAATAAATCAATACTAGCTACACAATACACGTTTTATCAATATTAAAAGTTAAAATTTTTATAAAATTTCAAAAAGTATGTTTTTGAATACATCATCGTATATCTTACTTTATTTAACAATAATAATTTAGACAGTAACGACTGTAGGCTATACCTTGATTGTGCTAGGACCAAAGTCATTATCCGAAGTATTTCATGTTACATTCTCCTCATAAATAAGGTAATTTATAAGAAACAAGCATTCAAATAAAATTTTACTAGTTAGAACGTTTACTGTAAATATATATATATATATAATTTTAATCCTTTTACGTTCAATGTTATAGCTTGTAAGCTTTGCATAAACTCGTTCAAATAAAGTTGGTTTTCGAAATATTATAACTACGTGATACTTACTTTATTTTTAAACTGTCGCAGTTCTAATATTTCATAATTGATAAAAAACGATTCGAACATTGTTTACAATGTATTCGTAAAGCAGCTGCCATCTATTGGTAAATGAAAGAATCAGAAAGATAAATTTTTGATGCGATTCGGTGTACCGACAAAGATACAGTAGTTATGTTATATCGATTATGGGAAAAATTCACGTAAATTCATTAATTTTTCAAAGGCTTGATTTATGAAAATCAAAAGATTACGTGAAAGGGTTGAAATAAAAATGAACTAATAATGCTTTTTTGTTTATTATAACTATGAAACATTTATTTTATTAACACTCATTATCTGTTGTTACTATTTTATAAAAAAAAATGAAATCCATTATTTATAATACTTTATATTTCATTGCAAGGAAAACAATTAGTAAGAAAAAGGCTAAGGAACTTCTGAAACTTTTAGGGAATAAAATTGCTTTCAAATTACTCGACATTATATGTTTTCACTATGATGGCTTAATGCATTCACTGCTTTTCCACCAGTTTAGTATTACAATTGTCTGTCGTTAATAGCTGTGATTACATAAAAAAGGGTAAACATAAAATCCTCGTACATTTCCTCATTACTTTAAAATGGATCCTGCTTATTATAGCACACATGTAAGCAAAATTGCCCGCATTTAAAAATATTTATAATGTATGTTTGCTTTTTTACATGCAAAATTGTATTTTGCCTTACAGACAAATGTGAACCATACAATTACTTCTTATTTTAGATCTCCCAAAAGAAACTTTTATGTTCATTCTTATAGATGGCAGAATTCACCAATGTATTAGAAAAATCAAAAAACAGATTAATTGTCTTATAAATACTGTAACATGTTTTATGGATTATGCTATTTTCATTTTATTTACAGATAATGTGGTTTCGAAGGTCTCGCTCAAATTTCAAAAGGTTGAGCATCGAGGACAGTTACGGATTTATTTCCCCTCAATGACGACGAAGCTCACTATAACAGATTATACTGCCGATTTCAAATCAACCTCTGGTGGAAAGGTTAATGCAGTGACCGAGGCGATAAATTCCTTATTGGTAAATAGCAGAGCGGAAATAATCGAGAGCATGACGCCGAATATGGAAAAAACCATATCCGAGAAGATGCTCAATGTGTCAAACCGTATTTGCAAGCACTTCACTTACGATGAACTGTTCCCCGATAAATCATGAATTCAGCGTCGCTCCCTTCTATCTCCCCGCGAAGATGTTAAAAATTTATACACGAATAACGCGATGTACTGCAATAAAGAAGAGGGGATAAAGAGAGATAAAGAGTGAAAGAAATATAAACTAGGATATTGCAGTGATGACGGATTCAATTATTGAAATGATTTTCTGAAACCAATAATAGGTAATTTTGGAAAATTAGGGGAAATTTCGGGAGTTAGAAATTGAAACATGAAATTGAATTTTTGAAAATATACGTAATATATGCAAGAAAGATTAACAGAGAATTAAAATTAATTGCCAATTCAAGAAGCGGCTTTTTAACGAATCAGGAACAAGAAAGCAAAGTCATGTAGCATTGAGCATAGCAATTTCACGGTATATAATCCGCTGTACTCTATTTTCCAAAAAAGTAGGTTGAAAATTATGACTGCATCGCGCAAGTAGTATTTTTCATCTATAATTTACCAGAACACGCATGAATGCGCGAACGCGTTACATTTTAGTGAATTACTTTTCGATACTCCGCAATTGCACGTGTCACCATCCACCCCGCCCCGCCCCGCCGCCCACCCTTTAATTTCCGACAACACTTGCCACTATTGAGTTCCGCGTCTCTGAGAACCCACTAATCTGCCTTGCTTGTATTCCAGTGAAATATCCCAACCAGCTCTAAATATATGTCCGAGCATCGTTGCATTATCCTCGATCTTGGCTCGCTGATAACGCGTGCGAACGACACATACAAAATAGAATCAACGCGTTGAACGCTAGAAAATAAGTATCGAAGCATCGTGTGCTGGACTATTCATAGTTCTACATAGCTTCAAAACTGATTTATACTTTTTATTTCTTAAAGAATCGTCGAATAATAGAGATCAATTTGATCTTTCATTGGCTTCATTACACTTAAAGAAGCTTTGATATAAATACTCCATTGTAGGTTTAAAATTAACAAGATTTTTAAGAAATTGTACAATTTATTATCAAATAGTAAGTACAGAAACAGTGTGACATATAATCCTAAAATTATACATTTTACTGAATTCAATTTGCTTGAAGTAGACATTCATTAAGTAATTTGAGATTGAAAAATGATGGAATTATACAAACTTATCAAAATAAACTTTTTGAAACTTATTAATATAACTTATATTATAAATTTAAGATGTACAATAATTATCATTTCATAATGTAAACAATGTTTTATTTCTACTTTCTAAACTTCACAAGGTATTATTAGTAAGAGTTTTAATTATTACTATTTGTTGATTTTTAAGGAATAGCTTTAATAATAATTTGTATTTAAGGAACGTAAATTTGTATGTCTTATATGAATTATTAATCATGCTTATATTAATGACCGTGACCTCCATATAAATTATAAGCAAATGAATTAATAAAAAACAATTAATATACGTAAAATTTTCCTGTTTGGTTCTATAGTAATAATTTTCATTTTAATGAACAAATAGAACTTCGAAATTTTTCCTACCTGATATTTAAACTTTAATTTATCCCTACCTCAACCAGTTTGCTTCAAAACTGGCAACAGAAAATGTGTCCAGTTATATTATTTTTATTTATCTTTAATGTATGCAACTATAAAAAAAGGAATATTCACAAAACTATGAATTTCCTTTACTTTTGTAAAACATCGTATTATTTCGTCAGTAGAATTATAATCAATCATCTTGAATAAAATTGCATAGTTTTAAGTGTGCGTTATATAACCTGCTAACTGCTATCGTGTATCAATTCAAATTTGGTCAATTGGCTGTTCGGATCGGAATACTACTACTGAAGTTGTGAGTGCAAAAACACGTACACGTCGTATCAATAGTCCACTATAAATATAACTATTTTTTTGGCTATTTTATCATTTAATACATCAAGCATATTTGATTGTGATCAATTTTTTTATACCCAACACCATATATTATTTAAAACTATTTAATACTATTTTATATATATTATACGACCTTACAAAGATGAAGAGTTTTTAAAAAATTTTAATGATCGTAGTTATTTATTAAATGTGTGTCATTGCAGTTCAACTTTGATATTGAAAGACGATAAATATAGCAGGAATTTTTTAATCGTACATATATAATATTACATAATATAATATGTATATATGTGTGTATGTATATGTATATGTATGTATGTACGTATGTATAAGATTCAACTGGATAAAAGGTGGTTGAAAAATTAACGATACATTTGATGTGTCATTTATTATATAGAATAGTTTAAAAAATAATGAAAGAGACGCATATTTTTATATGAATTTATTAAAAATCAATAAAGCGTTCGAAAGCTTGCCTACATTACATGAGATTTGTAGGGAGTGAAAAATGTACCTGCTTAAACGCAAACCATATTCGAGGTTGCAGGCACCGAACTTAAAACAAAAGACGTGTTAATACTAGAATGAAGCTCGATGAATTGCCTGCCGACTATCAAATACATGATCCATTTAATCAAATTTACAATATGAATTTAAATAGAGAGTGATAAATAACCTTACGTAAACCTTACAATTATCATTTTGCGATTTTCGTCATCATTAACAATAACATTCCCGGGTATATTTCAGCAGCCTATTCGCGAAATATATATATTTATCTAATTTGAGTGCGCCTGTCTGTCCGTGTATGTACGTCTTCATTTTTAATGTTCTCCATGTGTGCGTGCGAGACTGTATTTGTGTGTGTTTGCGCGTGCGTGTGTATGTGTCTGTGTGTGCGTGTGTGCGTGTGTGTGTGTGTGTGCGCGCGTGTGCATTCGTGTGGGTGTGCGCCGCGTAATATTGAGTATTGCACGTACGCGTAACGATATCGTAATCTCGTACGATACAAACGCGACGAAGGAAATTTTTCCCCGAAATGCTGGTGTTCGCGACGACCGACGAAATACAGATCAGAGGGGACGCGCGAGTTTTAAAAATCGCTCGCCGGCTCGCAACGGGAGTCCGGGTAGGAAATCCTTAGCGCTTACGCTTACGTATCCATGACCGTATAAGCTGCTGGATAAGCAGATGCAGAGGAGAGGCGAAAGTAGAGCGAGCGATGTGATTGGCAGGTAGGAACGCGCCGGGGAATGAAATAAACGAGAGCACGTGGCGTGCGGCGGCGGCGGGGGATCTCCGCGGGTAGGGGACAGGCTACGGGGAAGGGGGAGGGAAAATACGCGAGCAGTAGCATCGAGAGAAGGTCGCGATCGGGGTTCGTCAAAGGATCGAAAACTGGGGAAGACAACCGCGGAAAGTCGCTCCCGCGCCAAAAGTCACTGGTCGTTTTTCTCGCTCGCAGTCACGGCGAGTAAAGCAAGAGTAGCGCGATCGTGCCATGGGACCACTCGGCAATCATCGTATTAACGATAACAGCAGTAGCAACAGTTATAGCAATGATAATGATTATAATAGTAATAGAATTGGTAATAATGTTCATAATCGGTATTTTTAAAAAGGCCAAAAAAAAAAAAAAAAATTAAAAAAATGTTAAAAAAAATTCTCGAGCAGCCGCGAGCGGCGAGATTTTATTTATTCAGGGAAGAGCTGATCGTAGGTGAAGGGCCGGACAATGTTGTTGCCGAAGTCCTGGAAGGCAGTCGAAAGGGCCTTTTCGATCAGGGGCTGAAGCTCCTTTATGAAGGAGTCGAAGTTGCTGTTAATGGCGTTGTTGACGACGTTGCCGAGGGTTGGATCGCCCCCGAATAGGTTCTGGAGGTGGAGCGAGCCCTTGCGGATGGAGATGCGCATGCGGAACTCGTCTAGGACGAGGTGGGGCTCGCCAAGCTCGTCCTTGAAGAAGTCGGCCTGGATCTTGACGAATCCCGTGGCATCGGTCATGTTACCGGTCATCGGTCCGCTGCCCTTGATCGGCAGCAAGAGCACGCGCCCATCGATCTCGTACATGCCGTCGATGTAGAGATGCGGCAGCAGAATGTCCAGGGCGAAGCGCAGCGTATTCAGGTCGACCCTGCGGCAGAGCGAGCAGATTGATCAACGTAACAGAAGGCTGCTAAGGCTCAACCAGGTAATTTTATCGGTGGCAGAGGCCCTGCCTCGAGTCGGCGGCGAACGCGGGGCCGGAACGGGGGACGGCAGATTCAGCGGTGAATACACAAATTTGGATGGGCCGCCGGGATTAAGAGCCGCAATCGCTAGTGCAGCTGAATTTGACTCTCCGTGTCCATGGACAGGCGCGCGCGCCTTTTTACGCGCCGTCGGAATACAAATGACCGAGCCGATCAACGTAACCCCAGCGAGTCGCGTTGCTTATTCCTGGCGACGCCAAAGTGAATTACGACGCTCATCGCGCGCCCGCGTCGTGATACGCGTTCGCTATATTACGGAGACTCCGTCGCTTGTCACTTAACTAATACTAATCGTTATGCAGATGAATTATTTAGCAAGTGGCTTTTTTATTTATTTTTTTTTTTTTTTTTAACGTTGCTTATTAATCTCAGTCAGTCGACGACCGACTGTTCCCGCTCTTATAAACTAATCGAATTCAAGCTCCTCGATGATTTTACCACTGGTCAATGGCAAAAGGATTTTTTTTAATAATGAACTCGATGCTCGAAAAAGTACTTTTATAATAGTTGCCCTTTTTTCACGCATTTCAAAAAGAGAAAACTCTCTTTTTATTAAGCATTATCATACGTAATATACCTAAATGAACCAATTTTTTTCCCTAAGTAATATTATTATTCAGTCACGTGTAAATCTGTAGCTAATACTTCTAATGCAAACTGAATTATATACGTAATTATCAATAATGACCTTCACGATGTCGGGAATAATTCTTAATCCACTAACATCAATTTAAAATGTTTATCATTTTGAACAATCCCGTATATTCATCCTAGATATATTGTTAAATTATTAACATTTATTTTAATAATTTGACTCATTTTCGTATATTCTTCGTTAGCGTTTTAAAATATTACTTGATTCTGTAAATATTTCCATATCTAAATACTTTAATGGATGACTTTTTATGAAATAAATCTGAGTAAATTATTCATTGTCTTCAAATTGTATAAATAATATTTATTAATTATATTATTAATTATATTATAAGTTATATTCTTACTTGTTGCCTTTAATATTTTTTTTCTGATTCATAACTTTCGCATAAGGTTTTGATATATATGTACAGAAAAAAATACTTTAATAATAATAATAATAATACATCCATTTATATAATTCAAGTTTCTGGAATAATAATGTAATATACAATTGATAAAATAATTAAAAAAATTATTATTAAAATGCTTTTAATATTGTTTATAGTAAATTACAAAATCAAGGAATTACGTAGGATCAATTTTTCTTTTTAATAGCTTTTTTTATTCAAGCTTACTAAAAATTTATGATTCACAAGGCAATTATGTGTACATGTAATTTCAACTAATAAACAGTAGACAAAGAAAGCCGAATATTTTAGATACCATTACAAACTTATTTTAGGTATATGTATTTTAAACGTACATACATTTGTACTGAGGTAAATTAGATTTATAATTGTCGGACATGCATTAAGAATTGAATAAAAGACACTTTTCCGGACTAGAAATAACAATGGTATCTGTTAAATTATCATACTCAATTTTGATAATTTTAATAAAAGAACTGATGCCTTACGAATTTGCTATCAAATAATTATAGTTCAGTCATCTTTAATTATTTGCATGCGCTACTATCATGAAAACAACGACGTAATAAAAAAATCCAAAACTTTTAGCCCATATATTATATCCATAGAAATTTAATTCTATAAGCAATAAAAGAATAAGGTGACAGATTAATTTAGTTTAATAACTGTTTTTAAATCTATTTTTTAATCATTTTTCGTCAATATATATATTGTAACATCTTCCATTTTTACGCGCATAAATTTAAAAAAAAATAAAAATTTCTCATAAAAAACTCTTGTTTTCATTTTGTCAAAAAGTTGGTTGCAATTAACAAGTTCTTAACATATACTGAATAAAATCTGTATTTTTTTTCATTCTTCAGTATTTCTTTCTTTGGTATTTTTTTTGAGATTATTGTAAGATAACGGTTGGTCTAACAAACTTTTTTGCCACACATACATAGAGAATTTTTTTCATCCGTATGGCGTACATAAATTTAATGCACCAGTCTAAATATAAAAAATGATCGGAAAAGGAATCTTAAAGTAATCTAAGTAATTTAAAATTATTGAAAAATATTGTGCCGGTTAAAACAAAATTAGACTTCATTTATTTATATATATATATATATATAATTGTAAAAATAATTATTATCGTTTATATAACTAATTGATTAATTAATGTTTTTAATATATTAAAGGATTGTTCATATTAGTGCGCATTTATAAAGTATAAAGTAAAACTTCTTAGCTGCAAAGCAACAAAAACAATAAGCGTCACCGCAGTTAACGATTTGAAACTATTTTCTTTAAATTTAATTTTCCCTTTTTAATAAGAATATTTCACTGTAGGCTGTAAATTTATTGTTGCGGTTACGAATAACAATAATGTTTCAAGCCCAAAAATTACGTAATTTTCTACTTTTTTACGTAACGAGTAATTTTTTATACCCGCGAGTCCTATTTACTTGAAGTTAAATTAGAATATGGCGCTATTAGGAAGATCGATTTATAATAAATGTGATTGAAATTTACCTCCTCAGCTACTAATGGACAAAGCCATCGATGGAGCAAGTCGCGCGCTTATTACGGATAAATTGAAGGAGGAGCGGCCCTCGTCGCTCTCATAGTAATGCCAACGATAGAGGGAAATTAACGGTGGGCCCCGAGAAAGGAGCGTAAGCTTCGTACGAACTGGGTCTAATAAGTTCGTCCTTCGGGTACCTGCGCACTCGGCGCCGGCAGATCCAAGGGAGGGCAAGGTCGCTTTTCCGTTTCACATTTCGCGTGTCTGAGATATAGCCATTGCGATTCCTGCCGTTTCGTACGTGGGTGCGCAATTTTCCGCGATTTGGAGGAACGCGACAATTTCCATCGCGTAATTAGCCTCAGAGCGTCGAGGATAATTGGATACGTACGCCGCGGCACGTACGCTTGATGGAATAGGAGACCGGTCTTCCTTTTTTTATCATCTTTTTTACCGGATTGCCTTTGTCGATCCTCGCTCCGCGCTTAATGGAATTCCACGACGTGCGCGCGCGCGCGTGATTGTGCGTTTAATTGTGTCCTAGAGGGGCGAGGGAGTAGGGGTAACGAGAAGCCGGTGTATCGTCTCGAATGAGAATATACTATTATCTGGCGCAGTTTCGCTGGGCGATGGTGAATCCTCTCCAGCGTCGTCGCTTCTTGACTACCGAAACCTAATTCCATGGCGAGAGGTTGCGTCAATCTCAATTCTACCTAACCTCCCGTGCTAAATAAGCGCCTGCTTTTAATTCACAATTAAGAGGTACAAAGTAAAGGTCAGCGGTAAGGGAGAAGCTGCTTATTGGGCTGCTTGACAAGTGACTCACCTGAGCGTCCAAGACTATTCCTCGGTTCTTTCGATATTCCCCAATAAAAGCATTAATTTGCAAAGGGAAGTACAGAACCTCGGCAATGTTTCGAACGAGTTTCTTTGACGCTCATTGAGCTCGGACGAAAAGTCGACAAGGAGACAATGAATTACCTAATTTTTTGGATGATAAAATTACTAGCGCCGTAAGCTTTGACATCTTTGGCCGTGATTCTGATTCCATTACTTCCTTCGGCAGCTACTAATTCCTTCAATAGTAGTGGCTCCAATGATGGTATGTTGTATTCGGGTACTCCGGTCATAAGTTTCGGCCGCAGAAATTCAACGCTGTTCTTTATGCAGGCCTCTATTTCCGGGTCGTTCCTGTTGCACACTTTTATGAAGTCAGCTATGAGAAAAAAAATACAAATATTATTATTATTTTCATTATCTTTATCGTTATTTCTCATTTAGTTCTTCTAAGAAAGAATAAATACTCGTATAGACATTATCTACCACGTGTAAATATTTTAACTCCATCCTCCCAAGCTACGGGCAAAGTGTTTGCTATAGATTTTTCAGTGTCAATGGCGGTATGCCAGAATCAGGAATTTCAGAGAATAAGAGTTGCGAAGACTCGAGACCCGAAAAATTATCCTTTATAAATATATAGGATCCGTGACATCTTAGCATAATCATACGCTTCTTTTTGTGTGACTTTTTTCAATCGGCATATTCGCGATAAAAGAGACAATTATAAGTACATTTCAAATAATGAGAAGCAAAAAAATTTGCATACATTCTTTTTACCCAAGTGAAGTGACTATAAAACGGACTACGCTAATAGCCGTTTAAATAAAGTGAAAAATAATAAAAAGTAGCATCGAATTAAGAAAGAGGAAAAATACAGGTAAATTGGTAAATCGCATTAATGATTCTATTGAAGATAATCGAGACGTGCCACTGAACTCAATAGATTTAATGGTCTTTGTCGCACAACGAGCCGAGCGCAGAATAGTAAAGGACCTAAACTGCAAGGCCCGACATCGGGAGGACGGGTGTTGGAGCCACGAGGGATCGACCCGAGGTACAAAGAGTCGGAGGAGCGACGCGTATCGAAATCCGGAGGACGGCTCCATGGCAGTACCCATCGAGTCGAGAGGGTAAAAAAAAGGCCTCCACGTATACTCACGCAGTTCGACGGCGGTGATCCTGGAGGCGATCGCGCAAAACACGAGCCCGAGGGTAACTCCGCGATTCATGGCTTATTTCGGCGATTCCCAAGTGATTCACGAGCTCTGTTACTGACGGGGATGTCCCGTGGATTAACTGGTCACGCCGGTATACGATCGATCGAAGATGGTCTCGTTGCAAATGGATAGGCCGAAGCCGGTGTTGATGGCCTTATAACAGTCCCCTCTCCAGGCCTACCTAAGTGAAACCATTGTGCGACGACGGCAACGCACGCTAGCAAACAGCTAAGGCACGCGTAAATCTTCCTCCTCTCTCCCTCTCTCTCTCTCTCTCTCGCCCGCTCGCTCAATCTTACCCCTTCCTCCCTCCACCGCCGGCGGTCTCACTCTCTATCTCACTCTCTCTCTCTCTCTCTCTCTCTCTCTCTTGATTTCCCTCTTGCTACTCCCACCGCATCCTCCGCTCAAAAACTCGAAATATACGGACCGATGCATACGAATCACGTACATCTGTGCAAGCACACGTGATATCGCGAGAATGCACTCTATCGTTTTTCACTCTCTGTCTCTCTCTCTCTCTCTCTCTCTCTCTCTCCCCCTCGTAACCCCTCACTCACTCACTCGTTTGCCGGCTTACACAGACACTACATCTAGCATAGCATAATTTACTTCGCTTTACCACTCTCGCATCTTTGATCGCATCCTGTCAGAATATAAAATTGAATGGATTTATGCCAGGGCTGAAAAAAATTTAACTTTATAATATTAGGTGGCAGAAAGAAACCAGAGAAGGTGAGAGAGAGAGAGAGAGAGAGAGAAAGAGAAAGTTTATGAAAAACTGAATTCATTTCAGCCTTCGGGAGATGTATTTTATAAAATCTTTTGTCAATTTTTTTCTCCCATTCCCTCGCATTCAACTAAGTTTTCATTTTCCTACGAAATTTAAATAATAAATACGCGACACCGATCAAGAATAATTTGTTGAGTCGTTATTATATTTTTACACTATCAGACGCTATCATTAAAGAGCTAATAGCAAATTTACGACACGACAAGAAGACACGTTCCAGATAACATCAATAAAATAACTATCGCCCAATATGATTAAATTGAATTATGCAAGTAAAATGCGTGCACAGTAATTAAGACGTACTAAATATATTTTATAATCGAGTCTCTTTTTATCTCAACGACGAATGGTGAATTCACAATTCTCGGAAACGAAATAAATTGCTCTCCGACCTCGTTCACCGAACGGTAAATGAGTAATTGTCATAAGGGAAGACAGGAATACGGCCATTTTCAATTTTTCATTAGTCAAATATTACAAGAAGTATATTAGCCCAATCTCAAACACTCTACCGCATCTAACAAAAAACATGCTGCAAACCTAAAATTAATATTAAACAGATATTTTTATTTAGCTCGTTCGTTATTTCATTTGGAAAGGCTTTCGCCAAATTTTATTAGTTGTCTATTAGAATATGTAAATTGTATTATAAAGAATTATGTATAGCGATGCATGAAAAAGTTTTTTAAGTTTATAAAATTATTTGCTTTATGCTTAGAGTACAAATGTGTCAAAATACAATTGAGTATTAATTGATCTAAAAATATATCCATAAATATGAATAAAAAAAATGCATTTTAATTAGTTTTGGTTTGTAAATATAAGGCATTTAAATTTACTCATTTACTATTTACTATGTCATTTTGAAAAACCAGCCTATTTTAAAACCCGTACTTACATTTAGATAAAAAAATGGTTCAAGAGTTCAAAATAAAATTAATTTCATATTACGAATCAAAACAAAAATGTAAGGAAAAAATATATATCTATCTATCTATCTTACATACCTATCAACTTACAAACTTTTTTAAATCTCTTATATAAAAGTATTTTCTACTTACATTAACGTATCTTTATTAAAGCTACGTAAATATTTTTTATTTTATACGTTAACATTGCACACATTATTTTTGTACCAAACCTAATTATGCCAAAGATTAAAAAATGTTTTCGTAATGGTATTTTTCTTATGAATTGTAAATTAATATTTATAATAAAAATGTTTATTATCTTGTTTTATAATACTTTTTTCAAATACAAGTTTATGGATTTAAAAATATGATTGATATGTATATCCTAACTCAAGATTACCTTTTGTGTTTGTGTGTGGGTTTGTATTTATAATTATAATTATTAGTAGCTATTCACTATGTAGAGCTTCTTACATGAGTATAGCACTATTTCGCAAATAGAGACAACTTATATTTGAAATTAAAAAAGGAGAAAAAAATTATCTGTTGACAAACCAATATACTAAATATAAGAACAAGATTTTAAATTTATTCATAATAAACATTATTGAGTAAATAACCCTGAAATTTTTACGATCTTATTTCACAGTTAAATAAAATTTTAAAGTATCAGACATTATTGATAAAGCATATTTAAAAGGAGAAGTTATATTCTGCAATTGAATACTTAATGACAGGAACAAAAATATTTATTTTTTACTAAATTATTAGCATTTCATATTCTAATGAATATTTTGTATTTTCTTTTAAAAGAGCTTCATTATCTTCATATATATAATAGTATTCAGTATAATAGTATAATTCAGATCGTATTCGATATGAAATTAAATTCTAAAAAAAATTTTCTCGAAAAATAATTATTTTTGCTCAATTTTAGACAGCTTTTCAAATAACTTTATCCAGAAATAAGTTCAATTTAAATTTTTTATTCAAAATTCTTCACGCTTAATGTGTCATTATTATTTTTTAATTTTTATGGAAAAAAAATATTTTTAAACATTATTAACTTATTATGAAAATAAATCACAGTTATTACAAATGGATTCTATACATTTATGTACGTAAATATATGTAGATTAATATATTAGTTATATACAATTATATATATATCAATATTAAATACAATTTTCTCATAATTTTATTATAGTAATTGCAGAATTTATGATTATAGTTTTTTATAAATTAATTTTATAATTTTTTTTTTGTTTTACTTATATAAATTATAAAATAAATTACAGCATATGAAATTATAAGTGCGTAAGATGTATGGTTGTTCGCCTTGATAATTCAATACGTATATACGTCATATATGCTCGCGGCCCTCTTGCACTTAAATTTATAATATTAGTCACAAAAAATAGAATCCCGATTAATTGATCGCATTAAGTGTATAAGAAAAAATTAGCTTTAATACGAATTTCAATGTCGTTTGTAAATCATAAGAATGTTTTTGTTTTTTTTTGAAGTTTTTGATAAGAATACACCTTCATACATAACTGACATCTTCCAAGTTTTTTTCATCTTTAGTCAAGGAAACGTTTCTAATACTTCCTTTTTAACAGGGACAAAAATATATACTAATAAACCATAAAATCATGTGCGTTCTATTCTATTTTTCTAATATACTTATATTCTTAATGCTTAATCTCAGTATATGATATATAAATATATTTTTTGTTCAATAATCGCATTTATATTTGAACTTAAGGTATATATAAATGTATTGAACATATAAATTAAATATTAATTTATTTAAAAATTTTATATAAATGCTTATAAATTTCGAACTCAGTATTAACTTTACAAGAATAATGAGTATATAATCTAAAAACGTTGTGTAATATAACGTATTTGAGTTAAAGAGAATAATAGTAGTATCATGCAATTATACAAAAATAAGACAGGATTACTTCAAGTTAAGTAGTAATTATAGGACAAGACACAATGTCGTATGAACCATTTTATTAAAGTATACTTAACTGCTTTGTATATTTTTAATTCTTCGTAGACAATAATTTTAAAATCAGTCATACGCTTTTATAACCAAATTATTTAGTCTTCTCAGAAATTTCTCCAAAATTATGTATTTAAAACGTCAATCAATTTGAATTTTGGATTTTGTTTTACATAATAAAATTTTGACTTGCTTGTCATTCTAATAATAAATTTCACTATAAAATTTCATATACTACATGTAATGTTCAAAAATTCTTATATCAAAAATTAATAATATTAATTAATTTTATCTCATTTGCCTCATTTTAAAAACTTATTAAAAATCTAGAATTTTAAAGAACAGAGAAATACAAATTAATTAAAACGTAAAACTAACAAGCATGTAATAATTTAAATAATATGTTTATTAAAAAATATACTTACGAAATAATCAAAATATATTAGTAAATACTTAATCATATTATTAAATTTTTTTACCAATTATAAATTATTAAAAAACCAAATTTCTTTTTAATACTATATAACTTTTTAAATAATTCAATAAATTTTTTTTAAATTAGTAACCGGAAAAGTGCATTTAGTTTTCCAATTTTATATTAGTAATAAAATATTTAAATATATAATTATTCTCATTTTTAAATGATTTTGAAAACATTTAGTATTTTGAAATCCATTTAGTAACTATGGATACGAAATTTATATAAAAAAATATTGAGATTTTATTAAAAGATATTATATTTAAAAAACTTAAATTTATAAAAACAAGTAAAATTTGTATAAATTATGTATATTCTAAATTATAAATATTTTGTATTCAATAAAATTTGTCAATCACAATAAACTCTGAATATATAAACTGAAAAGTTTTCTGCAATAAATTTTCAAAATCACATATTTCTTACATTAATGTACTGTTTATGTCATAATAATACCATATGAAAATTTCTAATAGCAACATTTATCGAACAAATATTACGTTTTAATTTTGTTTATTAATATTTGAAAATATGTTTATATTTCTGCATTTATTAATGAATATAATAAGTCTATGTATAATTTTTTAACTAATTACTTAAAAATTTCGATATTTTCATTTGTTTAAAAATTATATTAAAATACTCCATTGACTCACTTGTCCATGACTCATTGAACACTCACAAGTGAAACTTATACTTTTTATGGTAGAGTTTTTATCACTAGCGAATGATGTATAAATATAGAGAATTCTAAATTTTGTATGTATAATACAGTATAATTTAAACAAACATGTATTTACCACAATTTAAAATGATTTACCTGTGAATCACACTCGCAACCAATTCAAATATAATTAAGGTATTTTTAAATATAACGTGATAATACAGAAGAAGAACAAATAACGTACACGGTATAATAATTTCCTTTTATTACAAAAGAAATAATTTAACAATAATTGGTGCGACCCGTAATTAATTGACTTTTGAATTTTAACTAAATTGGGTTGCACATTTCAATTAAAACATAATTGATAAAGATTTTAATACAATTAATTTAAATATAAGTTAGAGGTTTTAGCATAATTTTATAATATTTATTTTAAAATGCTTAAAATATGTGTGAATTAATTTCAAATTTATCACTAGTGACTATTTATAATCATTTTTTGTGTAATAATTAGTTACAACAGTCAAAGTTTAAATTAAAACATATATAATAATATGTAATTGATACCTTATTTAGCATTTTGAACCATTAATAGTACGGATTTTCTCTATTTATAAATAAGTCTTATATGTTTTTTAAGAAAAAATTACATTTAATTTAAATTAAAATTATTATTATTTAACTTTTTTCTTACACTAATTTTCATTTAGAATTATATTTTCAACAAGCTTTGCATTGTATTTAACAAATAATATGAAATAAATCAATCCTGTCATTTTATATTAGTATAAAATAAAGATAAATAGAATTCTACTTCAAGCAAATAACATTGATAATAGTTCTAACATTATAAAAAAAGAAACATTATTTTAATGTATTAAACTAAAATGATCCTCAAAGTTTTGAAGCTCAAAAAGCTAAAACTAATTATTAAAATAATAGTATATCATAATTACTCTGTAGCATACTTTCTTTTAATTTATTATAATGCTTTTAAAACCTTAATGCATAAACTACGAAACATATATACACAATGATATGTTTAAACCAGTACCATTAGTCATTTAATACAGCATTTAACGTAAAATCTTCGATCCAAAGAGTAATAATATATGTTAATTATTATAAAATAAATATTATTTTTATCTATGGTAAATGTGTAAACGATTATGTTTATTTTTTAATACTTATCTTCCATAAAATAATGAATTGTACTACTCTAAAACTTTTGATATCTTATGAGAAAATAAAAAGCGATGTAAAATATAATTCATACATTTTTATTTAATTTAGAAGGAATATTTAATTTTCGGATAGAATACAAACTTAATCAATCATAAAAGAATAAATCCAAGTTTGGCTAGTCATACCAATAAACTATAAGAATTGAAAAAACTCATTTTTCACTTATAATGTAAAAATCAGTATCTTACGTTAGTATCAAGATATCGTGACATAATTATTACATAACGACTTGTAGTTGTGTATATTCATTATCCGATCTACCGAATGAATGGGCTCGCGTGGAGTATTACAGGCGTTCCAAACACATGTAATGAAATTTGTCATCGACAAGAATTGTCCGACCTTATACTTGAACTTGGACAATAAAGACTCTGACTTTTTCAAAATGGTTAATTTGGTGTGATTCTTTCTACGCTCATTGAACAAGACGCATATAAACAAACTTAGTATTATTTTAATTTTGCTTTTTTTTTATTACGCTCAAATAATTTAAGAAGCTACATAACTCATGTATCTTAGAAAGAATATAATTACATTTACAGTTTACAACCGAATACTATGTCAATATATTTAGGATATAAATCCCTTTAAGATGAGGCAAAATATATAAAATATACTATTATAACACAGTCGATAATTCAAATACTTGCAAACATGTATTTCCTACCAACAAAAATAGTATTTATGCTCGCAAAAAAAAATAAATATAATTAATACTATAATCATGTTAAAATTAATATATTGTATTTTAACTGTACGAAATTATTAAAAAGAAAAAAAATTTAAAGAAAATTAATAAGTATTCACAGGTTTTTTTTAATTCTATATATGTTACATAAAAAGTTTTTAATTATTCATATTTTAAACAACAAAAATTTTATTAAAAAAATTAGTAACTACATTTTTGACAAATTCTTGTAATTATCAATTACATTTTAGCATATTCTTTAACAAAGTAGTCTTAGACTTTATAATTTTGTTAAACCATTAATTTATTGTATTTCAGTTTTACAAAAAGTATATAATGAAGTAAACCAAGTTTTTCTTCAAAAGGTAATGTAATCAATTATATCCTCGTTTGTGTCATCAGAATAATTTAATTAAAAATTTAATTTCATTAAAAAAATTAATTAAGACACTGTAATATGATTTTTCTAAAACAAAGAACTATAACCCTATCAAAAATATTTGTTCTATCAAATTAAATAATATAAGTTATGTATTAACTAACATTGGAAATATAAATTATATTGAACTTCTATTATTATTATTTTTATTATTATAACTTAATTTTTTTTATTTTTTGTAAATTTAAAAATATTTGTTCCATAAAATTAATAAAAAATATCTTTAAAATTACAAAAATTAATATTTATATATGATTTTATAACAACCATTTTCTATAAAGTCAATTAAAATTCGATAAATATTCCGTGACAATAACATTAAAAACATGTTCGATAGAGGATGAAGATAAAATCTAAAAGTCGAACAAAAGAAAAGAGAAAAAAGGTTATTTAAAAATCAACGCAAATTGAAGAAGAATGAAAAAATATTCATGAAACAAAGACAAAAATATAAATTGCAGTTTACGTGATATAAAATAGAATAAAGGAAATTAAACTCAGTGATTTTAGAGTGAATATAGAAGAATTATGTACACAAGATACGAAGGGCTATAAATATTTGGAAAAGTTTAACACAATAAGGATATGAGAATTTTTACTGAATGAAATTAACTATTGAAAAATTAAAAGGTTAAAAAATGTATATAGAGACGCAGTACTGTAAGGGAACTTAAATGTAAGAATAGAAAATAAAAAAGATGACAATAATAACATATACTAAAAAGGAAGAATAATGTAATGCGAGAAAAGATTAGTCAAAAGATGATAATCAATTATTATGAAATATGTAATTATTGAATATGTAGATAAGAAAACTCTATCAAAAACAAAAAATAAATGGCACCTTGATCAGAAAAAGGAAAACAGAATAAAAAAATCTTAGATGCTGCGATCAGAAATTAAAAGTAATAACAAATAATAAATGTGTAAAGAAAAGGCAATATAAAAAGACATAAATGTGTAAATGTAAGATAAATTATGGAAAATAATATAATACACATATAAAGGAATATGAAAGACTGCATAAAACAAACTTTCATGTAAACCAGAATTAAGTTTTTATTAACAAACTAAACGACGTTGATTAATAACATCTAATGGATGATATATTAATATTTGAAAGGTAAAAAAACAATATGTAAATTTTTGATTTAATTAAATACTTCATTTCTTTAATTAAAATAGCTTATAAAAATATGAAACAATATCATACATAATTGTTTTTTTATATCTATTTATTCAATGATAATAGATATATTAAGCTAATTTATTATAGATAAATCTAGTAGTATTGTAATAAATATTGATAGACGAATTAACAATAACATTAAACTATAACTTAAATAATAATTTTAAAAAATTCTAAATTCCATTTGATTGAAAGATTTTTTTCTAATTCATTGATTGAATCATCAACATCGGATTTAAAATTTGATGATGTACATTATTTAAACGATAATGGAATAATTTAACATCTACATTTGATGTATCTATGAGTTTTTCATTTTTTTTTTAATTTAGTAACCAAGTAATCATTTACGTTCTATTCTGTTAAATATTAATGATTTAGCCAATAATAATGCGCAACTCATTCTTAACCTACATTGTAATACATAACTTGTAAAAGCTTGAAATAGTAATAAATGATATGAAAAAGAAATGCGAAAAATACAATATCTTGATTATATTACGTTTGAGTAACTATCATGAGAAATTTTGATAATTTTGCGTAGACATTGGGTTAATTGCAAATACAAAAAAAGGACAGATTGATGCTATCGTTCAAAAACTTACATTCACATATCCATATTTCATAATGTTGATCAAATATATACCGATACTTATTAGGAAAAAGATTACAGCTTTAAACTTAATTTAAAATTGATGAAATTTTTGGATTCGTTTTCCATGATTTGATTTTTTAATTCTATAAAATATAGCAAAAGAAAAAAAAGCATATTGTATATCCTTGAGAGTAAAAAGTACGCTTAACATATTTAAAATAAGTACATTAACATAAAAATGCATAGAACTCGACACGTAACATTAAATGTAATACACTATTCAATGCCAATAATTTTCACATCATAGATAAAAAATTACAACTGAAACAATATGTTAAGTACTTCATGCTTAATAAAAATACGATTGACACTTAAAATCTGCTAAAAATGCAAATGACTAATGTTTCATTCATTGTTACTTTTTATTATCTTGCATCGCTGCTAATAAACAAATTTTAGCTTGAAAAATGCATAAAAATTCTTAATGTATTATTTAATAGTAATATCATTTAATAGTACTCAGTCTATAATAAAAGCATCATAAGGCACTTTGGCGAAAATTTTTTCGACAAAGGTCGACATAACTTGAACAAGTTTTCTTCTGAGATCCGGTTTCATTTCTTTTAAAAGCTCCTGACTGTTACTATTGATGAAAAGATTCAGTGCTGCTTCTAAAAAATTAAAATTTTTTCATTATAAAAAATTGTTCTGTACTCTTTTTTCTTAACAGATATATAACTAATACAGATGCAAATTTCCTTTTAACCATTACTGTTGAATTAAATATAAATTTACTTACTACAACAGGTATAAATATTTTAGTTGAATATTTTTATAAACCTTTTACAAAATTTTGAACCATTTTAAAGAATATTTTTTATTTATACCTTGTTATATTTGTTTATATAACCTAATGTACTACTATAATTGTCAATGAAACTGCGTTTCTTTTAAATAATATGATATAAAGAAATTTTAATAATAAACATGATATTGAATGAAAAACATTTTTTGATAATTTGATCGTATTAGAAATAGAAAATTTTATGACTCAATCATATTTCCTTTTACTTATGTATTCTCAAAAATTGTCTTTACTCACGTAAAATAGTATTGCCATCGTGAACATTTTCGACGCCCATTTTAATGTCCCGTACAGTGAAGTCCATCTTAAGTTGCTGAAGCCTAAGGAATTGTTGTCCCTGAACATCGTACGGTTTGGCCCTAATAAATACCTTTGCCTTGACTCCATCTGAAAGTCATCCTATTTTAATAAGTTCAATTCAGTTGATTTTAAAATTATACGGTAAATGTATTAATGATTCGATGGAACATTTATCATATTTTTTACATATATATATATAATTGACCTAAAGTCATTAAAGTGATTTTTTCTTTGTAAAATAAATTTGGCATTTAAGTTTGTAACTCTAATCTAAACTTACTACTAACTTAACCGACTCGCTTAAATTATCAAGCTATTAAGCATATTTAATATTATCATAAATTTATCCAAGAGAATCAATATTTCAGACATAATCCAATTTCTTGTTTTTAAATATATTTTTACCGTTATTACATTTGGAAGCACGTACTCAACTTTGTTTAAAAAAATGGTAGATGAATGATAATTTGAACTAGTAACTGTATTATGATTGTGTATTTTAAACTTTGAACGAAGACTCAACCGCATACGTGTTATAATAATTATTTTCTATCGTAATTTGATGTTATTTTATTTATTTTGTTGATAGCAGGCATTCATTACGATTATTATCTCAGGGATTCGGAAGAAAATCGTTTTTTAATGAAACGCCTTAAAAATAATATCATCATAAATATGTATGCAATAATTTGAATAAGCTCTTTTAAATAGGTTTCGAATGATTATTAGTATTTTTATGTAACACAAATCCATATCTTATCTCTCCTGAAATTAGGTAAATAATGGCGATTTTATGAAATAATAAAGTAAGATTATTATGCGTAATTATTAATATAAAATAAAAACAGCTTATTCATAATTAAGAACAGTTTTTAAAAGAGCATTGTCATGCCCAAAAGATCAGATAATAAACGGTAAATGAGCATTCGATTTAAGTATACACGTGGATCGTAACATATATTACTTTCAAGTTATCATTCTTTTTTTAAATTTAGCTCTAGCTCTCATTTTATAAAATAGCTTTAATGATATTTTAATCCTACTAAAAGTTAATTTTAAAAAGTATCGAGCTCTCGCCAAGCCCGTAATGCAATTCTCAATTAATCTAGATAACATTAAATCGATCCTCATTAACGAGAAATCCATGTGAGCGAGTAGTCGGGAGACGTCGCGAAAAGCGCGGCACGCCCAATCAAATTTAATCCTTGAGCGCATAAGCGTGCAACGAACGCGGGTAATAAATCTCATCGATGTTGCGAAACAAAAATAATTGCTCCCGCGAGGAAAAGTCGAGGAGCGCGGTGCGCTAAGGAGCAGCACTACCATTTTCATTAGTCGAAAGAATAATCGCGGTTGGCCGCAGTAGCGGGGGGTAGGCGGGGGACGCGTCGGGCGAATCGCCGCAGCGGCGCAAGCGGGGCTGCCTATAGGCAAGGGGCTATATTCGGTCCTACCGTATTCTCCCCAGTAATCCCCGGCACCGCTGGCCTGGACCAGAATCAGCGTCCCGCTCGACCGGTACTTGGCCACTGCCCTTATCTTCGGTATGCTAAGGGCGAGCTGCAGCTGAACCTCGTCGTCGCTTATCCTGGCCCGTAGACCCGTCACCCGGACGGCGGAGACGCCACGGGCGGCGATGTCCTTGAACTGAGCCTTGTAACCGTTGGACCCGCCGCCAAGGGAGATGTGCAGCTCATCCAGAACTATGGGCTCGACCTCGGAGTAGCCCAACTGCGGTAGACCTACGCAATAGAAGAGGAGGGGCCGTTTATTCTATCGTCCATGTTTGCTCCTCTGGTCTCCTCTATTATTGTCTGAACGTCGAATTTTCGATGAATCGCAAATTCATCGATGCCTGTATATTAATATCGTGCTCTTTACATTGTGCGAAAAAGTACTTTAATTCTCTATGCCTTTACATAGTAAGTCGCCATTTGTGTAAAGAATTTGTGTCAGAATGCTCTTAATAAGAAAATTTAATAAGTCGAGTACTTGTTATAATTGTTCTTTTATCTGATTAATGGTATATCTAGCATAAATTTCTACTTAATTGCATTATTTCTCAGGTACATTTATCTTTTGATCGGTAGAGAAAGTTTACAATAATATATTTATTGTGTAAAATAGAGATACTTATAAATATGAACAAGAACATAATTTATTTATTATTCGTTTCATTTCTGAACAGTAATTCGCGTAAAAATTGTTGTGTTTTAGCTCACTTGAACGATAATTAAGTATTTATATTAATATAAAAATTATATAAATGTAAATACGTTCATTTTTAAATGAATCTTTGTGTGAACATTAAGTAATCAAGCTCCAGTGTTTACAATTTATATATTCGTTTAAATGTCAAATAGTTTGTTAAAAAAGTCTTTCAAAAAATTACTTAACTTTATTTGTAAGCTGAACCATTTTTCACGTAATTTAGATATTTAGAATAGCATATCGTAGACAGTTATTTTAGTTTTAATAAACAAAAGAAACCACATTTGTAATTTATATATAGGAGACAACATATCTTAACGCTCGGATTAATTTCAACACTAACTGACAAATCATAAAAGTTAATTGTATGGATTAATGAAAGTCAACTAAAATGTCATTTATAGTGAAAATTTTCTAATGAAGTACTTCTAGATATATAAGTCTCATGTAATTGACAATATTTATACTACTTAAACATTATATCAATAGCTAAGTTATTACCAAAACGATTATTAATTCTAAGTACTTCTGGTTGAAGAGATAATGAGTCATAATATCTAAATAAACTTTTTTCTTACAGTATATATTTAATAAGAAAATTTCTCAAACACAAATCGATACTATTGTATTCAAATTCTTTTGGTCTATTTGGATATATTTCTTTGATTAAAATTATATTTAGTGGTTTATAATTATAGGTATCTATAGGCATTCTAAATTAAATTAATGAATATTATACTGTTTTTAATAGCATTAAAGATAATAATATACGTATTTATTTGATGTTTTAAAATTTAGCTTATATATATAATGTCCTATAGAACTTTTATACCCTATAAATATAAAAAAAAACTAATTAAAACCATTGAATGTCTAATTGCAAAATATCCATGCATGATTATGAAAATTTCCATTAAATATAAATTAACATGACACTTAAATATAATTATAATAGTTTAAATATCCAGATTAAAATTTACCGAAAAAAGTTTACTTTTAGACCTTTCAATATATCTCTAAATTGTTATTTTACAAATTGACATTATCGATATCAATTTGGAATATATTCAGAAAAAAATTTTCTTTAAATTAAAAAAAATAATAAATGAATAAGTAGATAAAACTGATAAGTCGTAGTATATTAATGAGGCAATTCCTTTTGGTGGTGAATTTATTGCTAAATATTTTCATAATATAATGCTTAAATGTAATAATTATTGTTCACTCCTTATATTTATTTTAAGCAGCAATGATGAAGTTTATAATTTAAAAAAAAAGTTTTTTTGAATTGGCTTCGATAAACTCAAATCAAAGTATAGGAGCAGTGTGTTCATGTGCTTGTAAACAAGAATAATAACAATAATAGTAACGACTATACAGATTTCAATATCATATAATTTAAGGTATTGCTTACAAAAAAAATACAACAATAATAATGATACTTAATATTGCGATTAATAATTCTTATCATAAATGTTTTTATGCATAATCTGTAACGCATCAGATATCCAATGTTTTTACAGGTATTTTTTATCATGTTATAATGATAAAAACATAAAGATATAATTCGCCAAACATAACGGAAGTTGTCGTTAAAAAAAATGCATAAAAATAATTTCAAACGATAACTTGAAAAGTACAATGTTTCAAATATAAAAAGAAATGTATCTATGTTATATTCTTGAATCAAAAAAAAAAGCTTGACACGATTACGTCATTAATAGGTTTCCACTATACATTACCGCTAAAAAATTTTTTACCTTTGAGAAGGAAACACTGAGCAAATAAGACAGAATGATATTAATATACAAGTATAAGTAAGAATCGCGTATTCAAGTGAAAACACATATTTCATGTCTGTTTTTAATTAAAAAATGTTTACTTGTTAGAATAGCAATTTTGAAGTATTGTTCTATACGTTGAACTATTCGCGTTACGTTATAAAGCTTAAATACAATACAAAAAGGTATGACCAGATACCATTGCTTTATTTTTAAGTAAAAATTATTATTTATATGTGTAATAATACCTAACTAACAATAATTTAATAATCGTCACTCATTCTGTGATAAATTGAATAAATTATTGTATTATGTACGTGTAGAAAAATAATTTTGAACTAAGGCTTTATCGCTTAATTATATCAAATAATGAATAGTCTATATAGTATGTATAAAAACTTTAAGCTTTTTGTGTATATTGGTTGTATCCAATTTCTCTTATTAATACAATTTTAATATTTTGAATTTTAAATATAAATTACAATCTTTATTTGATGATAATAACTACTTCTGAATTATTTTGTTATTTATTTAAAAAATAATCTAAATATGTAACTTTTCTTTTCGTAATAAAAATTGAAATTATCTACTATTTTTATTAAATTTTTACTGAATCAATTCTTTTATAGTATAATGATAAAAAATGAAGCTATAATAGTTAAATCTTTGTCTATCAATATTCTAAGGTCATGTAATTTTTAAAAATTATTATGAGATCATTTTCAATAAAAAAATGTTTTCTAACCTTAAATGCCTAACTAAATTGGTATCAAGCTTCATTAACCAACGTATACTAAATATTCTACAGAAGTATACATGATTAAATTAAAGTTTTGTTTAATTTTCAATGCAGTAAAAGAAATTAGTAAATAATGAAATAACCTCGAACGAAAACTATTTATATAAAGTAATATTAATAATAATTGTCATAATAACAATTGAGATGATCCTTGACCAATATACTATATACATTTGAATTATCCATTAATAAATCTTATGACTATCTATATCCAGAAAATAACGATATTATTAATTATCTGAAAGTAAACATCAGCATTTGTTTATAGTAATACCAATCTTTAATTAAGAAGTGTGGAATCGTAAAATATACCTGTACGTATCATTGTTTTCACCGATTTTGTAAAAAGTAGTTTTCTAAAAAGAAAGTAGCCACGTAATAGGCAATTTTTAAAATTATTTTTCTTTTTCCTCTTAATAAGAAAAAATACATTAATCATCTTTACATTTACTTCATATTATAAAATTCATAATGATACTTAAAAAATTACTTAACGTGTCAAAATAGAATGTAATTTTCAATGTGCTGCTCTCGCATACTTTCTATTTTTATTTCAATTGTACTACCTATAACAATAAAGATAAATCTACAAGTAAATTTTTAAATTAAACTGAATACAATGTATAATAAAAACGTACTTTCTGCTCGCCTGACTAGAAATTCAAGAAGTTTTGTACTGTATTTAAAATAGTTCGAACCATTCAATTAATTAAGTCAATTGAAAGCTTTTTTTTTTATTTTCTTCCAGAAACATAATAATTGTACTACAACACCCGACAATTAGAGTTTAAGCATTGAAGTTTATGCATACGCTGAGTGATGTTACTTCTAATGTATTATTTATTGAAGCTGTTACAAGGGGTTCCGCAAAGTACTTCTCTTATAGATGGGACCTCTTAAAATTTTGTTACTACCGAGAAAGATAAACAGCAAATAAGTTTTGATTGTTTGAAAACGATTCATCGATGCATCATAAACTAAATGGAAATTATGTACTTTGCGGTGCAGTTAACACGAGTATTTCATATGGCGCCGATCTGAATGTAGGACATTGGTTAACGACGATTCAAATGCACCGTTATAACCTGCTTTTTTACCTCGCGCTGCGTTTTTCCCGTACACTTGGAATATGTTTAATAATTCAACGTACGCTTTTCTTTAAAGTAGCCTAGAACAACTTATTCTATAATACACTGAATTAAGCCCTTCAACCCCACCAATCTATATCGTATTTTTACATTTCAGCTACACACCAGAATCTTTATATTATTATATTCAAGGCTTGTCCATAAATAACTAGTGAAGTATTTAGCGATGTAGAGTATTGTTGCTTTTTTAAATGAAAGTGAACACTCGTATACATTGAAAGGTGATAATTTCTTATAAATTTGGTTCGTCGTTATAAGAGATAGCGGCGTTACTTAAAAAACGTCAATTTGTAAATTTAAAATGGCCGATAAGGGAGAATGAAGAAAACTTTTCGGGCGTTCAATTTCCAACCTAACGTACATTTGAAGTGAATAGTTTCGAATAGTTCGATTTCATAATATATACGTATGTAGACGTTGTTGTTCTCGGTTATAAATAGCCTTTGGATTAAGCACACAGATATCGAGAGGCATTCGAGTAGGTACTTTTTACCGTGCGTTTAGTCGAAGAATAATGGGCTCCGGTGATCTATCTCCGTAGGTAACGAAACAAGAATCGCAACAGAGAAAGTAAAAGATGAAAAGTGAAAATTGCGAATCGAAGCCTGGGAAAGTCGCTCGTCCGTATTCTTATTCAGGCTCGCGCGTTAATAAGAAATAGGGAGTTGTTGGCTGGAAGGCTGTTGCGAAAACGGCAAAAGCTCTCTTACCAAAGATACGAGAGGGCGATCGGCCGGAGCTCCTTACCTTAGTCCTCCCCAGCCTCGATCGCAAGGGTAATAACCCTCGTAAGCTACCGATACTCACCGTGGCGGAAGTTCTGGGCGAGGGCGTTGGCCGCCCTGGCAAGACAGGCCTCGAATTCTACGCTCGCCTTGGAGCACGGACTGAGGAACTCGAGACCCTTGTATTTGCCCTCGGCGCTGACAAGGCCGAGACCGAGGAGCTGGAGGAGGAGGACCGCGCTTTTCATGGTCGGCGGTGGAATGCTGGAGCGGCGAAGCCTTCGTGGATGCGCGCGAGGTGCGTCGAGTCGCGTGTGGATCGCTGGCGTCGAATGGCCGGGTCCGAGAGACGCGCCCAGACTTATAGCACCTTGACATTGCCCCCGCTGTGGCAGGGAGGTCCGGTCCGGGGAGTGGGGCTCCCGGCTCGCCGACGGAACTTTCTTCAATGGCGACAATAGCCTCGGGCCGCGCTTGTGCCCTCCTCGGAAAGTGGGGGAGGCCCTCGCCGAGCGACCGGGGGATGGTGCGCGAGGAATCGCTCCCCCGTCTCCCGAAGGAGCTCGGCGATCTCGATCGAGCGACCGACCCCGACGGAGATCTTCGGCCCGAAGATTGTTGCCACCGTTCCCGACCCCCGCACCCGACTTTTGTTCACTCTATAGGAGTACCGTTAATTGTTTGGCTCTCGCTGCGGGGCCGCCCGGCATCGACGACTCGCCGAGACATTTTAATGAGCTGACCAGCCCGATGAGTGAGGGAGACAGAGAGAGAGAGAGAGAGAGAGAGAACGAGCTTAGCAGTTTTGCGACATTAATGGTCATTGACGCCGCCGTGTTCGACAAATCCGCGCTGGACATTCGCGTGTGACGTTTAATGCATTAAAAACGAGTTTTTTAGTATGAGTGCCGAGGCACGCTGCGTTATTTACGTAAATAAAGAGTTGCAAAAACGAAAGATGGACGAGGAGGAAGTGAGACGAATCTTGGCATTACTCGCAAACGGATTAATTTTCATCGTTTACGAAAGTAAACAATGCAATTTCACGTTGGTCAGTGATTTACAGGAATCATTGCTTAATGATTTTGGCATTGTATTTTGTCGAATACGGCCAGATTACTGAAAATTTTGACCGGGCTACTAAGAATTATTGCTTATGTTAAAATTTCAAACATTATAGTGGATACAATCCTAAAGGTGTAAGCGTGTAGGAAGACAGGCTTTTCATAAGGAATCTTGGCATTTATTTTAGCGAGAGATTTCTTCGTAGTAACGTAGAGCTGTTCGCGTTTAATAATTGTCCATTTGCTCTGACGAGATCAAGCATTAATACCAGGGTGAGACTACCTGAAAATCGTGAAATTTACCAGGCAAGGAATCGGATACAAAAACGTGAGACGCTCGATGAAATAAAGTATCGGCAGCGGGAAGATGTCAGTGGGGGCGAAGAAGGAGGCAAAAGACTGAATTATGTTACATTCCACGTAGACTTGATCATAGTCACGACTCACGTAATTGCCATATTTTAGAACGATAACAGCTTCCTAGAAATCGGAGAACATACGCACGTGACAAAGTCATCGCAGGGTTGATAGACGAGCGACAACAAATATCCTCGCTTCACCTGTATCGTCGTCGCCTCGGACGCCCTCGAGCGACGGGAGATACGACGAGGTCAAAGTCCGCAGGGCTTTTCAAGGTAAACAGCTCTCGATCCAAGAGATGGACAGTTTCTTTCTTCTGGCCGTTCGTATTACCACCTGCGCGGTACCGAAGCCCGAGAAAAACCAGAAGAGAAATGGCAAGTCACGAATCCCCCGAGTCGGAAATCTCTCCTCGCCCATCATCAATCGAATGCTGTATTCTGCACATATTGTTGAAATTTTCCATTCCGTGACGGGAGGTAAGGAGGCGCTTCGGCATATCGGGTTCCCGTGATTGAAAGGCAAAGGACAGTCGTCTTATAAAAAATTTCCTGGACTACCACAGACTGCCACGAGCTTAAGTATACGGTAGCCGCCCAAGTGTATTTATTGACTTTTCTCAATAACTAGTAAAATCTTGAGTCGAAAAGGAAACAATTTACGCTCTTGATTTAGAAGCCGCGATTGATATGATAAGAAAAATCTTCGAGCGATCATTCATTCAAATTATCCAGAGGCTTCGTACATTCGGACAGACCAATAACGTAGACGATCAGTTCTGGACAACATTATTCGTTTTGTTCCTCTGTTGTGGCCATCAATTATTGGTTACAATAAGCCTTGCTGCCTGGTGTATTTTGGTGAAGAATAATCGATGGCGTCATTTCTATCGTGACTGGCAACTTACATTATGGACAGAGAAATTAAAAACTATGAATTTGCCTTGTCTTTTCATTTTTTTTATACGTCCTCTTTAAATACAGACTGTTTAAAATGTTCCCTTTTAAAATATATGTTTGCGGAGAATATTGTATACTTCTTGTACAGAAGAAAAAATCATCCGCACTTTAAATATTTACAGAAAGATAATTATAAGAAATTTTATTTATTGTAAAATCAGCACCTTTCAGTCCGACAATTTTAAAGAATTACTAGATTGGAAATATAAGATATCATTTTAAATTTCGAAACACTTTTGTTATTACAGCTACATTTATGAATATAAAGTTATCTTAATAACTATAGTGAAAGATAAATGCATCATTTTTATAAACATACATTAGAAAAAATATAAATATAATCAAGATACGCTGTAGTATGCATTGATAATTTCATTTAAATATAAATTACTCACATTGAATAACGTAATTCCTCATAAGGTTTTCTTTTTTATTTCAAGGGTAAATACTTTCAACTGCAAATTGTGCTGAATGTAAAGAATAATTATTCTTTCACGAACAAAATTCTTTTTAATTTATTAAAAATACGATATATACAAACGACCAAACACTATAATATTATTATTTTTAAATAATAAATTTACACATATACAAAAATATATTGGCAAATATAAATATTTTCGAGAAAAATTATTAATTATGTATAAAAAAATGGTAAAAAAATATTTCTGAACAACATTTTATAATTTATGTTCTACGTAAATGGCTGAATATAAAATTCTAAATGAAAATGTAAAAAAGCTTAAAATAATTAGATCCTTACAAATACAACACTACGTTTCAACAATTTTAAAGCAACTCAATGAAAAATCATTCCAAATTAGAATTTTAACGGTTATTTTAAACGGCACAAGATGACTTGCTGAAAAATACACACCAAACGCGTTAAAAATAATGTAGAACTGTCGCTAAAAGCACACGAGAATCCTCAAGCTTCATTTGAAGGGAGCGATCCTCTTCCGATATCTTCATAGACAGAAGCTGAATCCTCTTTCGCACGCTTATATATTATTATTCAGTTTAGTAGTGATAATCTTATCAAAAGGAAAGTTTTCGAAGGCTTTGCCAAAGATTTCCGTGAAGGCTGTAGATACAAGTTCGTTGATAAGGGGCCTCGTGAATGTGAACCCTGGCTGCCAGGCTCCATTTATGATCCGATCGAGGATTCCCTCGAGGACTTCTCGACCGTGTAGGAGATTCGATATGTGTAGCTTCAGATCTCGGATCGTCTCGACTTCGACTTGTACCTTCAACTTAATCCCTGGCTCCTTCGCGATCGTAGTAGTTTGCACGAGATCAACTGAAAATTGAGTACGATTCGACTTTAACGCGTTACGTTTCATTTTATTATTTTATTAATTATATATTATTAAAGCGCCTGTGCTTAAACAAATTAAAATAAATTATTATATAAAAGGTACTTTTTAATGGAAAAATATTTTTATATTTTGTTGAAAACATCACCTATTTACCTAGCGAAATAAGACTGAACTACTACTAGCAATGCAGTACGTAACAAGCCATTATTTGCACTTGAGATTGTATTACGTGACTATAATTCACGTTATAAATACGCTCCTGTGGAAAATATTCCTTATAAATGCAGCGCACTAATAAGAAAAAGCACTTCAAATTTATTTTAATTTTTTCCAACTATGTGGGTCAAAACTAATTTCACTGAAATCACACAGGAAGGCATTGAATGAATATAATTATATAATTGGTATTGAAAATAAATAATTATTCATTGACCGATTTAATGTCTCCGTAAAAAAAATTTATAAAAAATTTGGTAATAAATAGTATCCGTGATTGATATTCAACAAATGAGCAAAGGTACAAAGGAAAATTGTCCAAAGAAACAAATTTGATAAATCATTGGTGTGTTACGTGTTTACCGGCGAGGTCGCGTATTAAAAACTCTTACACAAGCCCAAAGTGAATTTGCCTTTGTTGTTGACTTTGGTCCCTAATAGACCGCCTTTAAATTCGTAGTCACCGGACAGGTATTTTTCCGGGAAGCTTTGGGTGTACACCACCTGTAAGTAAACATCGCATTATACTATGCAAAGTCGTCGGCGACGCGCGAACCAGACATATAAGTCCATTAAGCTCGCGATGTGGAGATGGAAGCTCAATGTCAATGCGCCCAATGGTCGACCTTGTAATTCTTCAAATCACTGACGAACTTGGTGACTTTACTAGCGGACCAGCCGCTCTCCGTGACGTTTCTTAAGGTGATCGTAAAGCCGAGATTGGGTAGTCCTCGACGAGCACTGACCTCCTTGGCGAAGAAGGGATCGAAGGGGGCGACGTTGTACTTAGGCAGGCCAGTCTTAAAGTAGGGACGAATAGCGTTCAACGCCTCGCGGATGCAAGCATCGAAACCCGATGCACCAACGCGGCAACTCTTGAAGTGATCTTCTGTAATGGCGAAACATGCATGATTAGTCCTTATAGTGGCATTTTACTCGTACCTTTATCGCTATGTACTCGATGGTGCGGCTGAACCTATTGTATTACTTAGAGGCTACATTGAGCAGACAGATATTCGTGGGTGACTTTGCAAATGATGCTTCGATCACAAAGATTAATCGCTTCAGTTCGGCGCACTCATTCTGACATAAAATATGGATTTAATGATATATTGATATATTTGATTTGTAAATGTCAATTGTGACGCGAGAATAAATGAATACGCGTAAACGTGAATAAAAATTTTAGCGCTTGGGATGAATGAATGGCGTATCATTAATAAAAGTGCTACGCTCACTCATGCTGCAATTTATTATAAAAGCAATTTAAAAAACCACTGTTTGAAACTGTTTGAAAGAAAAAAAATTTTCTTTTATTCGCTTCTTCATTACAGAATAAATAATATGTAAATAAAAATATTGCGATAGTTTAAACAAAAATTTGCTTTAAAAAAAAAAGTTTCCTAAAACTTTCATCAACTTCAAAAGTTAACACTAAAGTAAAAATAATTTAATGAAGCTCTCGAGTGTATTGAAGTAAGATGAAAATCTATTATCAATTCATAAAGATTCAGGTTCGTCAAATTTTATTCTTATTTTTAAAACACTACTTGATGCATTGGTATTTTTATTTCACAGCGTCATTTAACTAATAATTTCTAACAGCAACATTCGAAGAATTATTACATAATCAAATATAAATAGGTAATTGAATTTCTATTGTACGACTCATCAGCTGGAGACATGACACATCTCCTAATTGGTCAACCTAAAACTATTAAAATTTGTGAGATGCTTTTGTGAAATAAGCTAACTATTTACTCACTAACGGCTAATTGATTTAATTTATAGAATTTAAATATATATGTAATTTTTATATAGACGTCTAAATAATACATAATATACATATACTTAATATAATATGTATTAATAATTATATATACTTTATGCAAATTATTTTTATAAAAAAATTACAATAGATTACTTAAAAAATCTATTTCTCTTTTTCTTTCTTTATTTCTATTTCTAAAATTCCCTTATAAATGTAATATATTAACAACTTTTTATATTAAAAAAGTACATAATAATAAATTGAATTCAATAATTAAGCAAAAGTTATATATGTATATATATGGAAAAATTATAATGATTTAGAGATGGTTCAAATTGTATGATAAACTTACTACTTTACATAAAAAAAATTTAGATATATTACTTTAATGGTAATTTTAAGTTTTTTGATTTACGTAAATTATTTTCTCGGTACTTTCGAAAAAATGCTACTGATTCTTTAGAATTTATTATAATTTATTATAATATACCTATACGTAATTTTCTACTTACTAACTTAATTATAGAAAATATAGTAATTAATATGACTGCAACTTCTATATTTGCTTATATTATTTATGATTAAAGCTAAAATTCTATTTTTTTACAAAAACAAAACATTTTCTAATATATAATTCCTTTCATATATCATAAAAGTACAACTATTACAAATCAGCATATGTAGTAATTTTTTTCAATAATGTAAACATTGTTTAAATTTGAATTGTAATGTTATGATGATTTATGATTTTTACAGTGGTGTCATAAATTGTTAATTCATATCTTTAAGAATAGGATAAAATCTTCACTTTATTAAATAATTTATTCAAATTAATGTAGAACTTTTCTAAACAAACCGATTTAAATTTTTATATAGTTACATATTGACATTGTTAAGCTGTAAATAAAATATAAATATGTATATATACATATATATATATATATATATATATATATATATATATATAATGAACTGCATAAATATAAAAAAATTGGTAAATGAAGAAAGGAAATATTGAATAAAAATATTTTATTTATTAAAGTTTTTAAAACATCAAATTTTTTATAATAAATAAATTTTAATTTATCTACTACTGAAACAGTTTAAATATAGCATTTCCATTCGTACACATTTTTGGAAAAATTTATGTATAATTCAATAAAACGTTCTTAAAAGAATCTTAGTTTAAGTCATAAAAGTTTACATTAGTAAAATTTAGCCATTAAAATATAATAATAAATTAACGCATTAAGCTAAACAATAATTTTAATCATTTATAATACCAGAATATATAATTTTTATATTTATATATATTAGAAAATTCTAATAAAGTTTAATTAGAGTTGCTTAAGTTCCAAATAATAAAACTTAAGTACTGAAGAGTCAATCATAATTTTAAAAAAGTAGTTTTATTAACTGTTAAAGAATGAAAACGTTTTTTATTAAAAAAAAATATATAATTTTCAGAACAGGTTAAACGTGATTATATAAATTATTTAATATATTTTACATGAGCAATAATCTCTGTTTCTAACACAATTTTTAATGGTAATTTACTGCTTTAAAATAAGCTAATAAAACGAAAATAATATACGAATTGCCATTCGTAAAGAAACTTATTTTCTTCAGCAATTTATTTTATAAAATGATAACGTGAAAAATTGTTCTATACGACTCTAATTCTTCAGTCGGTCTGTAATCCTTCAGTCAGACTTTCACCCACGAATAGCTTGTCGACAGGATTAATGAAATCATACCTACATTTATGACTATAAACGCGTAAGTACAGTTAAATACGTGATCGACATCTGAAAAAGAAAAACTTTCATACATGGAAGTAAGACAACTGGAGATTCATTTATTGTGATGTAATAATGAAGAATAATTAGATCTTCTTAGAAAAAATTGGCCAGTTATCATACGGAATAATGTTTACTTTGATAATAAAATTCTGGCTTGTATTAAAAATAGTAAATTTTAATATTTTCAATATCGATATAAGTATAAAAAATATTAAATTATTGTTTGTGTGTTGAAGTTTAAACGGAAAGTAAGACCCCCGGAAGCATGGTCGATGCCTTGACCTCCCTCGTATTTAAAAAAAAAGCTTGTAAACCATAAAAAAAATTCTGAATTAATTTCTTTAAAGTGGCACAATTATTTCTATAAGAGTTATAGTATTTTACAAGACATTGAGTCTTACATAAAAATTGAGACATTGCACACCTCTGGATTATTATTGGACACTATCAGAAAATTACTCTTTTAATGTAGCTGAAGCAAAATTATTATAGTATAATACTGAGATACAGAACATTAAATTATTAAATTGAAGTAATGCTATATAAAAAAAAAAAATTTTGTAGAACAAATCTTCTTTGTAACATTTTATTACAATAATTTATACAAAGTTTTCAGCTAAAAAATAAATTAATCAACGTCGGGTAATTCGTTATTAGAATCCGTTAGTAAGCTAACATAGTTTCCATCCATGAACCGAAATCGTACTTTTCGTCATTTAGTCTTCTATCAAGATACAGCATTGAATCATTGAAGTAACTATCGATCCGCGAATATACTTTGAGACACGTTATGGCTCATTGATGCGGTAGAAAATTGGTTTTCGGTGAAAGTTGATATTCCTCTCGTTCTCGCCAACCAAACGAAATTTGCTCATTAAGATGTATAAAAAAAATTAAATAAAAATAGATGGATCGAATGCTGCGAATGTTTGCAAACATAGTAAACGAGACTTTCTTTTAAAACGTCTATACATCTTGCCTCAAACTCCACAGAGGGGGGCTCCAATTGTGTAATTAATTGTGGAGTTTCGCTTAATGTTAATACTTTTATACTGTAAATGTAAATTTTATGCTCTTGAAGGACATCAGGTCCTGGAACGCGACGTTCACCGCACAAGCAAATCCAGTATTTTCTAAATACGTTGAAACACATGTATTTATCAAGTATAAAAATGAAATCGAATAACTATAGAAAGTAAAGTTTTCCGCATTAATATTATAACAATATTAAACACTGAATTCCTCCATTAATAGAAATTGTCAGCAAAGATTGTGCAAACCCAAGAAATTGGATATCTAAGGTGCAAAATATGATAACAAAGTGATAAAAATTCAACCATTACGTTTACACTTGACAAGTTTTTCTTAAAAAAAATATGTAAAATAAATAATCTTAACTCTGTGTTATGAAAGCAAAAAATAAATATTTGTTATAACAAAGAATTGTTTACGTAATTTTATAGTTCGGACTTGAGCATAAATGCGTAACTGGTCTGCGTTACATCATAAGTTTCTAGTTTACAATAACAAAAAAATTTCAATGATATATTTCTACGCGTATTAGATACATATTCATATTGAAGAATACGACTAAATTTAATGCAAAATAACTAAAAATATCACTAAGACTATGAGATTTTAAGAGCTGACCGAGTCGATTGTAATTTTGGAAGAACCGAGTACCGAAGAAAATTATGTTTTACAGATGTTAAATTAAAACACACCGACTCGGAAATTATACAGTGACCGTGGGTGCACCGTAAAAGAGGCTGAATTTTTCGAAATTCCGAACCGTTTAAAGGCATCGTTGTCAAGGGGGAAATTTCGACCGGAGTTTCCGACGAAAGACCCGGTTTCCGTACCCTCTCCTAGAAGCGACAGCATCGCAGTACTCACCGAAATCTGCACGAGCGGGCACCAATAAGAGGAGCCCCCAAAGTAGTACCAAGAACGGCAGCATCCCCAAGGGCGGGAACCGAGGTGCGGTGGACCTCATGGTTTGAGCTTCTCTCTATCTTAAGCACACGGCGAGTGAGTGCGACGCAGTTGGACCCAAGCACCACTGCACTGGTCCGCTCGCGGCCCCGATGCTCGCGTTTCGGGCCTTCCGCGCGCGCGCTTTCACTATGCGCGGCACATCTGGCCGCTCGATCTTTCGCGATATTTACGCAATGAGCCTCGATACCTCGTGGCTCGGCGTCGCGAGTCCGTCTGGGCTCGCTTGCTCCTGCGGTCCGGACTTTTTAATCGCCCGGGGCCAGTTTCGCCTGGATTTTCGGCCGCGGGCTTCGCCTCGGTGCAATGTCCTGAACCCTACGAGCACAAAGGCGTTTTCACTTTTTTCCACCGTTACAACGCGGAAAGAGAGAGCCGAAGGCAATTAGGCTAATGCTGCTCGGACTTCGAAGTACGGAGGATAGCTGGTAATTACCAATCGTCGTATTTGGCCCCACGCGTTCGAACTGATTACGGAGAAATGCGAGCTGATGCGAGAGGTTGCGCAAGAATAATTTTAAAATTCGAAGGTCGAATTTCAGATTTAGCTTAGAACTGAGAATGAGGTCTGACAGCGAAATATAAAAATTTCTCTAGTGCCCCCCAAATCAATTTCTCTGCTAAAAACATCATCTTGGCATCGCCGTAAAACTTATGATTTAGGTTTAAGAACATTAAACATTTTCTATTTTATTTTCAATACTTTTAAAGCTTAGCCATATTTTCAATAGTTTTTAAATAAATATCCATAGATACAGAAAATCATGAATATATAAATATTAATCCATCTTCTTTCGTTTTAATTTCATTTATTTATTCATTAAAACTTTTTAGTCAACTTCTATTGACAAAATTTTTTCTGCTTTTAAAAAACCTAAGAACTGAAAGTTCAGTAACGGTCGATTCTACTATATCGACGGAGATATTACCATTTGCAGATTTCATCTATCTAGAAAAATTTATAAAAAAATCTACAAAATTTTATTGACGCCTTTGAATAATTAGTTAAATTTATTCATAATCGAGTTATAAATACTTGAAAAATAGATATTTTTTACAATTAAGGGTAATGTGATTTGTTAAGCCATGTATTAAATAAATAAAATATATTTTAAGAATCTAAAAAAATTAAAAATTGATTATTAATTATGTTATAATCGTTATTCAAATAACTTTATTTTATTATTATTATTATATTATAATAATAATATCTCATATTATCTACTAGTTAAAATATAAAAATAATTTAAAAAATTTTTATTTTTTCAAATAATATATATTTTAGAAATATTTTTTATAAGTAATCCAACTAGAATATTAACAAATTTAAACTAACATTATTGAACTGCTGAAAAATTTACATTAGTAGTTAATTACATCAATTCTTGTATTACCTTTTAAATTTTAATTACATGATGGTAGGATTATCAAGAATAACGTTTTTCACAAACATATTTGAAGAATGTAAATAAAAACAATTTTGTATATAGGTTACAGTAACAAAATTTAGTATCGTTAAAACGTAGTTGTCAAATGTTGCTTGTAATTAATCTCTAAATAAAAAACTTAAAATGTACTTCCGATATATATATCGATACGAAAAATAATTCATACCTTATAATTATTCTGTAATATTTATTATGATAACCAAAACAACTTTAATATACCGTAAATAATAGAATCGGATAACTATTAATGTATAACGTAATATGGAATGTTTAGTTCATATTTAGTATTTAAAATTTATATGTTTTTGTTGTATTCGTTGTGTGTTTATTATACATTTATAATGTATAACTAAAATTAAAAAATATATAAAAATTTCTTAAATTTCCTTGACACATATCCGATACCTATAATATAGTAAACTTACTATTTTTAAATAATTAACGATTTAGAGCTCTAAACACACTCACGCTACTAATATATAATAATATATTGAAAATCTGCATCGAAAAAAAGAACTTACATTTTATCTATGTTCATTTTCGTCTTTATATATAATTTTATATATTACTAAATATCTAATACATACAATAATAGTATATCTACATAGGTATTATTAAAAAATGATCATAATGCAATCCACAGAAATTAAAATAGAGCTTACATAAGTGAACTTTTTTTTTTATTTAATTTTTTATTTAACACACAAATGTTCTATTACGGTTTATACAATATTCTCGTTTTTTAAATTTTCATATAGAAAAATTATTTTCGTTTTAATTTATTATATTCTCAAATTATATCTTACATGCTATATTTGATATATATTTTAATAAATTGTCATAAAAAAAAAATTTCGAAATCAGCTTGATATTTAATGAAATTATTCAATTTTTAAAGAATTTTTATTATTGAGCACGTTAATTTTTAGAACTATGTATTGATAATGTAGGTAATACAATTTGTAAGTATTCAGAGGTTTAGAATTTCTTTAGCGTTTTACTTTTATTTGATTTTAATAATAATTTTTTATATATTTACATTGGAACAAAGTTTATTTGTTTTAATAAATAAAAAAAAAACCTTACATTTCTTACCTTACATTTAATACTAGATCTCTATTCATACCTTATTATTTTACAAATACACGTAATGTATACGTTAAATTGCGTAAAATGATTGCACTGGCAATAAAAAAATTATTTAATCGATAGAAATATTTTCAACTAAACTTTTTATTACATTATGTTCTCCTGGAAGTGTTGAATATTATTTTTCTAATAAGTGTTTTAATGCCATTTCAACTCTACATAAAAAAAATTAAACGTAAATTTTGCATGACTCCTAAGATATATATTAAACTTTTAAAAAATTTACAAGATGATCATTTCAATAATGGGCCACTAGAATATAGAAATAAAAATACCATTTTCTCATGTTAGTATATATATATTTAAATTATGGATCAAAATTATACGTGATTTTAGTAATACACTTCAAATATATATGTTTACAGAATAGTTTTTAAAAATCATTACAAAAAAAATTTTGTATAAAAAAATTTTTAATTAGTAAATATGTTACTGATTGATCTGTTAATCATCATTACATTGTAATAATTAACATAATTATAATAAAAAATCTAATTAATGAGTTATATAAAGCGCATATTAAACTCAATATTAATTCATGCTACAAATATCAGCGAATTAGTATAATTTTAAATTACCTATTTTTCCGAACAAAATTATTTTTGCCCTGAAAGTTAGTAATAATGAAAAAGCAAATCATTGATGTAATTCCAATTAAGAAGTATCTATATAAGTTTCAATATCTATCTATATAAGTATATAATATAACAACTTAGTTCATAAACTTTAATTATTATCTCGACTATAACTTTATCATAAAAAGAATAAAATGTTTATTGTTGATAAAATAAAGGTATATTAGATATATAATTTACAATCGTATGGATTTCATAATATTGGTCATAATTAATCAATTTTATATCATATATAAAAACTGATATTAAAACTATTGCCATTAATCAAAAAAATACATTTTTCAATTATTACAAAACAATTAAGAATGGTAAGATAATCGCCTATAGAAATTTAACGTTAACTTGTAAAATAGATTATTTTCAGTACTGTACAGATTGGATAATAAAATAGAAAATTTTTTAAAATCAAAATAAAATCATTAAATAATATCCATATTCCTTCATTTCCATATAAAAGTAGTATCTACATGATAAGTATATGACATTAAGGTGCAATAACTGCAAAAAACTATACTATACTAAATACATTTGTTGGTTCCTAATACTAACCATATTAACACGATTAAATTAAATTTATTAATATTGATATGGTATATTTCCATACAGATTTTTATGCATCCTTATATTGCTTATATAACTATTCTTTTAACAAACAAGACCTGTCCTCGAATGCTTACTTTAAAAAATTAAAGTCAACCAATCAATTTCATCAAATATAATGCCATAATTTTACAATTTTCTATACAAAATAAGAATCCTTAAGATGATAGTTAGAAATTACTAAAGCATTATCATTATAAAAAGAATTGCCTAGGAAAAATTGGTATTTTTTTATGCTTTATTTATTTGAATTATTTATTCCTTATTATGATTTTGAATGCATTAAAGAATTTAGCGAAGTAGCGATTAATAAACATAATTTAGTCTTAGCTTAAGTAAAAACGAAAAAAATATTTATTTTTAATTGGTAAATAAAATATATTGTAGCAATTTACTATACAATTGGCTATAATATTAATAAGAAAAATCGATCGTGAAAACGGAGAATATTTGAAATTCAACTCCGTGCTTCTGCATAATTTTTTTACAAAATTGCTGGTACTATAATAAATATTATTTTTATGCGGGTATCTTTTTTTCATTAATCTTAAAAATCCTTATATGTAGTGTAGAATAATTAATTAATTGTAGAAATTAATAATTATCTATTAATAACAAAGTTTAAAAATCTTATATAAAAAAAAAATAAACAACAATATTTGTATTCATATTCTCAGATATCATAAAGGAATATTCTATTTTCGCTCAAATAATGCAGATGAAAAAACGTAATATCATTGAAATAAAACTAACTAAAGTATTACGGAGAAAGGTATGTTCGTATTCCACATGTACAATAGTACATACACAATCAAACTTGTAAATATAAACGGATATGTACGTATCTGTGTCAGAATAATTAAATATAAAAGAATGAATTTTATATCAAGTTACCTATAATTATATATATATATCAATAATAATCTCTGTCCGCATAGATATAAATACGAAATAATAAAAATTTGATTCCTTAAGCTAAATCAGCTTAATGGATATAGAAGGTGGTAAGAAAAATTGTTCGTATACTGCTTTTCCGACAAATATGAGATTGAAAGTTTCTGTAAATGAAAGTATAAAACTCATGCCGGCCACTTTAGTATTATAAAGTAAGGAAATTAAATTTCAATGTCAAAAGAAAATATATGTTAAATATTCTGCATTGATTGAAAATTAGCAAACGCATTTAGGTAAAAAAAGAAACGATACACTAAATGCATTTCTTTTATTAGGTTTCTCAATGAAGGATTAACGATTTACTAAGTAATCACCGAGGAAAAAGCATCGACAAAACCAATCAAGACAATTGAAAGGTAAGTCTCGAGTGTACGTCGAGTTTTGTCAAGCTCGTAAAAATAAAGAGAGAAAATGTGCAATCAGATTCGCCACGCAACAAAGAATCGTTTTACCAAGCAACTCATCGCGCAACAGAGGTCAGCTCGGCTTTCATCCGATAAACTCATTAGGCCAAGAGATTCTGACTTCGAACAAAAGGAAAAGCGATCATCAAAGACCCGATGTACGTCCGGGCAACATCCTCGAGCGCGTCCGGCCCGAGGTGGGGGTCAGCTCGCAGAAAAACGATGACGATACTAGCTTCGCTCCCTTGACTCCCTTCCTCGAGCCGCGGAGGTCGGCCTCGGGGGGAAGAGAGACACGGTGAAAGTGCAAGAATCGTGCCAATAAGCCACTCCAATGCACTTGCACTTCAGTTCGGCTCCGACGGCGCGGCTCCTCGCTCGACATGTTCCTCCACGCTTTTTTTGTGCTGATCCCGGCGCTGTTCGTCCTGGCCCGGGCCGACATCAGCGAGGGACCGACCCGTGAGTAGGCCCTTCCGAGCGGGAGGCGGACCCTCTCGAATTATCGGGAGGGATTCGACTCCTTGGAATCCGCGTTGCGTTTTGCACGTGCTCCGATAGGGGAAGCGTCACCAGTTATGTGGCAGATCGAGAGAAAAGGACGTCGAAGGGACTCTTAGCTCGCGAGAATTTAGCAACCTGATAAAAGAAAAATGACGCACCGAACACCCAAGTGTCGTGTATTGTCGCATGCTAGGGTTTTTATTTTTCCTTCCTCTACAAAGAAAAACACGTGGAAAATCTATGGATGATAAAAAAAAAACATCTTTTACTCATTACTGGTTAATTTTCAGTCATATGAATAACGATTTAATTTAAAATCATTTATTCACTGATTTTCAAATTATAAGTAAATAAATAACATTACTAATACGGCTCTTACATATTTTGTTATTATACTTTCTTACCCAAACGAACGTGAAATATTTAGTGATTTTCAATAATATATATATTTACTTGTACTACTATTTTGTTTTAAAGGAAGATATTATCATATGTATCGTGTATATAACAAAAAATATGTAATAAAACTATTAATTATATTTTTATATTAAAATATGTTCACTTTGAGTTGTGAGTTATTTCATAAATCAAAGATAAAACAATAACAAAGGAAAATTTAAGTGTAGCTAATGCAAATAAGCATTTATCTTTCTTTTCAAACACTTCGATATAAGACGAATAATTATTACATTAAAAAGAATTAATTATTAATGACTAGAATTAAGCATAATTAGATGTATACAATTAAATTTAAAATTATGTGCAAAAAAACATAGTTTGCTACTAAGATTTAATAAGCAATAAAAACGATCTTGATAGACTCCTAATAAGATAAGAATGTATAACGCACATTCATTGAAAGTGTTTAATAACCTATTTTCAATCATAAAACGGGTAATAAATAGCAAATGCAAGTGCTATAAAACGGGTTGCTGAAACCTCATTTGGTGCATTTAAATGAGTACATACTACATTGACACTGATTATTTTTCAGCTCCTTATGTAAAACAATGCTCGAGAAGTGATCCAAACTTGAAATCCTGTCTTATCAATGCCCTGCATCATCTCCGACCATATTTAAAAATTGGCATTCCGGAAATCGAACTTCCAGCCGTCGAACCTTTTCGTGTAAGACAATATTTATTACTATGTTGCGGGCCATTCTTTGCTTTAAAGATAAAAGTCCCTTCGCAAAAAGATGTCTTCAGCAGCCATCAGGGCTTTTTGCGATAACCAATAATTGACGATTTCGAAATCGATCATTTGTGGTGAATTCGATGAGTACGTGGTATCGATTTCTGACGTCGAATTCATTGCTTCGTATCTTTTAAGTGAAATCCAGTTAAGACTCAATTAGCGTCAATTCATTCCTTTATAATGATCCTTACGGAATATTTTTTTAATGTGATTTATAAATTTATTTGATTTTATTCGTATAAAAATCATAATATATTCACCGAATAACTTCAAAAAATAAAGTGTTAAAATATTATAATAGTAAGTATGAGTTAAAATTAAATTTAATCTCAACAGTAATGATCTGCACAACGTACCCACTATATTCAATCAACTTTAACAATTATAGAATCAGTAAAACGTTTGATAATAACAAGATGCAATATCGAATCGTATTGCTAAATGATATTACGCATATTAATATATAATTAAATCATTCCGGAATATGGTAATGCAATTTGATTCATTATTGACAACATCGTAGAATACTATGAAGCATAAATCAGTTAATTGAACTTTTAAAAATATTTAATACATATAAAAAAAAATTCACTACTTCTGATCGCATTATGTACTGGATCGTTGACGTGAACTAGCAATAAATAAATCCAAGAGTAGACTGTTGATAAACGATTATGTATTTATAAATACGGATGCATATTACTAATCAAACAGTTGGATTTATTCACTTGCTACTGAATTTGCAAATCTTTACTTAAGCTTAGATGTAATCATAAGCATATCAACGCGATGAAGCTTTTATAAATCACATAAAATTACTCGTTATTCGGTTTAATCAATTAAAGTGGAATTACGAATAATAATACAATTCAAATTTCATATCTTTTATCGTATGAGATCTTCTTCAATGTAATTTGCATATATATTCCGACTTTGAAAAACTTATCAAGTTTCAGCTACTATATCAGTATTGAAAACGAAGTATATGACTGATATTTATTTACTCGATTTCATAGATTTACATTAAATATTAAACATAATATCTACTCCATAAACAATTCACTACGCGTATATTATTAATAATTATTAAAATTTTAAAAGATAAATTCAAAAGACTGAGCAGTTAAACGAAAAGAGTTTAAGAATTTAATGAAAATATTTAATAAAATTAATTTTAAATTTAAATGGAAAATGGGGTAAAATTTTCTACAGTTAGGGAAGTTCGTTTTAATTTCCATAAAAATAGTTGAAAATCCAGACCCAAATAAAGTTCCTAGAAAGAATAATTGCAGGTACTGGTCAATGGTTAAGCTGCAAGCGTAGCCGAGCACTAGTTCCAACTTGTCCGCTCAGGTCTAAGACAGATTTATTTGCTACCTGGTGTCGGAGGTTTACGATCTAAGAAAAGACAAAGTGCAATAGAGGCCCGTGCGACCTCGGCACTGATGACAACAAGCCTTCGTCCCAGCCTCCAGACATTGTGCCTCCGCGTTACGGCAGTTGGATGCATCCGCCCGAACTTTCACTCTCGTTATAGGGTGAAGTCGTCGGGAGGTGAGGAAGCGTGAAATAGCGACGAACGGGCCGCAAACCAAGGAGTCTAAATTCGAATAAGCGTATGCAAAAGGTGGCGAGTTTCGGGGAGATTCGATTCCAATCACGGAGAGGACCTTCGCTAGGCCTTAACGCATGGGTGTTTTTAAGGGTTCCCAATCTAACGCGTCATATCCACCAACAGATGGACGAGCTGAAGCTATCGTTGACAGGTGGCTCGAACGGTTACACTGTGCGGCTGCGCGATCTTCTCGTAAGGGGAGCAAGCAACTACACGGTGGACGACATCAAACTTGGATCGCCTTTTGAGGCGATCATCAGAATGCCGGCGCTCATCCTTGACGCTCAATACACCAGGTGCGTGTCTTACGTAGCCCCGTATTCTTCGCTATCTGACGCCCTTCCTTATTTTCCTCGAGCCGCAGGAGAGGGGCCGCTAGAGCAAATTAATTTTATCGACCGTTACGTTTGCTGCCTTTATTTTTACTAATAGACTCAGAGTGTTGATGAATGACGCGTGGCGCTCTGGCTCCTCGCAGCTGTAATTTCGTCCTCGGGACTTCTGGACGATTTAATAACGGGAAAATAATTTTTTAACTTGACCGAGCATTTTCTCCCGCTTCCAAACCTATCGGCTAGAATAGGCACCTCTGATTCGGGTGCCTACGAGGGTCCTTTACGCTCTCTTGAATTTCTTACGTCTTGTGGAATACTCTAATTTTTTTTTTCTTCTTCTTCTTCAGGGAAAGCGTTTCAGTAATGCCTACCCGGCTGAATTTTAATACTCGAAGATTAAATTTTTCTTTTTTTTTTTTTTGTTATTGCATGGCACCGATCATTACTCGATACTTTTTCTGCTAGATATTTACTCACTTTGTTTAAATCTTACGTAACAATGTAAAATAAAATCTTTCTCGCCGAAAAAGTTCTTAATATTAATTAAACAAGTTAGCGATCTAGTCAATTTCTCTGATTTTATTGCAGAAAGGCGTATTATATTATCTCTTGGATATGTAATATTCAGGAAATCTACTTAAAATTTCACCTTTCTATAATAAAATCGATGAAAATTATTTATTCATAAGATTTGCTTATATAAAAAAATTTCTAATTTTCTATTTGATAATGAAATCTGTACATCAATAGTTATTTTATGAGATTCGAACAAAGGTACTTATTTCTGCATATTTAAAGTAAGGTCAAGATGGATTTTATCCAAATATATTTAACTTAAAATAAAGGATGATAAAGTTGAGTTACTCATTATAGGTATAAAGCATGCTCTGCTTCATTTAATAATATTGCTAAAATACACTGTTATCCGAATTTTCAAAAAACAAAAGTACAAAGAAACATCTAAGTGCTACTGCTACATGTCCCCGAAACGGAGATTAATCGTGTATAATTTTAAATCTAAATTTCCGAACGTGGTTATTTGGTAAATCCGCTTGCATCGTCAGTCCCTGATTATCGCGTACGCTCAAATGCAAATCTTACCGCTAAGTTCTTGAGCTTGTACAAAAAAAAAAAAAAAAAAATAATAAAAAAAAACTGATCGAATGCTTAAAAAATGTTTGAGTACACAAAAGGAGTATCGGCCTTATTGTAACAAAATAAGTTAGCGACGTATTTAGTCGTATAAAGTGTTTCTTTACAAGAAAGAGGGCGAAACGCTCGAGTGCCTGCTCCTTAAGAGCATATGTCTGCCACACGACTCGACTTCAAGTACACGGCACACCGCCCACCAGCTCACCCACCGCACGTTCCAACCCTCCTCGGCCGCCCCTCATCGGGCTGCAATTTGTAACTTATTTTCGAGTGATAATTATTTTCTAACGACCTCGCTGCCTGTCTTTTACACGCGAGAGCAAGACTCGCCCGATTGAGCGAGCCAAGGGCTACGAGGCTACCGCCCCTCTCACTCTTACGTCGCCTCGTTGCAGCTCCGGAGTGTTGATCATCCTGCCGGCGAGCGGCAACGGGACCTTCCACGCGAGATTCGTGGGGGCGCGCGCCTTCGTCCGAGGCTTGGTCTCTATGCATTCGCGCTCAAACAAAACTTACCTGAACGTGGATAATCTGGACGTACAGCTAGTCGTGAAGGACGTCAACATGCGCGTGCGAAAAGTCTTCAATAATAATCGAATATTGAGTAAGTTGCCAAAAGTGGAGATGTAAGTCAGCGTGACTTGCCTCTTTACGTAACTTTTTTCTTTATACGAACCAAGAACCTAGAGATTATCGTCTCCTTCTCACTCGGTTTACCGATAGAAAATCTGCCCGGACTTAGCATGACTGAAATACTTGTATTCAGGCCCTCACAAGCAAACTGATCGGTCGTTACGCCAACACCCACTTATATACGACAGCCTATACTTCAATCCGATCTACCATCTGTCGCACATGCACATTTTATCAAACATATTATTGCAGAAAAAAAAGGCAGTTGAAAAAAGTTTGTTATAACAATTAATCAGTTGATTGATTCGCAATATATATGGCTTAATAGCGCAGTAGACAGCGCATAAGTCTCATAATTTAATAATCGCATGCAAGTAAGAAGACGTAGAACAAGTCATTCGCAAAAAATTTATAAATTTTAATTTGTAACAAAGTATATCTTATGATCATTTATTTTTAATAGATAATTAATTGCTTTATTTTTAAGCTATCATTCATAACTTATTTATTAATCACAGAAAAATTCCCACTTTTCGATGGATGAATCGATTTTCATCGATACATCTGAAATATGAAATAAGTTTTTAAAGCAAAATTTTTTTTAGCTGAAGCGACCAACCTTTTTCTTCGCGAAAACGGCCAAGAGGTTCTAAAGATAATGGAGCCTCAACTCAAGAGGGAACTATCTACACTTTTCGCTGGCATTGTCAACCAGCTTCTTCGTAACGTCCCTGTCGAAACATTTTTACTGCCATAAATTTAACGCATAACTATGCTTTTTAATAACAAAGCAGGTTTGTTTTACACTTATAGTTGTCATTATTAAAATGTATAATTTAATATGTTTTTTTCACAAGAATTTAGTTTGTTTCTCGTTATCTATATACTTTATTATTCCTGTTAAATGAAAGCGTTTTAAATTATATAACCACGTTAATAATATCCTTATCTTTGTAAATTTGATAAAAAAAAATAATGAAATGCATTTATTTTTTTTTTTATAATAAATATGTTGATATTTTTTATAATTGTAATTCAGTGATAATTGATAGAAATATCAAATCATTTTAAACTAATAATTTTATTATCGTTTCTTGTATTGTAAGTGTTTACTTAAGTTTCAAAGTGTTAAAAATAAACAGGGTCTAATTTCTTAGAATTAAAATTGCTTTATTTATTATCCTTATTCGCTGTCATTACGTTATGATTGTTACGTTAGAAAAAATATTTTGCATTATGAAAAGTTAAGCGAAAGTTGAAGATAATTAACAAGATGCGACTTTCCAGTATGCAAGTCTATGAACTAAAAGTAAAAGAAAGTTTAATACAAGGGAACTTTCTACGTGTATAGAATATTCACACAATTTAACAAAATTAATACAGTCTGCATATTTTGATGATTTAAAAATAACAATAAAGACAAAAAAGAAATTCATCAAAAAAGGATTTTTTATTTCTATATTTACATAAACTACTGGCATTCTTTTACTTAAAACAATGAACATGTTTTTTTCGCAACATAAAGTACACAAAAGCAACTTCTGAAAATGTATTTCTTGTTTCAACAATAATTGACTCAATTCTATATTCTCGCAATACGATTCTTTAAAGCTGACAAAACAATATAAATAAATCAAGGGAATACTTTGGCGACAGATATTTTTGAGAATATAAGTTGGTTAAGTAGGTCGCTAGTATCATAGTCCCAGTGCTCCATCATCGTTGGCAGCCATGCTTTGTAAAGCACTTTCCAGTACTCGTTGACGAAGCTCAGAGCTGCTTTATCTAAAATAAATATAATTACAGTTAATTAGTAAATTTATTATTTATATAAGTCTTAAAACTTCTATAATCTAGAAATTGAATGTTGAGTTCGTGAAAAAAATTTACTACATTTTAATGTTTTTTTGTCGAATCGATAGAATAAAAGATTTACGCACACATAACAATATACGACACATGAACCTAATGATTTGAAGGAAATGAAATACTGAAAAGTACTAAGTTATTTTTGTACAGTATAAAGTAAACAGACTTTTTTAATTTAATACCCATCATATTCATGTTTTATCGATTACACGTTCTTAATAAAAAATATACAATTTATTGATATAATAAATGCTCTAAATCACATAAACATAAACAAACATTTTATTTAATTGAATAAATTAATTGTATTTATGATTGTATATGTAATTTCTTGATTTTTTATCTTATTTTAATTAATATTAATATAGTGCTGCAGTAACTGAAGAAAGGAAATAGCTAGAAAATGATCTCATTCAAAATCGCATTTATTATCAGTTTGATAATGGCATTAGATATGCAAAACGAGTTTCTCTCATCCAAGATCGATCTTAATGATCAACTTCTAATATATACTCATGATGTGTTTGTGTGTCATTGATTTTTAATATTATAAGTGCAATTATACATGAATGTCTGTAATGTAATAACAAAACAGTCGTTTCACAATTCAACAATTTTCTCAGAAGTTTCTATATTCTTCTTTTTTCATTAATAATAATAAGATTCAATTAAAAAAAAATATAAATGTATTTAAAATATATATGTATATAATTTTTTTAATATAAATTATCTAAAAAAATTGTATAATGTTTGTGTAGATTTAAATTATTATCATTATTATTTACATAATGAATATTCTTTTATGCATATTTTAGAATAATATCAGTAAATCTCAGATAAAAAAAAATTGTTTTAAATTATATAATAAAAATTTACTAGTTTTCAAGCAAACGAAAATAATGTAATTTGTTTGAAATAATTTGAATAATAACTTTTTTTAGAAAACATTTATACGCTCCAGTAATCTCTTTATTTCAAATGAATAATTCTCTTGAAATTTTTTACATTTTTTAACCATTATAGGTATTTTATTTTAAAAAGGGAGTGAAAATTTTTAAGAAAACAGAATGTTTCCTAAAATTAATATAAGAACATAAATTGCGTGTTACTATAATGCATCGAGTGAAAAAAAATTGTCAGTTTTTTTAACAATCTTATTTTGCTTTTAAAACTCCAGATCTTTATAAAATGCTATTAAAAATCAATATTTATTTTTAATTTATTATTCATAGTTAAACGCATGTTACTTGTTTACCAGAAACGATTCCTTAATATAATGTTTACATAAGTATAAACAAATAATAACACCATTGTGTAGTATAATCTAAAAATTATATTTTAAACCAGTTTCTTAATTTTTACCACATTCAACTGAAATAAATTAAAAATAAACGACTTCGTAAAATAATCCGGCGGTCAAAATAGTCAAAGTAGTCCGTAAAAATAATCAAGCCAAAATTAACGACGGACAGCTTCAGTAATTCGTAGTTAGGCGAAGGATACTTACTAAGTTCCTCACTGCCATTGAAAAGGTCGGTGAAGTACACCCTCATTTTTTCGACGTCAGGGTAGAAATGGAAGTGGTCGATGATCCATCGATCGTTCTCAACATGTCCCTCCAAGCCCCACGTAGCGCTAATGCTTTCCATGCTTATGTTGAAATATCCTGTGCAAAACGCAAATGTAACAAACGTTATGTTATACGCAAAGTAGTCATACTCTAATAGTCTTAACGCCTATAACGACCTAAATATTTCAGCTAATATGTCGAAAGAATGACTACTAACAACCACATATGCCAAGACGGATCGATCGTAGAGCAATTATAATTGTTATATTGTATTCGATTTTCCCTTCTTATCTTTTAAAAACTTTAGGTCTTGTCAACTTTTCAAGGATAACCAATAATACATATGCATTATAGTTGAAAGTCAATTTCAATACGTTGAGGCGAGTTTTATAAATTTTCCTTGTACACAATTTTAAATAATGGAATCAACAGTCATAAATTAATAATGATAAAAAGAGGGACAAAAAACTTGAATGTATTTAAAGAAACTATTTATATTAATTCATAAATATTTTTTACAATTATAAAGAGCCGCAAAAAAGATTTATTGAGTCAGTTTTCAAGGTATACTTGTGGAAACCACTGAACAGTATTAAGGCTATTGTCAATTGGCTTATTTGTCAAAATTTTTCCCTGAATTCTTTACCGGGCTACTTCATTGTATACATTTATGTAAAATGACGTACAATTAGATTGATAACTAAAAATACCTGAGCTCTACAAGCACAGTTCATAAAAGTATGCATATAATGATGTACCTCTTCCGCCGATCTTGTATGTTCCAATCGTTCCCTCAGCCTTGTAATTGCCGTCGATAAAGGCCTTGGGGATATCAACATCGATTTCCATATTCATTGTGTTACCGCTAAAGTAGGGCCGTACCGCTAGGAAATTGGTCTTGGCGAGACCGTAAGTCTTGACATCGCGCAAAACGAATTTACCGCGTACTTCGCCAATCTCATAATCGGTCTCCATGACGTCCAACTCCATTGGATCAAGGATTGGCAGCTGCAGGTCGGGAATACCTGGAAGTATCGTTTGCCTTTTAAATGAATAATCGGATCTCAAGGGTCAGGCCGAGGCCCAAGGGACTCTCACCTTTGACAAATGTCAACCATGACTCTTGAATGGCGAGCCTCAAGCAGGATGAGTAATCCGAACTTTGACGATTACAAATTTTCACGCTCCTCGCTGTAAAATCATTAACTTGCGGTGAATACACAAAGGTGCCAATTTATGAGGTTTTGCTACTGATTGAGATCGGTCTAATCACAAGAAAGTACAAAAGCGTTATGCATCGAAAACAATGTAACTTAACGATGATTCTCGTTGTAAAAAGATTCCTAGGAGGATTTTATTTGTCATATTCTGACTTGAAGGGTAGTCCAATAACTAGATTAGTTGTGCAATATATAGATATTATAAACATTGTATATCTTTTTCGATGGTAAAAATAGCATCGCTATATTACTTAAGCTCGCCAATTATAATATATCCTAAGACGTTAAAGAACACTTTTGTACTAAAGTATCTACTACTTCAAATTTAGATGCTCATTTAAATGTGCTCATTTATATGAGTTGAGTCATTCTTATACATATTTTATTTATACATTTAAGTATTTTTATTTATGTAATTTGAAATAGTAATTATATTTAAAGGAATAGTAGCATTTAATTATTAAATTAAAATTTTTTGTAAAAGGACTAGAGATAATTTACGATTTCATGAAAATCTGGCGCAACTGCGAGTGCTCGACATAATAGATCAATTACTAGTATGACTAGGATTTCGGGGATCCCACTACAGTTTAGAAGTATAATTGTACTCATGTTAATAACAGAGCCAGTAGTCGATAATTATCAAATTCTCTTTATCATCTTTCAACATTTGAGTTTTTTGCATCAACATTTTTTTCTATTACACAAAACTATTGCATTAAATCTCATAATCGTATAATTATTTTATATCTAAAATTAAAAATATATCTACTTTCATATTATAAATACTTTATAATAATAATAATAATAATAATAATAATAATCAAAATAATAATAACAATTAATAAAGGGGTTTATTTTAAAACATACAACTACATATATATGGAAGACTAAGTTTATGGTCGATTAATTAGTTAAAAAGTGTAATAATAAACTAAAACCCCACATTAACTTCATAATGATCATTAAGCAACTCTTTTTCTTTTAAAGTGCCCAAAACTGATTAAGCTCTTCCTAAAAGCATATTTGGTTTTTAAGGTACTATTAAATTAATTTCAAGTTTAGTATTTTTATCAATACATTAACTTTTCGAATTTTGAATAATCTATCTAAATTTAAACTAATATTCATAATAGATTTGCAAATAAAGTTACAGCTTATAATTAAATTTATATTATTAGTAAAATCTAGATACAATGAACAGATTTAAAGCCGAATGTTAAATGTTAGATATTTTTAAAAGTAATTTAATTACTCCATTTGATGCATTAACATAGCATTTAAAATATGTATTAAAAAGTTAATTGAGTTGCATATAAAGAATGATACGTGAAAATAAAACATACTGTAATGAAATCTGCTCGAAATTATTATCAAGTTCTTAATAAAGTGAATACATTCAACGGTTATACCCTATGCACATTCATCAATAATCAATTTCGCCGATCAATTAACGTCGATTAACTCTTCTCACTGACTCGATCAATAACGAGTGTCAGAGAACTAATCGACGTGGTTGTCGCGTGGCAAGAGGATATGGTTTTTTAAAAAACTCACGTAGGAACACTTCCTGGGCGCAGGTTGCGTGGGCAACGAGAAGTGCGCAGATGAGCGCAGAAAACTGTGCAGTCGACGCTGTCATTGTGGTTACGCACAAGACACCACTGAAAAATGCTATGCTCAGGCGACCAATTAAACGTTCTCTTTATATAGTTTCCCGTGCCAAGGACTTGTAGCAACAGTAGCACGAGCAGAAACAGCAGAAACTCGACCGGCGAGGCGCTCGATTCTCCTAAGCCCCGCCGCCGTCGCCATCGCCGCTGCCGCAATTGCAAAATTGCAATGTAATTAAGGCGCATGCAGCTACGCGACACCTCTTAAAGTGTCATTAGCAGGGGATCGGCTGGTGCTGGGACTTCCTCGTAAGGGTACGGCCATCTTTGCCCAAGCTCGTCATTTTAAGAAATTTTGAGTTGCGCATCGGCCACATTCTTAAGTGTATATCGGTTAAAAACACGCTAATATGTGCTACTCGAAGAACGTACAATTTTTAATTCTATTATTTAACATAAAAAAAAATAGTTGATCAATTATGAATCAACGTCAAGTTGACCCACGATGTCATCCAAAAAGATTATAGACCAATTTGATGCACGTATTTTCATTCGAATAAACGCTTACGAAGGAACTCTTATCGAAAATAATGTCTTGCATACTAATAAGCTGTTCCTTTTTTATCTTACGATTCTAACTGACTGCTATGATTAATGTCAAAATTAATGTTAGATTAGTACGTAAATCTTCGACTTTTCAAAATACTTTGTTTTTGTTTTGTATAGAGACATTTTACATAAAATTCATTGCGACAAACGCATCATATGTATCGTTTATTATTATCGATTACATTGAAGTAATGCTGAAAAGTGATGCAACAACTTAATGGCACTCGATGCTCGATTAAAGCGATATTCGTTTGAAAATTAATTTGAATAGCTATAATCACGGCACGGCTATCGATACCAGTGGTCCACACACCTGAAAATAAAATGCATCCTCCTCGTTTCGATACGAAATGTGCATTCATCGAAATGAAATTGCTCATCGACATAGTGGAACGACGATGATCTCAAGTGAAGAAGCCGGACGAATTTAAGATAGGAGCATCGCGATAAGGTTGCATCGCGCGCATGAAAGGTCTGAATAAGGCAAAAGTAAAATGTGGAAGCGCAAATACTCGTACTCTTTAGGCATTGTTTGTATATGTGAAGCGCACGTATGCGTTAAAGTATGCGCGCCGAAGATGGCATAGCGAAGGTGGCGTTAAAAGGTGAAATTTCGAATAAAAAACCGTACCGGGATAGCTGAGAGTAGACGCGGGCTAATGAGCCACCGCATTATTCCACGGGCGCATTGTAAGGAGGCCGATCCTAAGCGTGCTCATTATGTAAGAAACGAAGAATCTCATTGTGATCGAAGCTGCTGCCCTTGAATCGAAGAAACTCGCGGGAATGAAAATGAGCTTGTTAGCGCGAGATGCTAAGGTGCGTCTCTCGTTCTCCCGGGGATGTCTAATCTCCATCGATATGTTTATTTATCATGCTTTCTTGGCGGCTCATCCACTTAATTGATGATCGGCATGATATAGCCGTCGTCTCCGTCGCGATGAGTGCAATGCGAGGCGAGGGTAAGTTACTGGCGATTTCCCGCGAGGGCCTGATAACTCGTTCGATGCAATTAATTTGCGCTTGTCGCTAGATGAGTGCGAAGTAGATCGTCGGATAAAAATCTTAGTTTTTTACTCATGCTCTACACATTGTATCTTACTCTATGCATAGCTGTGTCCACTTTCCCAAAAATGGAAACAGTGTAGAAAATAAAATATGCTTGTAAATCACGTATATTGTTCCTTCAGTGAATTCTTAATCATGACCATTTATGATAATCTTTAACTAAGTGGTAAAACGTATATTTCATAGTAAGAACTTAGTGCGATGAAAATGCATTTTCATTCATTAAAATCACATCAAAATGTGATTGTTTTTAGTTCTAGTAAATTTTCAAGTGTACAATAACATTTTACTTGGTATTATTTTATGGTTCAGTAATTAATCAGCATGCTTCAACAATAATAAAGAGCTTTGAATACAAAAATATTCATAAAAGTAGAAAAAATACAAATTCCTATATTTAAGTAGTTCAAGTAATTACTAATCATAGTATTTAAATAAGTTAATTGAGAGAAAATGTTCTCCGGGAATTGTAGTTTAATGAAACATCTCTTAAAAAAAACAATATTATATTGATAATTATCGTGTAATATTGTAATATTTTAAATGCCGAAGAACCTATATATGTATTTATAGTATCTTAGCTGTTTTCTATTTTTATTATATTTTTTATAACTTTCCGCTGTTATGCGTTACTACTTCAAATTGAGGATCTTAAAGTTAATAATTTAAAAGCAGATCTTTTTAAAAGGAAATGCCTTCAATTTGTATTTTATAAATTTTTTTCTCAAAATGTTAAAAAAATATTTTTCATAATTAAATAAATATTTATGTAAATAAAAATATAAATTCATAAAGAAACAGATGATGGAAATTTTTGAATAAAGAAAAAATGAAATTATTGATAAGTCATTTTCTGAATAATGTATTAAACTATACATTACTACACAAAAGACTATTATCGAATCAAAGTTTAAGTCTCTCCTTGAAATCATAGAATGCATAAAGCAAGTGAATCCTATAAATTCAATGAACAACAATGTGATTGGAACTTTTTATTAAAAATGAAAATTTTTATAAAAAACAGTTGCCGTTATTGTCTAGCTTAATTATTTATAGTAAACAATAAATGATGTTTTAATTAATAATTAAGGAGAGTAGCTTTTCACGTATTTCGTTAATTTTTTGGTCAGTTGCGTTGGTAAGAAAATAAAAATGCAAGCGGTTCGTTGTAATAAAACCGTAAAATGTTTCCAATGACTCTTGGTAAAAAAAAATCCATCGTAAAAAAATGTAAGTAATGTTCAACAGATCAACGTGATTTGATTCTAAACTTTTCACAGAATTCAACACAAAGTAGTCGCTGAAAATTGCCACAAAAGGAATAAAAACAAAGAGGACAAATGCTGAAAAAAAAATTGAGATGAAACTTGTAGATAAATAAGGGAAAAGTGTGGCTGTAAATAAAGACGCACACAGTAGGTGTATTGATCGCAAGTCTCAAAAATATATAATCAGCCATAAGCAGGTCTGCATCATTGGATAGTAGCGCGTTAATGGAGATGAGCGCAAGAATATCATTAGCTCTACGTGGCTGAATTAGCAAAACCTATCGGGCGAGAAAAATCGATGCACCGATCGCGGCCACGAAGAAAGAAAAAATCGCTTGCCGAGTGCGCTGACACACTTTGACTGTAAGGCCGTTGAGCATACTTCATTCTCACGAATTTTCCAGCCGACTATCCTATTTAATTCTACTCCCTTTGCTCCCCGTCTCTGTGGGTGCTCGGGGCGTTCAGTTTCCCTCCCTTTGTCGATTCGTGACGGGGAGGCGTCGAGGCCGAGGCTGAAGAACCATCAGAAGAAAAAGGAGGCAGCGCATCTCGGCCAAAGTCCCGATGAGCTTATGTAGGTCTCATTTGTGCGCAGCATCCGATCTCCGTTCGCCGTGTGGTCGGTGACGGATCGCAACGCGTCCACGCAGGCCCGATGAACACCGACGGAGGAGGCGGCTGAATCCTTTGCTCGACGCGTCGCCTGTATATTTATGCGGCCGTGCCAATTCCATAATAAACGCCATAACGAGCCGTTTGTTGGGCACGCAATACAACGAGTCCGGGATTATAATGCGCGCGCTGCAGATGTAGAAACGTACGAGCGACTCGCAGCCCCTCTCATTAATCTCCTGCGCAATTCTGGACTATAATTTGAATGTTTGTGGACTTGATGTTGTTATCATACAAGCAACCTTTCCGTGTTCGACTTTGCCGCCTGCCTCGTAATCCCTGCTACAGCTCAAGAGTTAAGAAAAAAAGTACAGCCTCCAGGAATAATAAAGCTTTGCCATTTTAATCTTATCACGGTAGTTCTTTTTTAATTTTTTTTATACCCACATACATTTATGTATACTTGTATTTATCGATCGATTTTTTTTTTCCATACAATTGAATACTGACTTTTTATTCGATTTATTCGATAAATGTTTTTAAGGTAATGGCGCTTAAGCGATACAAAGTAAATATTTTGATCGGTTTCGATGTAATTAGAAGGTCTTCAACGATGCTACATTCAGTAACAATTTTTTCTTTTTTAATTAATCACAACTTTTTTCCAACGCATTCAAGGTTTTTTTTTAATCAATGCTGGTAAGACTGCAACTCGGTTTCGCAGTGTTTTCAAATGCACACGACAATATTCTAATTATAGTTGCGTAAAATGTTGAAGCGCCCAATTCTTAGCGAGCACTCGAAAGTAAAAGAACTATGGAGAACTAAAAGCGCTCAAATTGCGTGAAATATTCGTATTTTATAAAAGAGAAACCAGCGAATGGTATCTGCCATTGTGTATTGCCCCATTGTCGAATAAGCGCGCGTTGCAAACAATGAGTGGCTATTCGGCTACCTTCGTAACAATGAATCGTCAGTGTTGTTCAGCTACTCCACCACAACATAAGCAGAGCTACGAAAACAGCTATTAAGAGAACCCATTAACAAGATCGTCGGGGATACCTGAGCACGTCGTGGGCCGGCCAGGCGACGCGGGCGCCACGCCAGTAGTAAAGACTAAAACTAGCGCCGGCAGCCGTACCGAAGCGAGGAGAGGAGCACACGAGGCATCGCGACGGAGCCGAGCTCCTCCTCGCCGCGGTCCAGCCTCTGGATTTACTCTGAAGGGTCGTCGCGGAGGGCTCGAGGCCGAGGAGGAGGAGGAGGAGGAGGAGCGCTCGGAGAGTGGTGCAGAAGCAGTATTGGGGGTGGGGGGGGGGGCTCGGATGAAAAGGAGCCTCAGCAGGACTCCCAAAAAAGCTACGGAAGCTAAAAAAGCCGGAGGAAGCCGAGTCCTTGATCGAGGCGCAGAGGAGCGCGCAGCCGTGCAGCGATCGGTCTGTCGGAGGCGGCCCTCGCGGTTTTACCGTCGAGCCGCTGCCCGTCGATCCTGACCTCTCGGCGTTAGCGCGGTCGATCAGGTGGCGCTCATCGGTAGGGGCATCCGCCGCCAGTGGTAAGAGGAGCCGGTAAGAGGAGCTCGCGGGGGAAAAAAGCGCGCGCGTATCAGCGGCGCCGTCGCCAGGTGCTGCCATCTCCGATGCAGCTCATTGATCGCCGGAGCTGTCATACGGGATCAGCTGATCCGGCCGATTCACGTGGGAGTCGATCAGCTGTGACGGAGAGTGCGAAGGGCAGAGAGAGAGAGAGAGAGAGAGAGCGCGGGCGGACATGGACGTGGACGAAGCCGAGGGCGACTCCGGCAGGGAGAACGTTCCCGAGGAGGAGGATTACGAGCCCGTCCTCTGCAAATACGAGTGTGAGTTGACTCGGAGAGTCGCCGGCGGAGTGACCGCCGCTTTTAACGAGGCTCCGGAATCTCGGCGTCCGCGCGCCGGGAGATCGGAGCTCCCTCGTCTTATACCGCTACCTCGTTTTCACATGCTTCTCGGGGCTTTATTTTTACGGCTTTTTCCGTTTTTCTTTTTCGCAGATCTCGACCACACGGCTGACGTCCAGTAAGTATACTACACGGAGAGATTCTTGTGCTTCTAACTACTTTTGAGGTTGGAATGGAAACGTGGGTCGCCATGAGCTACTCTATATCTTTGACTTTTAACTGCGTCCCGGCGCCTTTGAGGGGATTTAGTATGGCTATTCTTTAGCTCGACTTCGAGCCACGGATTTACTTAATTGATAAAGGGCTTGCTTTTGGCAGATGTCGGCGGTTATTGAGGTTATGGGGCCGACTTAACCTACAAAGTCAATAGGGCAATTTTTCATTGTCGACGGGGCATGCGGGATCAACGTGTTCCTATGAGCCTTTAAGTGGATGTTCCTTTTTATCGCCAGGTTACACGCATGGGGCGAGACGATGGAAGAGGCCTTCGAACAATGTGCCATCGCAATGTTCAACTATATGACTGATTTGGAACGCGTCGAAATTAAACAAGTGCACCACGTGGAGGCCGAGGGCCACGACATGGAAAGCCTTCTATTTCATTTTCTAGACGAGATGCTTTTCATGTTCTGCGCGGAACCATTTCTTGTCGCAAAGGTATATTATTTTTCCCCGTTTTTTTAATTTGACAAAATGATGCTACACTACTCCCAATATTTTTTCGTCACTGACAGCATTACTTTCGCCACCTGAAAGCATTTTTAACTTCTTAAGGATCGTTTCTTGAATGCAAAGTTTCTTCATGAAAAATCAGTGTAGTACAATTTTACTGGTAATCCACTGTTAGCATAATGTTTAACTGCATAAATAAATTGTTGAGTCGTTAACAAAATCCGAGCTGACGCGTGTCTAACGTTTTTTAAAGAAAATTAACAGTGTTTTTATGTACCTTAATTACAGGATTTTAACGTCCCTGACTTAATGTAGTTTCTTTAGTATGCATTGATGAGTTTAAATACTATGGTACGTTCGCTATTATTAAAATAAAGCCACGTGAACATGTTCCATAATAGGACTTTCTCAATTGTAAAAATTTGCCATTTGAAGTAAATAATTTGGACTTTTCATTAAATAATTTATAATGATAATTGAGTTTGGAATTTGATTGCGATTGTGAGCGAGGTAAACTTGAGAAACGCAGTCGTATTAAAGTGGTTGTATTGCAGTGACATATTTTTGGAATATACATCTTACTCAAGGAATTTCTTAATAAACAATTACGCGGATGAAGCCGCTGTCCTCGAGGTTCAGGAATACTAGCGAGGATCGGATACAAAATTGCATAATATTTGTTCTCTTGCCCAACGATTAGAAAATACTCGGCATCGTAACAAACTCTTGGCTCTATGAATCATTACAAAATCATGTGCATATTGTTGTAACAGCGTGAGCAATGGGGCTCTAATCACAGGACAATTAGAGCCCTCGAACAGGGCTGGCGCTAAAGTCCTCCGCCATTAGGCACTCGATTAACACTGCATTATTTTCTGTCCCCGTAACAGCGCGTGAGGATCACGGAGTTCGACAGGCAGAACTTTCGGATAAAGGCCCGGGCGGTTGGCGAGGAATTTGCCATTGGGAAGCACACGCAGGGCGCGGAGGTGAAGGCTATCACATATTCGGCGATGCAGATCCACGATCGGCCGGAAGTCGAGCGGCCGGAGCTCTTCGTCATCGTCGACATATGATCTCCTCGCTTCTGCCGCCGTAGCTCCTGGCCGCCGCCGCCACCGCTCTCTCTCTCTCTCTCTCTCTCTCTCTCTCTCTCTCTCTCTCTCTCATTTCATTATCAGCAACATCGACCGCACCCCTCTCACCCCATGCCGATCGAGAAAAAAGGAGTGCAAACGCCTTGAGTCGCCAGACTTACCGTACGAGACGTTGTCGGTCCTCTACGCTTTAAATGCTCGTGTGGTGGGGATTGACGACGGGTCGCAGGGGCATTATGCTAAGAGAGCGAACGAGAGCGAGCGCGAAGGAGAGCGCCGCAACGGCGTCGCCGGACGAGAAGGGCGGAGGGGGAATAGAGAGAGAGAGAGAGAGAGAGAGAGAGAGAGCGAGCGAAAGAGGGGTGCCGGCGGAGAAGGGGGAAGGTAAAACGCAGCCCCTACAGAGAAGGCTATGTCCTTTTGTACTTGCGGACGGTCGGAATAAATACTTTGGGGGAATGGAACGCACCGGGCCCCGATTCTAGCCTGCGCCCCTCCGCGCTGCGGTGACGTGTTCGCGTTAGGTCCCAAAGTCATATGCGCCTGTACTCGCCGTAACCCCGTGGCTGCTTCTGACTCCTTTTTTGCGCTTAGAGCCTCACCATTGTTCGCTATTTCAACGAAGCAGCGAAGCCCGTGTGAACGTTGGAATGCGCAAGATATTATTGTGACCCGCGTGTACGTATCATTGCGAGGAGTCGCAGCCGCTTTCAAGTGAATAGACCAGCCGGGAATTATGCGTTGAAGTCCTGAGCAACGATTTATTTCGATGTAACGAATAAAGACGATTATTAAATGCTGATATGTTGGTTTTGCGATGATGTGTAATTAGTAGCGACCCGAGGGGAGCGAGGAGTGCACGCATAGCGATGCAGGTTACACGATGCGGGCCTTGTAATGATTGTCCCGAGCGCTTCCCGACTCCCCCTTAACCCCGCGCAATGCACATTTGTAGCCCCGAATAAAGAAAGAGGCGAAGAGCCGTCAAAAATAAAGACCACCCAATGATCCCCGCACCCACCCATCATCCGTACCTAGCGCCGGCCTGCCAATTGGCAGGGAAGAGAAAATAAATAATATGAGACAAAGAAGAGGAGGAAAATTGAAAAAGGAAAAAAAGCGCAAAGAAACCGATCGCCCAGCCGCCGCCCCCTTCCGCTCAGAACGATCCCTGCCCGTCCGCAGTGAGTGACGAAAATTGTCCAATTGGAGAGGCAATGGGCGACTTCGTAGCCGCTGTACGGCACTGCGTAGCGGCCGCGCCGTCTGTCTCTCTCCTCTCCTCTGTCCTTACCGGGCCGGGTACCATCCCTTCCTCGCTCCCTCTCTCTCTCTCTCTCTCTCTCTCGCTCACGGTCGTCCGCGTAAAGGCGGCGACGGCGGCGGCCGTCGTCGGTTGCAGTAGTCCGGGCTCGGAGCTTCCCATTGCCGAGAGCGAGACGGAGCGAGTGCAGGCGGAGGCGCGCGCGAACGCCGTCGAGAGAGCGAGCGAGCGGCTGTTTAGTTTTGGAGCGATCGCTTTCGGGCGAGGAAAGCGGCCGCTCGCAACCCAAGGCACAGCCGTAGCTCTGGGTAGAGGCTTTGATCCGTGCGCGCTCGCGTTTGTGTACGTCCCCCCGGTGCTCGGCTCCGTGGACGGGTGCGCTACTGGGTCGACTCCCCGCGCTCGGAGTCGCGGGCGAGAGGTAGACCCACCGAGTGCGACACGTGGAGCATCGTCGGGAGCCTCGGGGAAGGCCCAACTACCCTCGGAGACGGTAGACTCGCGAGGGCATCGCCGAGGAGTCGAGCGGCTCGATCGGCCCGCGGAGTCGACCGCGGGAGATAAGGGGGGCCAGCCCTCGGGAGCCTGAGCCAGTGGTGTCCGCGAGCTCCCGGTGATCGGCGGAAGCCCCAGGGCGGCTCGTGGGCAGGAAGAGCCGCGAGGACGCAGAGGCGCGGGCCGCAGTTGGCAGCACTCGCGATCAGCCCGTGGCAGCGCTAAGAGCGGGAAATACGAGAGCGGGTTTTGGCGCGCAGGGGCGCTTCCGACCGCGACCGGCAGATGGCCGGTGCCGGTGCACATTGGAGGAGGAGAACGTCGTCGATGTGCACGACGACGACGAGGAGGAGGACGACAGGGAGCGGAGACGCGCTCGTGGACGAGCAGTCGCAGGGGAAGCCTAGCCAGTGACCGAGAGCCCGCTCGGAGGAGGAGTCGCGAGAGCCGCGGGTGATCTGGACCCCGGGGCCTGCCTCATGCCACACGGCAGCCAGGCATAGTCGCTCTCGAGGCTTCGGCCCTCTCGCTCGCACCCGCCCGCGCGCCTCCGCCTTGCTTTCGCGCGCGCACTTGGCCCCTCGGACGCGAGCCTGCCAGTACTCGGTAGTAGACGGCAGCAGCGGCAACATCAGTTGTAGTGGTAGTTGCGCTAGCACTAGTAGCCGTAGTAGTATAGTAGTAGCATTAGTCGTAAAAGTTGTAGTAGCGGCCACAGTGGTGGCGGCGGCGACAGCGACCGCATCAGCAGCAGCAGCTCGGTTGAAGCAAGAGCGAGAGACGAGAGAGCGACACGAGTAGCAGAAGCAGCGGAAGGAGCATCGACAGCAGTTCCCAAAAGTCCGGGATAAGGAAGGAGCATGCCGCCGATGCCCGGGCGCCCGTATTCAGCGACCTCACTCTGATCTACCGCGAAGAAGGAGCCCGAGGCGGAGGTGGAGGCGGCGGTGGTGGTGGTAGAGAGCGAGGGCAGTGCCAGCCGAGGTCGCGAGTTCCCGCACGCCCGTGGGGAAGAGCCCAAAAGTGAGACTGGAGAGCACCGAGGAAGGAGAGGAGGAGAGCGATAGAGAGAGAGAGAGAGAGAGAGAGAGAGAGACGGACAGACGGGCACAAGTGAGAGAGAAAGGAGTGAGCTAGTGCGAGAGGGGCGAAAGGGGGCCGTGTGCAGGCCGCGATTCATTCTCGATTCCTTCGAAGAGGCTGCGTCCTCCAGCATCCTCGGCCCGGCAGACGCTGAGCTCTTCCTCGTGGTCGACCTCGACACACTCCTCGGACCCGCAGAAAATGGAGACCGTGGCTCGCCACCGCTCGTAACGAAAGAGAAAACGAGCGCTAGCGCTCCCTCCTGCTCGACGCAGCTCCCCCTTCGCCGTGGGGTCCCCCTTTAAATATCTTGTGGCGTCCGGTGCGTGGGCACGCACGCACGCACGAGGGCGACCAGCAGTAACTCCACCAGCCGCAGCATCGTCGCGGTTGTCGTCGCCGTCGCCGTCGTCGTCGTCGTCGTCGTCGTCGCCGCCGTCGTCGACATTATCAGTAGTAGCATTATCGTCAACAGCATCAATAACAGCAACAACAACAATAACAACAACAATAGCAACGACGACGACAACAAGAACAAGATCGACGATAACAGCGACAACGTTGGCGCCGTCGAGGATTGCAGCGGCGACGAGGACGTGCGAGGAGCCAAGGCGGAAGACGAGGAAACGAACGTGGACGGTAGGGCCCGAGTACAGCCGGTACGAGCAATGCCCCGCCGGGACTGACACGCGAGCCCACGGCCTATTTACCACCACCGGGAGACGGCGAGCAGCTGCTCCGACGACCGGGAGTCCGAGCAGCCGAGAGGAGAAGCGCAGGAATATAAGGAACACCAGTAAGTCAGTGCATGGAGTGTCGGGCTGATAACGTAGCTTTTTCTTTATTGCTCTGGGCCCATCCCCAGCCCTAACCTCGGCGACGCGCGAACGCCGAACCGTTGGGGACGTCGCCGAGGGCCTGCGCCGACGCAACGGCCGCTCGGCTTACGTCTCTCTCGCTTCCGCGGCCACTCGCTCTGTCGCTCACTTGTTCTCTCTCTCTCTCTCTCTCTCTCTCTCTCTCTCTCTCTCTCTCTCTCTCTCGCTCTCGATGCGTTCAAGCTTGCGAAAAACCGTCGGGTTTACCTTCGGGGGCCTTTTACCTCTGCGGCTTACACACACACACACTCTCTTTCTCTCTCTCTCTCTCTCTCTCTCTTTTTATCTCTATCTCTCTTTCTCTTTTTTCGCCGGTGCGTACACACGTCGTGCTTCCACCGCTCAGATAGCGGGAAATACCGGAAAACGACATGCGGTGCGTCAATTCTTATATCGATCAACGATGTGCGAAATCCAGCCTAGTATATATGTTTTTTCAATCGGCCTTCCCTTTTTCTCGTTCTCTCTCTTCAAGCAGCAAGATAACTTGTAAAAGAATTGTCGCTGGTGCCCTGCCTCGTACCCCTTCCTTAATCCCGCCATCCCTTGTCGAAATAACCCCCGCCTCCTTGCTACCGTATTTTTATGCTTAGACACCGTCTCTCCTATCTCTCTTTATTAACCCACACACGCATGTGTGTGTGTGTGCGCGCGCGCGTGTGTATTTATGTATTTATACGTACACATATACACGAGCGCACAAAACTCACTCTCTAGCCTCACGATACAAAACACAGTTTATAAGAAGTATGTATTTTCACATCGGTTGACCGGCGGAGGGGAAGGAGGTGTAGAGGAGAATTTGTCGACCGGCGAAATTGCCACACGTACGGTCGTGTATGCACACGGGGGGCTACGTCGAGAGTACACGGGGTCTTCGACGCATTTCATCGCGTTAACGATCTGCTGCTGCCTCGCTCTCGTTTACTCCCATAGCCTCGTGTCGCGCAGACACGACGTCGTGGACGGCTCTTTAAAAGCTCGCCTTTTTCTCCTTTCTCCTCCACCCCAACACCCTCCCTCCCTCCCCCCCCCCCAACCCCCCAATCCCCTACCCCCCTCCTTCGCCACTCTTCTCGCGGCCGCCACCCCCTACCCCCCTGCCCCTCCCTCGGCGCCCGACACCCCCCTCTGCCCCCCCGTCCGGCTAGCATATCCACGGTTTCGTTCCACGATGCGAGGGAGCTCTCGATTCTCTCGGCGGCGCACGTCCATGTGTACAATTGCGTGCCGTACAGATCGCGGCGACATCAATTCCGACGGAAGTCACTAGCGCACTCCGCGGGTCCCGGCTACTCGCGCGGTCCTCTCGTGCACGCACATTGGCTTTTCAAATCCTCTCCGCGTTCCTTCTTTCTCTCGTGCGGCTTTTTTAACTCGCCGCGCCGCCGGCCGGGAAAAGCGAGAGCCGAGAAGGACGACGACGGGCGCCTCGCCGCGATTAAGGAGCCGAGCGCCGCACTTGGCCGGTGCTCTGCCACGCGGCTACGACGAGGGCCTCTCCGGGCACGGGAATCCCAGAGCTTTCGCCCATTTGTCCCCGTCACGGCACGAGCCCGCTCTTCTGCTCTATCCTCCCGGCCGCCACCCCGTTCTGCTCCTCCTGCTCCTCCCGTACTCGTCCTCTCTCGTCCAAGTCCTGACTCGAGCTCCACCCGGTCCCTTTGCCGCAGCGCCCCGCCCGATGCCACTCGTTGCATGTGAGAGCTTTTGCTCTATCTCTTTCCCTCTCTCCCTCTCTCTCCCTCATTCAATATCTTTTAATCTCTCTCTCTCTCTCTCTCTCTCTCTCACTCTCGCTCTCGCTCTCTCCTCACCCCCCCCCCCATCCAGATCTCCCTCTCCCTCTCTTACGACCCGGCCGGCAGCCTCTCGGAACCGCCCGATGCTGCTCTCCGCTGCTTCTCCCCTAATGCTCGGGCCGGGGATCGATATTTTCAAAAAGCGAGCCCTAACACGCTCTACCTGTGTCGCCCCCCCCCCCGCTCTGAGCTCGACCTTTCCAGCGATTCCCAAAATCCCGCTCAACGTGTCCTAGGTCGTGAGAAATTTTCGCCTTTCTTCTCTTCCTCTCTCACTTCTTCTTTGGCTTCCACACACCCCCGCTCTCCCATTCTCTCGTTTTTATCCCACCACAAGCCGGAATCGCACGACGGCGACCTCGGGACTTTTTGCTCAGGCTTTTCTTTATTTCCTTTTTCCATGGGATCCACTTCACAATCACCATCACGACACGAATCTTAAAAACCTCGTTAAATTCTTACAGTTTCCATAAAACGGTGGTTTTTTCGTTGTCTCCACGCCTTTTCTGTCCCGTCTTTATCTCATTACGGTGACAACGAGCCGCTTGTCACTTTTAATCAGCTAATATAGCGACGTATTTAATTGTGAAAATTTATCAAAATACGCCGCTACTCGCTAACAACGATAAAAACGTTCTCGATCGCCCCAAAATTGCATTTATCGACGACCTTATTTCTCACGAACTTCTAAAAAATCGGGGATTGTATTTGTCACATAATCTACAAACCCTCTTCCCAATTTCCCGTAAGGTGTTTCATTTTTTATAAGCGAAACATCTGATTTAATCAATCCTCTTCACGTTTATATTTCAATTGTATTCCATTTATCAGCTGGAGTTCGTCATTTGACAGCGTTCCTACACTTGTTTGTAACCGTTTTTTAAATCGAAATTTAAATTGAAAATGTCCAGACACTTTATTACAAATTATTCTGTGTCTTTAAATACGTTGAACCAACAACCTAAAAACATGAAAAAGTAAACAGAAAAATTAAGGAAATATTAATGTTAAGCTACGATATCCGATTGAGCGAAGAATATCAACATATAACTGGTTAGCATGTTATTAGGTGCACATTTTACGACGATAAACACAGCAGCATTGAGTATTTTAGATTTTCTATAGATAACTTTCGAAGCGTAATTGTAATTTCTTGCAGTAGAGCTATCAACCACAATCAACAATAGAAAAATTAATAGAATGAATGCATCGATGGAGTCGATTCACCCTCATTTCCTGCTTATTAAATTGCGTCGACAGATCACTGAGAGCGAATCTAAGACTGTTGCCTGCTTCTTTGTCGGCCTGGAGGCATAATAAATTAGCATCCGATTATTTCCTGTTTTGATGAGCACGAGACAGTCTGAGTATACGATTCGACAAGCACCTTGGAAAACATGGGGCGAGGACAACTCGAGCCCCCCTCCTCGCAATAATCGGGGTTGAATGCCATCGCGCAAGGGCGTAACGGCATCTGGTGCCTCGCGCGACAATGGGTCCGTGTCTTGGGGGTCGCCGGTAGAACTGGGCCTTGAGATGGTACGAGCGTTTGGAGAAGGGGCTCTCGCGGATCAACGGGAGGGTGGCGAATAGTTAGAAAAGGGCGTAAGGGACGGAGAGAGAGAGAGAGAGAGAGAGGTAGAAAAGCAACGATGACACGGTACAAGGAGGGGGGGCACGTAACGACGTTTTGCAATATACTCGCTGCGCGCACAACAAGATTACGGGCGAGGAAGAGGTAACAGTGACGGCGACGGCTATGTAGGAGAAGGGGTTGCGGCGCTGTCAGGGGTGAAGCGAAGCGAATTGTACGATGAGGAAAGTGAACTATACAGAGGAGGAGAGACGCGTGTTCCCGCTGATCGATTTCTTTTCCGCGGGAAGGACTTCAGAGCCGGACCTTTGTGCTCCACTCCGGACTTTTTGGAGCACCGATAATACCGATGTCATTTGCGCGAAGCTCGCCGTTCCCGATGCAACGGCCGAATTACGGATCGCGCCACGGCGACTCCGCGAGAAGATGGCGTGATGAGCCGTGATTCGTTGCGGGGGGGGGGAGAGATAGAAAGATGACGGACCGAAGCAGCTGACGAGACAACCTTCTTTATAAATTACTCGGTCAGGGCAGATGTCACTACGATGCAACAATCGACAATCGGCGATTGTCGATTGTGCGAATGCGAGGGGGAGGGGAACTGAATATTCCTTCGCGGACCGCAGGCGCATCTGCACGTGTGCCCAGGGCCCAGAGCTGCCCTGCCTCAAGAAGGGAACATCGGGAATGGGATTTTCAGCGAGGCAAAGAAAGGGAAGGTCCTTTCTTCATCAGCTTTTTAAAATCGTCCCTTCAATTTGCATATGTCGAGGGAGGATAGCCGTCAACGCAATTTATTTGTAATTTGCAAAAGTGTCCGCTTTTTTACTGTAAATCATATGGTTCATTGGGAGCCGACGAGGCTTATACACGCACTCGAGCTCTCGGTCGGGATCGAATTTGGTCAAAAACAGAAGAGTACGGCTTTTGGCCCTGCACTGCACTAAGAGGAAACCAATTCGGCGCAAAATGGAATGCACGAGACAAGGCACTACAGGGCTTAGAGATCGAAATTCGAATAGTCGGAGTGTATACTGTCCGGCCAGTATCTATATCTCTGTGCGTAAACCAATCACGGAGATTAGAATTTCGTGTTTGCGCGCGCGCTTGTGTGAGAGTGGGAGAGAGAGAGAGAGCGTGTAAGAGGACCGGCCGATGTCCAAGTACGAAATGTATCTTATCATAAATTTTTTCATCGCAAGACCTTGCGACCGCAACCCGACAGCGAGTCAGCCAACGAGTCCCGATGGGCGCTAGGCATACCCGCGTGATCGCCGCGCTTCCGGTCTCGCCTCCACCGGGACACCCAGGGCCACAAGTGCGCGCTTGCGCAGGAAGATCGTTTCGCACGCGCGCAAGCTAGACCTTTAAACAAAAAAAAAAAGAAGGAATTAAAGAATGGAAAAAAACCTTTCCTCTCCGTAGAGGAGAAAAGCTTGGCATGAACCACGGATGCAGAATATCGTTCCATATAGATAAACAAAAAACACTGCACAGATATCAACTTCCGTTTCTTGGACGCCCGACGACAACGACGTCGACGTCGACGTCCCTTCGCTCGGCGTGTTTTTTCGCGCTCTTGACGGCTTCCCCTCCGTTACCCCGTACCCCGCCCCTCCTTAAATCCCTTGACCGCCCCTCGCTCTCTCTCTCTCCCCCTCTCTCTCTCTCTCTCTTTCATATCTTCTTTCTCTATCTCTTTCTTCAACGTTTAATGCAGTACATACGAGCTCTCGTCCTCTGGGCTTCTCTCTTTTTCGTGTACCCCCCGTGTGCGCCATCGGCAGAAAGAAAAGGTCTTTTGAAAACCGGTAACTTTAGAGAAGGAAGGAACGAGAGAATGCGCGCGCGCGCAAACCGACGAGGAGAGGTAAAAGAGTGAGAAAGGTAGAGAGGGAGAGAGAGAGAGAGAATGTGCGTGTGCTATGTGTGCATATGCGCTCACGCGCGTGAGAGAGAAAGAGAGAGAGAGAGGATAAGAGGGAGTCAGAGAGCGATTATGCGAAAGATTCCTTCCGCAGAAGAACCCTGATCTTCTTTCTTCCCTCGGAATGTGCCCGAAAGTCCTGTGCGAGAGAGCGAGAGACCCGAGAGGCTCACGCCCTTCAACAGAACGCCATAGCTACTTCTCTCTCTCTCTCTCTCTCTCTCTCTCTCTCTCTCTCTCTCTCTCTCTCTCTCTCTCTCTCTCTTCGTTTTATTCTATGCGAGATTTACGATTAGGCCGCAATTTCGATTCTACGCAGAGAAAGCTCTCGGACATACAGAAAGAACACTCGCGCGATGAAACTTAAACGTTTAAGATATTTTATTTCCTGTTTTATTCTTGGTTCATCAATTAGGCCTTACCTCCTTCTCTACACCTTTACGAATGCCATGAAAATCATGCTCTTGAACAATCGCGCTATTAAATACTGACTTGCTCTATCGAAATGTGACTCTTAATGAAGGGTTTTGTACTTTGATTTACAGACGCTCGCACATCCAGTACGATGCCACGTGTGAAGAGGCAAGTGATACTGGAGGATCTGGCCAGGCCTGTCACGCCTGACATGGTTGAGACAAAATTAGGTACATTTACATATCTCTGCTCAATATTATCCTTTGATGTATTTTTAAGAGCAGTTTACCCCTGCTTACATGGTTCTAATAGGTTCAAGTATTTCCAAGTACCATCAATAGGATAAATACATGCCACCGAGAAATAAATACACAATTAACGACGAGTAGAATTTTAGTCCCTGAATAAATTTACAAAATGTCTAAAAATTTTACCGCACTGTTAATGAATGAATTGACGATTTATCGAATAATATTTCTTACACAGTTAAAGCAGAATTCGTTGATATCGATGGGTTATCTTATGACGAAATACAAACGCAAAAGATAGCCGAGGAAACGCCTAGTCCTCATCTGCAGGATCATCAGTACGGTCAAACTCCCTGTTATCAGGTGTCGAGAAAACCCATGCAACCACCTCCTCGAGCCGAGGTACCGACAACTCTATATATATTTAAAAAAAACTTAAGCAATCTTCTGGAATTGTCGATAATTTGTTGATAATAGTCATCGGGAAACCTACTTTTTACCAGTAAACCAGTTATTTTTTCCTCGTACAATTTATTTTATTCAAGTCACTATATGCTACTACTTTACAATATTTGAAAAAAAGTCCATGTCAATTACTGTACGTAATCCTACTGTATGTACAATGCATGTTGCATTTATTTATATTATACCTTATATTTTCCACTCATAATCTTTTAAAATTCAAAAAGTGATAATTTTAATACGCATTTATTATAGATATCGGTTCAAGCAGTAAAAAGAAGACTGAACTTGGAAGTAGGACCAAGTCAATCGACGTTTAAAACTCCAAAAGGCAAACGTAGAAGATCAGGTTCAAGTTCTCTCACAAGTCATACTCCTACAAAAAGTGAGTAATAATATTAATAAAGCAACAATCCCTAAGAAAAGTACATATAATGCTCAGAAATTGTATATAGCATTTTCGTCCTGTGAAAAAGTTAAAAATTTTTATTTTTTAATAAAAATATATTTCTCTTAGAATTCCTTAAACTACTCATATGCAGACAACCACACACATATTTGTTAACTTTTGGAATAAAATAAAAAACTATATAATCTTCGTTCATTTGCTTTTTTATGGAATTAAATTTTACATTATAATACATAACTCTCAATACTAAATTCACATGTCAAGCCGTTTCTCAATTCGGCTCCGAAATTTCGTGCATGCATAACATTATACAATAAGTTGTGTTTTTTTTTCACTTTCCTTCGATATTTTTAGATAATTATCATTGTTAATGAATTTTATATGATTACATATTAGTTTAAGTGATTAATTATTTAATTCTTTTTATTTATTGGTATCTCTTATTTCCTATTACGATATGTAAAGTATAAATATACTTTGCATACGTAAATAAAAATATGTTTAGTTCTATTCAGTACATTTGACAAGTAATGGATGTATCATTAAATTTTACGTTTAATTGCAGGTAAATCTTTAGAAAGAACACGGTACGATACATCATTAAGTTTACTTACCAAAAAATTTATAAACCTAGTGGAGGATAGTAATGATGGCGTAGTAGACTTAAATGTGGCTTCGGAAAGGTTAGAGGTTCAAAAGCGTCGTATATATGATATAACGAACGTTTTGGAAGGAATTGGTATACTTGAAAAAAAGAGTAAAAACAACATTCAGTGGAAGTGAGTTGACACTTATATTTCACCTAATATCTATAAATGCAGGACTAAGCGCATGCTTTTTGTCTAATTAGGGGCGGTTGCCTTCCGAGCAATCAAAGTGATATAATAGATTTGCGAAGAGAAGTAGCAGATTTGGAAGCGAAAGAAAATGCCTTAGACAGGCTGATTCATGGAGCCCAAAAAGAGCTTAACGAGTTCACAACTGATAGAACATACGCTTACGTGACGTATCACGACTTGCGCTCGGTAACATCGTACAAAGACCAGTCCATAATGGCTGTTAAAGCGCCACCCGAAGCTACTCTACACGTTCCTCAACCAATTAATAATTTCGGTCAGCCTAAGGTCCGTATATACTTTTACTATTCAGCATACTCTCTTCAATTACATTCAACGATTATTAAATGAATCATCTAAGCGATTAGTACATCTAACTAATGATTCCACAATTCTTCTGTTAACGATTAGTGTTTTAAACGAACAAATTAGTATTTAAATACACCGATAAATTTACTGGACTTTTAAATTATAAAAAATTTTCTCTTAATAGGTATTATTAATACATTAATTTCGAATCTTAATTGTACCACAAATATTTAAGCGTACCAATGCGGTATCATAAAATTAAATCGTATAATTTGATAATATAGAGCTGCATATATATATATACTGTTACTTCTTTCTGTCCTAACCGCTTATCGACTATTCTAGCTTCAAATACATATGAGGTCAACTCATGGCGAAATAGAAGTGTTCCTGTGTCCGGATGATCCAGGAACAAAGGCACTATTACCTTCAGGCTATACAGCAACGACAACTACGAAGACGACGACGACGACGTCGCCGCCATCTCCTGTATCGAAGGCCTTAGCTTCATCGTCTGTACCCTCGGAATACCTAATACATAACTCTGGCGACGTGAAAGTGGAACCAATACCTACAACAGAAGATTGCTTATCATCCGAACAAACTATGCTTTCAGCACTTTCATCAGCGGGAATGAGAGATGCACTTCTTTGTGAATCGGATGATTTTGGTCTCATGGGAGGAGGCAGACTTCAGTTACAGACAGAAGATCAACACTTGCCTGCAGGTAATAAAATATTTCTATTTTTTTAAGTTTTTCTTTGTCAAGTGATTTATTTTGCTTATCTGAAAACAACAAGTTGATTTACTGCACTTGTCACTTTTAAGTTTTAACTTTTTCACGTAAAACTAAGGATAACAATATTTGGCTTTTTATCTCAAAATTATTTTTGCATTAACAATTGAACAGTGCCACATTAAAAAAAGTTTATTTTCATTATCTCCAAAGCTTTAATACTTGAACTTGCGTCATTAAATATTAATTACACATTAAAGTAAAATATTTAAAATTGTAGAATATTATTTCTGGGGTATGGATTTATACTTTATATACATGAATAATCAAATTAGCCACTCCCTGTCGGAGCTCTGACTGTGACTTGTGTTGCTATTATTATTCACATCACAGGCAGAGTTCTAGTTAGGTAATGGTTTGTAGCAACAAGATGCATCTTCAGTAACAAGTGCTCTATAGTATTATAAGAAATATAATTAAAACTTTATGTAACCATTTTTAATAAGTTATTGTAATTTCAATAGCTTCAAGACTATTAATTTATTATTATTATTATATCGAAAAAAAACTTTAATTTCGTAATTTTAGGATATGTAGATATTTAAAACCGTCTTCTGTTCATTTGTTTCAGACTTGAGTATACTCGACTTTGGAGAGTCGTTACTTTCACTGGAACCACCACTTTCTGAAAGCGACTATTCATTTTCATTGGGTACAGAGGAAGGCCTCTCGGATCTCTTTGATTTACGATTTTAATTCATTGATATTGCTGAGACAATATTTGCACCGAATTTTAATTAAGTTGGGTTCGTCGTCATGGAAGCTTTTTCACTTGCCATGAAACGTAACTTTGTACTTAGTTGTACCTGTCTTCAAGACTCAACAGATTCATTGTCGTTAATCTGTTTTTTTTCTCAGTTTCTTTGAACATCAAGAAAAGCACTCAATATTACAATCAATTAATTTCTCTAAAGTTACATAAAAAGCAGCAAAATGTCAAAGTACACATATCACACGTTGGTAGTACAATGTACAAGTTTCTGGATTAATTTAGTTCGCCATCATGGGAATTAAGTTATTAAATAATTGTGGGACTAATAGCAAGCCTTTGTAATACAGCAAATGACGCCAAGGGCTATTTTCGTGCAATTTAGATTTGTGTATAATAGTGAGATTGAAAGTTGCTTATGTGTCAGAAAAAGTACCAGCATGAAGGAATGCAGAAAGAGAGACTGTTAGAATATATTGTTCTAGATTATACACTATTCTTTTTTTACGTGGATCAAGAGTTTGTAAAGCATCTTAGATCTGAATTTGTAATATATTATTTTGTTTAATGTTCGCGCCTAAGTTCATAGTACGGACTAATTGATCTAAGACTTTGTAATTTAAATCAAACCTTGCAGAACCGTATGAAAAAGCTATGCTCTAAAGTATCAATGGTCTCTAGTTTCCTTTTCTTAGTGTGTACGCATGTAACCTGTGCACGTATGCGTGTATGTTAATGAATGAGAGGTGTGTATACATATGAATGTTTGTATGTGTGCATGAGTAAATGATTGATTAAAAAATAATAATAATAATAAGTCAATCGTATTGAATTAGCCTTTATTACATTTTTGTATAATTATTTTTTTGTGGTTCGTTTTGTACCCATGTACCTTGTTTAGCACACACGGCTCAATAATACATAAAAGTACCTTAATTACATTGACTGACTATTATCCAACATTAATGTTCAAAACTTATCATATGTTTGGAGGAAGATTCCGAGTGTTGTCACTGAAAATGAAGTGAAATAACATAGACCCTTTAAATATATCGTCAAGTATAAACGCATATTGAATATTGTAACGATTGTCTAAGATTTATTCAAGATACAATCTCATACTGAACCTGATTAAGGGGTTTCAATAAGGAAATTATTATTCTATTAAATCTTTACACATTAATTTATACTGAAGTCTTGATAACATGTAACAAAAACGGTCATTTTAATCTGTTTTAATAATTATAATGATAATAATTTGATATGATTTTGAATAAAAATGGCTAATAATACTTTTATACAAATTTCTTAAATCTCAGTGAAACTTATTACGCATGTATAAAATTAATTAATTGCATTAATAACATATATGTTCTTATCTATGTGTATGTTTTTGGATCTTACAATACAGTAGATCCAGAGCATTTTCTTTAGAAACCCCTTGAGGATGTACTCTAATGTACAAATTACTGAACATCCGAAGCCATAGTGCCTATATTATAATGATCACAATTTTCTGCAATTGTAAATACTTTGTATACCTACGTATGTATAATTGTAAGGACGTAACGGTACCAGCAAGCAAGAAAGATACTACTGTTAATTCAGTACGCTTAACATTAATTGTATCAAATGATTAGTTATTTTTAATTATCAACCTTATTATTGCTATTAATATCATTATTATTATTATTATTATTATTATTATTATTATTATTATTATTAATATTAATGATGATTATTAAATCATTAAAAGAGAGAATGTTAGTTTATGTAGTTACTTATAATATCTATTCACTTGAAGAGATCTTCATTTTTGATCAATCTATGCTATTTTAAAAATTCTTTTGAAAAGTAACGATTGATGTGTTCAAAATAAAACATTAAATGATGCCTGTTGAAAAGTTCTTATTCAAAAATGTTGATCAAGCTTGTAAAAAATTACATACCTATTAAATCAGAAAGTAGAACTTTGTGCAAATAAATAAAACTAAATTTTTAAATATTCAAATTTTGTGAAGTGAATATCATTTAAATAATGTTTAAAGAAAAATGTTAATTATGACAATTAATTTTTTAAAGATACATTCAAAACAATATCATAGTTAGGTTTGAGCATCAAATCAAAAATCATATTTTACCTAAACTAGTTTTGTTAATTTGCACAAAGCTTATACTCACATGAATCATATGTTGTCAGCGAAGATAGAATTACATGTATTTGTAATTCTATAGATTTCCTTATATTTTTTTTTTATTTTTTTTTCCTTTTTCTTTTTAATAAATCGAAAAAGAGCGCGTATCACTATATTTTCCATTATAATGAATTTGTATATTTTGTAATCGATATTACACAATCGCGCCATCGACACATACTCGTTTTTTTATTTAACAACGAAAAAAGAAGCCTATATGTCCTACAATTGTTTTTAACAATGCCGATAAATCGGTAATGCAAAGTATCTGAACAGACGGCGGCGTTTCCGTCTAACACTTTTTATAGATCCTTTTTTAATCTACAAGAATCCTCAGGCTAGTTTCGCTACCAAAGACATCATTGAAATTTGCAATTTTGCCGACGCTGTGATTAAAACACAATTATTCTTGTTAAGACCTCTCACTTCATTGAACATCATTTGTTTGATTTATTTTATTTTATTTTTATTTTTGTAAATTTATCCTTGCGAGAGTTATAGGTGCTTTAAATGAAATTTCTAGTAGCGGAACTAGTGATAAAGAGTGAAGATTAGTGTAAACTATTAAGGATCAGAATATTGCGAATATTAATTGTTAAATTTTGAAAAAAAATGAACTTATAGAAAGAAGCCATTTTTTTCGTTGGTTACGCGCATCTTCTCCTAATTCGACGTACTCAATTTTCAGAAATAAGCTTCGATTGTGTAAGAAATTTTGAACTATTGCAATGGCATGATTAATTCGTGCAGCTCTGTAAATGAATTGAAAAAAACTAAGAGTACCAGGTTAAGAACTATGAAATACAACCTTGTGTAACGGGATAAAAACAGACCTTATCATTTTTTTTCTTTAAAATCATATTCCCAAAATTACAATTTTTAAAACTAATAGTTTTAATCATAGCAGTAAAGTCAATTAACGCGGAAGTAAAATACTGTGCTTGTTACTTTTAACGAATATATTAATTTAAGTTCTCAATATAATATTTCGGAATCAAATTCTATACTTGTTAATTGCATTTTAGACGTGTAAAATATTTTGTATAATAAATTTAGGATTGTGGTTAAGTTACATTAAATGATGCCAAAACTGAAGTATACTGAATAATAATTGAATATGCAAAAAGTATAGAATCGTTTTAAAATTTCATCTTTAATTGGTTGTTTTTATTATTATTATTTAACTTCTGGGTATTGGCAAATACTTAATGCAGAACAAAAGAGACAGATAATCGACATTGTTGACAACTTCGAGAAAAAGAGATCTGGCGTCGATTTAAAATCTATCAATTGTCAATTGTCAACATGTTTGAATTATTTTGACATACGCTTCTATTGTTTTAAAAATTTATCATATAATGTATTTTTAATATGTGTTTTACAAATTAATATGGATGTAGACGAACTTTTTAACTTTTCATTTATTCATGTTTCATATTTATTTTTTATTTCGAACTATCCAATAATTTTATTAGTGAATAAACAAGAGTAAATGAGTACTAGAAAGGTGCCCTTTGTAGACTAATGAAGCTTATAGTTTTATAATTCTATTTTTTAATTAAATTGTTTAATTACGCTTTTAATAGTGTGTACCCTTGGAAAGTTTGGTTGAGGTATGTGATGGGATAACAGAAATTAACGACGTGATATTTAGTATAATAGACTGCCTTATTTTAGCAACGCTTTGTCTCTGTTTGAAAATAAACTTTATAATAAAATGACTGTCAATTTCAACCAAGAAAATAGTATATTGCCTTTTACTGCTTAAATGAAAAATTACCTTTTTAGCCAATCAATAAGCAGGTACGTATTTATCTAAAGCTTTATTATTACATTTGTTCTTTAATTTATTAACTTTAAGTTAATAATAAATTCTTTAATTTATATAATTAAATTAGCCGACTATCTTCAATGTAAAGCGCTAGTGATCTAAATTCTTCCAAGCACTAAATAAAAAGACCACTCCTGTGAGAAAAGTACTTTCAGAGCATCATAAATACACCGATAATATTAAATAGTAAAAAAAAATGAATCTTATGGAATCACTTTAATCCGATTGGAAGCGACTCCAACCCGAGGAGCGTAAGAGAATGAAAGAAAATAATTTGTTTACAAGTGTAAATTGCCGAGTAAGAGAAGCTGAATATGACCTTCGCCGTTTATCTAACCGACGTTTCGACCAGTACTTTCTACCCGAACGGGAACATTTTTAATATTGGAGAGAAGATCGAGTAGGAGAGGCCGGGAAGGGAAAATCAGTTCGAGAACCAAACAATGCGACGAACAAAGGAGGACTCGGGTTTCCGTGTGCGTCAAAGGCGAATAAGGGTTAACTGACACGTATGCGCGCTTCGGAGGAGGAAAAAAAGGAAAAGCGCGGTCGCGAAAAACAAAGTAAGTCCAAATCCTAGGGTCGAGTCTCATTAAGAGTCTAACCCTACTTTTAAATCGCGTCCACGACTAGTAGTCTCGTCAGCTCGTAATTATTGCGTGCAAGCCGTATCTAGGGATTTCCGAGCGGCCGGCATCGCAGCCCTTTAAACGTCGACCGGCCACTTGGTCCCGAGGTCGGCCCGGACGCGTCCCGCTTAAGCTCCCGTTAAGAGGCTTCCTCGGTTGGGGATCGAGTGGGCGCGTAGTCGCGTGGGTGTTAGGATCCTCGGGGGCCGCAGGTGAAACGTGAAACGCGGGGCCCAGTGCCGTATTAATCGTCGGTATCCCACGCCGCTGCTCCTCCGCTCGGCGTTTCCCCGTATTTTCGCCGTGGTTGGCGCGCACGCAAGCGCACAAACTCGCTCGGCGGAGGCGCAGCCGCGCGAGAGGGACGGCGAAATCGCGCGCGCGATCCCCCCATGGGTGCAGCGGGAGTCCAGCTAGGAGAATAAAGACGAGGCGCACACGCGCCTAAATGCAGCGGCGCTCGCCGACGGGGGCATGAGCCAAAGTCCACCCCTCGCCCGCTCCAGCCCCTCGGGCCTCGGCACCCGGCCAACGGCCGCCGCGAGAGGGTGAGAAGAAGACGGCGAGGGAGGGAGGGAGAGAGAGAGAGAGAGAGACGGAATCGCAGGCCGACGGCGGGGCCGTAAGGCGGGCGAGCAAAGGGCCGCGAAGGCCTGAGCTAAACGTCCGGTAGGCGGTCTGCGGCAGGGAGGTTAAGCGGGAAAGGGAGCGAGCGAGCAGGAAGGCGTCGTCATGCGTAGTCGAGCGGCTACTGTGCTGAACTGAGCGGCCCGTGCTCTTGAGCTCGTGTGGCCGTGGTCGTGCTGCTGGCGCTGGCGGTGGTGATGGTGGTGGTGGTGTGTCGCGCTGCTGGTGCTGCTGGTGCTGCTGCTGCTGCTGCTGCTGCTCGGCGACTGTGTGCTGCCCGTGTGCGACTGTGCGCCGCCGACGGAGAGTTGCGAGGAGGTTGGGACTTTGGGAGAGCCGCGACGAGGAGAGTAGCGGAGAGCGCAGGGCCGCCCCTGTGCCTGTGCGCGCGAGTGTGTGCGCGTGCCCCATAGGTCTACGATCCGCGGCCGGTTTCTCTCGCCCCGAGGAGAGATAACCTAAGCGAAAAGCGGAACCCTACGTGTACGTCGAGATTCGGCGCGCGCGCGCCTGCCTTCCCGCAGCCTGGAGCTGAGAGAGCTGCGACACGGGGAAGAAGTGAGTCGGTGGCCCCCTCGACAAGGAGCGAGGTAGACCGAGGGAGAGCGAGAGCGATAAAAAAAAAGGAGAAGGAGCGAGGGAGAGAGCGCGAGGCAGAGAGGGAAACGGACGGACAGAGAGAAAGAGAGAGAGAGAGAGAGAGAGAGAGAGAGAGAGAGAGTGAGACTTACGGACGAGGCGAGGAAGAAAAGAGACGGTGAGAAAAAGAGAGAGAGAGAGAGCGAGCGAGCGAGAGAGAGAGAGAGAGAGAGAGAGAGAGAGAGAGAGAGAGAGAAAGGTGCCTTCCTCGAATATCGGCCGCTGCCCGAGTACCTAGCGACGGTTTCAGCCGCCCAGACACCACCGCTGATAATCCGCCCTGGCCCGCTGTAATCCCGAGTACCACCAAACAGGATGAAGTGGCTAGGCGCGAGTAGTGCCGGAGCTGGAGGCGAACCGGCGCCCCCCATGCAGCTTCATCATCCATCCGCTAATGGTCATCTAGCCGTGGTGAGTCGGCGAGCGTCCATACCGAGGCTTACGCTTATAAATTACCTTTTACAACCCTCTGATCCATTTCCTATCCGAAATACCTTCACTTTTACGCCTTTTCGCCAATTACCTTGGCTTGGCCCTTGCATACCAGATTTGGCTGTCTTGGATACTATGCTATTGTACAGCGGAGCTGGAATTAAACTGTCATAAGACATTCCTTACTAGGCTTAGACCATTCTAAGTTGCATTCAATTTCTTGTGCTCGGTATCCACAATTATAGGCACAAATGGTGCAACTTCTTCACGTTAATCCTTGGCTCTTGCTTCTCTGCGTATCATTTATACAAAATACTGCTTTGATCGAGTCGTTGTGACAAATTACTTCATGATTGTACTTGTTTTCTCATCATTACCCATTCTGCTTACTAAAAATAATGTACATTAATATTGATTCTACTTAATGATGCACTTCAAATTTTATTGCCCCTTTTATTATCAAGTTTTCTTGGCGAATTAAGAGTTGCAGACTTAACCTTATTTCTAATTAACTTAATCGATAAATATTTCTGTTCAGGATACTGAAACTTGTGGCCAAGTTATGGCTGGTGGTGACACTGTACGTTTACCACCGGGACAAACACATCCAATTGGTGTAAATCGAGTTCAAGATGAACAAATGGTTGGTTATGTATTTCAACGACCAACTGATCAAGATTTTGGCGTACAAACATCTGCATTTCAAACTAAACAAACACCAAGAACTTGGGCTTTAGCAGATGATGGAATTATAGATAATGTTAGTAAATTGCGTAAAAAGTTTTTGAAAATTTTCCTACTATTTAATAATGTGTAAATTGGATTATTACATTTTTTTATTAAATTTATTATAGAATCAAGAAAAATGGAAATATCCTCTCAATAAACTTGGAGTGCCTCAACAAAGCCAACCTCAACAACTTGGACTTCAAACAATGAACAATGTACACATGCCGTATGAAATTCATCCTATGCAATTAAAAGTATTTATGGTTAATTATTGAAACCTAATAATTTTTAATTCGATCAGCAATAACTAATAAACCTAAAATTTTAGAGTGGCACCCCTGGAACTGAGCATTTGGTTTATTTAAATAATCAAATGACTGCACAGCAACAAGTAGCATTGTTTCATCACCAACAGCAACAACAGCAACAACAGCAGCAGCAACAGCAACAACAATTTAGAAATGGACAGGTTAGTGATGAATTTTTATATATATTAATGACAAACAGAATAAATATAAATATTTCCGTTAACTAAAAATATTCCAATAACTATTATTTCAATTTTACATAAGTTTATTCCCAATTTTATAATTTTCAATAAGACCCATGATTATCAAGAGTAATAAAATGATAATTAAAAAGTATTTAAAAGTCATTATTTGGTTTGTTGGATTATATTTTTTTAATTAACGACTTTTAGAAAAGAACACTTTTTTTAGATCGACAATATTTATTATTTCATAAATGTGTGCTATTTTAGTATTATACATTTCATATTTATGTACAATATTAAAAACATTGTCTTTCAACTGATTTATTTAAATGACAATAAATAAAACAGATTATAATAATTAGTAATTCTGGCAGTTATCCCAATCATTTTATAATTAGACTTCACATATTAAAAAATATAATAAAATTGTTTAAATAGTGTGAATTCCATTATTTACATTAACAATATTATGTTATTAAATTAAAAAATAAAAAATTAGTTTAATTCATTTAAAATTTTGTAAGAAATTTTTATCAATAAATATTGAATATCTATATTACATCGTAGAAACATTTTCATTTTTGAGATTTTATAGATTCTTAAAATGCTAATGTGTACTTGATTTTGTTAGAAGTTTTTTTCAAATTAGAAAATATAACGTGTAATTACGTACACATATTTATCATAAAGTATTTTTTATTTAAAAAAAAATTACTTCTTAATATTAAATACAAATATCCTAAACTTTAAATCTAACATTTGCTGAATGAAATGAATTTAATTGTATAAAAGCTTACATTGTAATGAATTTTTCTTTGTTGAAACTTATAAAACAATATTGTATAGAAATGAAACATTAATACCGAATCCTTAAATTAATATGTCTGACATTAACTAAATAAAACGGTGCACATTCAATCCATTTATGGATGAATGAAATTTTAGAATTTTTATTTGATTTGAAGAAAAATAGAATAATACATAGTTATTTATTACAAAATGTCAGTTTTAACTTCGTTTAATGTATTTAATTAAAAATTATTTTGATAAGTATTTATACATTTATAATTTTTTTTCAATTATTTTTTGTAATATGTTTCATTACATAATTATGCGATCTCAAATCAAATAATGAAATGCATTTAATTTAAGCAATTTAAGTACTAAATTTAAAATTTTATACATTGGAAAATAATTCATAAGTTTTAATATTAGAAATGAGCTCCTATAGTATTTCTAGTTACACGAATAATCCAAAAATAATTCAAGTTCTCTGAAAGATTACTTAATTATTTATGCAAAGAAATTAGATGTGCTAATTATTTATTCATATGCATTAAATTTATATTATATATATTATTATAAAATGTGACTAACCTATAGGTAGTATATAGACTTTAATTATTTTGTTTGTCTTTTTTCATCGATCTTCAATTTTTGGCAAACAGATCTTGAATAATCAAGTCTTATACTTAAAAAGAAATAAAAATCCCAAACAGTGAATAAATCTTATTTAATTATTTGTTGGTGAATGGTTTTTGCAACGATAATATGAAATATGTTAATACATGAATGTAGACAAAATAATATGTACATTATATGTAATTAACTTTTCAAAAATGTCTTAAGTAATACATCTCCAAATAGCATATATTAAATTTTGGACTTGTAACGAACAAATTATAATCAATTAGATGTAAATTTAATAAAAGAGAGCAGTAACCTGATCAAGTAAGATGAGAGTTAAGTGTTTAACTTCTGTGTTTATTGATTTTCCGCATCTTTGCAGATAAATTTATATATTTATGTGTATATATATATTTATATACGCAAACATATTGCCTTAAATGGCTAGGAAAATATTAAGGAATGAAATGAGTAATTAATCTTTCATCAAAAAGACATTGAATTCAGGGATAGGCTAGTAAGATAATTTGGCTGAAGGAGCGCGTTAATTATTGAGCTCAGTGGAAAGTGCGAGCCGGCGAGTGTTTTGTAACGGAAGCAAACAGCGAAGGGATAATTTGCCGGGTAGGGGGCACGGGTAGGGTGGGCAAGAAAAGCAAAAAAGTGAGAATGCTGGACAGGAAAAGCGGGGCGAATACGATCGGGGCGCGAGCTCGGAGCCAAAGGTAGGACTAGGTGTGGGCAGCTCTCGAACCAAGTGCGTACGACGGCGTGGACTGGGCAGGGCAGGGGGCTACGACCACTCTCCCTCCTCGGTCTCGACACTCTGGTGCTCCTCCGGACGACCGAGTAAGGGAGATGGGACGAGAGTCAGGGCGAGGCGCCACTGTCGCGCGTCGTTCTTTGTTTCGGCGTGAGAGACAGTCTCCATCGCGGTTTGCAGACGGAGTAGCGGAGAGGAGCAGAGCCCGAGAGGCCGGCTAACGTGATATTTACTGCCGAGCGTGCGTGTCTCTCTCTCTCTCTCTCTCTCTCTCGTCCCCCACCTCGCTCTTTCTAGTTACTTTACTCTACCCCGGGCCACGCCGCCTCTCTCTCTCGATCGTTCTACATCTCTATGCCTCCTCTATGCGTGTTGCGTGCGCTCGCGGCATAACGTGCACGTGCACCCTCCACGGGAACGAATCCAAGGTGCGCGCTGAAACCTTGGTAGGAGGCAATCGAGAGACGAGTGTGACTTTGGCCGAGCGCAACAACACTCCGTAACTTTGTACATATAGACCGGAGTGGTACGCACGCACGCACGCACGCACGTACGTACGTACGAAACCGTGCACGCATACACAAACAAACAAACAAACAAGCAGCAGCAGCAGCAGCAGCAGCACAGACCAAGTAATCGCCTCAGCCGATCGACGTCTTTTTCTCGGTCCTTTTGTTTTTCTCTCCCATTCTCGAAAAGAGAGAGGCATCGTCTCTCGGTCTCGCTTTGCCTCGCTCGGTCTCTGCTTTATTAGCCCCGCGCCGCACCCCGCCTTGGCCGTCAGCATTACCGCCACGGCCACCACCACCGCCACACCAGAGCTACCACCGTCGCTCGCTGTCCCCCCGTGGTACGCGAGGAAGGGAGAGGACGAGTGGGATACGGGACGATTCACGAGTGCCGCCAACGGCCAGATCGAGAAAGTGAGATTGTAGCGTGGAGTAGCGCTGCTCGCCCTTACGGAGGATGCTCAAGAGGTACGACGGTAATCCTAAGATAGCGAGGAGCCGGCAGTGAAGTGCCGCGGAAGAGCTGCAGGCAAGAGGAAGGTGCAAAAGAGCCTCGAGAGCGAAAAAAGAGTCGCGTATGTACGGCGTGCCGCCGCTGTTGCTGCTGCCGCTGCCGCCGCCGCCGCCGCCGCCGCCGCCGAGTGGAGGAGAGGAAGGCGAGGGAGAATAGAGTCGGAAGACGGAAGTGTCGGTGTCGCGTTAGTCTGGTGGTGCGCGCGCGTGAGTGCGAGTGCGTAAGCGTGCCGTGTTTGTGTGCGCGTGTGACCGCAGTGTCCCACCCCCGTCCCCCAGAGAGACATCCCCGTGGGCGAGCGGCCGAGGAGCCGAGTGAAAGAGAGTTCGACCGGACCGACCACCCACTCGCCCAGCGGAGCACGTCGGCGCCGGAGTGGGGCTGGAGGAGAGCCCCGAGCGCGTCGAGTCGCCGACAGCCAGAACGGCTGCGAAGTTAAAGACTCGGGAATAACCTCTAAAAGTTACACACTGACAGACGTGGTGGAGGCGCTGCTCGGAGGATCCGGAGTTTTTCGCGCATGCCGCGCCAGCGGTGAGCTGGAAGGGGATCGGCGACGACGACGACGACGGTGGCGGTGGCGGCGGCGACGACGACAAGAGAGCCAAAGAGCAAGAGACAGCGGGAGAGCCGAGGAGAGTCTGAGAGCCGAGGAGCAAGCGAGAAAGTGCGTGCGAGCGAGAGGAGTGTTGCGGTGGCAGCAGCGGCACACGAATAAGACGAAAAGCGTGCGGAAGCGGGCGCAGAGGAGAGAGATAGGATAGATCGCTCCGTCGACTGGAGCGAGAAGATCCGAGGAGGAAACAAAGTACGCGCGTCGAGGCGACCGGGAGTGGGCAGTGCGGAGAACCAGGGCCGAGCACCACGACTAGGGCGCCCCTGCGCTCCTCGTCTCTCTCTCCCTCTTGTTTTTTTCAACGAGCTCTCGCTCTCCATTGGGCTCCGTCGCTCGCGATAACGATTTTTCCGCGGCCGAAGAGTGCCTGGTGGATTATCACGGTGCCGCAGCCGCTTACCTCGCATGTTTTGTTGCCGCCTGTTGTCGCGCTGCTCGATAGGTTCGCGAGCCTGAGGCTCGTCCTCGAGAGTGCCCAAGTGCCTGGAGAGTGTTGTGATAAAGGCGCGAGAGGCGGAGGAAAAGGCGGTGGTGGTGGCGGAAGAGGAGGAGGAGGAGGAGGAGGCGGAAGTGACAGAGAAGGCGGCTTCGGCGGCGTCGGAGGAGGAGGAGGAGGAAGAAGATCGAGCCCATCGATCGATCACAGTGATTGTTGTTACGAGATTGTGGGCCGGGCGGTGTGGAACCCAAGAGGGGAGTCGAGAAGGATTTATCCCGTGAATCGTGGTGTCGTCGCGACTGATCGCAGTCGGGACGGCCAAGGGCGGTACGAGGGTGAATTTCGAAGAGGTGACGCGGTTGGAGAGAGCATTGGAGACGGTGGAGAGTTACACAGGCGGCTGGATGAAGCCGCCGGGGGACCTTTTTCTCTATTGCGACATGAAAGACCTGGGAGCTGACATGGTACTTACTCGTCAATTTTCTTTTTCATTCACCATTTATTTACATTACGACCCGACCCGCTGCTCCCCTTTACGACGCCCTCCGCCTAGCCATAAACACACCAGCGGCACCACTAAAAGCGAGCCACGCCGCTCCCGGTTATTAAGCTCACCTCGATCCACTTTGACTTTCAATTAATTTTTAACGCTATCTTACGACTCTCGTCGATATTTTTTAGCCCGATTGCCGAGACCCCTGCTCTGTCCTGTCCTTACGGGTTCTCGGCATCGAGACGCCCGGACTCTTATGATCCACTCCCTTCTCTTGGAAACTGGATTTCTTTATACTCCTACGACCGGCTGTTATCTTTCCGCGATCCTCTCTCGACTTGCCCCATTTGCAATTCCGTGCCTTTATTAGGAAATACTTAAATATACACCGCACAATTTATGCGCAACTATGCTTTTTCAACTGTGCTTGCGTGCGTGCGTGCGTGCGTGCGTGCGTGCGTGGGTGCGTGGGTGCACGTGCACACGCGCTCGCTTGAAATTGACGTTGTGTACATGTGGAGTCCCTTCGTGAAAATTTGCAAACTATTTAAAATAGTAAAGAGTTCTAACTCAGTTATTAGAGCATGTTTGTTTTTTTAATATTAAATGTTTTTCTAATATACCGAGGTTACATAAAAAATGTTAGTTTCGCGTCATACACTATTACAACTTTCGGCTTTTCACATATTGCTTTCTCTTCGTGCCGGTATGATTTTTCCCCGTCCTTCTTCATTTCCAGGGCTTTGATGTTTATGCTTTCATCAATTGGATGCCTTGTAGTATTCCTGAAAAAGAATCATGACTTTTTATCAATTGTTTTTTAGCAACCGTTCATTATAAATATCTGCTCTGCACTTCACGTTTATCATACACATTGAACATATTATTAAATTAGCTTATTTTATTATATTTTATTTTATCTTACTTTGTTTTTTATTTTTGATCAAGTGCATACGATATGTCGCATTGTAAATCATCGACAGATAAGAACTAAAACAAATCTTTAAAAGTATGTCAATATTCAAGCATTGATTAATTAGTCAAGGAAAATTTGAAGCTTTAGTATCGCCTTTTTTTAGTTCTACTGACAGTTGAGTGTTATTACACAATGAAAAAAATTAAAAGGCGGCCATTTTGAGAAATTTACTTACGGCAAATATATGAGCAAATCATATTTATCAACATGCACCAAATATTTTTCTTCGTTACGTTCAAAATAATTTTCTTCCCCGCTAGATAATTCATTGTTATAATAATTTTAATAGAATTTGACACATTAAAATACATTCTAACGTAAATCTCAAATTGCCAGGAGAACAAAATAAAATCAAATATTCGAAAATAGTAATTGATGATAAATTTTCCGGCTTTAAAATATGTAAATAGATTTTGATAGAATTTAATTAATTCTATAACCAATTTTCAAAGTTTACCTTTTTTAATTTAAATTATTTTAATGCACAACTTTATTCATAATAAAAAAATTTTATAGGAATAGTAAATTTATCTTAAATAAGATATAAAAAAAAAACTATATAATATGTGTAAACAAAAGATGGAAAAATAGAACAATCTTTTACAAAATATTTTTAAAAAAGATGCGTCATTATTATGTTTGTTGTACTGTACATTTAAATTTTTATACATAGCCAGCCATTGTCGTTTACTTTTAAAGAGCAAGTATATCTGTTAAGATGTTTACAATTTTGTCTAAGAATACAATTTTTATTGGTTAGGTAGTATATGAATATTTCATTCAAGTACAATATTCTTGGCCTAACTTTAATGGAAAAAATTTCAAAATGTTTTTTTTTTCTTTCGGCAATCTTTTAGCATAAGCTGAGCGTCACGTTAGGAAAGAAAACTTTGAAAGATCTGTTCGCCCGTTACTTTCGTGAAATCGATTCATACGGAACGATAAATGTAAATTATCAAAAGTCAGTGGGACTTTGCAGAATTAATTTCATGTTTATTTTTAAGGCGCGCACATAAAAATGTGACGATTCTGTCGCGCGCATTAAAATTCAATTGGACTATTCGACGTCTGGATGTAATCTCAAATTTATATTTTTCCGTTCTATCTATCTTATCAACTTTCTCGCTCGCGGGGGTTCTTTTGCAAAGTCGTTGCAAAAAATGCGATGACGTCGTGAGACCGCTGGCTCCAAATCTCCGTGATGGGAATTTACTTATCGTTGTATATCAATGTGCTTGCGTGTGTGCGCGCGTGCTTGCGAGTCGTGAGAGTGCGCGTACAGGTGTGTTTGCATGCGTGCGCCATGCGTGGCTGGTACGTATCACGCACAAAGCCGAGCCTGACAAAGCTCGCCGGTGAGCGCGAGCGCTTTTCTTCTTCGATCCCGTTTCTCGGAGGTTTCTTCATTTTTTCTTTTTTTGTATGTACACGTATTCGGACTCGACTCTTTTTTATATGCACGTTCCCAACTCCTTATTCGGGTACCAAAACCTCTCGCTGATGCCGAAACTGCTCCAATACGAATAAGGTTTGATTATTTTTGGTAATTAATAAAAATGTACTTTCACACCGTTGAGCACCAGATTATTATAAATTTAATTTCATTAAATTATTAAAAACTTGCGAGGAAATTTTATAAAAATCTTATGCTATATATTTGGCTGATTTAATAATATTTGCACTGTAAAAGGTCATTTTTTAATTTGTAATGGCCTTCAATGCTTTGAAGAAAACGTTCGAGCCCCACTTTTTTAAAATACTTAATGCTTCATATTACCTTACACATGCCTAGTTGGTTAATTATAAGAGATATTTTGATTAATCAAATTTTTTTTAATATAATTATTTAATTAAAGTTATTTTAGTTTCAATAGTAATTGAATTCATAACAATTTATGTTTTGCTATTTTTTGTAACACTAAACATACGGGAACTCTCATGCAATGTAATTTAAATACTTTTAGATTGATGAGACATCAACATTGGAAGAAATAGCGATCCATAAAATTATGTTTTATAAAGAGGATTAAACTTTTTTTAAATAATATTTGAATTTCTAGCCGAGAGTTATTTTTATATACATATTTTGAAAATAAAAATAATGTACAGAAGTAGTGTTTAGTTTATTCATAAATTGAAATAGTTTTCTATTAGTATGGCTTTGGATGAGCAATGGTTAACCAGTTAATCAGTTAGCTCGGACTGCATAATCATTAGTTACTGCGCAACAACCTGTCCTCCCTCCCCAACAACTCATGTACACACCGTATATTTCAACTAGAAGTTTCTTCCACATTTGTGTGTTTGATTTTTTGAATTATAACTTTTCGTATGTACGTTTAATAGAAGCATTCGATTGTTTTTCGCGATATGTGAGCGTTTCATGTTTTATGTTATTGATTCGAATTTATCTATACATGGTTGCCATGTTTTCTATTTATTTACTTAATAGTGTCATAAGTTAATCTAATTGTTATTTGGAAGGTGATCCTACCATGCAGTAGATTTAGTAATGTTGTTCAAAAGAGTTTTTTCATTTGCTCAATGCGAAACGTTTTTTACATCCTCAACAGTTTGTTCTTGCGAAATTAATGAATTTGGTATCTCTAGGTGAAGTTGAATTAATAGTCAGATAAAAAGGCTGAAATCTTTAATTTTCAAAATATATTGTTAGGATTAGAATTATATATAATAATCGACATGTATTGTATTTTGATTATTACTTTTGCTCATCTTCAAATGGTGTACAAAACAGAATTTTCAGTTTTAATAGTTGTCCTAATAATAATATTTAAATTCATGTTAAATTCTTAATCATTATGTACCTAAATGTACCTTAATTTAGCAATTAAATCGTGATATTAAATTTCTAATCAATATATGCGTATAATAGCTTTGTAAATATAATTTTAAACCATCGATTAAAATTAAAAATAATGTTTTATTTTGAAACTTTATGAGAAATTAAATTTGTATTTACAGTGTATTATCTTATAGCGAGTTAATTTAATGAAAGTTTGTGACGTAAAAACCAGAGGTTTTTGAGGCTGTATCGTAATAAGATATACATTACTGAACTAATAAAAAATATAGTTTCGTTTAATGGAACTTTAACATATAATCTAATATGAGAATAAAGATATGTATCCCTCGATTCAAAATGTTTGCAAATAAAAATAATGCAATAAATATTAGAAAATTCGTAAAATTATTAAAAAAATATTTAACGACGGTATTTTTTTTTTATAAATCCATATTTTTAAATTAATGTCGGTTACAACATTGTGAGCATAGTTGATATTTTTTGCTTCTGATTTTGAATAAATTGCAAAAGTAGTTTGTTTTATACATACGTATATATAATGTCAACTAAAAATAACAAGTCAATAAAAATTTCTGAAACTTAAGAAAAGAAAAACTCCAAAGATTAAAAACGAGGAAATAATTCAAATAATATGCATTAATTACCATGATTTAGTTCACATTTGATTTTGCGCGCGTTGTATCTTATGACTATATCTCTAATTCCCCTATCCGTATAACACCAACGGAAATCCACAGACTCAAGGCAAAAGTAGAATCTAGAAAGCTCCGTGAGTTGATTACACCTAATTGTAAACATAGTCGTGTCTCATGTAAGGCTCGACCTCTGCATTACAGCCCTTTTTCTTATTTCAATTACGACAGTTTCGTTTCTTCGCTACCAGTGCGTTACTCACGAAGTTTTACTACTTTTAATCGCAAATATAAACACTTTTGTCGCTCATCAATTTTTACGTATTGTGAAGTCGTACTGGTGAATCTACAATTAGCATTGGTTTCATTTTTATATTTTTATTAATTTATTATTGAGCAACATATCGGCATCGGTGTGGCGATGAAGAAGTAAGAACGTCAATCCTGACATGACCCAAACCTCAGAGTAATTCTGTACGGTGGCTTATCAACTTTCCGGAATAAAGCAATTCCTTAACTGGTGGAATCTGCAGCTATACTGAGTTAAGAATAGTAAGCGACTACATACTGGTGAAAGCTCTTTTTAATCGTATCTGTAGTATTGGATATAGAATTTTTTATATAAGTACAAGAAATGTAAGTCCGTTAATTTTTATTGTTGTGTTTAATGTAATTATTCTTTCGACTACGTTATTTTATCAAAGCAGAATTCATTTGAGGTTAAAAGCAAATAGTTATCAATAGTATTGCTAGTCAGTTACAGAGGAAATAGTTGGCATGTTCGATATTTCATTCCATTATGCTACTATTTAAAAACATAATAATAACGCAAACAATTTATTATTGAAAATAGAGTTCAAACTAGTTTAAACGCTGTAACTGTGTAATTTGTAGAACTTTTGTTATATGATAACAGTGTGTAAATGCATCCATATACACGCGCGTGCGTAATTCCTTTACACATAAATTAAGATTTTTTTTATAGATTTGTAAGCTTAATTTAATGCTTAATAGTATTTTAATAACGTAATCAATTATGCAGTGAATAGTTGCTTTTTTATATAAGCCAACTCTTAATACATAAAAGATATAAAAAAATACATAATACGTATTATTAAAAAAGATATTTTATTTTCAATTTAGAATTCCACCAAATATCATATAATTTTTTTGTTTTTCGTTTTATTCTTAAGTTATTGCATTAAAAGATTTTGTTTTTATGGGTATACAGTTAGTACATACTAGACGTTTAGAACGAATGAGTTCTGAACTCTTCCATTTCATTCTCTTTTTTGTTTTGTTCACTCTCAGTAGCTTTATTTAGTAATTGGACGACTATCGGAAATAAAAAAAACTTGCGAAAGAGTTTTATACATCTATTGTCGCAGAGTCAATCATCTTTTCCTCATATATAGTTATCTATATGAATAGATTTGTTTTTGTCCATAGTTACGTAGTCTGTAGTTAGCAATTTAAAAAAAATATTGAATATATATCACTATAATACTGAATGAAGGTGTTCTTTTAATTTTTATTTAAATCTTTCGTACATCGATGCATGTGCGTTCATTTGTTTCCTGTGATTCTTCAATTACTAATCACAAGAAAACTAAATTACCCACTACTTATTTAATAAATTAATTGCATCGATAACGAAAATATGCCATACTATGTATATGCCTATCGATAGATATTAAAATTGCATCATTATAATTCGATAAAAAGATACATTTTTATTTTCACATACTGTTTTTAATATTCATTTAAATAAAAATCATTTAATGTTATATGATTAAAATTTTTTATATAAACAATATATAAAATATTATTGAATAGTGATTTTATGCTAATAATTAGTTTTACTTCTGTTGGAAATTCAATTTAAGAATTGAATTTTTTTAATTTAAGAAATCGTTTTTTATACAAACATTTTTAAATGTTTTAAAATTATGTTAATAAATTTTGTTTATTCAATATTTGAGTAGAATTTAATAATAGAAAAGTTATATTTGTCTATATAAATAAAATTTTAAGCTTTTTTATTTTAGACAAAGGAATGAGTTCTATCAAAACTTACAGAAAAAACATTTTAATTATATTTATACATTCGTCGCTTATTAAAGTATTATTATTGTTTTTAACATAAATCAAAATATTTTTAATCATTGTTTCCTGATAATATATATGTGCATATATTTAAAAACCCTTTATTAAATTTATAATACGTAGAAATACTTTATTCTGAAATGTGATATAAGAAACACTGAAAAGTCGTTATATAGTCGATTTTTCTAATATAATTAATATGGATATTAAACATTTTTTAATTTAAATTCTAGTAGCCAACATTAGAAAGTGATAAATATCAAATATATAATTAATTCAAAAACTAATCTTGGTGGATGATCCAGAATACCAATAATTTTTTAAATGCATTATACGCATTAAATTATTTTAATTTTTATTTAAAAGGGCATTTTTGAAATTTAAACAGAGTTGCTATTTTCGAATTTTTGAAACAATTATTTTTTTGAGTATATGACAAAAATCTTAGATTTATCTCTACTAAAACAAACATATTTTACAATATCATAATAATTTAATTTCTAAAGTATCTTTGATATTAACAGTAAATTAAAATAAAACAAAGTTCGAATAAATATAAAAGATGAACTGTATTTAATTATTTAGTAATAATAGCTAAAATAAAAAGGACTTTTCTTATCCGAAGCAATATTGCTTCAGTTTTCTCTTATATTTATATATTATCTTCTTCGATAATTTAGTAATTATTTCATTTGACACTATCGTTTTACATTGTCACATCTTAGGACTATTAATTATATTTTTATTCATGTGTAATATAACACAGACGTAATAAATGCATTGTATTACTAGAATAAATAAAAATATAATAAGTTTTCGCAGAAAAATGATTAAATATTTAATTTATTATACTTGACCTTTAAAGGAAAGTATACAACTTCAAATGCATAATATCAACATGATGACATTAAGCACATGTTGAGATCGCTATTTTTTTAAATGACGATATTGTTATTATTTTTTGTTATTAGATCTGACATATACTAACTGCAGAGATATAAGATATTCATCTGTTTTTGTGAATGTAGTTCACAATTTTGAAATATGTAATATTTTCAGAACCTTTTTACAGCTTGAGTCTATCAAGTTAAATTATTAAAAATTGCTACATACTTATTAATAATTAACTTTTTTTACATTTGCTAAAAAATGGAAATAGTAATTATTTAATGATTAATAAAATTATTTAAATATGTATTTATGATAATAAAAAATTGTTACATTTTTTTAAAAAAATAACAGATAGAATTTTATTTTACCCAAAAATAAATGAATTAGAAATACAAAAAATCAAAGAAAATGTGAAAATTAATTGACAATTATATAATAATAGAATTGCTAACCTTTTGATTTATATATAATGTTTTCATGTGTTATGCATTCATTATTAAACTCAGTGCATAAAATAATTTAATCATAAGTTGATTAGATTAATAGTAGATTAGTATTTAAATTTAATTTTTAAATACAGACAAGAAAACATGATTTCAGACACTATTATTTACAATGAAAATTTGCGCTTAATTTATAAAACAGATTATGATATGAATAATATGTGAAATATATATAATAATCTACATTGTTAGAAGAAAAGTAAAATTAAAGTTTTTAATTTTAATTTTTGATAATGAATCTTAGATGTGATGAAAATATTTTTTAAAAGTATATAGTCAAGATATGCAATTTATTAATTATCGATCGTTTAAAAATCAACAATTTTTTATAACTCTCTTTATCATAGTAGGAATAAATAATGAATATTTTTATTAAATGTTGATTAGTAATACTGTACAATCCTTAGTTTTTTGTCCTTAACATGTAAAACATAGAAATAGAACATTGTTTACCAATAATACTTTATTTTAATCGAAGATAGAACAATATTTTCAATTAAAATATTGAAGATTGTAAATTATCGTTCTCGACCAATCAATCAATTTTAATTTATTTATTAATGTTATTTAAATATATATTATTATCTTGTGCAGTTAATATTTTCAGTAAATTATGAAAGTGTATTCAAATTTCTTTAAAGAAAAAGTCCGTAATATTTTATATATATATTATAAAGAATTTATTACAAGTTATTGAATCTACTTCATCTATGAAATATTTAATTGTATAAGTTTGGATTTGCATGTCATTGATGTGTCTTAATCTTAACGAAATAAATTAGACTTTATCAAAAAAGTATTTTTCCTTCTATGGAAATTTCAATATTTGGGTGAAATAGAAAATTTTCTTTTTTTCTATTTTTACTCCCTTTTTTTCTATATTTTTTTCTACTCAATTAAAAAAAAAGATTAAACCTTATGAGTCATTTTATATCCAAGACTTTAATGAAAAAATATATTTGTATTTTATTGATTTCACAAATTCGAATTGAATTTTAAATGGGAAAAGGACAGAAACAAGTCGTTGTTAAATTTAAACAAAAATTTACAAAGTAGTACAAACCTGTGTTAGTTGTGCTTGATTTGCCTCATACATTGAATTGTGTGCATTGAAACATAGGCTTACCACTCGCCTTTTGTGATATAGAGATTACCAGAGATTTTACAAAATGGGCGCTTAATTGTCTTATGAGCCACGTTGATGGTATTTATGTGAATAGTTTCGTGTACATTACAAGGGATTTCTTATGTTAAAAAATCATATGCACACGAATTTTCTGATGAAAGTTGTTTGTATCCCAATACAATAGACTTTACCTCTCGATTTCTCTGCGCATCATTCTTCAAAACAGCGAGTGGTAAATGATAATTAAAACATTAATTTAAACATACTTAGTTATTAATTCATGAAGCTAATCATAATCTGATAATGAAATAATGTCCCGGCAATGACTTACTACACTTTGAGCGCAATTATCAAATTGGCCATCTATCTTACACGACCTTCCGCTGCCAATAGGAATCTCAAAAACGATAAGCCTTAAGTAATGATTTTTTTTCTCTAATACTTACTGAATAAAATGCCCGATAACTTAGTTGTAGAAGCTTGAAATTGTCTTTCAACCATGACTCTGTAAGCAAAAACTTGAGCGTAGGCATCGTCAGTAGGTGCGAACAAATCATTATTGGCCGGCGATGAAGAAAAAAATTTTCCAGTCGTAATTAACGTTAATAAGCATCCAATAAAGCTGCACAACAGCAGCGAGGTAATCTAATAAAACACGGCATTCATGCTTTCGAATTCATTAACTAATCGATCAGTCAAAGGCGGAAATCCCGAGTGCGTGTGACGACGCAGCAGGGTGGGAGATATATATATATATATATACATATGTAAGTAAATATAGATAGATAGATAAAGCTAGAGAGAGAGAGAGAGAGTGAATGAGTGCGACAGAGGGAGAGGGTCAGGCAAACAGGCAAGTGCTCAGCGATGCTTGATACAAAGTCACCGCCAGTCGCGCCCGTATGCGTGAGCTACGCGTGTCGAAACAGACGCTTGAGTGAACTATCCATGTGATAATACCTACGCATAAGCGAAAGCACGAGTGCCGGGATTTGGCCGCGGAGAAGGGAGGAGACGTCAAGCGGTGGGTATCGATTCGCGCGCGTATATGTCTTTTCTCTCCGGCCCAACATGAGTCACTCTATCTTCCGTTGGTGAGGTTCGCCGGCTGACCTTACTAGGCGACCGGGGAAACGAAAGAGCGAGAGAGAAAGAGCGAGCGATTCGCGGTACGCTCTTATATATATATATATATATATATATATTATATTCTCATGTGTGCGCCGCCTCGAATCGCCGAGCGCCGAGACACACACAACATTTGCTTAGCACGAATATCATCATGGCACAACTCGACAGCGGTCTCTGTCTTTCGTAGTTTCTTTTACGAAATCCTTGACTATATCATCGAATTGTTTTTTTTATGCTAGCAAACAAATGTGCCTCCCTATCCCGTGACAAAATCTGCTGCAGAATCACATAGATTTGTCGGTGAGCTCCACGTTGGCGGGGGGGGGGGTAATGGAAAGAATCTATAAATCATAAATAATTCTCAAGCGATTGTATTTTATTTGTAGTAAGCATCGAATCATGACGAGCATCGCGAGTAGCGCAGTCCGAAAGCACTGATGCGTTTGACTGCTTTTGCCTCTTTCGCGACGCTGCGACAAGTGAAGGAACCTCGACTCCGCAGAGTCGGGGGGAGGGTCGGAGAACGAAAGGGAGAGGCACCTGCTGTTACGCGACAGGCTCGCAAAGTTCTCGCCAGTGACGCAAATCCCTTTCTTTTCGTACTCCTTCGATTTCGTTTTATTCCACGTTTTCATTTTCCTTTGACTTTTACCTCGCTTCCGCGTAAATTACAGACACATCGAAGAAACGCAGCTGTACAATATCAGCGAATAAACGTCGGGCGCGGAAAGGGATGAAATTCGAATGATCGAGGCCACGTTTCGCGAGTGAATCTATCGATCAAGCAAGTTGCGATGCTGGGATCGTCGCACCGATCAACTAAATTCCCATTTCGTCCACGATATTTTTTGTAAAATTAGTTAATACCAGTCAATTTTCATTGCTTGCATTTACCCTCTGTGGGAGAAGTTTGTATTTATGAAAGGGACCTCTGAGTGACGCATTGGCATTTGCTTATCGGTCCTCAGCGTATAAAATAAGGCGCGCCACCTTTAATTTCAAGGTGAATAATGGCTAAAGGTTTTACCACGAGTTCAGTTAGCATTATTGCACTTGCCTCCCTTCAATATTAACTATTCACTAAAATCGTATTATTTTATTTAAATTGATTTGCAGACATTATCATTCGAATTATGCTTCACGAAACTGCTTATTGTGTAAGATTTGTAAAAACCTCTTAAGTGTTCGTTGACCTCTTCTACTTTGCTGAATCAACTCGCTTTCTTACTTTTGAAGTAAGAAGAAGCTCTTGTACGAAACTTTAGTGAATGATATATCGTTCACTGATGAGGTTTATTTTTAGTAAAATACTTTTTATCTTTGAATTTATGGATTCTTGTTACTATTTTTTATGAATAAGATATTGAACCCTTTCAAGATATTTACGTTCTGTCTTACCAAAATGTAAATAATCACTTCGTTATCGCCAGAGAGAAATATAAGAAAATTTAATAATAAACTAATTTATGTAAATAAAATTTAATAATTCGCGTACGGAAGCCATTTAACTTTTCAGTATTATTCGGGAGCCATATAATTTGCACACAGGAATAAAATATGAAGTTTTTTGATAACATTGAATTACTCTTTGACAATATTCATAAAAATATCTCATCCAGAATCCTACCAATAATTTTTACGTAAATTTTTTGTCGGCAATAGTCACACCATCTTGATAAATATATGCAATCAATCAAAATCGTTATTTATTAACTTTGAACGTAGAAAGATCAAAACATAAAAATTTTTTATGACGAAAAATATCATATCAATATTCACGCAAACTGACACTTCAAATCTAGCCACAAATCCAACTGAATGAAGTCAGAACTTTTTCCGACCGATTGATGCTTTTATATTTTTTACACACATCTGTATAGGAACATCGGCTCATATTTTCTTTTCCTTTTCAAAAAAGAAAGCCAATGTAGTGTGATTAATTGCCGATGTAAAGAGTTTACAGTATAGAGACGCGCTTGGTCGCCTTGCTTTTAGAGCCAACAACAATATCCTCATTAGTAGCAATACGTATACTGAATATCGATTCACTCGTCTACGGGTACATTGTAGTACATTTCCTATATTACTGTGTTTTTATGGCTGTACTAGTATCTATATTTCTTGAACTTTTTTTCTCAATCTTTCTTTAAAGGTATTATATACTTAGTTGTATATTTATCGTTAGATATTCTCAACGTCTCCGTACAAACAAAGTTCATCATTGTTTACATAAGCTGCTTACATATTTTTCAATGGAGTTATTGTTTTAATTTAGTTTTAGTTTATTTTATTGGTTTTATTTATTAGTGTTTTCTAAAAATTTAATAACGTTAAATAAAATATAGGCTCGTATTCCTTTTTTTCAGTATAAGATATCATTTGTAAAAAATTGTTATATTACCAGTAAAATGAATGTTATGTATATATGAATATCTAAATTTATTTTATATGAATAATGTATCGATTTTATTATCACAAGAAATTTAAAAAATATTTAGTAATCATATTAGTTGAAAAATAAAATAAGTTAAGGTACACATAGGTGCTCAAATTAATTATTTTTGATTTTGTAACTAAGCCAACAATATCGCAATTGTATGAAAAATACGTAAATAAAAGTATTAAGCGTAAAAATTTTAGTTTGGTGAAGTCACGTATACCTTACATTAGTTTTTATTATTTCAATAAATAAACATACTTTTTTTAAATTTCATTGCCATTGGCAGTTAAATTTAATATTTTTTCTATTTTTCTAAATGCTAATATTAACAAGGATTATATAAAAAAACAAACAAAATATTTTTTGCAAATTTTCATTTAATAAATTAATCTTTTACCGTCCTTTTGGTAAGTTCCCAAGTTGAACAAAATGATTAATTTTCATATAAGTCAAAATTTATCTTACTTTTATTAATACAGTACTTTAAAGGTTTGTCAATTATAGTCTAAAATTTATAGCTTCTTAATTACTCAATAATTGCAGAACTGACTATATATTTAGGTAAAATGTATTTTTGAAGGTAAACAATTTTTTATTGTGTATCAACTATTAAATTATTTGCAAAATATATGTTAAAACATAATTAAAACTATCGAATTAATTATTTATTCATTTTTGGTTTGAAAAAAATGTTCGTAATTAATAAATAACTCATTCCTTTAGCCAAAATGATAATAAAATTGACGTTTTTTTTTAATAATTAAATGTTATTTTTTTTTAAAAACAAGAAAAATTGAACATATGCTAAAAATTTCTTAAGATTAAAAAGGAAATGTTTAATAATCCTATTTTTAATTTCTTTATTAAGAAATAAATTTATAGGCTCCTACAAGGCAAAGCAAGAGCAAATCAAGAAAAAAGCTATTCAAGTATAAATATTAACATTTAATCATATACTTTAATAAATCAACGCTGAAAAATTGAAAAAAATCAAATTTTGAACCTCTGATGAAAACAATCTTTCACCACCAAGATGTACCTTTTTCTTCAATGTTTAACTTTATGTAGAGAAAAAATTTAAATACGGTCATTGGATAAGAAGCTAAAAAATGTATAAAATTTAAGAAAAGGTCGGTCAAGGTGTACCAGGCATCGATTACAAGGACTCACCGTACAGGCTGCGAATCGCAAGTGCGAGAAAGTCATTGTAAGAGCGACCGGAAGTCCTTGTTTCTGGTCGTCCTGGAGTCGGTAAGCTCTCGAGACGCTTACGGATTCCTGCTACTCCTTCCTTGCCTATCTCGTATTGATTCGTTTTGTGGGGACTTCAGTCAGACCGAATCGCTCTGCTCTTCTCTGCAGTCCCTTGCCGTTATCCTTTCATTCGGTATTCCTCTAGTTCATCTAGCTGTGTCGCTTATTCGTTATGTGCACTTTTATAAAGATATATGCACACACACACGCGCATATATAGATATCAATCCTCGAGCTTATTATTCCTCGATAGGAATCCTTTTTACGAATGCGCTTGCGCATAGGCTTGCCATTATATGAGTTTGATATATATTGCAGAGTATTACTGTCGAGTGAATGTTTGATAAAAAGTTTCGAAATCTTTTTGCGTGTAGTTAGATTCTCTATGATTAATTCAATGACAAAATGACTCGTGAATTTATTAAATATTAATTACTCACACATATATGAAATAATATATTTCAGACAAACATCATAGATAACAGAGCAACGTTATTGAAGTTTTTCATGTCGATACCCTGAATTTGGCGCATACATTTGATATTTAAATGGATAAAGTATCTTTGAACTATGTAATGCAAGGGAGTTTAAATATTAACATTAATTAACAATGTTTTTTTATAAATTTATTTTTTTAATTTATTATGATAAAATTAATAATTGTTTGATTTTTTAATTTAACCTTCATAATAATTATAAGAATATGAAATACTGGTACGTATGAAATAAATTTTGAACATTTTTTCAGAATGAATTTAAATCAAAATAACAAAAAGATGTTTTTTTTATTAGTTTGTACTAAATAGTTTTCGATAGAGTTTAATTTAATTTTGAATATAGCAAACCATTTTGAAAGACAAGAATGTGATTTAATACTCATTGCTAAGCATGTAATTCAGTACCTTAAGTACTTGATCGGTGAGTAGTTTACCCTTCTTGTATACGAAATTTTCTTTTGAAAGCGAACTCAAGCTGAAATTCAGTTTATTGAATTGCATATTCGTCGTATTTTTATAAACAAACACAATAAATTTGCAGTCAGTTATTAAAATGAAAACTAAGATATAATAGTATAATCTTTTTTGTTTTTAATAAGCATTGTAAAATTTGATATTAATATATATATATTAATTTGTACATCAAATGGTAAAGTCAAACCTCATAAAAATTCTTGAGATCGTTTGATGTTTCCGTTTTACTTAAATGTACCAGAAATGTACCTCTACCAATAAAAATACTAAATGTACATATTTTTCACAATATTTAATAAATTATATTGTGACATATAATGGAACTTCTGTTTAACAATATTTAATTTTTACAACAAGAGCTTATCACATGCTTGCGAGAAAAATTGGTTTGTTCCAATAACGCTGGGCTTATGTAATTATGTAACTAATAACAACATTAAATGCCTTCTTAATTTTTTATCCTGTAAAAACAAACAACTCTTAGCCGCTCTTATTATTACAAACTATTTGATGAAGCTGACCGATACAATTTTAATAATTAAAAAAGTAGCTCGCTTGTAACATAATCAGAATCAAGCATGTCAGCTCGTGTAAAATCGATATTCACATTTGCCAATAAAAGGCCACCAAAGAGACGCTATGCACGTTTTTTCCCGTATTCGACGAAACTAAAAAACGTAATTTCTCCGCGCTTTCGCCTTCCCCTTGCCCGTTATATAAATCCCCCTTGGCTCCTCGCTGTATCCAACTATCCAAACGGAGATTTTTCGTTGGTTGCGCCACCTGATTCACATATGGTATCGTTCATCGAGAAGGAGAGAGCAAGAAAGAGTAAGTAATGAGCAGGTGGGCGGCCTCGATCTGTATCTAAGAAAGCGCGGTTACGATGATGTATAAGAGCAGCGGTTCCCACGAGCCTTATGTCGAATGCGATTCCGCGCGGTGGCAGTCTTATCGAATTCCGACAAGGAGGGAGGGGGATTCTAGGTGCTTCGAAGGGTAATACGTTACTCGTCCAGAAGTCAATGATGTTGGCCCATTCTTTCTTCGGCGAAACCAGAAAGAGCATATACAGCCATTACGTGGTGCGAAACCGGCGCTGTACTTATAGGTTAGGGAGGGGGAGGGAACGATGCCATTGCAAAAGGTACGGTAACTCAGAGCGGAGACCTCGTGGCCGATGCGAGAGCTCTGGAACAATCGCAGCCAGTAGCTTTTGAGGCGGGAAGTGTAATTGGTCGCTTTCTCGAACCCAACAACTTCCACGTGTCTTCGCGATGCATAATCAATTAGTCTCATTCTCTCGCTAATATCCAATTTTTATCGGTAAAGCAAAGCTTCGCATTCTATTTCCAGATTTTCCTGTTTAACACTTTGTTATGTATTTCATTGGCTACTGCTTTGCGAACCGTTAAAAATTTAGCTACGGGATTAAATACCGAGTACAATAATCCCTAAACGCCTATTGCATTCTAATCTACGTTACCGCACTATTAATAGCATCATTATTATTATTGTTGTTGTTGATGTAATTTTATTTAATACTTTTGTTATTACAGTAATGTCATTATTAATTTAATTACCATTATGGAAGCATATCCGCTAGTAGGTATGTACTTTTTTAACAATTGTCAAAAAAGCTTGGTAAATACTTGTTTTTTTTTCTCGGAAGAATTGAAATTATAGAGATTCTTGAATAATCCAATTTATAATCAAACCCAATGTGATTGATCGAACGAATGGATAATGAAAATTAATGAAAATTTTCTATTAAAAGCGGCCCTTGTATGTAAAATTTGATTAAATAAGATTTTTAAATGCACATCTATAATAAAGCAGGGCACGTCTGCGCAAATCCATTGCCTAACCCTTTCTCTCTCTCTTCCTTTTATTCTTTCTCTTAAATAAACACATGTCACATGTTTGATTTAATCATTTTTACAGATGCTTTTCTGTATCTCTCTATGGCTGTATACTCAGATTTCTTGCTTATATATGATAGTATTGCGCATCAATACTAATGCATAGGATGATGCCAACTATCAGTACTGGCAAGTTTTCAAATTAACTAACTACTAAATAATGTTACTCTACCATATTGATAAACATTCTTTCCCGTTTCTTCTCATTAATTTAGTACAGAATTGTATTTTATTAAATATTAATAGTGGATTTGCTACATATAAATTATTGCCCACCTTTCTTTGGCCTTTTGTTTATTCGACCCCTCCTAGATTTATCTTAACATCACAGTTAAATATTGCAATTATTTATTTTTTTTTTTTTTAATCATGAGTTATTACTAGTATTATATTTTGTTCTGATACTCACTTGCGGTATCTATTTTTAGATATAAATATTATGTATTATCAATTAAAAATAATTGTATCACTTGTTATAATAAAGTGTTTGCGAATAAACCGAAGCGAACAATTATGATGAATACAACAAAAACCAAAAAGCCAATAGCAGCTTTGTACAAGACAAATCAAAAATTAAAATTGAGTTAACTGATTTGTTTAAGTGAAGCTTTCCATTAAAATATAGTGGTAATAATATAATACTTTAGAAAATAAATGATCTGTCTTGTGAGATAAACATTATTATAATATACAATATTTCATGAAAGTTTAGTAAACTTCATTGCATTTATTAATGCATACTTCTGATTTGACTTCAGGGAATAAATATCGGAAAAAGTAGAAATTGTACGCAAACACGGCATGTAATTTCCTTTTTCTTTCCTTATATTCAAGAGTGGTGGATGGATAAAACAGCTTTAAGAGCTACTTAAGCTATATTTGTGAAACGAAATTTAAAATTTCATCAATTATAGTAATCCGAGGAAGTTTATTGGTGACCTTCTTCGATCTGTATCGCATAACTTATAGCCCTGTCTTTATAATACGTACACAAAAGAGCCAAAACCTTTACATTTGCGGTTTTCCATAATGTTGATTGGATCGCGTGACTTGAGTATTTATTACTAAATTGTTTATCCACATGACAGAATCGAGCTGTAAAAAGCTCATTTAAGAGAATATCGTGATATAAAGTAGTCAACCTCTTTTCATAGGATCAGGAGTAACCTGAATTACAATAAATGACGTAACATGTGGCGAATAAGCGGGAAAGGTTCTCGTTCATTGCCATAACAGCATTCATCATCACGAGGAATCGGTTAAAATGGTAGTTCTCGGAGAGTAGCTTTTGGCCGTCTGCTGTATAACCTTATTTTCTATGACGCACACGCCCTGTGACGGTGGCGCCATCGCGATTCCGACGTAAGTTAGGCGTCTAGGAACCGAAAAAGATGGTGAGCGGCCTATAGCCTATATTAAGACCATTAAGAGTGCGAGGAGCGACGGATGTGCTACATGGACACGCACGTACGTGTGCCATCGAAAACAAATATCGACTAGAGGGTCTTGTGTGTTTATCAATTGATACAATACTGGTAGGGTGCCTCTTATCGTGTATTGTCTTTGGAAATGATACTTTGAACGGTGCGTCGTTAATGGCGAACGTTACTTTTTATGTTGATTTAATAGTCTCGTGGAACGACGTTAAGTTTCGTACTTTGATAATTAAAATAGTTAGAGCATTTTCTCGGATAATACTCGGGAGAACTTTTTTTTTATGAATTTAATTTGCGCTACTTTTTTATATTTTATTTCAGAAAGAGCGAGAAGTCCCCCGGTATTATTATTATACGGTACGGAGTGTACTTTAGATTGCATAATCTTTCTTTTTCTGATTGCGACGAGAAAATAAAAAAAAACCCCCGATAGTATTCGCATTTGTGCGACAAGGAAGATATAAATGTTTTCACTCGTATAACCCTCTTACGGCGAATATAAGAAAGAATTCCCACGCGAGGATCGTGGCTTATCAAGGCTTACTGGCTGCCACTATTCCTCATTTGTATTAAAGAGTTTAAATCATGAGCCAGCCATTAAGTATTAATCGTCTTTACACTCGAGCGCCCGATCCATTCAGACATGCGGCCGTGGGGGCGCTGAGAACTTTTGCGCTAATGTCACTATCGAGATTGATGCTTTCTTGAATTCGTAAAAAGTTTGCCATCCTTTCCGTGCCTCCTCAAAAGCACTAGAATAATGGCAAACTATAAGCACCAGAGTCGTGGTCGATCGTTGTTAAAGGCTTTCCTTTTGGCGTTGCATAACGCGAACGAGACCGAAGGATCCAGGTGTCTTAGCGCGCCAGGATCCCGTGGACGCTCCTTATCGCGGCCAGCGTAAAATCGATGGCGATCGCTCCATTCGTGCTGGCATTTGCAAATAACAGACGGCCGACAATGGGAGGACGGGCCTCGCTCGGCTTTCTCGGTAATTGCACATGATCGGGATCTGGACGCGCACCATGCATGCACCGAAGGCTCCGGCTACGGAGGAGGTGGAAGAGCCGGCGGTTGCGGCGAAGGAGACGAAGCCGAAGGAGGGAGAGTGGGAGACCGTCCTCGCGAGGACAGTGACCGTGACCCGAAAGAGCCTCCGACGTGCAGCAGGTAGCGAGCGTCCGGAGCTGGTGGGGTATCGGCGTTACCGCCACATCGGCTAATGAGACGCTGCTCCGCCCTTACGCTTAGGACACGTGCGCTATTTCTTCTCAAGGCTCGACAAAGTTACTTTGAGCTCGGTGCCTTCTTGTCGAAGCCGAGACGCTTCTTTCTACCGGCGAATCTCTCGAGGTCCACTAGCTGACTAATTGAGACTCTGCTTTTGTTTCGTCTACAGGATTGGCAATGAGCAAGTTTTCTTTTCTCAACTGACCTACTAGAGATGCGGTGGAGCCACTGTACTCTAAGCTATTTGCATAAAGATGTACTTCTATTTAGCTACTACATGCGTACCTCGAATAAAAATGGATCGATAGCTTTATCATCTAGCAATTTTTATGAATTATTTTTGCTCAACAAAAGAAAATAAAGTAAAGTCGAGTAAATGCGCACCTACATTAGTTTATTAAAATTATTAAACAGAAGATCACTATTAAAACTGTTCTGTTTTTAAATTTTTTTTAGCGTAATGTTAAAATCGTTAATCATTATTTATAAAAAAAAAAAAAAAAAAGAAAACAATGAGCGCGCACAAAGAAAAGAGAGTAAACCAGCTGATTCTGCAAAATTACTTAAAAATAATAATATTAACAATACTAATAATAATAATGTGATCCTTTGTGCAAGCCAGTTGCGGAATATTGCTGATGACGATAATCCGGAAAACATATATTTAAAAATGCCTGCTCATAGTCTGAATCGCTTCAGTTCGCTGCCATCTGCCGATGTTGGACTTTTCAGTTTTGCAAAATTTTCCTGTTTTCGCGCAAGGGTCCATACCCTTTCTCCCTTTAATTATCTGTTCTGCTACGGAGTTGCTCCCCCATTGATAGCCTGGGGGAGACTCAACGAGGAGAGACACCCTTCGGTACATTCGCGGTCGATAATACCCTCGCCTAATACAAAGTCCACTGGTGACCGAGCAACTTGTGCCTTTTACCTTCGAGGAACGCGAGGCCTGCGTAGTGTCTAAGATATAACTGCTCAAAACGCCGAGGCAGAAATGATGGAGGAGAGAGGAGTAAGAGAGAGAGAGAGAGAGAGAGAGAGAGAGAGAGAGAGAGAGAGAGAGAGAGAGAGAGAGAGAGTGATAAAGTGAAGGAGGAATAGCCTGACGTAGGAATGAAATTGTCCCGGAACATTTGAGGAAATTTGGTAACATTAGCCAGACACGAAAAATCAATTATTTTGTGACGGATATTTGATATTCAAACTCTTTACGCTTTTTGCTTGAAATAAAGAACGTATAAGCTTTCACCATTTAGAAAAAAACACGTACTCTTGTTTAATATCAATTTATGTCTTTTACATTTAAATTATTAAAAAATTGTACTTACTACAGTTTGGAAAAATTTATTTTTTCATCTAATTTAAAAATGGTTTTTATCCTGAGATGAGACTGAGAAAGAAAAGATATTTCGTCATTTCCTAGACACAAAATAAGTAAATACTTTTCTTTCGTTCTTTTTTCATTTATTTTTCTCTTGTACACTCAAGTCTATTAGCAATAAAAAGAAGTATTTAAATCATTATCAAGCATTGAGAACTCCTAATGAAAATTCCTAAAACAAAACTATAAATGCACAATTGAAAAAGTTTAGAGACCTGGAATGATTGGTTACGCTTCTTTTACAAAAAGAATAGCGATAATGCAAGTAAAAACATTTGCACTGGCGCCGGCTTACCCAAGCACATCTATACGTAATTCCACTTGCAAGTAAAATACTAAAAGCAGAACTTTCAAATGTATTCATAGTTCTCAAACATGTGCATTTTTATTAAGCACACAATACCGCGCGTAATTGTGCACATGCATGTTTGTTTGGATACAATCGTAATCTATCGTATCATTGAGTAACTCTATAATTCTGTACGTAATTCTCTTATTATCAATACCTTTCTTCTTTCCTTTCTACTTTCCTTTCTTCCTTCCTTTCTTCCGTTTTTCCTTACTTCCTTTCTTCCTTAATTTCTATTTATCTTTGCATCAATTACATATCCTCGAATTGCTCCTGTAATGTCATCCTAATTTCCAATGATTGATGATTATTTAAATTTGAAATTATATAATATATCCTTGTCTCTGCCTATGGATAAATATATGGTAATAGTTATATAGTATATTTACAAGTTTGAAACTTGTAAAGTATTTAAGCTCATACGAGAAAAAGAAGGTTAAGATTACTAAGGGTCAATGGAAGAATACATTATAAATTCAATATCTCATAGAAAAATAACTATGTACGAAAGAAAAGAGTAGAAGCTTATAAAAATAGATAACTATAATTATAAATCTAAGATTTTCTTTTTATAATTATTAAATTTATTATTAGAAAATAAAATTTTTAATTTGAAGTTAATGAAAATGTTGAATCTGTAATCTATTACGTTATTTATCTACATAAAAATCTATTTATCACTATCAATATACTTTTCAAAGTACTTTTTCCACAGTCCCTTCTCGTTACGTAATATTAAGTATTAAAAATATATGAATGAATTTTTATAATACTCTCAGAGTATATTGATAGAACTTTTTCGAACTAAGCAAGAATTAAATCATTATAATAGTATTTCATTGATATTTACTATTATTCTTTCTGAGTAATATAAAGCAATTTCAAAACTTTCAATTATAGTTAACTTCTATTTTAAAAACCAAAGTATTCAAAAATATTTATAAACAGTTATTGAAAGCTTAACTCGTTATTTTCAAAATTAATTTTAATTAAAAAATAATACAATGCTTTATAAACGCGAACTTATTTTTAATTAAATTTTACTATAAAATATAATAGTAAGCATAATGCTATACTATTATTTTTAATATGACTTGTGAATAATTTGGAAATCACCATGAATGAGCTGCCATAATTTCCAATTAATCTCTTATTGCCTTACTAAATCTAATTCAATGGTCACAGAGAGCTATTGGTTTGTGTAGATTTGCTGCAAAGTATAATTATTAGAACGTTCATGAGGGATTTACTTATATATATATGGATGTATATGTACCTAAGAGATAAAAATACATTGTGATCATGTGCATGCATGAATGTACGGAAAATTGCGAATGACGTTGAGTAATAAATCCAGTAAACGAGAAGCTAATCTAGTGCTATCAGAGGATGAACATGCGCACAATACGCACTTGACGTTATACATAAACTAACATATACATTACTGTGAAACTGTTGGATTGCGGGTAAGTATGGGTGGGTATAAATGGGTGGATGGATGTGAATGTCATGAGTACTGCTTATGCCTTTAAATGTTGTGCCATACTTTTGAAGACGCTCAACTTCTTGTTCCTTTTCTTTCTTCCTTTCTCTTTTTTTGCTGCTTTTCCACTATTGTTGTGAATTCAACGAAATGTGGAAAAAGTAGGGACACTCTTTATGCGCTTACAGATATTAACCAGGGCGATTGCTTTCACGAGATGCCACTTTTTATGTCTTGCTTGATCTTTTTTGGCCTTTCATTGTTTTAATTCTCAAGTATTACAAAGAAAAAAAACGAGAAAAGTGCATTTTATCAATTTAAAAAAAATATTAATATTTACATTTGTAAATAATTTATTTCGTAAAATTGTAAGACAGCTACATTAATAATAGGAAGAACTTGTTTCTAATATTTTTTTACTATAAATTTTAATCAAACCTATCGAGGAAATTATTTTAAATTTCAGAAGTTTATATTCATAAATTTTGCATCTTATGATTTTGAATAATATTGGAAGTGTAAAAAAATTTTTAACATCTTCAAGTTGTTTCACTATAAATCAAAAGAATATTTTCCTTTTAACAGTAAAAATAATCAGACTTTCTTGTGTTACGTACAGGGAAATAACATTTGTATCAATTAGTTTTTAAGGCTTTCATAATTATTTACTCTATTAAACGCCACTTAAATAGTATTTCACATCGAAATTTTAGCAATTTTTCTATGGAATGTACGTTATAATGTATAGATTTTTCTGTTTTTATTTTCCCTTACGAATATTTAAAACAGAGCGATTATTGTCACGAATAAAAAATGCACAGTGCCCCTTTTATAAAGCTAACACAATGGATGTGTCACAATATAAACGTACGTATTTAATACAAATTTGCCTTTACATGTCTTATACGACATTAATTTGCCATTTTAATTTTAATCAAAATTATTTTATAAGTTCTTGAAGGTAGTTGCGTTATAAGGCCCCTTTCTAAGCAATAATCATAGTACAGTAGTTCTTACACATAACCAAATGTTCTTATCTTTCTTTAATTTAAATGAAAAGTTTATAAATGTATTATAAATACATAAGACAGTGTAATTCGTTTAAAATTTTTTTTTATTGCATCTTACACAATACAATTGCATAAAACTAAATTAATTGATTGAATAACGTTATTTGCATCTCAAATATCATATGTAATTTACTCGCAACGATTAGATATTCAGCATTAAAGTAATTATCTATTATTTTTTATAAATGAGCATGTGATTAAGTATGTTCGAGCTTTATGAAAAAAATCAATACATCGAAGACTTATAATGAAAGGAAGTATTAAGCAATTTAAATGTAGTTTAATTTTAAATTTTGTTTTATAAAACAAAATTTGCTAGTATTAACAAATGCATACGATTATAGCAGTATGGTGAAATCTTTAGCATGTTACGAAATTTAAGATTTTTTTTTCTATGTAAGCACATAAATTATAAAGTACTTTAATTTAAGACTTCAGTTAAGAGGCAAATATTCTAGATAAATATTAAAATAAAATTTTGTTAAGAAATAGAATGGTTTTATTATAACGCTTTTTAGAAAGTACCTGTGAATTTTATTTGATACAATTTAATATTAAAAAGTACCTTAAGCTTTTTACGGACTCTGAAATAACTTAGTGGTCAGCATAAACTTTTTGGCGGTATGCATTAAGAAAAATCCCTACTGCTTTGTAAACGAATAGAGGTAGCCAACGAAATCTATCTATTGTTTTTTCCCATTCGATTTTTATATAACCAGTTTCAAAAAAGATCGGTGAAAGCAGAGCTCACCAATCGAATCTGCCATTCTACTAATTCTCAAGTAAAAGTGCATTTATGAAATTGGGAGAGCATCGATAATCGGGAGAACGGGTGCTGTCGATAAGAGCGACCTTAGCTCGCGAGTCCACGCGCACACAGACGCATCCTAGCGTATGCGCGTACGAGGCAATGAGTCAACGAGCTTTCAACTACAAACGATGACCGCCGGATTCGCGCTGGCGGCAGCGACACGAGTCAAAAACGGCCGAGGCAAAAGGAGGATTACTTTGGCGAATCCATGCGAACGAACGAACGGACGGACGGACGGACGAACGAACGAACGAACGAACGAACGAACGAACGAACGAACGAACGTCCGTGACCTGCGCCTCGAAAGAGAATACGAGTCGCCGGTCCCGCAGCTGCGCTTCCACGATACGCGCATATGAACAACACAAAAAAGCACGCACATACACAGGCTTGACGGAGCAATGCGGGCGGGCCGGCCGTGGCTGCTTTAGGTGGTAGTGCGGTGCGAATAGTCCGGGGAGGGATGTCGCATCTCGCGCGATTCCCTAGATTATGCGCCGAAGGGAAAGCGCACACGTATCGACGCCTGGCGTCTTCCTCGCATTGGTGCCGACAAAATGGGAGCAGACAACGTCGATAAGGGCCAAACGTCTCTGTAATACATCTGGCGAGTGAAACGTTCCCGACCGCAAGATTCGCGCGACGCATGCGCAGTCGAGTCCAGACATGTCAATTAGTCCCGAATGCGTCAGCAGAGACATGGTGACCCGACACCGATCGTTTCGAGAATTCCCCCCCCCCCCCCCAAGCCGCGGGCCTTTTAATGGGAAAGCATTGTTTTGCGATCGCTTAGCTTTCGTGGGTGTTGTTTTCTTTATGAGCTCTGCGCTGCGCTGATTGATAGGGCTTTTCAAGGAAATTATTTTTGGAGAGATTAGCCTTTTATTGTAAGCTTCAGAGATGGAGTGAGAACTCGTATTTCTCATTATCACATTTAATTGACAATGCTGCTTTGTTCAATAATATTTAAACAATGCTCTTAATGCTTATTTGAAGCTGATATCATTAAAATTTAAAGAACGCACATGTCTCATAATTTTACTGCCCTTGGAAAGACAATCTTGTTATGCCAACTGATATTCGATACAATATAATCTGTAATAGATATACGCTGTATAGATTTGATACACCATCGACTTTCGTTCTCTACAAATAAAGACTTTTTTGTAAATGCCATTTTTGGGATAAAGATAGTCGTCTCAAGTCAGGTTTCACCTTCGAGATTCATGAAGCTTCTAAAATATCAAATTGTTGACGACTGTACGGTTTTGTTTCATCCCGGATATCACGTTTACGTGCACATTTGTTACGTGGTTATATATTTTTGTCTCTGGTCATGTTTACGGTCAGTATTATAAATAGTCAATGCTGTTTTAATTAAATATGAACCCACGAGCTACTTCTTTACACCAAAAAAATTGTTTATTTTAATGTTAATGTTTAATGATGGACACTCATCATATATCATTATATTTGGGCAAAAGAAACAAATTAAAATATGTTTTTTTAGGTCGTTTGCATGCTACCCTACTTCAAAATAAAAATTTCTAATTTTCAACTCTAATCTTTAATTCATGCATACTTATCAATATGATAGTAGAAATGAATAACCAATGCCTTTAACTTTAACGTCTGTCAAAAAATTTTCGTATAAATTTTTTTGCATGATTTGACTTGCATAAATCCATCCACTAGCTTATATGCTATTTTGTGATAACAGCAAATTTAATATCGAGACTATAATCCATTAAAGCATCTTGTCTTTAAATTTGTTAGTCTTTTGTTAAGTTCTTATGACTTGTGACAAGACAAATTTTGAAATTGTATACCTTTATACTTTAAAGTGCATAATAATATGCGACGTCAGAAAACAATTGAAAAATTGGCTATAAATTTAATAAATATTTTTTGCGCATCCACTCCAAAATCTTTTAAGCTAATTGAAAACATATATTGGCTATAATAATTTAGTTTATCGTAAAAGATGTACTTGTAAAAACAGTCTAAATATTAATTATTTCTTTTAATACCACAGATAGTTCGAAATATCTTTAGCTCATTGTTGCTTAAGATAATTACATTGTTTGAATATACAGTCAAATAATATCTTAGAAATAAATTTTGACGCTTTAAACAATATGGCAGTTCTATATTTATTTCATATCAAAAATTCGAAAGACTCAATATATAAAAATGTGTTTATTGCACTCGAAGATGAATAGCAATTCGAAATTTTTTAAATTTAACTTTTAGAGTTTTCAATTTATTTATAACTGAATCGTCATACATATTTTTATTTTTACATAAAATTTTTTTTATTTTTTTTTAACGATACTGTTTTTCATTTTGAGATAGATTTTTATTTACGGATGACTAGATTTGACAACACTAATTAAGACATGTAAAGATAGTCGTTAAAATTAAACTTTATACTTTATATAATATCTTCAGCTTTGTTTGCACTTTGAATAAAATAAAAGTTTATTACCATTGATATAGTAATGAATTTTTACTTTAGTTTTATCACTCTGTTAAACAATTGTAATTTTTTTAATGGACATATAGAGAAAAGTAACATGTTTTATAGTTAACACCGTTATTTTTCTTAACATTAAAATAACATAAGTCATCTAGTTCAGTGTTTGATTTAAAAAATATTAGTTTACGCTATCAAAAAATTTTTTTAATGGATATAAGAATGAATATTAAAAAGTTCAAGCACACATAATCTATAGTTATAAATAGTAAAGTTTTTAAGTTTACGGGTCTTTATAATTAAAAATCTGTCGGCGTTCAATCTGTTCATTGTTTCCAAATTTTTTTAAATTTAATTCATCAAAACTTCTTGGCTCTATGTTGAGCTCTTACCAGCTGTGAACGCTCAAGTTGTACTATGTGCCTGAAAGATGAAATATCTTGACAATCTCGAGTTCAAAGTGTTCCAGTAATTGAAGGCACTACGTTACGAGAATTCAGCCCTTTTACGATACTTAATTCTAAAAATGTCTTGCACGCAAGTTGTCGGCAGATCCGGCAACATTACCTGCCTGTGACTTTGCCGGGAGTCAAGCCAGATTCGCGTATCCGACCCCTGAGGCGCTCCACACTGACCTTAAACTCCCAAGGTCATTTCTTCAAGAAACTTCAAGAGTGAACGTTTATGATTTAATGTCGGTCGCCCCACGGTGATGGCGAAATCTGGCCTTCCAAAGTAGTAGCACTCTTTATTCATTCTCTCCTTCTGCTCCTGCTGGATATTTGCATTCAAATTTGTCTTATTTATCTGTAGAAATATTCGCACTTTAAAGGTTAGTTTGACGCCGTGTCTTAGTGCTTGCATTTGTTCACAACGCTCCGATTTTTTTTCAAAGAAACACTCAAGTACTACAAATTTGATAGATAAATATTATTTATTTAATTAAAAAGCTAGGAAAACGTATTGTAAACATTTTTTAAGTTTACTGGCGTGTTACATGAGACTGGACTACTGATTGTGATTTGCTAAAACTCATTATTGCAATTTTTATATTCTCACGAGTGTAATAGTATTCGTAGATGCAGATTACCCTGAAATAAAACAAAACTTTCATTAAACGCGCATATTTTTAACTAAAAAAACGATGTCGAACACCATTGTATGATTAAAAAGTTTTGTCGAAGGATCAGTTTTTTTGTTTGCTATAAAAAATTATTCTTCGATATTTTTATTTCACACACTCCACATTTATAAACAAATAACTTGTTCGAATTTCTATTTATAATTTCTATTTTTATTTATGATAAAAATATGAAAGTATTTTACTTATAAAGATCAAATTTTGATCAGGAGTCAGTATTTCATATCTAAGTTTTTTTTAATTCAATTTTTCAAGTATATTTCATTTTTATACTACATTCTAATAAATAGTGTTAAGATTTTAATATAATATATAGATGAATGTTAAATACGCAGTTCTCAAAAATCAGATAAATCGGATTCATATATTACATACTAGCAGTTTATCACCAATGCACTACATTATAATAATGTGATGACGATTAAAAGTGATTTAGATCATAAATCTTTTTATATTATATTTATGCTTTAAATGTTACTTGCGTTTCTATATCTTATCATAATGTTTCCTATACAAGATAAATTAAATATAATATAAATTATTTTCACTGATTTAACATGTGCAACTTATATCAAAAACTTTTTCTAACTAATCTTCTTCGAAATATTTCAAGAATGAAATTGCATTTATTATTATTAATTTTTTATTTGAAGATAGTAATAATTTATAAATATTTTTGAATGCTTGAAACTTTTTAATTGATAAATAATATTTTTGTAAAATTAGTCATTAATTTTTCCTTTAAATTGTGTTTCTTGTTTATTGAAAAATGAATTGCCATCTCTTTAAAGTAAACGAATAATAAACTTAGTGTAAAGTTCATAAAATAAGTGATTTAGAAACTTAAGAAATGTAGTAAGTTACCAGTGTTATTTGTAAGTAAATATTTGTATTACTAATATGTACATATGAGAGGAGAATCACATAGTAATTGGTATTCTTTCTATAAGGAAACTTTAAAAAAATGGATGATATTGACGAAGCGGAAACTTGTTTTATTTTATATAAAAAAATGTATTGATCTTCCATACTTTACTTTCATGTAATTTTAAATCAGAAACGTATATTTATATAATCTCTTAATGTTCTATAAATTTCGTTATCCACATTGAAGTTGACATTTGAGTTAATAGTTGAATACAAAGTTTTTTTTATGCAAAAATAATTGTATCGCTGAAAATGAATTGCACATTATTCAAGACAGCAGTTTTTAAATTATTTACTTAAATAAAAGCAACAATCAACAACATTAATGAGTCATCATGATAAGTTAAAAACCGTTAAAGTACTAGCTCAAATTGGATATAAAAATATAAATAATAATCATTTATTAAAATATGTTTAACATTATTAAATTTTTACCATAAGATTTGGTATTTCTAAAAAAATTTGTATGTATACAATGTTAGGTAATCTTTTATACTATTCAATTATTTTTAATTTGTTTTTTTTTTTTGCAGCAAGTTTGATATAAACGAGATTAATTATCAATATGTCTTTTGCGCGCGCGCGCGCGCGCGTGTAAATCAGGGGTGTGTGCATATTTATGTAGATTTTCTTCCCTTTTTACAACTTTTAATCACATCTATGTCACGGAATCATGAATAAAATGTCAACTATACGTGCAACTGAGTTGCCTCTTTCTTTATTCGTATGCACGTGATTGCGAATTTGAAAAGAAAGTCGGGTAAATAATAAAGCAGTGTAGAAAAAAGCTAGAAAAACAAAAGGATCTCTAGAAATGGTACATACTCAAGAATAGAAATTTTATGTGTGGATTAATGGAGAAGCCACCACGCACACACTTGTCTGAACTCACTCTTAACTCTCGTATAAACTAGCGACGTGTCTTGTTTTAATCGCAGTTCCCACCTACTCTCAGTGTTTTTTGCAAGTGTATATTGACCTTTTTGACTTAAACGACCCCCTTTTTGCCATTGTTTCAGATCGCTCCCTCGGCAAAAAAGCTATGGGGCGTCGACGAGGGCGGCTCCAAGGACGAAGGAGGTGTAAAGGGTGGTGGGATACTTCATCTAGGTGACCAGATGTGGCGAGACTCAACCTGGAGCACCTCCGGTGTGTATTACTTATTATTTTCTCTCTTTTACTCTATGTTTCTCACGTTACGACTTTAACGCAACACGCTTAAATAGCACAGTGCGTTACTAATTCGACGTAACATGCGATGTACCTAGTCGATGACCATTTATAATACTACAATGTTTCACACTCCGGTCATGAAATAATACGCGCTGGATAAATTGCTGGCTTCGAAATGTTCCTTAAACTTTTACAAACTACGTTGTTGATAAATAATAGAGCTCCTGAACTGCCGTTTCTATGTTGATAAACTGCCGGTATATCGTTTTACTCGACAGGTAATAATTTCTTTAGCTAAATATATTTTTCTGACTTTTTACTTACCCAAATTCTTAATACTCGCTCATTAAAAAAAAATTTTTTTTTACTCCTTTTTTGTAAAATGCATGATAAAGTTTGTTGCTTTTCTTCACTTTAATTGTGGTATCCGTTAGAATGAAAAATATAAATAATACAAGTAATTAAGCATTGTACAATAATAGGGCTTTATAAACGGAATTTGTCTTATAAACTAAGAAAAAATTATTTTAATGTGTTAATAGGATTAAATTTAGGTATGAAATCATACACAATACAAAAATAATTTTTATTGTGATAAGATTTGATACAGAATGATTTATAAATAATGTACGATTCGTTTTATCTAAACGTAATGTAGCAAAAAACTGTTCTGTTGGTTTATATTAAATACAAGAGAACTACTATTTCATAATTAGCATGATTAGCTTGTAGTTGATCTCAACAATCGGATAATACTATCGGTATATTACATTGTTTTTTCTCAAAGTAACATAATTTTTCAGGTTTTTAGGGAACACTACTTATGATATTTGACGCTAACTTAATATGTAAAACAACAATATATTATTTTTTAAAAAAATATTTTTGAATATTTCAACAGTATAATCCTTCGTGATATAATTTTGTACTGCTTTTGTAAGCACCATTAGTAAAAAAGTTTCTTTTCTGCATACGATTATAAGTAGTAAACTCTATGATTGACATTTTTATTAAAAAACTTATAAAGTTTGCAATTAATTTCAAACTACCGTTTTCTTTTATCAAAAAGACGTTAATGTTAATTTACTCAATTATAAACTTATATACTTATGCTGCTTTTTATTAACTAACTATTATTATTGTTCAATTATGGATTTTGTTCTCGCGCTTCTCTTAAACTACATTAAAAGGCACAAATGAGAGTACATTTAATAAGCTGTAGAAAATTACAATGCGGTTGAAACTCTAAGGAAAATATTTCCATTCATAGTATTCTTAGGAAAATAAAATCATCACTGTATTACCTTTTTGAAACCCTAACATTTCTCCCATCAGCATTAATTGAATACGCAAGCGTCGCGTCTCGGAGAGTTTATTTTTCCTCGGTGCTGCCAATTGATAAATTTCTTATCAACTTGTGACCTCAACTGGTTTTCTTTTCGTTGATGTCATCTCGGAAACTTAAAAATCTAGGCTTTAAAACTAAAATTAATTAATTACAACTTAAACAAATCGAAGAGTAAAGTAAAATGTAACTTTACGTTGAACATTAATTTATTTTATTGAAAATTAAAAATATTTTGCACAGTGCAATGAGATGAAATATATGGTAATTAGAAATGTTTAGTAGTCATGGAAAATGTGATAAATTACTTTAAGAATTAATCAATAAATTATCTACATATTTTTCATATAATATATTATGTTAAATATGGTTTTAATTAAAAATCCTGAACATACTGCGATTTAAAATTATAGCGTACACACTGGAATCCTTTTAATACCCATGTAATTATATAGAAATTACCAAGTTATCGACTTCGACTAAGAGAGCTTTATTAAAAATGTTGAACTAGTACTCGGAGTCCAAAAACCCTAGTGGACGCTTAAAAAGATTATTCAGAATAAAGTTGGGCCAAAAGAAGGAAGATAATGTTTTTTTTTTATCTTAATTCGTTGACAAAGGGAGATCCAAGGGATAAAGGCTACAGAGGGCTGCACATACTTCCCTCTTCGCGTATAGCAAAGAAAAAGGCAATAACCGATGACACGTGGGTCCCTTATTTATGATTCCCCAGATCAATCGACTCCATCCTGTGACTCGGGTCGAGAATCTCCCTCGTGTTTGCCAATCCAAAGGGAGTTTTGGCGGCCGCATTCGTGCGTCAAGGTCTTATCGAGGTAGTCGAGCCTGCGAGGAATAACCTGCCAGAGCTGAAAAGTCCATCTCGAAAAAGCTCCAGGCTAATAACAGCTAGTCGGGAGGGCTCTTGCACTCCCTCGTCCTTCCCGCGAGGACTGCAGTCGATACCGTGAAGGCGGGGGCGAGGCCACTTAGGATGGGTAGAGGGACTGCGGATGAGGATATCCCCGTGGCATCTTGCGAGCCTCCTCATCGACGACGTATACTAGGAACGCGGTTGCCGATGAAGTTGCACGATTCTGATACTCTACATAAGCTTTGGGCACGCGTACGCGCGCGAGTACCTGCACGTCTGCCGTTTTTGTGCGTGTGCGCGCTCTCGTTTCATCTGTGTGGGTAATGTGGCGATGGCTGCATCGCGGCTGTTGCCATGGCGACAGACGCTCGACGGCGGCCACGGTGGGGGTGGGGGCAACGGCCCACCGCCGCCCAGGCGCGTACCTACGCCGCTCGTCAACCCCGAGCGAGTCGGCGCTCGGGGCGGGAGGGAGGAGAGATAGACTCATTGTCTGTATGCTTGGTCCGCGCGCGCGCGTATTTGTACGAGATATGCGATGTGTTTGGTGTGCTAACGGGGTTTATGTACGTGCGTGAGGGCGCGAGTTACAACTATATCTATATATATATATATATGTAGAGGGAGGGAGAGAGAGAATGAAAATCCCAGCATATCCGTCGCCACCCCGCTGCCGACGCCCAGCACTAACACCTACACTCTAAATTCTTTCCCCGACTTCGTACTCTCGTGCACTAATTATTGTTTGTTCTTTCCCATTTTCACAATGATCATCTTCCTGGACCCTTGTGCTTTCGACCGATACTTTTGCATTTACAACTGTTTCCCCTTTAGCTATCTTTCACTGCGCCCTCCTGTATTCTTTCCTATTTGACGATGGTACATCTCATATCTCTCTCTCTCTCTCTCTCTCTCTCTCTCTCTCTTTCTCTCTTTCTCTCTTTCTACTTTTCCTCTGAAACTAATAAATCTTGTTAAGCTTCTTGTTATACAAATAAAAGAAGGGCTGCAATTACTTTACACAATATCGTTTTAAAGCATTTACTAACTGCACTGAAATTTTACTTTTATAAATAACAAACCTGTAAAACAGTAAATGGCCGACTATCCTTAATTATTGTTGTATATTATAATTGTTTATAATAATTACATTGTATATGCCGAAAGCTTTTTTGGTAATTTATTGATCAAGTGTATATATATATATATATATGTTATTTGTTATATATATTATAATATTTTATTACATATGAATATATATATATATATTCGAATAAAAAAGTAATATTTTTAAATTACGTCATGAAATGTCAATAAAAATGTTTATTAACCAAGTGATATTTTTAATTTATAATTATGCTTTTGTCAATAAAATTTTAAAGACAATTACTATACCATTAACTTATATTTTCTTCAATAATTTAAAAAAAAATTTTTTTAATCAATTCGATATAAGAGGTAAAACTTATATTCTACTATATAAAGAAATCCGTATTATATGTTTCTACACACAATAATAATTACCAAGATATTAGAGCTTAAATATGCAGATAATTGATTTCGTATTCGCCAGTGTACCAACGTACGTCATTACACTTATAGCCTGTTATTTTAAATGTCGAAATCTGTCATAATCATTAGAAGAAAAATAAAATAAAATAAAAATATGGTAGAAGTTGAAGCGATTGAAAATGATAATTATTTTGAAATAATTATATATTCAATATGTATTTATGGTTGAATATTTTATTGTATTAAAAAATGATTTTTAATTGTTAACACGGAATATTACTTTTTCGAAAAAATATTGACATTTATTCGTACAAAAGAATTAGAACAGAAGCATCAGAATATCATTAGAGCTGGTTATGTTTCATCTTAATTATAGTAATGTCAACTTAAATATTGAATATGAATTGTAAAGTATAATTAGCCGTTGCGTTAAACATGACAACTGTTAAGCAATGGTAACTATTTTACAAAATCATAAATATTTTTTAAAATCTACATAATTCTTTAAGAATAATTTTTCTCTATGTCTTTATATTATAAAACCAATTATTCATGAAGATTTAACGAACATACTTGTTTACAAAGACGTATTAATAGAGGAAGAAAATTTTTACGCGGAAAGCGCTTTTTTATAATTAACTAAGTTTTATTATATCTTAATTATTAATTATTTCTTTACTTTATTAATAATCGTAATATATATAGAGAAGTTAGAGAAATCATTTATTAAATTTTTTTCGTAGCAGTAAAGTATATATTTCTTACAAGTTAATGTATATTTTGAAATTACTTCCAAACCTTTAAATAAGATTTTCTTAACTATATAAACATACAAAATTATCATTTATAGAAGTATAATAGTTTGATTTTGAAACACATTTTTATTCGCTAAGCTTATATTTCTTACGTTTTCTTACATAGCAGGTATCTTCAAATGCTTAATTGTACATAAAAAATAATTATAATTAACTTAACCCCCCTTTTCATTGGTACAATTTAATATTTCTAATCAATGCGTGCTTAAAAGATAGAATATCATAACATCCATAAATACTTAATTTGTAAAAAGTGTATACTCAAAATAAAAATAATTATTACTACTAGACTAGCATAACATTCTAAAGCTGTCAACAGACAGTTGAATTAACTTTCCACAAAAAATTATAAATTGGAATTGGAAAATAGAAGCACCTGAGGATTTTTTAAAAAATAGTTTTCAATGTTTAAGTTATTTTTATCATTAAATTTTTATAGTCTTAAGCTTATAGTATAAAATAGTATAAAAAAATAATGAAAGTATTTTTATTATTTTGTTAACATAATTTAATGATTATTTACAATAATTAGATTGGTGGCTGAAATAACCGTTTTAATTAATACGGTAAAATCAATTAATCACAATAAAATCAATAAATTTGAGTACACTTTTTATTATTTTTAAATACATCGTTTTAATATGCCGCTGAGTAAATTTATTAATTAAGCTTCATATATATTTAAAAAAAAATTTTGATTAATTAAATAACTTTCTAACCAAAAACATGTATTAATTTTATTTAATAAGATAATGTATGTTCAAACAAAGGTAGCTTCTTTCAATATTTATTCAGTTACATTAGAAACCATACTACAGATATTGTTTCAGTGGAAATTCACGTATAAATACAACCTGTTTTTAAAAATTAATAGAAAGCTGTTTTTTCAAATTTATTTTTATGCAAACAAGGTTTTTTTATATTAAAAAAATTTAACCAAAAAACAAGGTCTTGACTTTTTTAATATATAGAAAAATTATATTCGAATTTTAAATTAATAAATGAGTCCTCGATAATTGGTATTTTAATTCGAATATTTTATCTGATGACAACATCTACGAAAGAGTATTTTAATTTCAAAATAACAATCATTACACAATTTCTACTAATTAAAATAACCATGTGTTTTTTTATATAGAATACGAATTTATAAGTTCAAATTAAAAAAGACACAGTCTACAATGATTTCCATTTAAAAGACAACTCCTCGGAAACTTTCACTTATTTTCTTTCGTCTCAGCCCTCTTTGTCTTTTATGAATTGTTTCTCCATTACTCGTTATAACGTTTCCCTTCCTCTTGCAAAAGCCACAGCTCCCTCACTTACGTAGTAATTTGGAACTCACCTGCATACGGCCTGACGCCCAATAGCAGTTGCAGACTGCACCTGTCACCTTTGTGGAAATGGTATGCACAGATGCCTCGAACTCTGCGCAATACTATTTTGTTCTCTAAACTCTCCTTCCATTTCTAACTCACAAACTTGCTAATATGGGATTGTAATTGAATCTAAGATTGTATTCTCAAGCGAATATCATATACTCTTCTTGCAACTATTAACAGACAATATATGCCTCTTGTTATTTTCAGAAGAAAGGAGACACAATACTTTACGTACATATATTTCTGATTCAAAATGAAATTTTATTGTAAAATTTATTAGGAATTTATTATGAATTGATCTTTTTTCTCAAATTTGGTCTATTAATTGAAAAAACGGAAACCCATAAATAAATAAACATCCATTAGACTTTTGAGCGTAATGCATAATTATTAATTTTAATTAATTACACGCTTTTTTTTTATCGGTAAAAAAATGATTAGAAACATATTAATTTTAAATATTTAATTACTTAACATTATTTAGTAGATTTTAAACCGAATAGTATATATTGTATTAGCTTACATGACCTAAATTTATTTTAAATACCTTTCATATTATATTTTGTTGAATGTACATTACAGTTTACGCAAGATATTAATATATGCTTAAAATTGAAATATCTTTACATAAATATATTATATTAAAGATTTCAAATCAAATTACAGATTTGTAAATTCAAATTAAATGATTTCTTACACTCATATATAGTATTACATTAAAACTCAAAATATAATATAACTAAGTGAGTTTTAAATATTGTAATATAATATTTGTGTCTGTGAATTAATTAGATAATTAAGAGATTGTTAACTATATCGATATCATTCAAATTGTTGCAGATCATGCAGTTTCGCAACCGATTTCAATGGGCACTGGAAGGCGAGTCGGTGTTGGTAGTGGATTTCATCATCAAACTTCAGAGGTCGGAGCCGTCCTTAGTCCCAGGAGCAGGTTAGTCTTATAATTTCTACACTATCTTCATTTAAAGTAAAAATAGTTAGCAGTTAAACATTATCTAAGTGAATAAATTGAATATTATCATACATGTATAATTTCATTTACTCAATCCCATTCATTTCGAGAGTCATGTATTTTATAACAATGCCATAATATGACAAAATTAATCTTGTGAAATAAACTATAATTTATATACATGTGTACACATTTTTTTAAATGCGTGCTAAAACATTAGAAAAGTGTAAAAACTTGTATTAGATACAAATCTTTTAAGGTAAGAAATAAGATTCTGAATATACAAATTAAATACTCCTATATTGGAAAATTATGAATGAATTAAAAAAATTATGTTAACCTTTTTTTTTATTAATTTTACGGGTCGGAGTACGTTAAAAGTAGTACTTTCTATCAGCGTATTAATTTTTATCTTGAAATGAGATAATCACACATCTTTTTTTTAAATTATTTAAGTTATCGGTGATTTTTTACAATGAAGTTTGCTTTATGAAACTTTTAATGAGATTTTCAATGATTGAAAAACTTTATGTTCGCATTTTTTCTGACACATTAAATTGTAATATAATGACTACCTAAAGAAATGTTAATTTTAATAGTTAATTGATTATTGAAAATATTTTCAAAAATTCAATAATTTAGCAAGTACTATCGTAGATATTTTAAGATATAAATAGTTATTTGAGAATTTTATCGATCGTCAATAACACAAAAATTAAAAAAAAAATTAAATAATTGTTGAATGTAAAGGTAATAAAAACAAAAATTTATTTAAATTTAAACCGAGATAATTTATAAAAGAAATTACGAATAAAGGATAACATATATTATACAGTAAATGCAATAAATAACATTGAAATCAATAAATAAAGTAATGATAGAAAAAAACTATCCTTATTTTGAACATTTGCTAAATATAAATTATGTTAAATAATTGTCTACGAAATATAATCAAAAGCGTTTTAAAATATTATGCTTAAGAATATAGAGCGTAAAAATGAAAAAATTGCTTTTTTATTAGACTTTCCGACAATTACGGTTTTATATTTCGAATTTAATTTCGCTGTATTCACTGCAATGACCTTGATTAGGAATTCATTAGTTTTTTTTTTTTATTCATTATCAATTCTTTATGTATAATATTTTAATATTGTAGCACTGTTTTTAACTTAAAATAGTTTGACTATGAAAGTCACTCAAAGTTCTTTGTATATTATAAAAAAGAGGGGGTTTAAAATTAAACATACGAAGTTCAAATATAATCTATGATAAAATTGTGATACGAAATCGACTATTGTTTACACGCTTCTATAAACATTTCGGAGAATACATGTTTCACATTTGTTTTTTAAAATTCATGATGATTAATTAATTCTTACTAAAGTTAAAGAAAAAAATTCTGAGATTTAATTTTAGTAATTGAATTGTAAATGAAGTATTTCTATTATATTATAGAAAGAAATTGTTGTTATTATAATTATTGTTACTATTATATAATTGATCGTTATATATTTTACATTTAATGGGATTTTATTATATAAATGGTGATTATTCTCAGTGAAACCGGAGGACTCGGAGTTAAAATGGTCGAATATGTGCTAGGATCTAGTCCTACGACGCCCAAGGAATTGGAACCCCGAATGGTGTCTCTTAGATTGGTACGTTGATTCCTCTATGGTTTATCAGTCCCCTTAATTTAACACTGTAATCGTAGGTATGTGAGTTAATACTCATTATTAATTTTTTGTAGAATGACACAGACAAGAAAGATAAGGATAAAGGGACAGCGAGTCCCTTTGATAGCTCAAAGGACGACACTGGTCCCCAAGGAAATGGACTCTCTTCTCAAAATGGTCTCGATGATGACAAAGGATTTAAGTGAGTATATTGGCGAAGAAGGGAAATGTGTCGAGCAAAACGGATAGTTAATTAGAAACTACGATGGACAAGTATCAAGAACACGCTATTTTAAAAGTTTTATTCCAACAAGCTATGGTTTTCTAAAACGTTCGGCGTAACTTTAGTCATCGTTGGCATAGATACATCATTTCAAATTAACATAATCAACAATATCTTTCCTCTTTCTCTCGGCAATGTATATACGTAATTTTTTATGTTTCTTTGTATTTTACGTTTTCTTCATTATACATAAGGTATAACCTATAAATGTCAGTGATAATATTAGTATGTTTTGGCGAAAGCTAAGACAATGGCATTTTTTCGAACAAAATTTTTACACTAGAGTATTTAGCGAGCGTATTTTATTCGTTGAATTCATTCGATTACCAATGATGATCGCTGTCAAGATAATTATATTTTAATATCCGATGTGTTTCTACGCCCTCGCTTCGAGAAAGGCATGGGTTTCGTGGGCAGCGCGTCGGCTCAGAATCGTAGAGTTTCTCTTCATCCGACCTTTCCGACATACGTTACGGCTCGTCCTGGAGAGCGTCGGTCGCGAAGCCGAGGTGGGCTTCCGACCATCGGCCCAGGTGAAATATCTAAAAAAAGGGGCGAGCTCCGTAGCGGCAATTTTTTCGGTGAATGCGTGAAGATTTTTCACTTTAGCTCGGAGGCAGAGAGCAGCCCAATGTCAACAGACCTTTTCGTATTTAGCTCTCGCACGAGCAAAGTAAGATTTACAAGCAAGAGCGAGAGAGCGAGCGAGCGAGTGAGAGCCAGTGGCGGAGGCGCTAAGTAAAAACAGGACTTTGGCTGTCAAGGGTGCACATACAGGCACGGCACGCGGCCAACGACAGAACCTCAGAGGTCGTGGAGGAAGGAATGGATTGTTATTTGGCAGAGAACGTCGAGTCCTAGTCAAGGAACTTCTCCTTTATCCAAAAGTCTCGCCGGCTTACTTCAATTTTGACATCGAACCGACCTCTAGTGCCGGCTCGTTAATCAGTGCGAGCTACATTACCGACTGCTGGTGATCTTCCAACTACGAGCGTTCGCTGTTCTACCTTCCACTCGGCTGTTTCGCCTGCTTCTATCAATGATACTTTTTGCTTTCGATACGCCAAGATTGGCGGCGTCTACCTCTTGTATATATAAGGCATGTGTTGGTGCAATGTACATCGGAGACAGCTTATGATAACCCGTGAAATGGATTTGCAGAGGAAATACATGTTAGCTTACTCGTATATTTGCTTTGGTAAATATATTGATATCAACAAATAGTTCGCCTACAATTTCATTTTATAAACATTCTAGATATAAATTTCTTGTGTTGAGTATGGTTGTCGATATATATAGTTCTCTTTTGTCCCTTCATATCGCTGGATTGCTTTTGAGAGTCATTGGAATTTGTATCCATAGGTTAGTCAAGTGAATTATATTTGTTTTTTGTTTTTTTTTTAATGAATTTGTTTGAGTAAGATAATAAACGAATAAGAATGAAAGCGACTACAATAATCAAGGCATCCGCATGAATGCGCCCTTCAACTCAATTTATGCATATTACTTATGAAAATTTGTGTACTTAAAAAGTAATTTTTAAAAAAAATTGTTTAATTATTATTAAAAATAAAAAATCAATCGTAAAAATAATTAATGAATGAAAGAATTAATCGTAATAAATAATTAATAGTTCAAAACTTTCATTGATTGTGTTACCTGTAGCATCAAATTATTGAAGTTGCAGCTTACCAGTGATTGTGGTTCCCATAACTTCGAATTCCTACATATTTTCATTATTTTTTCTGATTTCATTAAGTTTTCTCATGCTTGCCTTAGAGAATTGTTTACACTAGTTGTCAGAACCTCGTATAGAAATAAACAGGAGTCGTCGATTTAAAGCAGTATTCGATTGCCATGAATGTTAGTTTTAATTACAAAAACACATTATTTACTGGATACTGTTGGTCTTTTTCTTCTATGTATCGTTATTAAGCAAACTAATGACAACTACTAGGGAGTTTCAGCAGTATTAAAACTGAAAGCGAGACTATTTTCTTTGTTATGGTTGTTAGCACCACGAGCTTGTATGAATATTTTCTTTAGTATGTTATGTACGATAGAATACAGTTAATAAATTTTTTTATCTGATATTGAAGCTAAAAAGACGTAGACAAAATTTTTTGAACATTTATTCCTGAATTCAAAAAACGTTAATATATTTAAAATCTGTTATTACAATTCACAGCAATTAATAATATCTATTTCAATGTATTATCAAAAGTTTGCAATCATAATAAGAAATATGTCTACTTATTGCATAAGGAATAGTTCATGACCATTAATAGTTTTCCTTATACTGTCACATAAATAAATATTGTTTCCAATATATTTTTAATTATTAAAACAATTTATGTGTGTTTGAATTGCATAAATTATTAGTTATAATATCCGGAAACATACCAGTTTCTAAGAACAATAATCAGTAGATATCTAAAGAGTGGTTGAAGCCATTGGCTTTCATCGATCGTTAGTGATAATCGTTTGTCCGTAAAGAATGACTCGAGTGAATCAGACGTTTACTTGAACTTGATCTCTTTTTTCTTCAAGTATATTTTATATTGATTGTTGGCCTTTGATTTTTTGGTGTTTGCAGAAAATCATACATCATTTTTATCAAATATTTATAACTAATGAATATAATTGTAAGTAATAAATTGTTTAATGTTCCTATACTTTTAATTAATAGTGTTATATATTTATAAATTTTGTGAAAATTTTTGTTTTGGCTGTAAAATTAGTTATTTTAAAGCCAAATCAGTTGCCCTAAAATAAAAAATTTAATTAAAAGTTTATCAACAGTATGTAATTTTCTTCAAATCTCAGTACTATATTATCGAAATTGTTTTATTATAAAAATCAGCTCTTCCAACAAGTTGTATTATTAAGGTAAGAAGGCACCAAAGAAACAGAAATTATAAAATCAAGTACTAGTCGTAACGAAGCAGTGAACATAAATCAATAAGCTTTGTAGTTATTGAGTTGACAGCATTCGATGGCGGGGCAAGTACAGAATATCGCTAGGCCGAAGCTCAGCTAAGCACAGAATTTATATCTACCGGTTCATCGTTAATATCAGTCAGTAAAATAAAAAGAATAATTCCAATAAAATGCATTTTAATTAGATGTTTCTTAAACGAACACAATAAGAAGGGAAGACAATAAACAATGAAGATGTAATACATCAGATCCGTTTTCATATTTCAGTCGAACACCGGGTAGCAGGCAACCCTCACCCGGAGAAGAGGAATTCCAAAAGAATGCGACCTTAGCCGTGAGCACAGGAGCTGGTGGTGTGGTCCTTCTTAAGCCCGGCGTGGATGTTATGGGCGCTGGCGAGGAGCACTTTATGACCGCCTTCGCGCCGGCACCACCCCATCATCTGCAGCATCACCAGGCCCCGCCGACCCATCACCTGCAACATCCGCACTCTCATGCAGCCCAGTTGTTCGGCGCTCAGGGACCTCCTCAAGGCCCACCGCCGTCCCAGCAGCAACAACAACAGCAACAGGGACCGCCACAACCGCAAGACACAACCGGACACTTTGATGTACAGGTAAGTCTCCTGGTGTTTTTCATTGACAAAAGTTTTGGTATTTGTTTGATAATTTTATTTTTAATGATGTCTCTGTATTTTTTTTATTATGATTTGATTCACGCAGTCAGTGTACGCGGACCACTTAATTAATGGTTATCTCGCACCCAATGGGTTTTTTCGGCTTGAATTTCACAATAGAGACCATAGTATAGTAGAGAGAGAGAGAGAGAGAGAGAGAGAGAGAGAGAGAGAGAGAGAGAGAGAGAGAGAGAGAGAGAGAGAGAGAGAGAGAGAGAGAGAGAGAGAGAGAGAGAGAGAGAATAATAGTAGAGAATCATTGTATGGTTACATATGTATACATATATATATATATATATATGTAGCTTTTAAATGATGCAGTACGAAAAATATCAACGTGTTGTCAGTAAAAGTATTAATTTGAAAAGAGTTCAATAATTATCAATAGTTATCAATAGAAGAGAATATTTATGATTCATCGTCAAAGAGAAATCGGTGCTTCCTGGGGGAGAACTAAAAGGTCGAATTTTTTAAAACTACCTTGTAAACAATAAAAATGAAGATAATCTTATTTGTGAGAGTGAATGTAATCGTAAAGTTTAGACTATAAAAAAAGTGCTGCTCGCAGAGTCAGTCCACAACTTATTCACTTTTTATCGACTAAATTTTTTAATCACGACTAGATAAAAAAAAGTATCAAATGCCACTAATTTTTAATTACTAATTCTCCAAAATAAAATTTTATTTTAAGTACTGACTAATAATGAATAAATTGTAAATGTTTTATCTTTTCTTATATTATGATTCACTAGTTTCTAGAAAACTTGAGATTAATATTATGAATATAACGAAATAATAGACTTAATAAACTGTATAAAAACGAAATTTTTTCGAAAAGGAATGATATACGTTTTACTTGAAATATATATTCTAACGATTCCGATGAAGATATGGATTTAACAGGACTCAATGCCCAATGTTATAAAACTAATGAAAGCAATTTTTTTACAAATGAACTGCCATATTAAATAACTAATAATGAAATCGAGTTTAAATATAAATTTGTTTATCACATTTTTGCATGCATAAAGTCGTGTTTTATTTTTTATAAATTTTATAAGCTTTTATAGAACCAATAAGTGCAAAAGGTAGTCTAATAATGATTTAAAAGACAAAATAGAAAAACGCTGTTGTCTACCTTCCACGTCCCAGAATACATTCGGGATACTCATTGAGAAGGTTGAATTAAAGATAGCGAAAATAAACACGACGAGGACAAGAAGCTGCGAAGTCGTCCCAAGTGTTAATTTGTCGGTGTGCCATCTCTTTTCCCTCCATTCTTGCTTTCTTCTTTCTATTTCTTCATTTCTTTCGTTCTGTTTTTCTTTCTTCTCGTTTATAGCTCAGTAAAGTACGCCTCCTGGCTTCGCTAACGACGACCCTTGCACAAGCCTAACCAGGCAAGCACCACTCGACGTGCCTCCTAGGTGCTACCCGCGCACGTACACCGAGGCCAGTGCCTCGGCACAATTTCTCGTTTAATTTCGATCCGGGCAGCTACATTATCCGCCCCCGCCGCGTTCGCTGGGTCGCCGAACCCCTCACTTCGAGCATCTAATTGTATTTGCGCGTGGCCATCATTTTCAGGCGGTCGGCTCGTGTGCAAGGGGCGATGTTGTCCTATGTCTTCGGCTGGACGTAGTTTTCGGCGCCCAGGCCATTGACGGGGTTTCGATATCTTCGCTTCTATGTCCGAACGTCCAAAAGGGTGGTTTCGGCTACGAATAATTTATTCCCTGACGTCTTTTGGAGCGGTCACAGGGGCACCATTCGTAAATGTATGGTGGAAAGAAATCTATTTTTTTTACTGGCTCGGACTGAATGTAAACAAAAATATTTATTGATTTTTATTAAACGGGAATGTAGGATCGATCCGATGTAATAGAAATTCTCTCTTATTTTATTTTTATCCAGTGCGTATCACAATAGGTCGTGTACTACTATTACATCGTATTTATTAAAAATTTCATGTCATAATACTTTCACAGGCTGCTCTAATAGGGCGATCCCGCCTTGATTAAAATACAAAATGAAATTATTTCGTTAAGACTGTAATATTAAAAAATATATATATATATATAAAGGCATTTGATGGAACGCACTCTATATTATTGAGTTTGACAAACAATATTGTGAACAATAAAGTTGAAGAGTTAAACTTTACAGATCCATTATCGATTGTGTATTCACCTTTTTTTATTTTAATTTTCATTTCTAAAAGCTTCGAGAATTTTTACCCGATTAAGAAACATGAGTCACTCTGAAAAAGAGGGCGTTACGTTAAAAAGAAATAAATGCCTAATCTATCAAAAGAATCTGGGTGGGTGAAAGTACACTCTCCGGATAAAGCAAGAACAATTGTTAGGTTTTTCTAAAAAATAATTTTCATTACTTTGAAAGGCTGACGTGGCTACGATGTAATGAGCTATATTAAAAATTAAAATTGAAATAGTAAAACCGGCTCTATATGTTCATTTTAATTTAATGAAAAAATATGCAGGATTGAGACGAAGTGCGGAGTAATAGAGAGGGGGGAGGGCAGATAAGCGAGCCTGAGTAGAAAGAAAGAAAAAAGTGAACCGTAGACAATAAAAAGCCTCAGCATTGTGGAGTAGTAGTTACAGGAGTACTCTCTTTCTCTATTACGTCCTCGATCCTTGACAGTTCGCAATATAAATCACGAGCGGGTGTATAACGGACAGTTACCTACTTTGAATAATACTGCCTCTCATATCTACCAAAAAATGGAACAACGACTAAACAATTCAGGTTCGTAAATACACGTTTGACAAGCTTTATGGTTCGGCTGGCACGTGATTCCGGAAATTTTCTTCGCCGAGACATAATAACCAATGTCGTCAAGTATTTTTTTTTACAGCACGAAGAATGCAAGTATAATTGATTGATACCGTGGCTCAATATGTACTATTAAGATGAGAATATTGTTCTGAATCTATTTTAGCATTCAGAAAATTTTCATAGGTAGATCCAATCCCTCGTAACAGTGTATCTGTAATTTATTTTTGTTGTGAATTTTATAAGAACATTTGTGTTGGGCTTGATTATTATAAATTAAATTAAATGACTGAAGTTTGACACAGTATTAAATCGTTTTTGAATGGTGTTGAGATATATTCAGCAGCTATGAATTATCTTTATATATATTTTAAGGATTGGATTATAACGAAAATTATAACAGTTTAAAGACACAACTTTAACCTTCTTCTTCGATCTATAAAATAAAAGCAGTTCCCTAATGATGTTTGTTTGGATTCAAAAATAAAATAACAGCAAAAATTTGCAATTTATAAAATTCAATTTCAAAATTGAATTTACCAAAAAATTGAATTACAAATTCTTGATATTGTTTAAAATTTTTTTTTAATAAATTTCAAATAAATTTTTTTTCAAAGACTTCGTATATTTTGAAGAGTATTTTGAATAAATTATTAAAAAAATCTTTAATATGCAAAATTGTATTAATAAATTATAAATTTACATTTTTATGTATAGATATATATTATGTACTGACATTAATAAAAGTCGATAAAATTCAAGAAGAAAATTAAGGAGTTTAATATTATAAATACGCAAGATTATGCTAAAAAGTTTTCCACGCCAACAATTGGAAATAAAATAAAACTGAGAAATAATTTATTATTGGTCTTATTTTCACATAGAATTTAAGCAATTGCATTTTCAGAATATTTTAAAATATTTTTTCCTAAATAAAGGTTAAACCGTACTAAAATTATAGTAGCAAAGCTTAAATATTGATATTCCTTGATATAGAATTGATTTGTAGTTTAGTTATCATTGAATAGAATGTTTACTACATATGAAAGACTTAAAAGTCATGGGCAATATTTAATATTAGCTAATTTGTATTTTTATTGATTAAATGTATCGCCGTAGATTATTCAAAGGTCCTGTTTATCTAATCATGTTGATGAATTGATATATAGTAAATTATAGGTTGTGGAAAAATATTTTATGATACAATCTTTGAAGCTAATGTTGGCAAAAATATGAGAATTCCTGTGGGGTGTTATTATCTTAATTCATACATACTTGTACAGAGAATGTGAAAAAAGTAATATATACGTGTAAATATTTATTTATTTATAAGAATAGGTAGCTCACAGATTTTTTGAATCGATATATTACGCATGTAATTTTCAGGTTTAAGAGCCAAGATTTGCTTTGTGGTTACTTAGGTTTTATACATAATTTATTTTCACTCAAGTTATAATGTTAAAAAGTGCACTGAATACATATTTTTATTCTAAGGTTCTTAGTGTAATATATAAACATATGATCCCTTTATGTAATATTACAAAGTTTTTAGTTTTATACTAACGATACAGTAACAAATAATAATTTGAATGAATTAGAAATATTACTGCGTTATAGAAATTTTCAATTGATATGAAAACAACAATGATTTGTCTAGCTCACTGTCAAAATTCTTTGAGAAATGATCTTTAATTGATTAATATTGAAAGAAATAATAATCATTTTACTTTAAATTTAACAATACGATTAAAACTTTATATTCGTGAAAACAATCGAATATTTATATAAGTCCTTCAATAAAATATTAAAAAATAAGTCAATTTAAAAAAAAGTATTAATGTTTCTTGCAAAAATGTAACCCAAGAGCAGCGCTCCATATCTCTTAATTCCATGGTCAAAGCTCCTGAAGATTTACTTTATACATTATTCATTGTCGAAGATAAATGAATTTATATTAAATACGCTTTAAATTGATATATTGCATAGACCCTCTTGCACTTTAACGGATTCTCGTGCAAATGCCTGACAGAATTCGTACGCTACTACTGCGCTTCAAGAAGAATATGAACTGTCGTTGTGGCGGTGGGCAAGACAGGATCTTCTTCAAGGTCGTAATGTTATGACGCTGTTGCGCCACCATTATCCGTGTTTAATACGCGTGCGAAAAGACCCTTTCCGGTTCTCGGTCTACGCACTCGCGTATTTTCCTACACATCGTGAAATGCGATGCTGTCCCACGCTTCGCTTCTCCGTGGTTCTTTACGACTATTCATTTTTCATGTTCTCATTACACGTCTTTGCATGCATTGTTTCTTTTGCTATGTATTCTTTACATGCCATTGTGTTTTCAGCTTAAAAAAGACAGAAATGTCTGCGCTTGAGTCAAGTTCACGGTTAAGTCACTTTTAAAATTGTCGATCCGTATCATTATGCGTTTAAAATCGAAAGTTAAATAGAATTTTCTTGCAGTAGGACAAAATGTTGCAACGCACTTCATATGAACTTGAGTCCAAATTTTGTCCTTGCTCCTGTAGATCAGAAATTATTGTAGGAATTTTTGGATAAAAATATTGTCGTAGATGCACGTAATCAAGCCGCACGTTATTGAGTTTTTTTCTGATACGGATTACTGACATCTCTTATCCTATTTCTCGCACCTTCACAAGTGCAATAGCGTTTGCATTTTCACACATGGAGCTACTATTTTTTAACTAGAGCCTCTCTCCTGCTCGAGTTAGTATAAAGAAGCTCATGACTTCCGATTTTTCGCTTCAATTGGATTTACATCATTTGACTATTTTAAAAATCCAGCGCTACGGGCCCCCCTCCCACGGTTTTCATCATTATATTTTCTGCCTCGTTTTTCCATTAGACGAAACGTATAAAGTGAGAAGTTGAGAAATAGAAAAGGGTTGAAGCGCGGGGGGGGGGAGCGTGGAGTGGTAGCGTTGCGGAGTGCAGTCGGAGCGACTGAGACCGCGTCGGCTTAATGCAACACCACCCCCTTCACTACGCTTATGTGCGTGTTCTACAAGGTACGACAGAGCACAGGGAGGAAAGAAGACGGAAGGCGGTTCTTGTAGATCCAGCCAGGAAAGAAGCGAGGTGAAAGATATGGAGAAGAGGCGTAGAGACCGTGATCGTATTATTACGCGAATGGTTCGCCTGTTCGTGCTCGGCGGTGCATGAAGCGATTCCTTTTCCCCCTTCTCCTCGCCCTTTTTTATTCTCATTTTTCTGGCCCTTCAACACTCTTTAGCTTCACCCAGTATTTTTCCTTCTTATTCTTACTCTTTGCGTTAATTTTTTGCTGAAGAAGAGTCAGTAAGTAAATACATATATTGCTTATGTATCTACGTATGTCTTACACCCACATGCTTTTCCCCTGCTCCAGTTATGTTGTTAGCTAAGCTTATTTCAATTATTAGTACATTGTTGGAAAGGTTGTTTTTTATATTTTACTGCATAAAGCTCTCACCGATAACTGTAAGCAGGCCCGTTTTATTTGACTTTAATTGGGCTTAATTCCAAGAATATAAAAGTATGAAATCTCTGTTAATTAGTCAACATAATTACTTTGACTGTAAAAGTAAAGTATACGCCTTACTTTATTATTTGACAAATATTTTTTGATTGTCGAGTAGGAAATTTATGAAGTTTTGAACTAGTAAAACATATATTAAATGCTTTTAAATACTGTTTTTACTACTGTTTTTACATTTGAAGTGCATTATTTACAACGCGTTTAACAATAACATTTTATTGAAAAATAATCTGTTAAGTGCATTAAAAAATATGTTTGTGATTGTTTTTAAATATAAATAAAAAAGTCATAAGTAATTTTATTACAAGGCTCTTGTATTTTCGATTATATGCAAACTTTTATGACACTATTTCAAATCTAAATGTATAAAATTGTCTAGCACGGGACATTAACCTTCTTTTCATATAATTTGACTGACAATTATAATTTTCTTTGGATAAAAGCAGATTTTTATTATTACTTTTAAATTATTTAATAGTTTATACTACTTTTTTATTGTGTAAATTTGTAACTAGTCAAATATTTATAAACATACGTATATTTAATTTGAACAATCAATAAGAAATAATCAATAATTTTCTCATTTTTAATATAAGAGTATATGTAAGTTTAAAATTAATATATTTATATCAATACTATTTATAATTATTTCTAAATTAATTAGATCATTGAAACCAAAAGAAGATTTTATTTGGTAGAATCACTGTTAGATTTCTATCCAGCTAATTTAAAACAGGATTTCCGCTTAATAACAAATATAATTAAGTAAAATAATTAGCATTCGCATTTAAGACATTCAGCGAGCACTCAAATAAGACATACTGTTTACTTAAATTGGGCAAGCATAAGATGCTTTAATATGTATTTTAAATAAATTAATTTATTTTAAAGAGGATGGAAAATTTATAATTATAAATTAAATATTTCAAATTTTTTTTTTAATTGGCAGTACAGTTGGTATATATATAAGTGGCCTAGTAACTAAATGTTTATCATTGAAGCTCTTATATTTTACTAGGCTCTACGTCCTAAAGTTTCTAATTACGCAATTTGTATTTATAACTTCTAAAATGTTCTCGCCTATGAGTAAGAAGTGAACAATAGAAAATAGTTGTGCATTAAGTAAAGAGAAAAAATAGGCCCTTAATCTAGTTGAAAATAAAATCGTCAAGTGGCAATTTATATTACTTAGATCCATCTATAATATTGCGCTACAATAATGTTTTAGTATTTTATTTATTAGGGACTACGTGTAATATTTCAAACAATTTCGTTTGGTATTCCATTGAATCCTTATTATGCCAACTTAATATAACAACTCATTTATACACTGCCGTATTATAAAAAGGATTGCCCCTTGAGCACGTAGGTTCCTCTTTGTAAAATGTATTATCAATGACTATTGGCCAGGGACAAAAGTATGCGACAAAATTTCCTTATTTGAAATAATAATTGCTCTAAAGGTGTTGCATGACCGGGACCAACAAGGCATCGTCGAAAACCATTCATTCCATTATTAAAGTCGCACGTGGACAAATTAACGAGGATTCAGCCACATTATTCAATAGCTCGGTTGCCGATTGATCGGGCGCACAACTATATTTCGTGTACGTCGTCAAATGTTCGTGTCGCGCATCCGCAATCGTACAAACCAAATCGTCCTTCTTGCCCCGGTGAAGGGCTTCTTCCGTTCGACTGCGTGTCCCTCTCCCCGCACCTTTATGTCGTCTCCCTCGCTTTTTGGGTAAGAGCGTATGCATCTGTGTGAGCATGTCGTAAGCTTAAAATGCAGATAGCCGGTAACTAACATTGGATGCACAATGGGCTTGCGAGATTTGTACGGCCGTCGAGACACCTACGAATCTCCTGTACCTGCCATTCGGCGCAGGTTATTGCGCAATCGTAGTTCCCGTCCCCGAATCGTTTAGAAAAATTTTCCGATCTGAGTGAGTGCCTTCTAGGAAGATTATATCGGTCGTTAATGGCACTTATTTTTTTCTTTGACATTTATCATGCTAGGTTTTTTTCGGATCTTTATTCGCAGTATACAACGGTTACAAGAAATTATTTTTATGACGTAACATTTATATTGGTTGGTTTCTTATCGGAAAATTATATATATTCTTCGAGCTTATGTGTGCGCGTTCGTGAAAATATATGCGCGAGTGTGCGAGTGATATACGTTGAGTATACTCGTGCTGAGAAAATTCTATAGGAGATCAAGTATTTTTTAAAACAGCAGCTATTTATGTATTTCGTACAGTTTTAGTGATTCCTTTAATGTTCACTTAAATTATTGGGTACGCGTTCTCATTGAAACGTAAGTTAAGTTACAAAACAATGAAATTACGAAGAATTATTATTAGATTCGCATTATTATAATTAAAGGCATAAAAATAAGAGCTCTATTACTTATTCACAATGATTTTTTAATGATAAAAGCGCATGCCTGTAATGTCAAAATGTAAAAAAATATGCACTTGCTTCGCAAATATACTGTTAATTTATGCAGAGCCGCATATTTAAGCTCCCAATGTATTTCAAAAGGAAGCATATTAGTGAGACCATACGAATTTACATGTAAATGAGAAAATAATTTTCTTGTAATCCTAATCCATTATCAAATCACTTTAAAGTACAATCCACGGTATAATAACCGTGACTATTCACCCGCTCCCCCTTAGCCGCCTATACAGCGCACAATTTAGGTTATATTCGACGCAGGCAATTACCAATTCAAGTGTATATACGCACACTTGTGATTTATCGTGGTCGAGAACTGCACCACAAGCTAACACTGCTACCGCCACTAACCAATTTGCCGAGCTTCGTTCCTGGCATAATCGCTTTGAATGCCTAAACGACCTGCCGAGGCTTTAGATTCGAAACTCTTTCGCGACTTATTTTCATTTCGTCCGCGACTCGTCGGGTTTGGAACATTTGTCGATAATGTGCCTCAAATTTCCCGGGAGACTATACGAGCAACCATACCATCGCGTTAACCTTTCTTCAGCGTTATTCTCGGTTGGATTCGCTTTTAGATGCTCACATTATCCTCAAGCGAATTGTTAAACATGAAAAACCACGGATGTAAAATTGCGTACGTCATCCAATTAATTTTTGAGTAGAACGGAAACGTTCTTTATGTTGGTAATTTATTTCGAGAGATTCGTGTATTTCTCTTCCTTATTTTGTAATTGTCAAAAATATAATTCATGCACAAAGGTGGACTATTGGTTAGTTTCTACTTTTTTCTAGGATATTTAGTACGTCATTTTCCCTTACCAATTAAATTAAATATCAAACTTGGTATCAAGAACTGCTCTTTTAGTCCAACTGAATCTAGAATTTTTATTATCGCGACAACACAATATAATAAAAGAATCTTTAGTACTATTAATCCGTTTTTAATTAAACTTTTGTTTCAATCTTATATTTTTTCTGCAACATTGGTAAAATATTACAAAAGCTCATTTATCAGTGAAGATGGCTTGAAATAATTAAATGTACGTTTTTAACAATAATATCTAAATACGTTTTATTTTAATTTATTTCGTGTTTTCTTTTGAAATATAAAAACATAATTGCATAAGCTAAATTTAATCTGAATTCCTCACTTTTTTTTTATTGAATTAAAAAGTAATATCAAATTCCAAAATTTTCAATAGATACGTTTTCATATCATACAATGCTTTAATGGCACACCACAATGTCAGTTCGTAAAATATAAGTAAATGCGTCACTCCCAATTTTAAAGTGAAGTTAATTAAAATCTATTCAGTAACTTTCATTAAAAAGTATGCAAAAAATGTTAATTCCCCGATGAAACTCGATAAACAATTGAGTTATCACTGCTTAAGCCATGGATTCTTGACTTATTAACATCGTCAAGCACATAAGTAAAGCAAAAACTTGATCAAGGCATCTAATAAAGAACTGTTGTTTATTGCTTCGGATGATCAAAGCTTATTGTCCCATTATTTGTCCCCACGTGATCCTCAAGAACCGTATTCAATTAAAGGACTCTAAATCGATAAGCGAACGCTGCTAGTCGCGACTCTTATCAAATACAAGTGTCGATTTCTTCTTATCCTCGGCGTCGCCTCTCGTGGAAAGTATCGACGTCAGGTTCCGAGAGAGAACTTCTCAATTAATCTTTTATGCAGTCGATGCTCTCCGGATCCTATCCGTTGCAGTCAACGACTTGGCACAGTTGTATTTGATCTCTCGTGATTTTTCTCGCTTGGTTTGAAACTCGGAAATAAAGTCACAACAGACGAACCCTCGGTAATATACTACTTTTAATTAAAAATACCGGGATCCTCTGTAGACTCACTTCTGCGACTGCTGACGCTAGAAATTACTACAGGCGTCAAATTATCCTTCAATGTAATATTTGCATGCTCTTGAGCTCATGTGCTACTCGTAAATTTAACCACGTCGATTTCTAAAAAAAGTATTTTAATGGCGAACCATTCTATTATGTTCTAGACTACATTTTTTTCTTTCTATACCAGATTGAAAGTTTTTTTTTATTTTTAAACGCTGATTTCTTAAAGGATTAGGTATCATAAAAATCGTTATATTTGTTTTTAGTTTTACAGAACGTATAAACTTCTTTTCTTCAATCCGTGTGCTAAAAGTACTTTCAAATTATTTTTTTAATTTTACTAACAATACTTTGTACAATTTTTTTTCTAAATTTTTAGTATCAATTTTAATGAATAAGAATATCACTATTATTGGTACACTTATTTTTTTATCAGAAAGATTTAGCTAGAAGATAATTAATAATTAATAATAATAAGATTAATTGATCAATAATTTTCAATTATTGAGATGTAATTTTTTTTTTTATTAATTGACTAATTAGGTTTATGAATATAAAATCAATATTCATCACTAAATTAAAAAATGCTTAAGAATTTTTGAAAAAGTATAGTTTTCTTTGAAGAAAATTAATTTTTTTTATATGAATTAAATAGATTTTTAAACAAAAGTAAAATATAAAAATTTGTATCGGTAACTCTTTTATTAGTCTAAAAATTATCCAATTATCTATAACAAATGCCGGAAAATACAAAACTTCATTTCATATATTTCAACTGAACCAAACTTTTATTGTAAAAATATTTGCAAGTTAATAGAAACATTGTTATTTCACAATGAAAACAATTTTGTTAATGAATTGTTTAAAATAAATATTTTTATGTATACTAATTACTTTTTACAGAACTTAGAGATATTTGAACTATCGATTCATGTTCATCGTTATGGATATCTTTATATTTCTAGCGTAAAAATGTTAAAAATGTTGAATTGTAAATGTAATAAAAAAAGTATTTTTATTTGATGTAGCAATATTTTCACCATTGATTAACTGACTATAGCACAGGTGGTTATTAATTTTATTAATCTGATGCAATGATTTGTAAGGCGAGCTTTACTTTTGTTTTATATTTAATTTTAATGTATAATTGAATAAATGAAATGAATAATTTAATACCTTATTAATTTATCTTTAGTGTTCTGAAATAATTTAACGCAGACAGCGTCATCTAAATTTTATTTGTAAAAGTTCCGTAAAAATTCTAATATTTGCATTAGAAAGCACTTTTGTGCGGTGAAATACTCTTGAAAACAGATTGCCTTCGATGAAAAAACATTTATTTGAATATTTATTTTCTTTTTTAATTTTCTTTAATGATCAATGAAACGCTCGAATGATGCTTATTCTCATACTTATGTGCGGCTGACTAATGAATAATGCAATGAGTTTTAATTATCTTGTATAGAAATATTACAAATAGTTGGAAACAAACTTTAAACGTGATTAGATGACGAGAGCGTGTAATACTTAATCTTGTGCATCGTCGTAGGAAAATTAAAATTTTAATAATTTAATGTGAGTCAATAGGAGCACACAAATGCATTATATCCATAAGTGAACATATTGGTTTGCTCTTAATAGTTCTCCCTTTTATCTGGCTTTTCCTTACGTTGGCATGGATCTCTTTCACGTTACACTTGCATCCACAAATCAAACGCCAGTAGCTTTAATTCGCTATTTATAGATGATTTTATGCCATTTTCATTCACGGACCTTTATATAGGCTTCCCTCTGAATTTCCCAAACCCCCCCCCCCTATTTAAACAGCCTTTCATCCAGTTTTGCACTGCATTGTTTTACATCTGATGCTCTTACCGCGAATCGAAGGTAAAATAGAGCAAAACTCTCGGCGCGTCTCTAGTCGGCTTGGCGGGGCGTGGGTGGAGCGCGGCAAACAATGCGCATCGGATCGTATCTCGCAAGTCCATCGCTCGCTCGATTCCCAGCTCGACAAAGGCCACCCGAGCTGTAACGAAGACACCGTCGGAGTCGTGACCAAGTACTCGGCACTTCGCCTCGAATTGGAAAAACCGAGTCGCGGAAAAAGCAGAGGAGGATGGCCGGCGGTCGAGCCGGAAGGGAACCTCGCAAAATTACATTCGTGGCGAGCGACGCCGTTCCTTGAACTTTCCTGCCGCCTCGTTCTCTTTTCAAGCACCGGCTCAATCGGAGCTGCAGCCACCGCAGCCCCGTACTTACTTGTAATTAATGCTCTCTTGCGAGTAATGAGGATTTGTTTGTATAACGCGGCAATCTTCGGCGAACGAGGGAGGGCTGTTGTATCGATTGACCTTAAAATACCGAAGAGCTCTGGCTTTACGTGTCGATTATGCAAGTATCGCTGAATTTAGCATAGGTGTGCGCAAAATCATGATTCCGCATGCTTATTTATAAGCCCTGAGCCTGCGCTAATTATTATGAGGCTAGAAGAGAACGTAACTTTCGCACTGCACAAAGGACAATGAGCTCTAGCGTGTACTTGTGTAGGGGGTGTGTTTTCATTTATAGTCCAGAGCACGATAATTTTTGGGTGATTAATTATAATCGTCCGAACTCAATTTAACGCGTGCCCATCCAATTCGTCCTAATGGCATGTGGATTAAACTTATATGTATTCAACATTATTTCGCTCTTCCCTTTGGACGTCCGTGAGAATTAATTCTTCACCCGTTTCGCTAGAGAACTTATGCGAAAACAATAGGAGTCGGCCTTTTAAATCTATCGGGCTCTCGAGCTCTGATAGCCGCTCTTAAAAGTGAGATGTATCGCACCTCATTAAATAAAAAATGACGCAAACCCAAAGTAAAAAACGGATCCCGATAGATAACCCGAGGACGTTGTTGTTCGTAATCCAGGATTTATGCGTCTGAATGTAGCCATTTTCCCCACGGCCAGCTATACTTACAGACTTCAAACTATATCTTTGCTTCTTCTGTTAAGTTGTCGCTTTTGCAATAGCTAAGCTTCAATAAAGAAGGGATGGCAGACTCGCGATACAGATTTCTCGCCTCTCCTCTGTGTATCGTACTGAGTGTGTAGGAGATAGAGTGTTGATGTCGAGAAGGAGCTTTAAAGGGAAAGAACTAGGGTGTGAGATAATGGAAGAAACAAAGAGAAGGAAAGGTGGTGAATCAGTAACACGCCAACTTGCGTGTTCGTCCATCCCTCGGATTCGCCATGGTTCTCAACTTCCGATCGGGGCGCGCCTGATAACGTATCAATGTACAGCATAACTACGCTCTCTGTTCTCGACTTATTTTGCTCATCGGGAATCCTCGCCTTGTTCTTGGCTTGTATACGTTCGCGCACACCCTCGTACATAATCAATACATACAATAATATACATGTACAGAGTCTGCCCCCTAGGTAATTTACAATATCCATTTCTACTACGAGCGCTAAGAGCTATTGGGTTTTTATGCCTCCTTTTTAACGGCCTTCGATTAAGCATATTTATCTTATAAGCCCGATTTTTGTGAAAAATAATTTACTAATGGTACATCGATTTCTGTCGCGCTCGCGTGACAAATTAACGAAAGAAATATTTTAATTCCGTTGCCACTAAAATCGACATGCTTTTAATTCGATATTGTTTGCGCTATACTGCGCAATTTATTATTGCCCGTGGACATAAAGTTTCATCGTCCCACGAGTTAAAATCGTAAATATGTAGGCATGAAAGCTAATGTTATTCGCTGCGAAAAATATCTTTTGCTCTAAAAAGCTGAATATTTTTTCTTCTTTATTGTTCATTTCTATACGTTCGATGAAAGACCTGAGCAAGTAATAACGTGATAATGGAATATTTGAAAATATATGTATTAAAAAATTGTAATTATCGTCAAATTTTATTTAGTACAGTCGTGGTAATTACAAATACTTCCATGTAAGGCATAATTAGAACGTACTTTAAAGTTAAAATGCAAAATTAGACACATAAGAAGCCAGAGGACAACAGAATGTATTCCATCATTACTAAAAATACGTAAAAAATTACGTAATGTTTTAAACGTCATCAAATCATCCGGCAATTTCAACCGGTGTTGCTGAAAACTAAAATTGCTACTATCCCTCATTGCTGTATTACAAGATTGGAAGTAATATTTAATATTATTACATTGCCGCTATTAAATAAAAATTCGTTTCGACAATAGCTATTCTGTTATTAAAAATAATGAGGATTATTATGTAGATTTAGTGCATGGGTGAAGGACTTAAATATTAAAAATTGGTGTAATATACATTAAGTTGAAGCGAGAATGGTTAATTTTATATTTTATCATTTGTCCATGTGCAGGCGACATTAGGCTACAATTGCGGACAAAGTCCGTGAAAGCAAAGTAATGAAACTAAATCACAAAGCATGAAGTCTTACCGAAGGTTATTCGTCTCGTAGCATATCAATACTACCCATTTTCATTTTCATGAAACCATCAGCAGCAATATTAGTTCCTTGCTTTCTCTATACGACTTCATGATGTCAATTTCTTTCTCCGCTTTGTCCAACTTTGTCTCTCTTTTTCTTAAAACCACGTGTAGAAATACAAGACGTCTCTTCTTTCGCACTAATCTATCTGGAATCCACGACTATAATGACGTCTCGTAATTTCCCGGGGTATCGTTGGGCATTGCCATTACAATCGGCTGTCTTTTATCCGCATAGTGGCTTGCGTCGAGCGTCAGCAGCAGCGTTATAATAGTAGACTAGCTATATTGGCATTTATATGCCTGCATTAAAATCGGGACAATGCAACGCGAGCGGGGCAAATGATTCCTTCATTATATAATGCGTGCTTTCCTTGGCAGAGAAAACAAAAACACCTAGATAATGAAAAGGAGGAAGCTGATGAGGCTTACCCCTTTCTTTCTTCAGCGCGCGTCATCAACTCGTCCTTCATACGAGACACTCGTCGCTCGTTGTTTCTTCTCATCTCGGCTCGAGCCTACGGCTGCCCTCCTTTCCCTTACCAGTTCCATCGCGGACCAAATGCCTTCCCTGCCACCCTCGCCTCCTCGCCCTCGCGTCTCCTCCCCCGGCCCGTGTGCACGACTCCGTCTCCGTTTGTTTCACTGACTCTGTCCCCGCTGATGGTACTCGAGAAAAAAATCGAGGCAGGGTCAATTGAAGCCGCGCCTCGCCCCCGCCTCAGAATAATACATCACGTGAAATGAGACGGAGCGGAGAGCGCGACGCTAAAAGGCGAGGGGCAAGGGGCGAGGATCGAGTGCGGTTGCCGGTGCCAGTAGTCGCTCGATGATGAAAAGATGAGTGAACGGAGTAAAAGGTAAAAGTGTGCGCGTGTGACTTAGTGGTGAGGGGCTCGAAATTTCCAGCCCAGTCCTTTAGCGGGATTACAACGGCGTTTGGAAGGGTGTCGAGTGAGCTCTATGTGTGTTTTGAGCACACAAGCGTGAATACCGCGGGGGGATAGAAAAGAATTAAGAATTTAAGGAAAGCAGACTGGAGGCTTCCTCTCGAGCACATTGACAAAAATGCTTTTCAATTTACAAAATTGTTGACAACGATGCAGCGATCGGAGCAATTTTTTTATAGTAGGTATCACTGTTACTGTTAGTCGTCGTGCACTCCTTGTAATAATAAGCGATAGAGACAATTAATATAATTATAACTGGTACGACGACTTTCTAACCACTGACTATAAATTATCAGGCTCTTTCTCGCAATTGAAATTCATTGTATTTCCTTGCATTTAAATATTTATACAAGCGGTGCGCTCGTGAGCGTACGAATCAATTGAAGTCGATGAACCGTTGAGGTAAATCTAAATCATAAGTATAACTAAGTAATGCATGTAACGGAGAAAAATAAAAGTCATCGGCTGATGACGTTTTGAGAAGTTTTGCCAAGCAAATATAACTAATAATCTTCTTGAGATCATCGGGTAAGAAGGTCTGCGGGAGTGTTTGTGCGTGTCGAGGGAGAGAAAGTTAATGCGAAAGGGCTGAGAAGTAAGAATCCTTCTCTTCGAATCTCTGGCTTTCTTTGAATTTCGAGAAATTCTCGCCTTTGTGTCGCCCTTGCCAAAGTGCTGTCGGCTCGGGGCGACAGGAGGAGTGCCGGTGCACTCCTTCGCCCTTTTTCCCTCTCTTGACTCGTGTCGGCCCTGGATGGGGAGATAAAAATCTACTTTTCTCACTCGCTCCAACCCCAATAAAGAACGACGACGGAGACAGAGGAGGGGAGAGGGTTCACCGGTGTTTGCCGTGCCTCTTATGCGACGACGTTCCCGCGGGTGGCCCTCTTATTTTCCGGAGTCAAGGTAGAGTCGCGTGGGTTGTCGGCGACATCGTGCCTTCAGGGTGGGGATGGAGAATACCGGGTTCGGATACATCCGATTAATCGGGGGTATTATAACGTAGCAGCCGACGTACGAGAATCTGGTCGAGAATTAAATCTCGAGATTCGAATAGAGGAGTCGAGAGGATAGCCATGCAAACACGATCTGGATTTTGCCATTGATCGAAAGGGTAGCGCTAAGAGGATCGAGGAATGTAAGAGGGGGTTCGTCAGCCGACTATCCTGTGGTTCCTTCGCTTCGATAAATGACAATTTTTGGTGTGAAGGAAAAATTTTAAAGGATAATGCAATGCAGTTGAACGTCTTTCCGTTTCTCCGTTGCCTTTATACCGGTAATGCGGGAAATTATGTTGCAACCTAAATATATAAATGCAATTGACGTTTCTTCTCCTATTCAACATTAATGCTAATTACAATTGTTTGTCGTTCTCGTAAATGTTGTTTTCAAGAAGAAAAGATAATGCATTATATTTTTCGAAAATTCCTTACAAGATTACTGAGCAAGACAAGACTGTCCACATTACACACGATGACTCTTACTACATTGTAGCAAAACTTGCAAATTATGCAAAATTACGCGAAAGATGCAGTTGTAGTTGATACGCAATTTATATAGGAACTTTTCCGTGATTCGAGAGACTGGCCAAAACGGACATCCAATGGTCTTAGGTGCTCTTAGAGTCCAGGCAGTTCGTAATAATTAGGAAATTTTCATATTCAGGATTTCGATATCGAGGACTCAAGATGTGCAAGTACAGATACACAGAAGTTTGATATTTAATGAGCATTCGCTCGTGCGAATTACTTAATCTCAGTTCTCGAGGAGAGTGCGTTTATTATAAGCCGTTATGCCATCGATAAAGTTCGTTGAAATTACTCAACACGTGAGACACACAGTGTTGAGCGCACTGATAGACAAACTTGTGCGCAGCAAGAAGAGGAAAAATATCTCCTTAAAAATGTTTGAAGCGGCGCTTTTGAATGGAGTACTTTTAACCACGCAAGCATACAAAGCTTTACCAAGTGTGCACTGTTCAATTCTCTAGGCCTTCGCCGGGAGCCGGTGATTAAGGTGCGGGTGGTATGGCCGCGGTGGCGATGAAGGAGGTAATTATTAGAGGGGGAATGTAGGGGAGTCAGAGAGGCGGAAAGGGGGAGGGGGGGCCGGAAGGCTGGGGAAAGAAAAAAAGTAGCTCACCGGCGTTATGTTTCTTATCGTTTTACTTCGTTATTAAAAATAACTCGGAGGGAGGGGGAGCGCCTCGACACCGCGTGTCGACTCGTGCGCGCGCACAAGCCCAACATGAAGAGAGAGAGAGAGAGAGAGAGAGTATAAAAAAAGGGAGCAGACGAAAGAAGATGGGAAGATAAATAAAGGAATAAAACATAGGGAGTTGGATGAAAGTGTTGGACGCTCACGGATAAACTGCTTTTTCACGTCCTTCGCCGAGCGCGGACATAAAGATACTCGCACGAAGGCGAGAAAGAGACGAGCCGGAAGAGAAAAGAGAGCCGAGAGTAACCGCGCAAGATTGTAGCAGACGACGACAGCGAATGTAGCGGCGTTAGTGTGCGGCGGGGAAGGGAAGAAAGTGCGAGCTGTTCAGACGGGGCAGAGGGGGGGGCAGAGGGGTGGAGAGATAGAGTGAGAGAGAGCGAGAGAGAGAGAGAGAGAAGTAGGGTACGCGTCACTCAAACCGTGTGCGCGGACTGCGGGTGAGGAGAAGAGGCGGCCCCCGCCACCGCCGCTACCACCACCAGCACCGCCGCCGCTACCGCTAGTCAGTTCTCAACCGCCTCTCCAAACGGCGGCAGTCCTTGCCGAACGACCTGCAACGCTCGCTGCACACGGCACATTCAGCCCCGGTTCCATGTCGCGCGAGTGACCGAATGAGCAAAGAGGATGCGACCACCGGGGTCTCGCCGGTAAAGGGAGAGTCGAAGAGCGCGCCTACGATGACTAGAAGCGATTGACCGGGAACTCGCGGATCAGAGAGACGCGCGCGCGCGGCCGACTTTGGTGCTCCACGTTGATGGGCCGTACGTAGCGCGGCTACGAGGATTAAGTGCCGCAAGCTACCAAGACGACGAGGCCGAGGCCAGTGACCGTTGCGCGATGGTCGTGCTCGAGCTCGAGACCGTGTACGCGCAGGTCGCGCCGCACACGAAGCTTCTCAACAAGCGCTTCGTCGGGGCCCACAATTGGCTGGGGCCCCTGAAGGAGGCCCTTGTCGCCAGGCTCACCGCCGACAAGGTATACGCGCCACGACACCATTCCGACCGACATCTTCTGATCCGACCACCGTTTTTCTCATTTTTCTTTTACTTTCTATTTTTTTTTTTTTTTTTTATTTTTATTATTATTTTTTTTTTTTTATTTTTTTTTTGCTATTTCTTCTTGTTATTTTGCTGGCCTCGTTTCTAGGCTTACCGGTTTTCCCATCATTTTTTCGGTGCCCCCCTTTCTTTTTATGATTTTTCTAAAGACATGACGCTCGCTTTACGAGTAATAATGTTGCGCGATAAAAGCCACTCGTATAATCACGGGCTCTGGCTTTTCAAATGCGCGCGCTCGCTGCTTTTTTTTGCTTCGCCTTCCTTTACTTCCTTTTTCGAAACGCGTACGCGAGTTTCGCATGAATATTCGTACACCGGTGGTAATGAATGCCTTTTTTACATCTGCGGGCTGTGCACAAATTCGAGTTCACCTGGCAAAGAAGTGCGGTGAGGTTCCTGAGATATTTCGACGTTTCGCCCGTAATACACAGAAGAATGAGGACCCGAACGTTCGCAATGGCGAACCAATCCTTTGATATTAAAGATAGTGCAGTATCACAGACTAATTTTAAGTTAAAAATCCTGCCGCCGTTCGATTTTTTCATTCGTTTTACGTGCTCTAGCGATTGCTACGATGGAAGATTAAAGGGCTTATGGAATGGATGTTTTGTGACAGTGAGAGCCACTCGTGTAAAATTGCGATCACCGTTCGAAGGCCGCTGTAAAATGTAACTTGTAAGCAAAGATAAATGAATAATATGCGTGGATGTAATTACGAGGACGATGCCTTCAATGAACAGGCCGAGTTTCGCGCTGCTGACATTCGATATAGTTTTATTGCTGCTGATACATCAGCGGACTATAAAATTTCAATTCAGACGTGGTTCAAGAGAAGAGAGAAAATGCAAGAAAGTAATTAAGAAGTAATGCAGCATGTAGGCAACATAGTGTCAGTACTAAAGGGTTGCTTTTAAATTTAATTCAAATAAACTCCCCAGAATTACGACAGGTCAACAGTTTCATTGCCGCTCTATAATATTAGTGTACTAGCCAGCTTTAAAATATATAATGTGGAAATTCAAGATTGCGTGGTCAATGGATATTTTGAAAATTTCATTTTACCGCGGCGGGAAGCAAAAATTGCGTGACCTCGGCAATCAGTCAGACGCGTTTCCGACTAATTATTCACTTAAACTATTTCTCTTGGCACGCGCCTATCAACAACCGGAAGCTGGTCTCCTTATTCAATGCGACGTTCCGCCTCATTTAGATAGGTGGCCTAATGAGAAAACTCTGAAATTCCGTTGAAGCATCGAGCGCGACTAGGCTCGAGACTTTGACGACGACATTCCACTAACGGCAATCGATAAATAAAATAGCGTCGCCAGCACAAATGCCGAATCGACGAGTGCGATAAATTATTGCCCCTCCTGTCCCTCCTCGTAATAAAACTGCGCGACTCTCGACAATACGGGCAAACTCATTATCGTAGCAATCGTCAAGGGCGGCCGGACGGAAAACCACACGAGCCAACCGCACGCATCCCTGAACTTTCCAAAAGGTAAATTTATTTCGCTCTGGCCTCAAGGAAACTTAATGTTGGCGCCGGCTAATAGCGAATGGCTTCTTAAGGGGCATCGAGCCCTCCCGCGATAAGCGGCGCGCAAACGAAAGTTGATCGTCCTGACTCCTTTTTACGCAAGGGATCTTCAGCCGAGGCTTGCCGGTAGAGCTGAAGCTGGGCGGGAAGGCGAGGGAGGGACGCGAGTGAGTCGTCCTAGGACACGTGAGCAGCTTATTTTTCACGGTGACGGCTGCCGTTGCCCGTCCAGGGCTTGATGCAAACGAGCGATAGGACGCCGGCGAAGGGCTTTCATTCCACGCTTTTGCATGTGCGTCGGCCTTTTCCACTGCCACAGCCGCCGGTCTTTATTTTTTCCTTCTGCATTTTATGCAGCCAAAGCTCGTTCTTTGTGCTACTTCTCGATTTTGTCCTCGAGTTTTCCTGCTCGCGAGCACGTTTAGGTTATACATAAAGAAAAGCGTTCCCAGCGCTTGCGCTACGCAAGGAAAATGCTCACGACATATCTTTGTTATTCTAATGACTATTACGTGGCATTGTTTTACCTTCGTGCACCAACCATCTTTTTTTTCTCCTCTTTTTTTTTTTTTTTTTTTTTTTTTTTTTTTTTTTATTCTAATTTTCCCTCATTTTTTTCCGTTGGAAGATGATGCCGCGCTTAGTGCTGAATAATCAATAGAGCGAGAGAAAATTAGAAATAGTCGGCCGTTAGCTCGAGTGGAATGGGATTTTTAGAATCCTCGTGTTACGGGTGCATGGTATTTGCATCTGTTATTTTGCGATGATGTATAGCCGAGAGAGAATCGTTAAATATAGATTCGGGAAGACTCGACTTCGTAAAAGTTTCTCTCGCGGGTGGTAACAAATTTTTCAACACTATTTTCAATCAACAACCTAATTCGAAATCAGGCTTATGTCGAAAAATGTTTTTGAGGAACCTCTGTATTAAATATTTCCATTGCATTTGAAATTTACATAAATATAAGGAACAGCTTGTATTGATAATCGCAATATTGATGGAGGACTCATTGCCGTAACAATTTATTTGTTACAGTTTGAAAATTTGGATTTCATTTGATAATCGAGTAAAATAACATGTTTGCTTTATAATGTATCAAATTCGATTCACGTATCCGATTGATAGCAGGAAATGGATAAATGCTTTACGTTAGTTTGTGTAAGCTTTTACGTGTCTGATAAAATTGATTCCATAATGAAACGCTTACAATGATGCCACTTTATTATTTACAACGATGCAGCATCTCAATGGGAAAATTTTCGCTCTTTCTCATCGATAATTAGACTAATACGCCTTTAATAATTATCCTTAGCATCTAAAATAATAAAGACAAATAAAGTCGAGACAGTGTAATAAAATAAGTCGTGAAAAAGAATGCAAACTTAAACGAACGACGTGGCTCGCCTGTGAGAAACTTTGTATTGTACACGCGCGCGACGACTTTCCACGGGTTGTTACATATTATGTAGGCCTAAATAGCAACCCACTTAAAATCGATCACTCGCGCCGACGTTTATACACGTTATGCCAAAGGTGGATACGAACGAAGCTCTACTATAGGAAGAGAGCGCCGTAAGAGCGAGCGAGAGCGAGACTCTGTGTGTTTCAAACAGGGTACGCTTAAGTGCGCACCTAAGTGTGTGGCATCGTCGAAAAGTTTTTGCACGGCTGCGCCTTCGGTTTTCCCAGTGTCAGCTCGCTGTGGTCTCGTTTGTTCCGATCCTATCGTTTGTAATACTAAGCTTTTACGAGTGTACATAAGCAGTAACGCGCCTCCATCATTCTTTTTCGGTCTGCCCCTCTAACCACCTCCTCGTCCATCAAACGCTTTCCATCCCTCATTCATCAGGCAGCTCCCCTTACTTTTTAAACGAGCGTTTTGTAGCGACGGAGCGATACGATGCTCCTCGACTTATGCGCAAACAGACGCGTGTTGCTCAATATTTATGAGTGTCGTTTTGCCCTCAGGAATCGAAGCCGTGCTTCATTCGATTTTCGGAAATTCGAGGTTGATTTCTCGAGGATTGTAAAAACACACGTCATCGCTTTGTATTCACTTCTCCTTCTCTCTCTCTCTCTCTCTCTCTCTCTCTCTCTTTACACACACACACACACACACACACACACACACACACACACATATATTCTTCTCGTCCCCCTCCCACCACTTCTGATACGATTTTCCCTTGCACACGAGCGTGGGACAACATCCATAGGGAGATAGAGAATGAGAATGTTAATTTCCATTGAGATACACGAATTAAATATTAAGTGATCGTGCGTCTCGAGCTTTTGTTTATCTCTTCAAGTTCAACATGTTCAGCATGCTCTTGAAATAAATTCAAACAACATTTGCCTCAAGTTTATTATCGTGGGCACCGAACGCAGGGTCTACGAGTGGGAGAATGAGACCGCACTCGAGATGCATTCTAAAGCCCGAACAATCTCATGGTGGCTGAACCGCAGAAACGCAGAAGAACACCTAGCCGTTAAAGAATTATAAAACTCTTTGTTAATTAGCGCAAATTAGTCGTTCGTAAGGAAAGAGGAGAAAGCGCCGTATCCCTCCCTAAAGTTTCGCGCTGCGCAATAGGAGAACGAGAGGGAGAGAGAGAGAGAGAGAGAGAGGCCCGTGGTGGCTCTCGACGCATCTTTAGCTTCTCTCCATCTCCGTTCAGAAGATTTAATTATCGCGTGGCTCACCCGGTGATCCGAGGCGTGACAAGCAGACGCACTCGAGGCTCGCCGACGCCGGCTTTTTCCGTCAGAACGCGCGCTTGCACCGGCTTTTCTTTTTACAGTCGTCCTTATTCCGACAGCCTTGCCCTCGCTTTTAACAGACGTTTAGAGACGCGGTTGACGTCTCTTTGGGCTTTCCTGGATCTTCTTTGGATCTTGTTTCGTGTTGGGGACTACCGCGCAAGTCGTGTAGGAAAGCGAGCAGCCATGTTTCGGCACCTTTTGTCCTAACCGTTTCAAATCGAATGGAAAGGAACGTAGTCGGCTGTTTATCGATGCCGGTTTATTGCATTTCATTTAAGGTCTCCCTCCAAAATTTGGGTCTGGTCTTTTCCATTTTTTAAATGGCACCCAATCACTCGCTTTAGGCCCGGCATTTCTTAATCGCGTAAAAAATGCCGATACCGTTGATAGTTGAAGGATCGTGCTAGTTACGATTTCTTCTTTTTTCTCTTCTTCTCGGCTTTTTAAATTGCTTATACTTATGGAATTAATTTTCTAATTTTTGGGAAGAAAGTACGCTTTTGATAGTGGAATAAGTATCTTGGCGTTATTTAGACTTTTGAGATATATTGCTTTCTTATGACATCTCGTACACGTATATTTTGGTAAAGCTGAAGACGCAAAATGACTTTAGGCACATGTGTTGAATCGGAAAATAACTTTTACCGTAAGAATCTGGATAAAAACAAGATCTACCTGTTGATACATGTATGCCGTGAGATTTATCGCAAAAACCGATGTAATTTATTAGGTTCGAGAAGATTTCTTTTTTTACGAATTCGGGTTTTTACTTTAATCAAATTGAGAAGAACATTAAATAATGAAAATATTGAATGTAAAACAATTAAAATTAATCATATGTTAATAAAATTAACATTAATTATTACTTATAAACTTTTTTTAAAAAAATTCAAAAATATTAATAAATATATTAATAATTATGTTAATACATTTCGGTTACGAAATTTCATTTCTATATGAGCACGTGAAAATTGAAATTCGTAAATGAAAGGGAGAAAGAAAGGAAGAAAATTTGTTTCAAAGAAAAATATTACCTTATTTCAATTTACAGACATTTATTTTCACCGCAAAATAAATCTATTCGTTAAAAACATTTATTTATTTATAGCTCACACTTTAAGTGAGCACGTACTTGTATATTCTGTAGGTTAGAGTTTTTAGTAATTTTTTACTACTCTCTCATTTTAATTCAGCGAATGCTTTTTTTAAGCGAATTTTTGTTTACGATGAAACTTATAAATAAAAAGAAATTACTTTTAAACAGTAAAAGAAGATAAATGGATCTTCCTTGTTAAAAAAGATCATGTTTTAAAAAGAATGAAAATGATTTATAGCAACATTTTATTGAATAATAGTATTCTATAGAAATGTTTTTTTTTCACAAGCAATTGAGTGGATCTCTGCTAATACTCTTTTAATTCTAATATAATGCCTAAAATGCTATTTTTATAAAAACACTTTTATAATATACCGTAACAGTACACATTTAAATAACGACTGTGGGTTTGTATAATGAAGTACCTTACCCAGAATAAATATACATTTTAGAATTTGAATACACTTATTTAGTAAAGGAAGATCAGGTATCATAAATTTATATAAATATTTATTGCGTAATAAAGCTTCAGACTCGAACGGTACTCGGTATTATTCGTTGTAATCGATATTCATCTGAGGTGACAGATGTAAAAAATCATGACTACGTAAATATATTCACTATTAGTATACATCACTGGACATCGTAAAACATATATGTGTCAATTACCACTTCGTAATTCATATTGCATCAAATATTTATTAAGTTTTATAGTAGCTTTGTAACAACGAACACCCATCGGATTAATAAATCGATTTCTCCCTCAATTGAGTTTATTAATTACGGTTATGTATCGCATCATGCAATAATATGCGATGTTTTACGGATTCTCCCATTACATGGAAAATTATGTAGATCATTTTTTTAAAGCATCGGGTAAACTAAATAGTAATGCTCTTCACATCTGAAAGTCTTGAAGCATGCATTCGTACGTATTTCAAACGTGGCATAAAAAAGCGCTGTTGAGTCGTACGCTACAATAGTAGCATTTACCAATTTCCATAAATCACTGCTTGGCAATAACGCAAGAGAAATTGCGAAAAATATCGTCCCTCCCTTTTTCTATCTCTCTCTCTCTTTCTCTCTCTCTCTCTCTCTCTCTCTCTCTCTCTCTCTCTATCTCTCTCTCTCCTCTCGATGGATTCACATAAGCACGACAAAGTTCTTACGAAGTCACCCACGCATAGTGCGTAAATATGCTGCGAGCATCAATGTTATTCGCGATGTTACAGTTTCCGCTTTTTTCCTTATCGATCGATGTCCAGAGCCAACGACGCATGTCCACATACACGTTTGTTAACGGTTTCGCATGAAACGCATGAATCATCGCGAGAACATTCACCGGCGCAAACATCTTCCGGATGGCACCAAAGTTATAAATTCCCTCGGTGAACCGTGAAACTTCATACTCCTGTCCCTTTTTCGTCGAGATGTCGCGCGTCCCCAATCAGTGGGTAGACCGAGCGAGAATGGCCGGCTTTCCTCGGTATCTCATTAACGCCGCTCCGAATGATTAATTTATGCGCTAATAAGCGATCCGGATCAGTGTTGGTTCGGGGGTGGCGTTATACGTTCCTCCCAACGCGGCTGTCCGTAACTGAACACCCGCACGTCACGTAAGCTTTCGTCCGTGTAACACTGCGAGCAGTCACGGGATAAAAAAAATACGGACGCCGATGTCCTGTTTTGTAATTGTCCGAGGGAAAAAGAATCGTTGGCGTTGATGTTAAAAGGGTCGAGTGGGAACGCAGCAAAGCCTACCTTTACTCGCTTTGTCCCTCGTCGAGAGTGGAATGCGCGTTATGGCTCTCGGGCTTTGCCTACATGAAAGGCGAAGGTGCTGTCGGTGGCGGTATCGCGGCGAGCCGAGGGACGGGAAGGGGAGAAACCAGGGAGAAAAGCTGCCCGTCGGCCGGCCTACGTATGCGTCGTGTGTGTACGGATTTACCGTTGCACGGGCGAGTTTCTCGGCTGTAAAGTAGCCCCGGTCGTCGTTGACGACGCCGCGCATCCAGTCGAATCCTCTCCCTTCCCCTCCCTGTCCTCGCTCACGGACTCGAGACTGGAGTCCAGAAGTTTCTCAAGGCTCGTCTTCTCTCTTGTTCTTTATTTTTTTCACGAATCCCGCAGCCGGAGGAGCGTTTAAGTGTCATCGCGGAGCCCCGAGAGCAAGACCCACTGCCTACTTACGTCCTCGCGCTGACACTCGATGACCTGAGTTATCGGTTCGATGATTTCGTCAATCGAGAGGGACCGATGAGGATTAGGTTTTTAGAAAGTGATCTTTTCGGTACCTTTGCCTGTTGTACGTTTATTATACTAGCGAGTTAATTGAAACATTCTCGTGAACTTATTCAGCTTGCTCATTCTTGTTTTAATTGCTCTCCTTTAAGCGTGCAGCTTATGCTTTTGCTTATTGCGAAGCGAGATGTAATGCATTGAGGCGATCGTTTACATCTACACCTTTCCACGTTGTCTATATTTTTTGCACGTAACTGTTGTTATTTTTATCATCTTATAAGAAGTATCCACTGGTTCTCGATAGGGGTTGAAAATTAACGAGAAAATGATTGAACTGCGTAATTCTTCGAGCCTTTAGATCTCTGTTCGTAACGTGCATGTATTGTATTTTAATATTCTGAACAGGTGGCGAGTTACTGGGAATAGATCAATAACCCCATAATGCCAAACCGTTAATGACGCAAACGCACTACTCTAATTCTTTGGATCCTAGTACTTTACTCATCGGCATTTATTGGTTTTGCAAGCTCCAAGCGTAGTAATTCTAAACCATTTCTCTTTGTTTTACGAATTAATTTACGATTCATACGGTGGATTTTCTTCGTTGATGTCTCTTTTTTTCGTAGTAAATAAACATCACGACCGAGAAGAGCAGCAATCCGGGCTGAAATCAACGTCGGGTTTCAGTACTCTTGATGGTCTTCTTACATCGTAAATGAATTTTTTTCCAGCGCTAGGACGAACAAACCATCCAATCATAAAAATTACTAGGTGCTCCGATACGGGACTGAGTGTCAATTGGGACTCGAAGCGACTCGTAATTGAAAAGTCGGCTACAGTTTGTAAGCCCGGCGGCTCCTCGAGGATAATACAATTAATGAATGTGCGTAGAGAAAAGCGCTCGATATGAATAAGGTAGCTAGGATTACGGGAGGCGTTAAGAAGGAGAGAGAGAGAGAGAGAGAGAGAGAGAGAGAGAGAGAGAGGCGCTCACGCGGGCCTCCTGATGAATCTATTCGCTCTGCTTTTTCTCCGGACGACAAGTGGCAGCCGCTCTTTACCTTGCGCCGCTGTCCAGAGAATAGAGGAGGCGCCCCAGGGTATTGTCTGATGTGCCATTGATCACACTGTAAAACTCGCCCTCTTCTGCTGTGCTACGAGCTCTCGTCCTCTACGAGCCTCCTCTTCCCGTCCCTCGGTCCGCGCGACCAACATTTTCCGCCATTCTTCAGCTGTCGAGGCGGTAGTGGCGCGAGAGATAGGCGGAGACCCTGGAACTTTTCAGTTTCCGATTCCGATGGCTCGCGACATAATGCCTACTTGTCTCGACGACCCAGCTTTCGATCCGTTGAAAGGCCTTAGCCTCGCTGCATCCTTGTTCTCCGAGTTTGCCATTTTTACTTCCGCCAGGGAACATTTTACCGAATGCGCAGCGATTGTCTTCAATTGCAGCATGCGACGTTGAAACGTGCGCTTATTTCCACCAGATGGGTATATCTCTAATTTACTCGCCTCTCGCCTCCCCCTCGTGTTTGTGCCCTATCCGCGTGGGCGCGTAAGCGCGGTCATCAATTTGTGCCCATTAACCGACGCAGATTCTTTTGGCTATTAATTTACGAGTTACGCGCTGTTATTTATAGCTCTCTAAAGCCTTAAAAATAAAGTCAAGAGCCCTGACGGAATAAAGAGGTAATAAAGGCTTAAAATAGTCCGCTACAGTGTTTTCCACTTTTTTTCAGCTTCTTTTCCTTGACATCGCTGCGGCGAAAAAAAACTAGCTAACAATTTTCGATCATTTCTCGCTGGTCTGACGAAATATTTCTCACACGAGGCCTCTAATAACGCGCAACAAAATTACACTAGCGTTTTCAACTTTCATGGCTCACGAAATGATAGACATATCAAATTCATTTTTTACGGCATCCTTTTTCACAAAATCCGCCTTATTTAACAAATAAAGATTTCGTGATATCGTGCAAATTCCAAGTAGAAGTGCTAGATAATATCTTGCAAATTAAATCCTATCGCCCTCGAGTTGATGTGACAGTTTAGCTTTAAAGTAAAAACAAACAAACGGCTTCCATCCCGTAAAAATAATTGCTCTCTGAAAAAAAAAAAAAAAAAAAAAATCATTTGACAGGCGCTCATGCGAAAGGTCATAATCTCTATTTCGTATTCAGATGGCTGGAAGAAACGTTGCACCCAACGCATCATCGTCCTTATTAGAGCCAGACGTCGAGCTCGTCGAGTTTAAAAAAGGGCGACGTCACTATTAAGCGATATAGCAACGAGCAGGATAAATGTGGCGGAGAGAGGAATAGAGAGAGAGAGAGAGAGAGAGGGAGGGAGAGATATAGAGGCGTAGAAACAGAGTTGCGAGTCTGCTAGCTCGGTAATTGCCCGGGACGCACGAAACAATAAAGCGATTCTCCGCGGGATCCTCGCGGCCGTATCTCGGATGAATCATACGTCTCGTACGTATCGGCCGATGAGCCGCCATTTCGACCCAAGGGACCGACGCGCGAGTACTGATGACGTCGAGGCTAAATGAGGGGACCTCATGGGGTGGGGAGGGGTTGATCGCGGTGAGGGAGCCAATGATCTCACGGGATGAGTCCAAGGAGTAGAGAGTTCCTCGGGCTCTGTGCTAGCGAGACTTTGATCGAGCACGAATTAATCGCTTGTACGGATGCGTAATGAAAGTCAAGATTTCATTTCAGTAATTGACGCCCCGACCGAGACTAGAGTTTTTACGCATGTGCGTGACTGCTGTTAAACGACGAAACCCCCCTACCCCAGAATCGTATCGATCGCTCGCGCACGTCGCCGCTGCTTTACTTATCTCCAATTTTAAACGGAATGCGTGGTAGGAATGTTTTATATTTTCCTTTCTTTGTTTACACGGATTACACGTTGAAGTTGCACCCACCGTTGCTAAGCTCCGGGGAAAGTATTAGAATTTTTTTCAAGTCACTACCACTGATTGCTGAGATAAATTTTTACAGTTCACTGGTCGACGAGTATTGACTGCCTTTCCCAAATTATTCCGGTGTCGTTCACGAGTGGAAGAAGTTAATGGAAAACAAGCAGAAAATTAGCAATTCTTAACTTTAGGAAGCAGATTACCTTAGGGATACAAATTTTATATATATTTAAAATATTTTTTTTAACACGTATACCTATCGATAGACTGATATTATCGTCGTGTTATTACCGCGGTTATCGCTCGATTTATGAACAATATATATGCATATATTGCATACATTAATATTTTTTTTTAATATCTTAAGGCCTTGCGGATATAGGTTTCGTTCAATTTGAAGCTTTGATTTATAGTATACACTTACAGTTCGCAGTCACTCTAGCCGACTGAACTCTCACTCTAAAGTAACGCATATTAATAGGAGGTCAAGGTGCTTTGGAAATTAAACTTCTTTTAACCATATTTGTTCTCTGTGACTTTTTTTATTTAATATTTTTGTTTATGTCAACCTAATTTACCACTTGGGAGATAATTCAGGTGTTGGTAAATATTGAAAATATTTGCGACGATATAAATTTATTCCGCAAAAATTCTTTAGCTCAGCAAAAGAGAAAAAAAGAAAGAAAACGAAGCGTATTATGCCTTTTTAAAGAAACAAAATCGTGTTAAACGACTAAGGTCAAATATCAGAATTTATTTGCTTTACATCCATACTAATTGCAGCTCCTTTTGAACTGAAACAGGCAAAATTAAAAATTACTTTTTTTTAAGAGTGTAGCTACAACACATTACAAACGATACGTGAACGAGGTTATGAGCTACCGTTTTAGTCCATTTAGAGTCAAGAAGCATAAGTTAATATTCATCGTGTAATAGTGCAATTCAAATTTAATGTCATAATGCTGCATTCTTTGTATATGTAGTAATTTTACTGTTAAACGTTCGCAGCACGTGTTGTTATAAATAAAAATTATTTGCAATACCGTTAGATAAATTTTTCGAATGCGTCAATCACGCTTACGATTAACAACATTTTAAATTACCTTGAGAAATACAGTTTCGTTTTTTAAGAATAATGAATTCAGATCGGCGTATTTGTAAATCCGCCCGTAAATAATATTAATTATTGTCAGGGAATGCCTTTTTCGGCTGCCATTTTATACCAGCAGTGTCAATTATTTTTTACTTATTAATTTTAATTGTAGAAGCTCTTCATTTGTACTGAACAAAATTTCCATACATTTCGTAAGAGCGAAGGAAAAAAAAAATTTGACTCGCTAAACTAATTACGCGCACATTACCTCAATGGCAAGAATTTTCCCGTTCTAAACCAGTAACCGAGCGCGGCCCAGGAATGGCCAAGCGCAAGAAGAGGTTAATGCAATGGCGAGTAAAAAAATAAAGATAAAGGGGATTTGCTCGTGCGTTCATACTATGCTTAGGATTCATTAAATTGTCGGCGTGTTTCTCGTTACCGGCAGGCCGCTTCACATTACCGCTGACTAGGTATCGCGAGTGCGAGCCATGCGAAAAACTAAACGCCGATCTCGGAACCGCCTGCGAAAAACTTCGGAATAAAAAGCGCCGTTAAATTTTCGCGGAAGCTGCCAGAAGTCGAGAAACGTTGGCGGCATAGACCCACGGATTAGCGCACAACGAACGCGCGAATGTAACGGGGAACGGGTTACAGCCATAACGGCCAAGTTCGTTCGTTTTTCATGGCAAAAATAAAAGGATGGAAAACTCACACGCTACTTTTAATAAGCGCATCGTCATTACGCTCGGGCAAATGAAATCGACGCAAGCTCTGGACGAGGGAGAGAAAACGAGATAGAGATAAATAAATAGAGAGATCGAGAGAAAGAGAGGGAGAGAGTAAGTATCCGGTGTCACGCGCGCGTGTGCACGTCGCTCTAGAAAAATGTACGTTGACCAAGTCGCTGACGCTCGCGCTCTTTTATTATCGTGTTCCAACAACGGACATATAGACGAATGCAGACGCGTAGTCCGTCGGGGGTCGATTCGGACGGCAACTGCGTGGGAAGGAGCCGTCAAGGCGGTGTCCGGCAGGCCTCCGTCAAAATTTCCGGACGTTGGCGAAACTATGGAAAAAAGTGTCAGCCGTGGCCTTTTTCGCGAGCGATTCAAGCCCGTAACAATGACTCGGGAAATAATATTATGCACGCGAAATATCATAATGCGCCTGGTGGCGTTTTGCAAGCGTATGCGCGCCTCGGACATTGGCGCGCGTGCCGAAGGAAAAAGAGCGAGTCTCTGATTCCTGGTTATACTAATCGGTGTTATCTTATCGCGAAACCAACGCAGTTTCCGCTCATATTCAGCTCGCCGGAAGCCATCTCTTCCGCTGCGCTCTTTCATCCATCATTTCTCGGGAGCCTTAGCCCTCTCCCCCCCCCTCCTCCCGTTAAAGCTCGGCTTTTCGCGGACTCTTTGGAAGCCCTGGCAGCCATTTTTTCAAGCCGAAGGAGTGTTCGTATTGTGTCCGGGTTTGGTTAAATCTATATGTTTCTAGTAACTCGCGATATTCATATATGCCGACGTGTCGGGCGAACATAAATAGTGACCTCGAAGTAACTCATTGGTACGTATAATATTTAGGATGGCCGAGCTACTCTCATGTATATGAACACGCGAGAGAGAAGAAAGTAATCACCGGGAGTCGCAATGACAAATTCATAAAATCTCGAAAGCTGCCAGTTAAATTGTCCTTGGGTACTCTCTCTCTCTCTCTTTCATTCTCTGTATTAACTCAAACATATTTGGTCGCTTTAGCTAGTATTTCCTCGATAACTATACAAACTAAACTATGTGAAATTCAATCTAATCAAAATTAAAGAAAGAGAGAGAGAGAGAGAGAGCAGAAGCGCACATAGAGTCACGGGGCGTTGCTGCAGAAAGAAGATGGACTCCTTATACGCTCACCCCATACATGCCGGAGGGAGTGCCGTAACAAAGATAAAAATAGCGACAGCCCTGACGTCCCTGAGACATTGTGCTATAACCTGGTTTCGCTCCACCTTTCTCTCTCCCCTTCCCAACCGATACACACAACCACTCTACAATTCATCTTCAAGTGACGTACTTTGTCGCTTTCGGGCGCGATGTCGCAGTGTTATTATATATGCGAAATTGCTGACGAGTCCTGAGCGCAAAACTTAGGCGGTGTGCAGTTAAGAGGTCTTAAGTGCAGTAGCGCGTTACGCCGGCCGATAAAACAATCTTGAAGCGCAAGTCTTCGAAGAAACGAGTCTTCGTCGTCGCGGATAATGAAACAGGGTCGGCCTGGGGATACGAGACGCTCTTACATAAGGCGATACCTGATACTGATATCCCGGCTAGGCTTTACTTTAGCTCTACTTGTTTTTTCCCCTTTTAATTGCGATACATTTTTATTAGCATTTTAATTGCTTTTGATTAAATGCCAGTGCGTGACTTTCGCCCGATGGGACTATTGCGATTATCTTCACTTCTATCCGGATGAAGTTGCTTCGGGCTTGTTTCGTCCGCGCCCTTCAAGCACGAAGCCAAGAGCGCCAGGGAATCCTTGGCACTCTCCTATCCCCGATTCATAGTCCAACCTCAATGGTTCAGGACTGCACTTTCTTTTCGAACTTCCAAGTGCGCGTTATTTTACAATGGGATTAAACTGCTTGGACAACGGCTGAATGGCTGATCGACAGTCCCGCAACTTCGATCTGAAAAAACTTTGGTAAATTCAGCGTAAGGCGAATCAAACTTATGATTACAGAAAATGCTAAAGTATAATAAGTTTTTATTCGCCGTTCAATTGCGAATCGGCACAATAAGAAGCCATTCCCGTAGGTGCCACTTCTGCGTATCGTCCTGATCGATAGCAGCGCTTACGTGGATCTCATTTATGCTTAAAGAGTACCGATAGTACTGATGACGAGGGCCGTGGTCACGTAAGCCGTGCCAAGAAAAATGGCGATAGGATATAAGCTGTCGGGAGTGAGGCGAACCCATCGACAATGCGGTATATAAATATGGTTAAGCCGAAGCCCCCCGATAACCCGGATATTCGCACGGTGGAAAACAAAGGTAGAAGAACTCGGTTTGTCGTGGATTCCTCTAGTTTTTATTCTGATACGCTGATACTATTTTATGCGAAGTTACGAGGCGCGGCATATGCACTTGTTAGTGCGATACGCCGACACGCGACGAGTCGTCGGGAACGAATTACTGGACGACGCTCGTGCCTCGCCTTCGGTGGACAGTATTTTGACGAAGTCTCAAAGCCGCAAAGCAGCCCCTGGATTCGCGTGCTTCACAAATCTCGACACTGGCACTGACTCGAGCGGCTATTGTAGGATCTATATCGATTTTCCGAGGCGATCGTTCGACTAGGAGGCGCCTTTGAGCGGAAAATTTTCTAGGAAACATTCCGCGGCCGAGCCTCTCCATTAGGTATCGGATTAAAGGTCGCCGGCGCCAGTGTCGCGAAGAACTCCCCTTCAGCCCCGTCGTATTGATAACAAAGTAAACAAAGGCTTAATCAAAGAATACGCGAAATTGAAAGTGGGCTGGGCGCTCATTCGTCTGCCCTTTTATTACACAGTCGCTAATGAGCGTAACTTGTTCTTGTAGCCGATGGCGCCGTCGCCGGTGTGCAGCATTGAACCCTGGCGCGGGAACTGTACGGGCGTAAGAAAAGCGGATCGCGGCGCCCTCGGGGCTCGTGGGCGCAAAGGCCGCAGAGCCGTTATAAGGCATATAGAAAAGGATGGAGAGAGAGAGAGAGAGAGAGAGAGAGAGAGAGAGAGCAAGAGCAAGAGCAAGAGTGAGCGCCTAATGAGATATCGCGTTGTGGAGGAGGCGCGGATCGAGTGACGCTCTCGCATCCACGGGATTATTAGGAAGAAAATTGGCCGACCCTCTTCTCGGCGCTCATCCGCCCGAAAGTCTTCCACTCCTCCCCGAGGCTCCGGCATCGCCTTCGTCCTCTCGCGCGGCCCCTGTAGTAACGTCGTCGGCGACGGGGGTGCGTGAGATCGTTCGGTGCCATGCGGTACCGCATGCGCCTAGCCGACAATGGAATCAACTGAAAACAATAAGGATTCTCGACCTACATCTCCAGGGGCGTCGCTATCGGGGTTAGTTCGTCAACTGAGGAGCGAAATGAGAAACGCTACGAGTGCGCTCGCGCTCGCTGTCTTTAGCCGCGTGTCGCATTCCCTCGCTATGCGCTGTATATTTGCATATCGTTTCGATATTATTTTTCGCACCGCTTGCTCCCATTGTCCCCAAAGCGGAAGTCAATCCCATATCGATGTCGGTGACTAATTGCTTTCATTACTACCACAATATGTTGACGTTAGGCCACTATTGTATATCTCCCTCCTCTCTCCCTTCCACGCTATTTACGCACTATCTGTGTGTTTATCTATCTTTTCATTTCTGTATCTCGCCTATTCTCTCTTTATCCCCTTCCTTTCTCGTTAACAGTACAGTATGGAGGTTTATTGTGTATTTACGAAATAGAAATTAATCGACTCTAACTCTGCATATTCACAATTATTATGGGTTATTTTAAATGTCAAAAGTACCCCAGTTCTACCGGGTATGGCTACAGGAAGGAAGTAATGTGAAAATTAAATCGAATTTGTCAAATACAACGAAAATTTTCAAAATTTGTGCTTCGCTGTTATTGGATATATGATTATCAACAATTATTGCACTAGAAATTATTTAAAATTTTAAAATGTCCAATAACTTATTATGATGTTACAGGTAAGAATAATTTACAATCATTGCCAAAATTGGATGAATTAATGCGATGATCGATATTTTTATTCTGCCCTGTACGAAATCTGCATGATTATATAATTGATTCTCATGATATATCATGCTACCAAAGACGTTGCTTGTAGCGATTTCGAAAAACAAAGAGGACTGTTCTCCTTATACGATAAATTTGCTAATGTAGTTTCATTATACGAATAATAACGCTTGAGTGAAAGTAATGCGCTTAACTAAAGGGTGTGAGAGAGAAAATAGGACGCAACTTATGGATGTATCAATGTCTGAATGTATGGCATACGTATTTGTATATATCGATATGCACATCATAAATTCAGACGCATGTGGCTATGGTTCAAATTATACATCACTCTTCCCACGAATCAAAATTACTAGCGCCGAGTTTTCTTATGCTCATCTGATCTTTCTGATTGGATTGACAATTGCTAACTGATTGCTTATGTCAGATTTTGCTTAACGCAGACTTTTTCATACTAGAATTTTCTGCCTCGGCACATAATTACAGTTCGTTTACTTAAATTGCTAAGGCAATCGATCCTTTATCAAACATCTAAGAGAAATCGTTGCTAAATAACTTTAGAGCTTGCGCTACATTGATCGTATGGCTAGTAATATATCTTATATTAAACTAATTATAAAAAACAATGTTGCTTGTAAATGATCATTTATATTTTAATTAGCACAATTTCATTCTTCATAGTCATACTTTACAATTGAATAGGCAGCAAATTAAAAAAATAACATGATGCTGTTAAAAAATATTGAGCGTGAATAAGCGTATACATCATTTGGCTGTTTAGTTTTTTAACATTAAAGTTATATTTTAATATCATTAATTTAAATATTTCGAAAATTGTTTACCCGATTTATAACGTATGCGAAAATTCGAATTAAAAAAATATAAAATTTTGACAAATTTAGAAAATATTACAGTGTAACGCATGAATAATTGGCATGTATTTGTATAGAAGAGTCTATAATTTAGATTGTCAACTGAAATTCCATACACATTTTTTATTCGATTTTATATAAAATTTGATTACAATTTATTAAAAAAAAAAGATAAATATACTCAACAATATGCCAGTAATTTTTATACTTTATAAGCCATTATATATATCATCGATGTATAATTATAAAGAAAAGAAAAAAAAGTTTTGAAGTACGTATTTTCTAGTGTTTAATAATGTGTATTGAGTGAACTATTTCTAGAGTATTACTTTTGCTGGTTATCCGTAATGTTCCGATTTTCAATTAAATTCTCACCACTATATCGGATTATCGTTAAAATGCTTTAATATAATTTTTTTTTAATACTAATAATTATTAAAAAATAAGTATGGTTATATGCTTTATTATTACTGATAATTTTACAAATATAAATAAAATTTCGAAACGTTTATCAATTATCATATCGCAATTAATATATTTAAAACTGTATAGGAAATGAAATTGTGTTAATAGTATAAAAGATTATTTTTTTTATATGTTTTAGAGCTATTTCTATTATCGTAAAAATAAAATTACTATCTTAAATTGTAATAAATCGATTCTCCATATAAAAAGACAAAGTTCGACTAATATTAAAGATATTCGTGTTGACGTATGGCTTACAAAACGCTAAACGAAAAAGAATCCACAAACATTGTCATATACACGTGCATATTGCACAAACATTGTTTTACGTAATTTTAAAGCATATTTTTAACGAAACAGAACTTTTATAAAATTGTTGGTGATTTTTATCCAATGAGGAATGGGCACATCACGTGTGAAGGGGAAAATTACGATGATTAATATGCGCGCGTGTGTGCCTTGTGCTCGGGCATTTTTCACATATAAAGGAATACGCCAAAGGGATAATAAAAATCGTAAATTGGACGTAGGTCACGTTCATACGTAAATAATATGGGAGGGGACGTATTGGTGGGCGACTCGAGATACACACATTATTATCTATCTTTGTACAATAATGAATTTGCAAAAAAAGTAGAGCAGGGCTTATCTGCTTGGCTTTTGCGTGCGACAAGATGACCTTTCAAAAATAGAAAAACCGAAGGAATGTTCATTCTTTCAGCCTTAACGACTTGGCAGTCCAGACGAAGATCATAAATATCGCGGGGCTTAAAAATAAAATGATCGGAATGATCGAGCGAAGCAAGAAGGCACAGGCCGAATTAAGTCGCACTCGCTTAAAACATATTAAAAGGAGGGTGGATTTCGGTCGAGGGCGAAGCGAGCCCAGCCCTGAATTACCCGCCTTCCGATGACCGAGGGCTCGAGTGTCCGGCCTAGTTGCAGGCGGGTATCGGCTTCCGGTTACCGAGCCGCTTTAGGAGGACGTATCTCTCGCCCCGACCGATCCCGATATCATAAGAAATCCGCGTCATTTAGCTAAAAGCCAGATGTCCGGTCTTCCGTGCTGCCGCCGAGCGACACGCAAAATTTCCCCGTGGCGCGCCGCACTCTGAAGGGTGTGTGTGTACCCATCGAAGACAGCTATCGCAGTCGGTATCAAGGCGCGGCTATTATCACGCGAGGCCTCACCTTTCCACGCCTATCTCCTCCCGAGCGTCGGACTCTCGTCAACGTATCGTCCCACAATTTGTTTCCCCCCTGCAGAAGTTCGGCTGGAGGACAGATCCTCGCAAGTGGGTTAACGTTAGACGGGGGGGGGGGAGGTAGCTTCGCAAGACTCGTCAAAGTACGCCACATCCTAATTCTCGTCTTTTACATTTCTCTTCGTCGTCCAGCTTCCCCTTTCCTGCTCGTCTCACCTATAACCTTAAGCCTGTACAATGGCTATTGTTGCCGGAGACTCGCGTCGACATCGAGCCTCGCAACCTTTCTCTCGCTACCCTCGGCCTCTCTAATAATCATTGGGCGATCTTTCCGCCCGCCTGATCAAAGGTGAATTCACGATGAAGAAGGAAGCTGCGAAAGAAATGCCTAATCAGCCGAAGGAGCGATTCTCTCCGCGATCGATCGATTTCACAGCTGATTTTGATTTTAACGACTGCTGTCGGCCCCTCGACTCTCGATGCTGCACCTGACAAATCGTTCATAGTCTCGAAGAGCGTTGAGTCCCTTCGTGGAAATGGCAAGCCTCTAAGCAATAAGCGAGTTGCCAATGCTATCCTTGCTAAATTATGATTAAAACGCTATCAGTGCGCGCGGCATTGCCTCGTGGCATTGACTTTCTTCTCCTCGATTCCTGAGCGAATTATGTCGGCACGTGTTATCAATGACTGGCATTACCATACGGCATATTTTCTTAGCTCTCCGAGCGCATTTCAAGTGGCGGTAATACGCCTTAATAGTTTCTTGTGTGTCGCGCAGAAGACATTAATTCTTATCGTGGCTGCAAAAGCCAAGTCGAGTCAAATGCACAATCTTTCTCGAGGCTAATCATAGTCAGTCACTCCAGACGTGGCAGAGGTTAAATTTCCTTTCCGAATTAGCCTTTATGCTCGCGGGAATGTCAGTTGGTACCACTCGAGGTACTCGGTAAGCCGACCTGCGTTTAAAATCCTTTTTTAAAGTCCGGCTTTTCACCTCTAGTAATCGCTCCATTGGTGTCATCCCACCGACGTCTTGCTCGAAGTTGCCAGAACGAGCCGAAGAAAGACGACGGAGGAAAAAGAGAAACAGGAAAGAAATAATAAAAAAAAAAAAAAAAAAATGCGAAAAAGCAGAGAAGGTGGCTCGCGGTGAGACGAAGCTCGTGACGGCACGGAATCATTTTTCCGGCTTCCATTGTGTGTCCGTTGCGTGTATGTATGTGCGTGCGTGCACTGCTCGTCTCACGCGAGCACCAGTCAAGCCGCCCAGGTGAGATAACGGTGCGGGCTCGGTTAAGTAACGGGCTGGATATCAGGACGCCTCCCGCTCCTCTCGCCGCTCCTCTCTCCGCTCCCCTCACCGCCCGTCTCTCCGCTCTCCGGCACGATACGCACGACAAATAGCTGTCCGTGCGACCCCAGCGACGCGCCTGCATTACGTGAATTTCATAATTCAATAGCTGCCGTACTGAATCTCGTAATGGAGTCGCGGCGCGTAAAAGTTATTTCATCGAGAGAGAAAACATGGTTATTGGATAAAGTTCCTTGGCCGGCCTACTTTCTCATTAGCCATGCGAATGCAATTTGTGCAGGGAACCCGGGGCCGCAGGGCTCCGAGCCGTGAAGGAGGAGGGTTTCATTGGCGACGGCGATTTAATGTCGGTCGGCGAGCCGCGGGCAGCGGGAGGAGGAGAAAGGGGCGATGAAACCAGGAGGATGAGCGGGCCCGGGGACACGTCGAATGAAAAAAGCAAACATCGCCTACTTTTCTATTCACCTGTGCCTCGAGCCAGGGCATTGACGCTTTATTGGCGAATCGCAGAGGAGAGTCGACAGCTTTCGCATCGGAATGGCTCGGAGCTTGCTTTGGAAGCCTTCCGAGCCACTCGTTCTCCCCTCAATATTTTCCGAAATATGTATTCCCAAGAGATATTCGGATGGGCGGTGATCGACTCCGCATCGGCCGGCGGCGGCGGGGGGGCATGTGCGAGTACGCGCTCGGGGCGCGCGTACGTGCTAACAAGAGTCCAGTTAGAATGATTACCAGGCACATTTTTAACGGTACCCTGCACTTGACGCGGCCCCCGGCCCTTCCCCGCACTAAAAAAAGCCCCCGCCTGATAACACGCTGAAAAACTGTGTACGCCCGACTCGTCCCGAGTGGCCCATGAATTATTCATCATTCTTGGAAATACCGTCGGTCGCGAACCGGCTGGCTCCGACTCTAGGAAAGCAGACGCTGCACATCAGCCGCTAAATCAGTATCTCGATGATAAAGCCGACTGTCTTCGAGCTTAGCGAAGCCTCGCCACTCTGTCTCCTCGATAGCGAAGACGTCAGGAGACGCGCGCAACTAGGAGCCAGGCTCTGCTCGCGAAAGGAGGCGCCTTTGGTTATCGAGAAGCACATCGATGCCCTGGGACGCCAAGATAAATTTCTCGGCGCAACTTTTACTCGCCGGCGGCTCAGCGTCGGAAGCCTTTACGCGAGTATCTCTTATCGATGCCCGAGTAAATTCGCCTCCCGTGAATACATTTGTCGCCAGTGTCGGTGCACCGGCGCAACAAATCACCAGAGCATCGCAGGTGAATGGGAGAAAAATCTTTACCCTCGATTGTTACTTCGAGCGCGACGCCGGCTTCTAATGGTCCCTCGTCGGACACCGGAGACTCTCGACTCGAGATAACCCAATGCAAGAAAGAGGTTGTAATTCTCCGCTTGGCTCGACAGTACAATTCGCGCATTAGCGCATCCAGCGAGAAAAAGAATGCCACCTTTCGGGAAGGAACACAAAGAAGAGTGACTGCGCATTGACGAAATATGAAGCATGTATAAGAATAATGGGTTACCAAAAAAGCCAGTCTCGGCAAAAGACAAACAGAAATTACAGGCTGGAATATAAAAGAAAACTACGCGGCATCGTTTAATCGCCACGTGCATTGGGAATCGGGGTGAGTTGTGTTTTTTTTTTTTAAGCGTCAGTGTCTCACTCCTACGTTCTCGAGTACCGACGTGATTGGAAATGAAGGAAAAGAAGTCTCCTCGACACAGAGGCACATCTCATCCACGGGCGTACACCGTTCTACCACTGTAGAGAATTTATTCTCTTGCTTCTCTCTCTCTCTCTCTCTCTATATATATGAAAAGGAGAAGCCTGCGAGTCAAGAGGTTGATAACCGAAACGCATGGTTGCCCCCGTGGGCTTGAGAGCGTGCCCGACTGCTCCCCTGCCTGTCCCTCCTCTTCCGTTGTTGCCACCCCTTTCCACGCCCTTCTCCACAGCCGCCAAATCTCCCTTCCTCATCCCCACACTTCCCGACAACGCGATTCTTCACTTTGCTCCCATGCCATCCTTTACTTACATCTGCACTTTTTTACTTATAAGGACTCGCTTTTCTTTTTTGAAATTCCATAGTCTTTTTACTTGTTACCATGCGTGCCAAAATCGCGGTAATCACACCTGCTGAGACGCACATCCAAGAAATGCTTCGCGTTGATGTCCTGAATATTATTCTTGCCGAGGCGCTTTTTTCCCCATCATTCCGTATTATTTAATAAATCGAATTATTTATTTCGCCAACAATTATGAAAAAATTGCATGAAGCTACTTTCGATGGGCCACGGTTATTGAATTCTAGAGACATTTTTATTAAACAATTAATATATACGCATATATATTTAATACATATATATATATATATATATTTACATACAGATAAAAAAATATAAATTGATATACAATTAATTGTGTTCGTATTTTAAAAGTATAAGAAGAAGGTAGTAACACGAGGCTTTCATGTTTAAAATTACTCGATTCGCACAATACTAGTACAAAGACATCCTAGAACAATTGCTTTTATTGGTTTTAATAACAACGTTAGGTGCATCAAATGCAATAAAATGCAAGTCAAAGAAAATAATCGTTAAGTTTATTATATCGGATACAAGTGCTCTTCATATTATAATCTATCGCAGAATTAAATATCGGCTATTGTCTCAAAGAATTAACAATTTTTTTTGTTTTTATTCAAATGCAGCAGTCACTTTTTATTCTAGGTAATGCCACTCTTTCGTTATTGCATTATCACGAAATGTGACTTATTTTATTGCAGTATTTACATATTGATTTACACGATGCGAAGAAACGTTGACACATGCGCAGGTGTAATAAGCCTAGTTATTAAACAAAGATAATCGCATGGTGCTTGTATAATAAAACGCCTGGGTCGGATATAGTTACGTTTCTTTGTAACACTTTCTATCATCGACTACGCACCTTCACCAGACTAAGTACAATAAGATGCTAAGAAAACTGTATAGATTTATGCGTCGTCATTGCTGCTCCTCGCATACCAGCCGAGCGTACAATGCATACAATGGGAATGAAAAAACAACGTAATACGGACGTTACACAATATCGCAAAGACTCAAATCAGATTCAAGGTCAGCGCTCTCGGTCTCTCCTATCTATTTTTCGGCGATGTATAAACGGGTTCTTCGCTTCTTCTCAAAGACTTATTATCCCTCTTTTGCGCAACTAACGAAGTTTAATATTCAATTTGAATTACGAGGTAATCGACAAAATCGTTACAATTTTAATAAGCCGTTCTCGCTCCGAATGCCACCGCCGAATGGCCATAACCAAATTTGCAAATCGATGCCTGATTCAATCGAGTTGTCCTCGATGCTGGACTATAAGTTTTTTTTTGTCCTTCGGGCGGACACGTGGACAAGATTGTAATGCTTCCGACTCGTAAGCGTCGTTCGCTCGGGCACACTATTGGGTTTCAGGTGAAAATTGTTGGCAATGGGACTCTTACGGCCGAGATAATGACATCTTCCTCGACCGGAGAATCCGTGCCCTCGTTTCGGCTTTGTATCTTTGCGCGTTGCACAACTACGTAAAGGAAGATCGGGCCGTATCGGATTAATATTTACCCGAACCGGACACCGAACCCGGTTGCTGTGCGCGGGGGCCCCGGGAGGTGGCACAGGGACGATGGGAGGAGGTGTAGACTTGTCGCCACCGGTATGGTGATCTTGGACCAAAGACGCCGTCGACATCGTTTTGATCGTCGTCGCCGTAGTCTTTCCTCACGGCCGAGCGCAAGAAGAGAGCGAAGGATGAAGCGAGCGAGCGCTTGTGTACACCGAGAGTCGAGCGCCTGCCGGTGAACGTCCGCCTTGGGTTCGTTGACCTGAGCCGGAGCAGCGCGCGGGATACTTAACCTCGACTTTAAACTCTCGGCCATTGCTCGATCACAGTCCTTCCGTCTCGTGGAGGAGCGAACGCGCGCGAAAGAGAAAGATAGAAGAGACAGAAGTCTCTCGTATCCCTTGGCGAGCCACGAATATTGAGCTTACACCGAGATTATGTCAACTTTACTCGGGCTCTACCAATTGCGAAACTAAAAACATCTGTCTTGGAGCTGCGAGGAGGCTATATTTTCAATTAAGAATCGTTTAATAATGCTCGTTCTTGCCTCTTTTTCTCTCTCTCTCTCTCTCTCTCTCTCTCTCTCTCCCTCTCCCTCTCTCTTTCTCCCTTTCTCAGGCTCCGAATCTGTTTTTTCTTCTTCAAATATCTCGCTCTTATCAACCTTGACGGTTCAACTTTGGTCGATTCAAAGGAAGCGAGTGGCCTAATAAGTTTTTTGCGCAAATAGTTTGGTAGGCGGGCTGTTCCTCGGCCTATTCCTCATTGTGCGGTTGTTGAATTGACGGCCAAGACCGAGCCTGGAGAAAATTCCTAAATAGCTCCCAAGACGTCTTTGGTTTATGCATTGCTTGGATTACGATCCGGGGCTGATACTCCCCACCTAACACTCTCCGATATTGCCTGCGCGAGACCATTTGGCGCGAGGGTGGGGGGAGGGGGGCAGAGATGGAAGACGGAAGAGGTTGAGAATTTTCCTAGGTCATTCTCAGCCGCTGAATCGGTTTCCATCGCGCCGGCAGCTAATCTCGAATCGACGCTATTGAGAATAGGCCGCGTGTTCCAGATAGCCAATGTTCCACGAATCGCGTCGTAATTGTGTCGCGTTTTCTCGCCGGGAAGGAGTAGTCGAGTCGAGCGGGAAAAAAAGCAGAAACCCGCCCGATGAGCAATTAGAGGTCGTCGTATTTCGCGCGATTCCCCCCAGGCGACGTCTCTCTCCCATCCTCGATCGGGCTCCTCGTTTCCGTTACGTCTAAGGGCTTCCTGCCGAGGCCGGGGCGACGACGGAAACAAAGAGGAGCGACCGAAGGAGTCGATTTGCCCTTGCAGGATCGACCCGAGGAAGATCCATGCCAACTCCAACCCCGCAATCTCTTGATTTCAGCAACTGTTCCGGAGCCAGGCCCAGGGCGCGACTCCCCAGCAACTGCAGCTGCTCCAGCAGCAGCAGCAACAGCAGCAGCAGCAGCAGCAGTACCTCGCGGCCTCCCAGGCCCAGCAGCAGCAGCAGCAGGCGGCCCAGCAGCAGCAGAACTTCCCGGCGACGCCTTACACGGTGATCGGGGGACAGGAGCCCTACGTCAGCCTCATAACCGGCGCGCCGCCCGTCGTCCCGCCCTACTACGGGCCTTGGGTCTACCCGGCGGGACTCCTGCCCCAGGCGCCGCCCCAGGCCGCTGCGCCGCCCCCACCTAGGCGGCCCCTCACCCCCTCGTCGGCTGCTGCTGCGGCCGTTGCTCAGGACACTGCTAATAATCTTGCTCAAACGGTAAGCTCGAGCGAGCCTCGCGCCGGACCCGCGACTACTGCTCGACAGAGTTAATGACCTTGGACTCTCGTGGTCCCGCAAACCCGAGCCAGCGGATATTGCGCGCCGTTGAATACTTTAAGCAGACTTCTTCAACTTTCGCCTCCCATTCCTATATTATTTATCTTACATTTGCGTCTTTTATGCTTATTATTATTAAATGCCATGCCCAGACTTTCGTTCGGACCCATTGAGTTTTATCTCTATTTGCTTATAAGCTCTAATCTATGTTAAAATTATCGTAAATCAGATGTATTCCTATATTCCCGTCTTAAGTGTATTCGTACACTCATCCTATAATGCTATTCAAATTTATAGCTCTTAATGCATTGATAATCTGATGCTACACACGAAGTCGGATTATGTGTCTTATTTTAATTTTTTATTCTTTTTCAACTGAATTCTAGTTGGCTCATTATGTCTGATTGAAGAAAGATAAGCAGTCTTTTACAAGCCAAAAAAGATGGTTTCTTTCAGATTAAAGCTCATAATCTGAGAAGTAACTTTTAGCTTTTTTTAAATATAAAGTAGAAAAAAACTAATCTTCTTTGAAATACAGCTTTGATCGCATCGATGAGTGTTTGATTAAGCAGATTGTTAATTAATTGCTTAACCTTTGTTTACAATTATATCTTAAATTTTCGCAATATATATATATATATATATATATATAACCTTATTATAGCACGTTAAGAATAATTTTAAATTCATCGTTTAACCATAATCTCGGCTACATTGTATCGAAATATAGCCTTTTAAGAAATGTTTTAATTCAGCTCCCATATTAATATAATCGATTCATAATAATTTAATCTCGTGAATATATTATTACCATTCTGCAGTTTTAGAAGAAAAAAATCAATTTTCGCCACAAACGAAACGCAATTAGTTTTAATTTATTCAAAGGTAATGGATTGATGTAGATATTGTGTAAAGAAGTTGGAAGATAGATAGAAAAGGTAAAATAAATCGCCCGAGCAAAAAGGAAACAACGTATAAGGCAGTATTAAATAAAATCTTTGATTTTGTGATTATTTCCGACCTTCAACATATCGTGCTAATTTCTACTTTAAATTGTATATTTCCAACTCAATAATTACAAGATACATACTAATTAAGTTTTTTTGTAACGTACGTACGCATACAAATTTTTGTATTACAAGTAAAATGGACATCCTTTCTAACGCTTCGGCATTATTAAAACACTGCAATGCGGTTGGCGAGAGTGAATAATAAACACCGGGCAATGAGGATAGAGTACCGAGAAAAATCGGGTCGGGGCATTCCGATGCCCATAATCGTAGCCGTATAAAGAAAAAAAAGCCGAGGAATAAAATAGGGCCGGTAAATGCGCCACGCCTCTCGCGGTATCGGTGCCCGATGCATAACTTACACCGATCAATTACAACGCTCAAACGCTCAAGCGATCCTCCGATCGTTCCTCGTAATACCCAGGTTCAAGGCCAGTACCAGGTAATACCGGCGTATTACGATCAGAATGGCTCGATCGTCATGGGTGGCGTTCGGGGCCTCGGCTCCGCGGCCACGCCGATGCGGCTGGTGAGCCCGGCCCAGGTCCTGGTGAATCGGGCTCCGTCCCAGCCGCCGCCCGGGCCCCAGGCTCCACCACCCCCGAGCCTCTACAGCCAGGCGACGCCGACCTCCCACAGCAACGCTACGCCCGGCGAATGTCTGGGTACGTACGACTGGAGTACATTATCGGATAGTCGAATATCGTTCACCGAATTACCAACTCCTTCATACAAACATCACAGCTTTCTTACTTTGTTCTATTCGCGCGCCCATTCATAATCAGCAGCGATCACACGATCGTATAGGTGTAACAGTGGTGTTTTGATCGTTGGCCAGGATGAGTCCCTTGTTGTAATGCCGATTGACGTAAAGCCTCCCGCACCCCTGGCCAACTTTTAAAATGCAGACCAACTGTTCTTTCACTTTTTTTTTTTTTTTTTTTTTTTTTTTTCCTCTTTTTTTTCTTCCATTTCTTTTCTCCTCCACCTCAGGCCCTCATATTCTTGTTCAATAATACTTTTGTCATCTACCATCCACCACAAAATATCCTCGGCAACTCTTTTTTTAAAAAAGACAGTTCATTGTTCGGCGTCTAAAGCAACCTGTTTTTTATTTTTCTCCTTCGTTTTGTATTTTACAATTCTTCTGTTTCTTATTATTTTGTTTCTTTAAATTTTTTGTTACCACCCTCCTTTCCCTTTTTCTCTCTTACTCTGTTCTCTCCGTCCCTCTACGCTTTCACACAATCACTCACTCACTCATACCTTACTCGACGCTTGTGTCTCCCCCCCCCTCTCTCTTTCTTTACCTCTCTCTCTTCTCTCTCTCTCTCTCTCTCTCTCTCTTCCTTTCTTCATTTCCCACTCTCACTCTTTCTTTTTATACATATCTCCCTCTTTCTTTTTTTCTATTTATTTACCTACTCTCTCTCTCTCTCTCTCTCTCTCTGTCTCTGCCTCTCCCTCGCGGGCGCACGTGCTTCCGAGCCCCAAAACTAAAGCTCGGAGGTCTAGAGAGCCGCACCTCCCACGTACACATCCAGAAAAAGTCAAAGAAGCCATACAGACACATGAAACTGGGCGGGGGGAGGGGGGAGGCGCGATAGCAGTGACATTGACGAAAGGAACTAAGCGAAGCGCCCTGTCGCGTGGTGGTGTGCGCCGGCAATTTTGTGGTGCAGGTTTAGCGGCGTGCAGTGCTGCCGCAGTGGTCGCACAGGCCCAGGCGGTTGCCGTGCAGCAGGCGCAGCAGCAGGGCTCAGGACTTGCCGCTGGCTTAGCGGCCCTGGGTTACGGCGGCTCACCCCTCGGTGCCCTTGGCTCGCCGGCTCAACTGCAGAGCACAGGTATACAACCGAGAATCCAGCCCCTGTCTCTCTTTCTCTCTCTCTCTCTCTCTCACTCTGCCCCCACTCTCTATCTCTCCCTCTCTCTCTATCTCTCTCTCTCTCTCTCTCTCTATCTGTTCCTATTCATCTTTATCTATATTTATCTATCTATCTCTATCTCTACCTCTAGCTCTGTCTATATCTGCAACCCTCAGCTGTGCTGCTCTCTGCAATTCATTCGCTTCTTTTACTTTTAGCGTGCTTTGCAGTAATCTATTTCCCCACCCGTGTCTCTTTATCGCATTGCTCTTACCCGCCTAGTACTTTTATTTTCATCGATTTTATCGGGGGAATTGTGAGAACGATCAATTGCTGATACTATAAGAGTTGAATTTTTCATCGCTAGACCTTCGCGAATAACGGTCACAAACTTCAAACTTAAATGTGTTCTTGAAATTAATGACAAGAGCTATTTAATGTTCGCTAATGTTTGGTTACTCGACGCAATAAACTGCATTTTTATGTTTTCTTATTTATTTTTTAATGCACTTTATAGTACGTAATCGATTCCCACTCGGATGGATGTGTGTATATAACTTGGATTTATACATAATTATATATTTTATCCGACAAAGAATATTACCTTTGAGCGTACTCTGGTCAATAAAGTGATCTTATTTCCTGATTTATAAAAGCTTCTCAATGTATATGAAAATATCGAAAACGGTAACTTTATTTTTTACCTCTCTTCTTTCCCATTCGAATGTGCCAAGTAAAAAACCAACGACATTTTTATTGCTAACGTAAACCACTTTTCGATACCTAAGCACATGCTTTTATTTCGAAAAATTCTAAATATATTTTCTCTCCCAATTGTTCTCCCCCACTTGCTCTTTTATCTATTAGTCTAACTTCTTCGGTAATTCTTTCTTTCCATGTTGCCTATTCTACCTGCACTTCCTAGTCTTTTGTTTGTCTATCCATTTTACTCTATCTGACCAATCATTGATGTTGATAAAATGAAGCACAATTACCAAAGTAATCATTCCTGTATATATGTAAACTATGTTCATTCTAATTGTCACTTATTCTCTCTCATCACCATCAAAAAGTCTGTAATGTCTGTGTGTATTAAAATAATTATTTAGCTAATCTAGTGTATAATACACTATATATAAAGACATATTTTGTATTTATTAATTTTTTTCATATTTTTATTATCCTCACACATTGCAAAATTCCCAATGCCTATAAATCAGAACATTATTATAACATCATGTAATAGGTTTGGGTCTTGGAGCATCGTCCACTGGTAGGAGAGATTCCTTCGATAGAAACACTTCTGCATTTAGTCCCAGCTTAGAATACAACAGAGGAAAATGGCCGCAAAGCTACGGCGCTCTTGGTGAGGGCACGATCCTTTTTCTTTTTCTATTCAGTGATATCTCACACGATGTTAAACAAATGGATTTAATCTTTTCATACACCTCTAGAAATTGATGAAGCATATTTTGTAAACAAAAAATCGAGAAAATCCGTTTGAAGATTTGTTTTTATTGTTTAATTTTTATTTTAAATTTATATCTTCATGTGTGTGTAACGTGTCCTTTTATTCCGTATTATGTATAATATTTATAAATTCCGTCACTATTCATCATGGCATTACTTGTATGATAAACAATAATACCTCTGCAGTTAAAGTAGTATCAATAATTATCCGAGGCACTATAACGTAATGTACTTTATTACATACCTTATACTAAAATTAAATTTTCATCTTTTTAATTTAAAATATTCATGCTTTAATCCTGTAAATATAATTAACCAATACTTTCTTATAATATTAATCATATTTTACTATTTGCATAAATAATTTTATGTATACTCGTATATCAGTGATCACCTAGAAAATTGTTGACGTTGAAAATAATTGACAATAACATTTTATATCTTCAGAGTAAAAGTTAATATTAAAAGCTTTATTGACTTCAACTGTCACTCACAGAATTTACATTCTCTTTAAATACTAATTTTAGTTTTAATTAATATTAAAATGAAAGGCAATTGCTTTGTTTTTGTCAATTATTTTTAATTTTCAAGCAGTTTTTAATTTAAACTGTAATGTTCGTGGTAAGCAATACAAACGCCTTGTAAATCTGTCAAAGTAAAAATATAATCAATTGTATGTTTATATGTAAGCATATATAGATAGATATAAATATACATGGATACACATGAAATCTTTTAAATGATAGATATTGATTTGGGTTTTATATGATATATTAAAGTTAATTCTTTTCTTGCCTACCGAAATGGGGAAATCGAAAATAACAACGCCTAAACAAATTTTCCATTATACGTACTATTTCCATTTATCGTAAGACATTCGTTTTGCTTCAATATACGTGCGCAATTAAGTAAAAACTAGCCTTATTAACTGATAATTCTGCTAAGATTTTTAAGGGTGTGCAAAAGATATAAAACGAATGCCCGTAAATGATTTGCAAATCTACGCTTGATCGCTACGAAGAGGTACAATCAATGATAATTTAGAAAAAATCCATTTATTTATCATTTTCTCTAGTTAATAATGTAATGTGCTTACGTAAGGACATTAATTGTAATACATTTGAGGAAGAAAAAAAATTTTTCGGCTACTGCAATAATCATTGCGCACAGTCATTAGCATTAGTGGCTAATTAAAATAATGAAGAAAAAAAAACGGTTTACCGGGAGTCCCGTTTCACAATTCATCAAAACAATACGTTACAAGAGCGAAACGGTCTCGCTCTAGTTGCTCAGCCGGATGTGTCAGCGAGGGGAGGCCGAGAGAAATGTCAACTATTACGAGAAGCCGTGCTTATCATTATCCTAAAATAGCGAAGACCTTTTATTTCCACGCAATCGTGGCCTGGCAACGCGGTAACTCGTCGCGCTCTTGCAAAGCCAAAGCGCGAACCCTCGGGACAATCCGAGTCTCGAGGACTCGGTCCCGGGAGCGCGCCGCCGCTCGACCCCTGGGGCCTTTCGCGACACCACCTGGGGGAGGGGGGCCTCAACGCCGGCCACCTTCTGTCGCTCGCCTATCGACTGCTCGACTGAAGTCGAACGCTTGTCTGACGCAGGCACAGTGACCGCCTCGCCGAGTCCTCTGGGACTGTCATTGACCCCGCCGCCCTCCATCGGCGGCTCCCTCGGGGGCCTCGTCGGCGGGGCGAATCGCGTCTCCGCCGCGCCCGGAGCCGAGGCCAAGTTCCGGACCAGCGCCGTTCCCGCTCTGACCACCAACGGTGTCTTCGGCTCGAGCAGCTCCCTCTTCCCGAACCTCGTGGGTAAGCCCGGGAGAGGCGGCGCCGCGGGAGTCGGAGGCGACAAGAGCACCGGCGGCAGATCCCGTCTCCTCGAGGACTTCAGGAACAACAGGTACGTCGCCACTGCGACTGATCGACAAACTCTCCTTAACCGAGCTTCGTAGCTCCACCTTCGTTGGGGTAAGGGGAGGGGGGGTGGGACTTCTCAAAGATCGAAATTATCGAGTGCTAACTTTACGAGATAGCCCTAACCTTGTTTGTTGTCGGCCCTCGCCCTCGGCCCTTATTGCGAGCAATTTGGCATTAAAAGCTCGGTACTCCTACGCGAGACGTAGCGACGATACCCTGCTCTCCTCCGACCTCGGACGCTAATTCAAATCCGTTAAACACAGATTCCCGAGCCTTCAACTTCGTGACTTGGCTAATCACATAGTCGAGTTCAGCCAGGATCAACACGGATCTCGCTTCATTCAGCAGAAACTCGAGCGAGCCTCGGCCAATGAGAAGCAGCTCGTGTTCCAGGAGATTCTGGCCTCCGCCTACTCGCTCATGACCGACGTCTTTGGCAATTACGTGATCCAAAAGTTTTTCGAGTTCGGCACCCCTGAACAAAAGTCAACTCTTGCCCAAAAGGTGAGCCCGTCCCGTCTGTTACTACTGGGGACAATTGAGCGGAGAAAGAGCTCGCTCACGATTAGCGTGCCCTTCGGCACGATAAAATTTGTTTAGCTATACGGGGCTTCGTGATGACAAATGCGTGTCAAATGATAAAACACAAAAATTGATTAAAACTTAATTTCATGCTACCTGACGATAAGCTTATCGATGGAGCGACTCGATGTAACCGACCGAGGCAACTGCCGCGCGACCCTAATACCGATTTGAAATGTTCAGGTGCGTGGCCACGTGTTGCCGCTGGCCCTACAGATGTACGGCTGCCGAGTCATTCAGAAGGCCTTGGAGTCGATCGGGCCGGAGCAGCAGCAGGAAATCGTGCGGGAGCTCGACGGCCACGTTCTCAAGTGCGTCAAGGATCAGAACGGGAATCACGTAGTGCAGAAGTGTATAGAGTGCGTGGAACCCCGCGCTCTGCAATTCGTCATCGGAGCCTTCGCCGGCCAGGTCCACTCGCTGAGCACCCATCCGTACGGCTGCCGCGTAATCCAGCGCATCCTCGAGCACTGCACTCCTGAGCAGACGCAGGGCATCCTGCAGGAGCTCCACGCGGCCACCGACCAGCTCATACAGGATCAATACGGCAACTACGTTATACAGCACGTGCTCGGTTAGTCCGCGGCCCCACCCGAGCAGCCTCCCGCCGGGAGCTCCTTCCTCCCCCCCCCTCCCTCCCTCTCATAGCTATGACATTGACGACCCCGGCTTCTGTTGTAGAGCACGGGAAGCCGGAGGACAAGGCCCAGCTCATAAGCAGCGTGCGAGGAAAGGTCCTGACCCTCTCGCAGCACAAGTTCGCCAGCAACGTTGTCGAGAAGTGCGTGACTCATGCCACGAGACAGGAAAGAGCCGTCCTCATCGAGGAAGTCTGCGGCTTTAACGACAGGTAAGGCTTTGATCCTCGGATGCCCTAAGCCCCCCGACGACGAGATCGCCCTGTTTGGCTAAGCGAAAGCCCCAGAGCCGGCGAGCCCTGTGGCGACTGAAGTCAAAAGAACCGTAACTTTAATGAGAAATGGGCCAATTGTCCGGAGCGCGTCCGTTGACCGCAAGCCAAGCTCTCGCCGTAGCATTGATCAGCCTATTCGTTTATTTTTGCCGACAGCTCGTTAAACATAATGATGAAAGATCAATACGCCAATTACGTCGTGCAGAAGATGATCGACGTTGCCGAGCCGGCCCAGCGCAAGATCCTCATGCATAAGATCCGACCCTATCTGGCCAGCTTACGCAAATACACGTACGGCAAGCACATCATCGTCAAGCTCGAGAAGTTCTTCATGAAGACTGCCAATGCTATGGGGGTGGGGGCAGCGGCCACCGGCGGCTCCACCGGGGCCAGCGACCTCGGACCCATCGGGCCGCCAGCCTCGACCGCGGGATCAGTCACGACCTCGTCCCAACAATCAACACAGGTTTTATAAAAAAAAGGCTTTGCGCGGCTATAGAGTCCATCGCCTAAAGCGCGAATCAAGATCTATAATTAAGGCGACTATACGAATGAAGCAACCTAACGCTGGCGCCTCGATTAACGATCATTCTTCTTATGTAAGAGAGCTTAAATGATAAGCAGGTGTATTAGGTATACGTGGCAAACGATGCTTAGCTCAGCTTTTCTTTTATCGACCTTTCATTAGGGAGATGTGTGTGTGTGTGTGTATATATATATATATGTATATGTATGTATATGTATGTATATGTATGTGTATATATATATATATTATAAACATATACATTAAATGTTACATGTCAAAGGTGCCAGCGCATGGTTTTGAGGCTGTAGTGATCGAGAAATGTGAATCAAGGTGCTCGTAGGCATTATACATAAGGCAACACCTTGATATGTTGATTTTGGAAAAAAGCAAGAAGCTTGTGATTTTTTTCAAACATATTTAATTTTCAATCAAGCGACACACGTGAAGAAAATGTTAGTTGCTCATTGTATAATACGTTAAAATCTGTGGTACATTTGTACGATTGCAAGGTTTTAATTTTTAAATTATACAATTACCGACGGTCATTCAACGGTACACCCAAAACTTTAAAAGAATGTAGCTTGATGTCGAAGAATAAGGCCAATGAATTCTTTTAATTTTTCGAAAATAGATCATGATGATAAAGTATTAACATTGAAAAAATAATACCGATGGCACGCAATGAGATCCGTGGCCTCGATTAAAAGATAGCTAACAACTAGAATAGATCTTAGTGCTGCATGCATTTATTGTTGTATCATGATCGGCATATGATGTACGTTTCGTATGTGAAATGTCCTGCTTCTGCATGAGAGTAGCAGAATTTTTGCGTACAGTTTCCGCAAATAGAACAAATTTGGTACAGATTAAAAGTACTGGATACTATTAACAATCCTATAATTGATTTCTTTTAATTACTTTCATAATTGACACGAATTTAAAAGTGCAGCTTAAAGTTTTTTTTATAATCGTTAATTTCGATAGTTTGTTTTAATCATTAGAACATTATGGTTTGTTTTTTTTTTTTTTTTTTTTTTTTTTTTTATTGTCAATGATAAAACGTTAATGGTATTTAGTATCTTGAATGCTTAAGTATAGTGTTTGACATGGGAGCAAAGTCCAGAACAGCCCCAATCCGACTGGAAATTTACCCCAAGACACACATTGCGTTGAAACAGTTTGTACGAATTGATTTTCATTCGTTTTCAAGTAAGGAAATGTTACGTAAGTGATGTACACAAATCTGGAAGTGATGACATTTTTTTGTTTGTTGACAAGACTTGTTCGTACTTCCCAATATCTATTGCATACAATGCAAATTGTGGTACTTTGTAGATTTGGTACGCTTTGACTGTGCTTACCAGACAGGTCGACCTTAAAATAATAAACGGTAACTCCTCGGTGAAAATGATGAGAAACCCCAACAAGTAGGCGGGACAACGATATTCAGTAAACGTTCTCCTTGATTTTGTACGTGCTCGAGTGAGAACCGCAAGAAAGCATTTTTTTACATGCGCAACGTCCCTGCCATTTTTCAGTTAATTTTATCCTATTAAAAGAAAGCCCTCGAATTTTGTAAATTGTGATATAAATAATAAAATGTGTATAGAAACGACGTGACCCCCTCACACCAATCGCGAGGAGCCGCAAATTCAACGATTATTTTATTTTCCACGAAATAAAAATTTATTAAAAATCCCCTACCTTCTTTTTTAACGGACTCTGTGAATATTGTGTATTATAATAATTACTAATTACTTAAATTTATAAAATATGAGTTACGTTTCGATACAGCTGCCCGAACCTAATTATTAAACATATTTATATAATTTACCCATTCGGTATTCATCTCACTTGAGAAGAATTGTAAAATATGAACTTTCGGAAAATATGCAAATAATAATAATAATAGACTTGGTAACCGATTTTTACAAAACTTCCAGAATAATACACAGCCACCGTTCGTGGCACGTTCGAGCGTGTTTGAACTCAATTGTATATTGTACAAATGGTAAAAAGTTTTTTTTTTTTTTTTTAATCAGCAAATCAAACCCGCACAATGCGCGTGTAAATTAGCCCCTTCCGTGCATAAAACGCCCCTCTCGTCCTACCATATTCACTCGCAAATTGCAAGGCCGTTTTAGTTGTATTAAATCGACGACTACTACTGACAGATAAAGATAACAAAGCAGAACAAAACAAAACAAAACAAAATAAAGGCTGCACCCTCTTGATGATGGTTTCCGGCTGTTTCGCGATTCGTTTGCTTTATCGGTAATATTAGTCGGCCAAGGATTACTTGAGCTTATGCGTTTACATGAAGATATAAAAAAAATTTCAGAAGTGGTCGAAAAAAAATCAGTGTTTTTCTTAAAATGACTAAAAAGGGGAAGGGAAGCCGTCGGAAGAGACTGAGATTTATATCGAGTTGCACCCCCTTGTACAATGTATAATATTTTGTTAATGTAGGTGTTATGTAAACAAAAGTTAATACGGTGTCAAGCAACTCGAGCAAAAAATGTCCGTTGTGATTTTGTACAAAATAACGAGATAAAAAAGGAGGAGGAAAGAAAAGAACGAAGAAGAGGAATGTAGCAGCTTTCTTTGTAAGATATTGTAAATAACGATTTATTAAACAAATTGACAAATTCCTAGGTACCTTTTCTCTCTCTCTCTCTCTCTCTCTCTCTCTCTCTCTCTCTCTCTCTCTCTCTCTCTGTCTCTCTCTATCTCTATCTCTTACTCTCTCTCTCTTACTCTCAGTTTCTCTCTATTACTCTTTCTTCGCACGAGAATTACTTATTTGTAAGGTGATAAATAAATAGCGCGGTTGTATTGAACGGACGCGAAAAGTAGTAAGTTTTGCGACTAATACGTACTTATGCGTATGACCTTCCGATGGCGAACTTTTTTTATTTACAATGAAAACTCCATTTTATTTAACGGAAAATCTCAGAGGAGGCTGCATCCTTTACAACAAAACACGTGAAAATAAAGATAATAATTGGGCGCAAACGCCCATAAGGGGAAAAATAAAGAAACAACCCAATTAACATTGCACCGACTGCCGAACAGACAGACATTCCAACTCTAAAGAGAATACATGAAATAAAAGTGAATTAATTGATAATTTTTCAGTTGTCAGGGTATTTAATAGAGGAAGGCAATTTATTTCTATAAATAACGGCTTTGTGAACATATTACGAATAATGTTTAAGGAATGACGATAAAAGTTCCTTCATCTGTGTAAATCGCGCGTCATTTGTAAATTAAAGAGCAGAGCAACCACGCATCATTTGTAATAGAAATCATCTCATACTCGTTTATGAGTTTGCAGCATAGCAAAACTGAGCGAGTTTAAACAAACACAGCGAAAGGAGCGTTAATTAAATCAGAGAAGAAAGAGCTGTACGAAAATTAATCGAATGCAAAATCTCTCTCATGTCTTATCTACTAGAATTTATAAATTTATTACTATCAATATCATTATTAATATTTCATTCTTCTAATTATCATTATTGCTATTAATTATTATTAATTATTAATTATAAAATTATTAATTATTATTATTATTATTATTATTATTAATATTATTATATTATTGCTATTACCCTTATAGCTATATATCATAATTACTTATACATATTGTTTGATTAATGCCTCCCTTTTTATTATTAATTATCGCTATTACTAATCGCTAAGCATATTATATTATACATATATATAAAATATATATACACGTAAGCAAGCCAGTATATAAAAGGGAAAGAAATTTATAAATATGGTATAGAACTCTCTTTAATAGAAAAGCAAATATAACAATCAGAAATTATTTTCTCTCTTTTAAAAAGGATCTAAATATTCAAATTTTAGTATAATTACCTACCTATGTCTACGTCATCTATTTAAAGTAAAGATAAAAAAAAGGAAATAAAGTAAAAAAAAATATCACGAAAAAGAAAATTCTTGTCCATTTTTAATTATACATAGTGTACATTTTTTATATAGCACGTGAGATTATATTATTAACGACGTATGGCGCCGTGAGAACGACGTAGCACGGAGCTTGTATAAAAATAAAGGAAAGAGAAGTAAAAAAACAGTTTTAGATCCGTCGTCTTTCGATATTTCAAAACAAAGATCTTATGTTTATTTTTCCGTTGTTTTACTGGCCTGATTGCGAATCGGGAAATTTTTATAATTCGAAATGCTGCGAGTTTGAATGTGCCGCGAATTTTTCATCTTGGAAAATTTCGTCTCGTTACATCGTGCTTTTTTCCATTCATTCTAATTATAAAAATAATAATGTTTTTTATTCTTGTTTTATGTTTCTTAATATTATCGTTTTTTAATTGGCAGAACGTTGGACTTGAAAAACGCTCGCTGTGAATTAATTATTTTATTGTTACTAATTTTAATTTTCAAACTGATAAATTGAGAATGGAAGTATGTTGTAACGGTTCGAAGGAAAGGTCAAGCATTAAACGTCCCTGAGAAAAGAAATGTTGATTTGCACAAAACGTAATATCGTTTTTGCGCTAAAAAGTAAAACAATTCCTTATTACGCTACTCCTTTGATTGATAAATTCGTTCCAAGATTAAGTATTTTATTATTACTTTTATTTTTGTTCTAATATTGCGCTATTGTCATATTTTTAATAATAATTAGAATTTTGTCGATTTGCAAAAATGTAGTGAAAATAATCCAATTTCAAAAATCCTGTTTTCATATCGAAAGAGTAGCGACAGCGTTTTTAATCTCTAATTCTGCATTAGGCACATCGATCTTGCGAGTCTTAAGGAGTTTAAAATGAGAAAAAGGCTCTTATAACATAATGAAAAGAAATGAATAAGTAACCCTATAAATATTGATTATATATATATATATATATACATACATACATACATACATACATACATACATATATATGTATATATATGCATATATATATATATATATATACAAGGATATATTATATATATATATATATATGTGTATATACATATATATGTATATATATATGTATATGTATATGTATATATGTATGTATGTATACCTAAATCTTACACCTAATCGGTATGACGATATGTATGTAATAAGTAATATTTAAATATTGTAACAATTGTATATGATTTTATTACTACACGCTGATTGTATTATATGTTTGAAAGATCTGCGACCTCCCACTTGTAGAACGTACTAAGTAATTAATGCAAATACAGGATGTCACACATAAAACACATAAAACACAAAACCCAAAAAACGAATCCACCTCGGCATTGAAAACAGTAAAATGGGCGCTTTCAAATTGCGTCCCTATGCCTCCCACCCACACGTGTACACACTTTACACACCCTAATCCGAACCCGCACACACATGCACACCCCTACGCACTGTCATAACACGAACGAGAAATGCAAGCCCACCGGACTTTGACCGGCGTTGCACCGGTGCAAATAAAATGGAACACAATGAAATGCATAAAAAAAAAAAAAAAAAAAAAAAAAAACACACAAAAAAACATAAAAAAAAAAATTTAAAAGCAACGTTAATTTATCGTTAAAAGGCAATGAGCACCGAGGAAAGGCAAAACGTAGATTGGGATTCGGGAAAAACTGTGCAAAACAAGCCAACCATACGCATATATATATATATATATATATACATATATAAATAAAAATTGTTGTATATGCGTACGCAAGATACGGAATTCATTAGCATTCAGGAATGGTGCGCCCTGATATTAAAGACTGATGTACAGTAGCGCGCTATTCTTCCCTTTCAAATCACCCTTCCTCCCAGCACTAATACCCGCGTAAAATCAGTCGCCTGTCCATAAAAACGAACGACCAACTAACAGCCCGAACACGCACCCGATACACAAGCCACACAGACCAAACGACACGGACAACAAGTACAGGAGCTTTTAAGCGTGCACATGCTCACTAGAAAGTGAGCAGCCCACGCGCACACACGCACACACGCACGGACACAAAAGATACGACACCGAAGCTACTTTTTGTCTCAACACCGATATCCGGAGCCGAACAAGCGCGCGACCGTAGGCTGCGCGTCCCAACGCAGCGACGAGACTCTTCGACGAGACTCTTCGACGAGACTCTTCGAGCAGGAGCGAGCTCGATGCGGCGATGGGTCCAAGGGAACGCCCACGACCCTTGACAAGCGATCCACGAATGTAATCTATCTCCGATCGCGTTTGTCGAGCCGAGCTCGCCCCCCCCCTTCCCCCGGGCGGAGGGCCCTGGCACCGCCCGGCGAGGGGAGCGAGCTCCTCGCGAGCCTCCGAGAGCATCGTCGCGTCGTCGGGCCGCACCTCCGGCCAGCCGAGGCTCTCGGCGCGGCGCCCGATGCCCTCGGAGGAGCCGAGGCTGCCGTCGCTGCCCTGCCGAGCGCCGGCTGGAGCCTCGAGTCGTAGCGAACGAACGACTCGGACCTCGGCGAGGAGTCCCGGGCCGCCCTTAGCGCTCGGCCGAAACTTGATAACGATTAGGACAGTTTCAAGATATCTCACCTTTTCCGCAAGTGAAGCATTCGAATAACCTTTGCTCGTAAGATCGTTCTTAATAAACGTGTGTATATATGCATAAAAATAAAAAAAAACTATAGAAGACTCCGCCACGTAGCGCGAGCGTGAGTTGCTTTTTTTCACTGTATCTCAAAAAATTCCGAAAAGAAATAATAAAGCTACAAAAATATGATATATTCTACTGATGTTTTACATGAAACATGAACCCTCAGCCATTGATTCGTTTCACTAGCCACATTAATTTGCAGACTCTCGTGTCGCATTGGCACTTTTAAGACGTGTTTGTTCCACGGCATCTCTCGCAAAGCTGCTGCTTCCCTTCGATAATTTAAGGCAGATATTTTATCCTTGCACTCGACGCTCTAGGACTGCGTTGCCAGCAGATGTGATACATGCGAGCCGGCGCTCCAACGCACGAATGCTTTAGGAACGGATAAACATTTAAGTAATTGTATTGTATTACGACGAACAGGTAAATTATAGATAAGTGGGATGTACAAGCGGTGATAACATAAAATTACGTAATTTGTATATTAGTGTATAGAATGTAGAAAAAAATGATGAGAAATAGTCAGAACACGAAAATCAATCATCCTTGGCGATGTTTTTTACTATGGTCAGTAATGAGTCATATTGTCATCGAAACCCCGTGAGTGCACTTGCCAGCATTTTAACCGAATACGAAGAAAGGCATTACGGATACGATCCGACAAAAGGTGTACTGCGAAAGAAGCTTTTCACGAAACGATTTCACAGACAATTATTGAAGCCACTGGTTAATACACGCACGCACACATGCAAACGCCCACGCGCATGCAGACACTTTACATTCGACAGACGCGCAATTTCAAATTTTAAGCCCAACCTAAAATGGGACTGCTGATTTTCGATAATAAATGCAGCTACTCGAATAATTTACCCCCGGAAAAGCAGTTTAAAAAAAATATCGTTCCCTCAGTTTCGACACAAACTGTGTGTTCTTGTAAAAAAAGTATCTTTTTCTCGAACCGCAATAGTTTCATTTTCACATTGTAACCATTTATTGGGAAGGAGTTTTTATCGCGTTGTCGCGAAAAATGGCATTCGACGTAAATACGCTTCTGTCTTAATGCAATAGACTTTCTTACGAGTAGGCCGCCTCGCCCCGCCTTTGGTTTACCTTAACTCTCGAATTTTTTTTTAAACAGGCTGAAAATCGTCAAAAAGCTGCGCGATTCGACTGACCTGGTCGGGGCAATGTAAAATTTTTTCGCAAAATTCGACGCTTCGACGAAGAAGCTAGGACCCTCCCTACCCCCACCCGCAACCGAATCTCTTCTCTCTCAATCCCTCGTACCTACGATTTTATTACAGTTTAACGACGCACGCTCTATTCGCCATCTTGGACTCGATTATTCGAGCAAAGGAAAATCAAGTACCGGACGAGGATGAAACGTTGAGCGAGACTAGCGAACGAGCTAAGTACTGAATAAAGCTTTGTTGCATTTGAACTCATAAATGTGTTTATAAACACTGAGGGAAATGTCTCGGCTATCGGTCGGCCCACGCGAGAATCTGTTGCTAGAGCAAATATAGTAGCTGTGTACAACCGATTAATCGAGTTAAATGAATATTTCGGTATGTCTGTACGATGCAATATTTGTTGGTCTTACCGAGACCAATTTAAAATTGCATTGTCTGTGCATGTAACATTCGCTTCAACGGCACGCACGATCGCTTGACTTTCTTCTTTTGCTCCGTTAAGTTATCAAACGATAAACCACCCGAGCGCGTATTTTCACAACGATGTTACACCCACCGATGTGTATTATGCTCCCATTTTTCAGTAAGCCCTCCTGCTTTCGCATTATACCCAATTGACCGCATGCGTTAGCTTAATTTTCAGGAAGTCCATTACTTTAGCTTCGCAAGTCCTCGGCGTACTTGACCCCAAAGTACTTTTCTACCGTCTGATATTCCAATTGTGCCTAAAGCACTCGTTCACTCTCCCTCTCCTTTTCACATTACCCCCGTAAAAAGTACGACAACTGATAACTATATATATATAGCAGAGGCAATCGGTAGCTCGGAAAGTAATGTTTGGATTGGCAAGAGACCGCGAGGGAAACGTCGGGAAAGCAGACGCAACAGTTTATAATTCGATTTTTAATATCTCAGTTGAGGCTCGTAATCACATAAACGTATATACGCTATTATACAGACAGGACACACTTACACGTGCACGCGACACCCCAAGATATTTGGTAACGATTCAAAGATAATCTAAATGTAACATGTATATGATGGTTGTACAAATGTAACATTTTTTTCCATTATGTATGGATGATGGCGATACTAAAAAGAAAAAAAAAAGAAAAAAAATCGAGATGGAAATTAAATGTGAAGAAACAATCGAGAAGCGAAGAGCAAAAAGTGGGTTAAAATGAATGAATAACTAATTAACTTGTGCTTGCTGAGCCAGGGTCATCGAGATCTTGGTGAGCTGTTATGCACCGAAAAGCCCAGCGTGGATTGATTGTACGTCAGCAAGGAGTGATTTACCAGTAAATTACTGTTACTTTTCATTATTATAAAATACCATTTCTGTAATAACATTATGATATAAAACCATACATTGAATGGCATTGATATTGTTTCATTTCTTTCGTCTCTCTCTCTCTCTCTCTCTCTCTCTCTATTTATCTGGTACTTAAGAATCCGATCTATTTAGTCCTCGTGCTCCTTAAGTCGATCAATTTCCTCCTTTTCCCTACATAAAATTAACACAAGTTAAATCTTTTCAAGGTTGAAACTCAAGCAATTTTCGAAAAAACTTTTTATCTTCCAATTTTGTATATACAAAAGTTACACAGTATTTATTTTAAGATTTCATCGGCATAAGACTAGTGACTCAAAAAAAAAGTTAAAAACCACCCCTAACGGAGTATTGAAAATTCCCAATATTCGAAATTAACAAGGAATTAATTCTTTTTACTTTTTTTCAACGATATTTCGTAATACAGGCACGCTCGTACAATATAATAATAATAATAGGCTTGGCTGCAATCACCTTTGCTGAATCTGATTATCGGCAGTATTGTCAATTTAAAATAAATTCAAACGATCTTGGGTTTACCGTAAGGACCGCCACGACGCTGTGCCATACAATAGGAATAAAGCTGCTCAGTTGATAAGTAACGTTACGGCCATGAGTAAATATTCCTCAGCAAGTACTTAGAGTTGACTAGCAAGAAGTTTGCTATCGCTTGCTCCCGTATCTCAAAAAGGCTTGCGTCATAACCGGCCCGCCCCTCGCTGCACTTCTCTCCTTATCGCCAAGTGAGCGCTCCTTTTTTTTTCCTCGGCCAGGGCGATTCCTTATATCTTTGTAAGCATTATTAACTTGTCCCCTGGCCCGCTAAGCCCATTGTACAACGCGGCTATTCCGGAGCGCACGCATCCCTCAATATTGTTACGCCTTTGGTTGGCCCTCCTGTCCGTTTGCACCGAACCCCCTTTCAACCTGGATCTATGTCCACGATCCGAGCCACAGGGGAATCCGCCCGTAAAAATACCGTTTCCTCTTGTCCAAGTATCGCGCTAGCAAATGTTGATTATACCATCTTGAGCAGCGATGAATTCTTACAAAGTCGGTCTAGACTTACTCCAGAGGACGACTAGCTGACTTCCGAGTGTCGTTTTTATTTTGCCAGCAGATCGGGGCCTTTTTTCACGTAACATTTTCAAACATTGTTATTATACCGTAACTAATGCGCGGCTCGCTCGTTGTACCTTTTTTTTGCCTACGAACAATTATTTAAAGGCTCGTGTCTATATACCTTTACTACTTTGAGCGAATCTCTCGCTTAAAATTTAGAGTGCCTAGCTCCCCTCGCAGATTGGATAGTACTTTATTTCTAACGCGTTTGCTTTTATTTAAATAACGATGGCACTCTCTCTCTCTCTCTCTCTCTCTCTCTCTCTCTGACGCTTACCCTTTCTTCCTGTCCTTTGAAGACGATTTTCCCCAAGTACTTGATACGCTATGTTTTTAAGCAAAGACTTCGATTTAAATTTGACGTAAACAACTGATGCACTGTAAGGTGTCGTAATGGCTCGTCTTCCAACAGCGACCCTAGGCATCGCACGATCATCAATGCCGTTTATTACTCGAGCTGGCTCGAGCATTAGAATTTTACGGGTTTTGCCATTTCGATAAGTGGCTATGACGATCCTCATCGACGATGATTCGAGAGAAGTGAAAGATAAAATTTAACAAATACAACAGAATCTACGCAATAGCTTCTGTATCCCACAGTCCAGCAAAATGAAAAAGCATCGCAAAAATAGTTACCTTTTTCGTTTGAACACATTTAAATGCTATAAAACACTTGCTCGCACTTACTATAAAGCTTAAATAAATGTAAAAGAAAATATTTTAATATGTTTAAGATAATTTAAGATTTATTCAAGTTATATACAATCTACTTCGTATATTTTGTTTTAAATAAAAATTATGTACATCGTAAATTGTCACAACCTAATTAAACTTTAATTAAAATCTACCACGTGCATGGTTTATATGATTTTTGTCTACATTTAAATTTCATTATGTTCTCATTTCTACAAATTTTTTTTTTAAACTAATAGCTGCTACTATGAAGTTGTAAATGTGAAAAAGTATTTATAAATATATTTTAGCGGAAACATGAAATTAGTTATGTAGAGTAAAGAAAATCATTTCGGTAAATTTAATCTATTCCGTAACATTTGTTCAACCAAAAGTAGTTTCCTTAAAATTATAAAGCCATTTAAATGGAGTACATTGATTCTAATTATACTTAAAACAATAAGGAGTTTCAAAGCTTCGGTAAATGCTTTATTGCGTACATTTTAATAATTAATTATTGCAGAAGCTCTGGTTGAACATGAAGCAAAGAGTGGAGGTAATTCGTCCACAATCATTTAAAAAAGTCCAAGTGAGTTATCCTGATTGTCTTTTTAATATGTTGCGTAATATTTTTTTTTTTTCCTTTATTTATTAAATATTGGAGACACTCTAATCGTAAGGTGATGTGATATGACGAAGTCGTTTAATTTGTTTTTAAATTAATGACATTTTCGATAATTGTATTAAATTATAATCAATTCTCAAAATGTTTAAAACGTTTTCATAAATATTCTTTTTTAATAATCAATGAATGATTGTGCGAAATGTGATTATACTTGGGCAATTACTCGTTTTTTTATATTTATATTTCAAATAACTTGATTATTTTATTATAGCGTAAATCATGTTACTGAAATTATCATTCATTGCATAATTATTTACATAATTTAACTATACGATACATTGGCACGAATGCACAAGATGTCTTACATTTTTTGAAAAATTTAGAATAAATTGCTTAAAAATCGTTTTTGTGATTTTTAATTATATTAGCTATTTAGTTATTGCCCCATTAACAAAAATGTGTAAATAAATACAAATAAATTTATATTTTTCATTTAGTTTTTAGACCCGTATAATGGATGGTTTTTGGAGAGGATAAAATATTCTTTCTTGATTTCCTAAATTCTGTGTTATAAGTGCCTTGTCTGTGCATTTTTTTTTTTTTTTTTTTTTTGGAATTAAAACATTTCAATTTCTTCAAAAAACGTTGGAATCCCACCTGAAAACCCAAGTGGAAGTCTCATGAAATAACGATAAATAAAATGACGTAGAAAAAGATTCATGCCCAATATTGTTTTTTTTTTATTGGACCTTCATTAAATGCGTACATTTTACAATTTGTTTATATTTACACGATGCGGTAGTTGCTTGAACAATGCGCATGCAAATCATCAATTTCAATAATGAGCTTAAAATTAAAAAGAATTGTATAATGTTTACGAAACTGTGGGCGTATTCTTGTTTATCTTGTGTTTGAGCAACTAACGTTCAACATTCATTGAATAATAATTAAAATTCCCCGAGAATAAACGGCTCCTCCTTCCCCGTTTGCTTAATCGCTTGCTACCTTCCGTCCATCCTTCCTTCCATCCTTCCATCCATCCATCCATCCTTCCTTCCTTCCTTCCTTCCTCCCTTCCTTCCTTCCTTCCTTCCCTACCTCCCCTCCTTCCTTGATCCGACGTCAACCTCGTGCGCACGGATGACGCGGCAGAGACATGAAAAACAGTAAATTAATATCTCATTCGCTCTCCTCTTTGGATCGTTCCCTCTCCGAGCGTCGTGATTTCTTTTTGCGGCGGCTTGGACTCCTCGAGCGCGATTTGTGGCGCCGGGATCTCGACCTGCAAGGACGCAGAAATCGGCTGTAGAAGTAGCGAGGGCCGATGGGTGGGCAGGCGCCCAGGAGGCGCGTCGTCGGGGACCCTGGGAGCAGACTCACCTCTCCTTGTGCCTGTACTGTAGCCGCGATCTGTCGCGCTCGCGGTCCTCGTCCCTCGTCGAGGACTCGACCTCCCTCTCCTCGCGCCTCGAGTCCTTCTCTCTGTCCCGATCCCGATCTCTGTCCCTATCCCTATCCCGCTCCCGCGCCATCGCCTCCTCGTATTCCCTATCGCGCTCTCTACCTCGGTCTCGGTCTCTGTCCCTGTCCCTGTCCCTCGCCTCCCGTGGGCCCATCGAGGGCATGGAGGGCGGCACCATCATCGGCATCGACTTCGCCCCCTGGTCTTTCATCTCCTCGCCTGTTAAGGGGATAGTTATATTTGTCGGCTGCCAGGTCTGAAAATGAAAAGATATTTTTCCCTTACAGAATAACGACGGTCTCTCCCTCTACCCGCAATCCTTTAGCCGCGGTATCTCTTATCGGCCGCTTAATATCGTAAGCACCTGCACCAAATCGCGAACGCTTTTAATCTTAAAGACTCAGTTTCCTATGCGTCCGAGCTATGCTGCCCTTTTTTTTCTTTTTTTTTTTTTTTTTTTAAACATATATCGCGCTCGGTTGAGCTTTCTGAAAGAACTTTATCATTATGGGAGATGCACATATGTGGAACTGCATTGTTCAGCTCCTTTGTAGAAACGATTTCCATATTTTATGGACATTTTTCGCTACGATGCGCGGGCTCCCAAGAAAATTATTGGAACGCTCTTTCGTTCCTTGCTCCTCCCTCAATGGGCCTGTGATTTTAATTTCTATTCAAAGCAAATTTTCTTGGGCACATCCGACGCATTGGAACAGTAATGGTTATACAAAAAATAATAGAGAGATTTTCTTACAGGATCGTTACCCCACTGCCTGTCTTGCGTTGGCTCATAACTATGGTAATACGGATCGGGCTCTGGCATGAAATACGGTACTACTGGCTCTTGATAACCCGGTGGTGGCATTTCAAACGATGGTGGTATTGTAGGACCCGGAGGGGGAACACTCATGTCCGGAAAGCCACCTGGTGGTTTCCGAGAATATTCTCGCCTGTCCGCAGTCATCACTTGGATTACATTTTCCTTTGGTGGCGATTTGTCCAAGTTTCTTCTAGAAGCTAAACCTGTACTACCGATAACGTCTATAGTTCCTGCCATTTTACGACCTGGCGGAGGTCCTGCTCTTTTTGGTCCAACAATACCTGAATATTTGCTATTATAATTGGTAATCGTCACTTGTGGTACTCTCGATCCTGGATTCGCCACATTTCCAGGTGCACCAGTGCCAGCATTTAATATTAATCCTACACCAGATTCACTTCTCATTCGCTTCTGTCGCTCACAGTAAGCCCTCCAAGTTTCTTCGTTAAATCCATAGTTAAAATAGTCAGTTATGTCAGCCCCGGGCTGCCTCCATGGTTTATCCTCCAATTGGTCTAAATTATATTCGTGTGCAGGTATACCGTTGATAACGCCGATCGTTTCAAATTCATCTATACTAAATTTTCCAGGCTGTTGTTTCAGTTTGTCCGGGCCAGCGCCTGAGGAGGTTAACAGACCCCCTCGCTTTATGTTTAGACTACTATACTGTGCCGGGGTGGACTTTATGTCCCCGATGACTACATGTACATCGTCGTCGGACTCTGAGTCTGAAGCCCCATCTCCATCATCTTGGTTCTGACCTTCGTTCGTACCATTCTCTTTCATTTCATTCGACATCGAATCCTCATCTTGATTCTCTTCGTGATGCTCATTCTCCCCATCGAAGTTCTCTCCGGGTGCAGCATCTCTAGTGTCGTGCATCAACTAAAACAGGGCAAACAATGTTACTTTACGGTATTGCAAATCGTTTTTAACGTACAACTTTACACGGGATAGACTAACGCGGATCCTAGCAAATCTCAATTTCACCCAGATAATTGTCAATTAACGTCTAACGCGAAATCATAAGAATATAAACAGAATATCGCAGGTTATGTTATACCTCTTCCATTTCGGGCGCCTCATCTTCCATTTCTCCCTGGATGTCCTCATTATTCTGATAGGGCTCCTCCTCGTTATCGTACGCTGCTTTGTTATCAGCTGGTTGACTGTCCGAATTCTCCGGGAAATTCTCCTTGCCATCTCCCGAATCCCCGTACAACCATTGATCCTCGTTCTCATCCGCCATTTTTACGCAAAAACGCGGCTGACCGACATGAGATGGGCTTAACACTAAAATGCCATAAAACGCAGGGCCGGTAAAACTACTCGAGCGCCAATACTTTCGCTGCGCTTCCCTTTCGAACTAAGTGTTTCCGTAAGAAAAAACTGTCCTAAATTTACAATTATTATGCGCTCGAGCCGCATGCACACGCATGCACGCACACACATGTATATGTATATATATATATATATACCGTAGACACGATGTAAATATTGTAAATATGCGCATTTATCACCCTGCGCGATTCCGAATAATCCGAGAATGCGTCGATGGTAACTATACTTTCCTTTCCTTCGCCGCATTGCGTCCGCTGACGCGGTACAATACTTTTGCAATTAAAATACACATGGTTTTTTTGTTTGGAGATTATTTCACGACGACAAAGAAATACGACTGATTCTCATGCTTTCAAAATTGCCAACCAATTAACGATATACTACTCGGTTGTTTCTCCTTTTTATTCTTTTAATTACAATTGCAGAGTTACGGGTCGACGAACGAAGGAAAGCTTGTATTCTTAATTTCAGGTAATGTATCTTTTCCTGACTTATTATCGTATTTACGATACTGCAGCACCTTTATCCTCCGCGATATCGAAACAATAACAAGATACTTAATGATAAATTATTAAAACCTCTTTCTTTTGGCATAGCTTCATTGGTAAATGTGTATTGTTTAAACGAAATCTTAAATTTGAAAATCCATGCTTCTCCAATTTAGTTTTTGTATTCTTTACGTCAATTTTAGTATCTTTAAAATCGATATAAGCTCGACAAGTAATTGAAAATCTAATGCTAACTACTATTTTAAATAATAAACTATTAAATAAAGCATTTCTATCGGATAAATAATGCGAAAATCAAATCATTGAGCAAATAATTATTTTCAGTCAGCACTTACGCACAAATTGTTTCGATATTTTTAAATGTCAATAATAATACAATATAACGTTGTAAAAATATAACGGAAAACTTGAATTTTATTTCACTTAAGAACTGCACGATCTGCCAATCCCATAAAAAATTTAAGCTTCGTGTACAAGGGCTTCGTAAAAACGTCTTACGCTTTCATTATCTGAATCCTTTGTCATTAGCATACGTCACATTAAAAAAATATAAATTAAGTTCTCTCCAACTGTACATTGATAATGTAAAAAAAATCATCTTTTTTAACTCCATATTAATAGATTCCAAATTTAAAGTTGAATTTTAATGTATGTTAATAAAATCATTGAATACAAATATCTTTTTAAATTTTGGCTTATGCTGAATAAAAAACTACTTTTTTCACACGTCAACATATTTTCTTTAGTTTTTGCTGCCGTACGATTTAGGACATTGAATAGACACGAAACAGGTTTTGAAATGAATTTCAACGTTGGCTAATTTGGAACATATGCCAATATCCACGATTTCAGGATAGGGATATTAATTCATCTACGTCTGTTACAATCATATATTCATTACGAGGATATTTAATAAAACGAAAAAATTGTTAATTCAGTATCGTTCAATGGCTACTTAAATTTTTAGCGACTCCACGCATGTGAATACAATTTTAACATTTGATTTTCATACATTTGATTATCTATTTAAAATAAGAAACTAAAATATTTACTGTTTATACAGAAAATTAAGAATAATCCATATGAAATACGTTTTATTTCAATTTCTGATAATGTTTCATTGAAATTGTTAATCGATGAAACATTATTCTATTTTTTTATTTCCTTTATTAAATAATATTGAAAACTCATTAATTATACACACAGCTAAATTTTTTTTATAAGGCTCTCATATGCTGGGTATACGCAATTTATTTAGTAGTAAATATATATTTGTATAAAAATAAAAGTATAACAATAGTTTAGAAATATTAAAAACTCCTTTATTGCGTATTTTAATTACGAAATTACTCATAAAAGAGCTTAAATAATTAAATGCTAATAAATAAGTTTCAATAATATTTTTTTCAAATTACTTACATTATAAAATTAAATTATATATTTATAAAAATAACCGTTTCTGCAAATAACTAAGTCATGTATTTAATACTTCCCCGTTAAGATATTTATCTGTTTTAATACTACTTGTTTCATTATTCCATGTTACCCGCAAAACAATTTAGCTACGAATTTATAAAATACATGGTAATAATTAGTAAGCTGAGATATACCACATATATTAACTGGAACATTCTCGAGATGTGTATAAAATACTTGCTTAAATATTCTTTTTGTTGTGATTCAATTTAAAAAATTTAATTTATCACCATAATAATTAAAACTGATAATGCTTATCAATGTACTTGATTTTATACAATATTAATTAATTTTTCTTTTTGCTCGAAGTAATACATGCATAATTTTTGTTCTTCGGGTGGTATGGTGTCCTTCAGTATGTTAATAATGATATTATTATAATCCACATTGATATCCGCATAATTTCTGTTCCGCTGTAAATGTTTAATGCTATACTTTAAGTAGCCTATATTGAAGCTAAATTTTACATGTTTTTTAATATTAATAAGGACTGTATTCATTCACAAAGAATTTTATTTAAATTTTGTTAGTTAAGATCGTAGAAAAGAAAGAGAGAGAAAGAATGAAAATGAGAGAGGGCATTATAACTTTCAGAATGCATGAAAATTGGAATGCTGATAAGCTAAAGTAAATCTAGACCATTTTACTTAAAGGCGTCGACTTCTACTTTAAGGCGTTGAATGTACACGGAAACTTTCGTTACAGTAAGAACTAGTAGGATGTTTTCTATACGTGAATCCAGAATTTGGTTCCTTAATATGGCAAAAGCAAGAATGAGGTACAGTTCATCTCACACACATATATATATAGTTGGATAAATATTGAGAAAAATGACAAAGACTGTTACCGATATCCATAAGTTGACGATGTCTGAATTTTTTACGCAAGTGCGACAGGAAATCAAAGTAATGACGACGCGTAAATCAATGCGAACTCGATCTCCTCTATAAACGCAACATCAAGTTGGAATTTGAAAATAAGGAGGACAGGAAGTAAATAATAAAGGGGTGGTAGTCCATACATCCGTAACTAATACCAATGAAAAAACGAGAGATGGCCAAACACTTTTACGGGATTACGGAATAATTTCGCTTTTGGCCAAATACAAGACCGAGATAAAGGAAGTCAAACAGCTGCAGTCGATTGAGAACACGTATTTTTATTAATGTTATTGTTTACAACATCATAGCGAAAGGAAGATTACAATAAATGCAGTCTACGGATAGGAGAGATATTTGCATTTTTATTTTCAATCCTCATCCTAGCTCTCAAATTACTCTATATCTGAACTTATGATTGCTCGCAGACAACAATACAGACGTACAATTTTCGTTACCGAAAAATACAATGGATTTTGTTATTATTATAAACGGCAAACTATTAAATCAAAAGCAGGATAAATTTTCACGTCGCTCAATTACCGCAGAAAAGCTAATATTGCTGGTTGAATATATTACTATAACAATCGATTTTAACAAATTTCCGGTAACGTATGCAATTTGTTGAAAATCCAGGAACCTTTTTAACCATTACAGAAGCATGCAATTAGCTAATCATTTATTAAATTTATCATTAAAATTTTTGTGCTCCAACCTTCCGTAAAAGTGGCATTGTTCCAACAATTTTAATAACTCTGATTCGTTAAATTTTATTGTGCGCTATCGTCTGTGTATCTGCTGTTTGTAATATCTATGATGAACTTGTTGCTTGCGCTGAATACCTTTGCACAGCTAGGAACGAAGATACTATCTATACCTTATTGTCCGCATTAATGTTGCGCTGCTGTTGATTATTTCAAAATATTGAAAGGACGTTAATTAGACGCGCAAAGTAAAAAAGTAGTATAAAAAATTAATTGCTCGGAGACATTTTACAAATCAGTTTTGCATACTAATTAATAAAGAGCTCGTGTTTTCTCATGAGCTAAATGCACCATCGTGTGGCTGCTTATTCATTGAATTGCGTATTCAATAGTTCGTCGACGATAATCATTGCGTTGATAAAACGAAAGAAAACTCGTAGAATACCAATCGAAATGAATTCTATTTAAAGCAGCTTCTTGTTAAAAAATTCTTCTAAGATTAAGAATTAGAAAGAGATCATCGGATTCTCGAGCATAGGGTGATGGATGGCTATACGTAAAAAAGGGAAGGAAAAAAACGCTGGAGCGAGTAGAAGGAAGCTTGGTCGGGATTATTGTCAGGGCTGAAAATTCAAGATTGAACGTCACTGGCGCGGCTTACTACTTACCACTAGTCATACTGGTACGTGGTACACATAGGGCGGACATAACCTATTAAAGATGTGCGCACTTACAAAAGAGACCAAGTACAGGGACGTTATCTTGGGCTATCTTTTTCTCCTATTGTACGCGGCGTTGTTTCCTCGTGAAAGGTGTGCTCGACAGGTATGATAAACCGGCTTGGCTAATTAGCGAGGAGAATGGTCAGGCTCCCGTCCCGCGAGCACCGCACACTGCTACCGCATCGTTGAAATAATATTGAATCGCTCGTACGGCCGAATGAAAAATGCATTCGGTTATCGATAATTTATGACAATGTACGCGCCAGCCCGTGGCTCGTGAACGTGACTCAGATTTCAAGCGACGACGTATGCATACATATTTGTACATATATGTGCGTGCACAGTGGACATTTGACTGGTCGGGGATAAAACGTTGGTAGCTGCTGGCCTTTGAGCTAGATTCTTGTGCCCTCCTTGAGCGGTGCGAATGCCGACAAGGATCGTATTATATGAGAAAGTGTGATACTCCTCGGCTCGTGTCTCCAGTCTACAGCTCGAGTCCACGCGCACTTTAAAGGCTTCGACGATGTCCGAGTCGAGTACGCCCCGGATTCTCTCGATACAAAGTCACGTTGTCTCGGGATACGTCGGCAACAAAAGTGCCACTTTCCCGCTGCAGGTCTGCACCTAATATTTCCATTTCATTCATAATTCTCGTTAACGTATTGCCTCGTAAATTGAGCTATCGATTATGTAAGCGAACAAATCACATAAAAAATTATTAATTACCTTCCGTCATTGTTGTTATGTCACTCGGCCTCGAATCATTCCTTTGCTTCTTTCACTCCTTCTATTGCTTATCCTCAATCCTGTCCTTCAATTTGCCATTATTATCTCTGTTGCATTGAATCAAATTAACTACTGGAGCAAATTCATATCTTTGAATATCCTTAAATAAAATTGTTGCGTAAGAGCAGATTTTTAACGTCCTTTACTATTGTTTAAGCTTATGTCTAATAATAAGCGCAGTATTTTTTTCCTAAATTATTTACTCCTGTGATTTATAAGCTTGCTACTTTTTGTCTGTGAATCATCGGTTACCGTAAGAAACCTATTCGTATACTAATATAATAATAATAGAAATCGCATACTCATAGATCTCATACATCTAATTCAATATTACCGTTACAGCTTCTGGGTTTTGAAGTTGATGCGATTAATTCTGTTCAATTGTCAAATCATACCGGTTATAAAGCTATAAAAGGCCAAGTATTAAACAGCCAGGATTTGAGTAAGTATGACAGCGTGTTGGCTTTGTAATTTGGTTTTATCTTAACTAAGTACAAAAGTTAAGGATAAATTGAAAAATGTTTACATGGAATTTTATATGCCATTAATGTCTCACAGTGGATTTGATGGATGGAATAACACAAAATAACTTAGACAACTATACTCATTTACTTACCGGCTATGTTGGCTCGGCGTCCTTTCTGAGGCAAATAGCTCAAGTGGTACAGAATTTGAAGAAAAAAAATCCAAAATTATTATACGGTAAATTTAAACTTAGAAATAAGATTGATATTACTAAACAAAAATAAACAAAGGAATTCTTTTTTCTAATAGTCTGTGATCCAGTTATGGGAGATAATGGAAAAATGTATGTTCCTGAAGAACTAAAAGAAATTTATCAAAAAGAGATAATTCCTCTGGCTGATATTATAACTCCAAATCACTTTGAGTTGGAGTAAGTATAATAAAAGTACTTACAAATTACATAGAAAAAAACCTTATTGTATTTTCAAATGAACTTTTATGTTTAAGGCTTTTGTTAAATAAAAAAATGAATACATTGGCTGATATAAAAGATAATATTCAAGTGCTACATAAATTAGGTATAAAAATAATTGCCATATCATCTATAAATATTGAAGAAAAATTGATATCCATTGTTAGCTCAAACGATGGTAATAAATCTTATAATGGACAAATATTATCTTTTTATACAGACAGTATGAAACTATAAATAATTCCCAATTATATAATTGTTCTAGACGAAATGATAAAAATTGAGATACCACAAATATCAGCAATTTACACAGGCTCAGGAGACTTGTATGCTGCCCTGTTTCTAGCTCATACCTATTTACAAAAAAATTTGAAATTAGCACTTGAAAATACAATAAATTCGCTTCATGATGTTCTCTTGAAGACTTTTGAATACGCTCAAGGTAAAGTCGTGATTCAACTGTATATTAAATAAGCTTTTAATTTCTTTGTTCTGTAATAAAAGTATTTAGGTTATTAATTTAAATATTTTAGGTTTTCAAGATAAAAATGTACAAAACGCAAGAAAATATGAAATTCGTTTAATTCAAAGTAAAGAGTTTATTTCACATCCATCTAATAAATTACAAGCTCAAATAGTTTAGAAGTACAATTGCTCGCTTACTTTTTGATAACTTAAAGCAAAATTTTAAGCAAATTATAGAAAGTTATTTTGCAGCAGTCGTAAAATATTAGTCAATACAAAGAATATATTTTGAATATATATATATATATATATATATATATGTATATATATTCAAAAGGATTAAGGGTATAATTGTATCCAGCAATTTAATAATTATTAGGAATATGCATTCCTTTACTGTTTGTTTTTTGTAATACGATTTCATGGGATGACTCGAGGATAAGAGAGGATAAAAATTAGTAGTCATAATTCATTAAGTATCTACATTTAAAAAGAGAGGTTCCAAGATTGAAGGATACGTTCTCCGATTAATAATTCATTGTACTTATTTTTTACTGTAAATTCGGTAGCATGATTGGAATGCATTCATAGACTGACTAATAGTTATTTTGGATGTGAATCTTGAAAAAACATTACTTAATTTTCGCTACAGTATTTAAAATTTTTTAATATAGAAAGATCTGTCAAATACTATATACGAGGCAATGGACCACTAAAGCAATTTTGACAAATATCATGTGATAAATCATCACACTAAATTTCCTTAATGGGACCAAACTAACTCTAGTAAATAAGAATCTTATTTATATTGTTAAGTATGTAAAAAAAATGTAAAACAACGTCTTCCTACTGCCTCCAACTGCAATATTTGTATCTAGCAGAGTTAAAATTGAATTAGCGACAACAGGTTTTCTTCAAGTTGCTATTTCATTGAAAATACTTACGATTAAAGTAAAAAGCAAAAGAGGAATAATTTAAGGATAGCAGCTAATCAAACGAGTGCAATAAAATTATTTCTGGTTAATGAAATCATAAGTAAGAGCATATTTATGTACATGTATAAGATATACCTATATATTAAAATAATTATCAATAGTTGGATTTAATATTTGAATTACTAATATACGAAGAATTGCGGATGGCGTCGTAACAGAAAAAACAAAGTACACGTATACTTACAGAAGAGGGTCAAGCAAAGAAAGTGTGGCAATGGTGGGTGTTGACGATACAAAAGGGATCGAGGTGCAGTCACCCTAATTCATGCATAGCTAAAACATCCATTCTTTATCGAAATATATTGCGTAATCGTATATGTCGCTACCGGGCAAAGGGTCATTATTCGTTTACTCGGCTTGTTTGTCATACGGCGATTACACGAATTAAATTGTACTCTTGGGTCGTAAAGGCCTGATTCTGGTTTATTTAGCATTGTCAGGAACTTCCAACACATTCATAGGTATAAAAAAATATTCATAAAAGCAGTGCCAGACAACTTGGTCGTAGTTGATGTTGCTGCGCACGTCAATATTTAAAACTTCGCATTAGTCTCGAAGTGGGGCTACACAGGTTTCGTTGTCGAACCTAGATAGTCCGTATCTGGCGTGGGTTAAGGATATGATTTTTGCGAGTCACTTGTTAGGATTTTATGCTACAGATGGAAAGTGCTTTGATTATCTTTTGTATCGTTCTCGATCGATGTCAGCATAATTTATCTTTAATATATATAGAATGTACGCATTGTTGTGTTGCTACGAGGAAGCGTTATTCGAAGATATTAGGAGGAAGCAGTTAAAATGTTTGTCCAAGTCATTGTCGAATATTCGAAATGATTGCACAAAGTGATTGTTTTTGTTTTGTTTTTGTTTTTTTGCTTTGGTGCTTATTTAGTCGTAGGCTTTTTCGATACGAATATCTCCAAGTGGCTGTGCTCGTCCTTCATACCTTTAAGGGTCTTCGTATCTAATCTCGTCGAATATGATTTAGCAGATGCAGTTTTTTGCTCGGTCCTAAATAATTTAAAAACAAATGCATAGCAAGGGGGTAGGGTTGAAGATTCTTCTGCAGGATTTAAAAAAAAAATCTATGAGTCGTCTAGTTACGGAGGATCGGAGCTCCATGAATCAAAATTAGTTTTGTTTACGCTTACGTGGCAGCTACGCTTACGATCACAAGTCATCGTCAGAGGTGTTGTCATCCTTTTTAAAGTCGTATAGGCTTAAGGTGACTAGTTCCATATTTAATGGCTTTATGTTCAACCGGGAGTGACGTTCCTCGTCAGGAAGACCCTCACGAAAGGACAATAAGCTGGCCGAATTTGAGCCATGTGCTAGAAATGGCAAGAGAGAAAAAAATTCGTTCCGGTATCAGGGGTCGATCGCTCGGCCCCATTCTTTCGGCCCCGTGAGCAGGAAAGAGGTTAGCTGGGCCCCGAAAGGCCCGCGATTTCGAGAGTAAGAGTGCCCTTAGACTGGGCGCTTGTGACACTGCGATCGAGAGAGACGGAGAGTCTCGCTCGACGGGACAGTGAGACAGAGAGAGAGAGAGATGGATAGAAGAGGGGTCCGAAGGTTAGCGGCTACCGAGGAGAGCCAAGGAGCGGGGATACGCGTACTCGTGCGTGTGCGTGCGGGGCAGTCGGGTAGGATAGCAACAGGTATATCGCGAAGCCGAAGGGAATCGCGGGCGCGTGCGCGCGTCCTGTAACGTTCGTTCAACCCGCGTCCGCGTCGCTTCCGAATGACCTTCGACAACAATAATCCCGGGCTGCTCGCCTTGCGCGTCTATCCCCCCGATTTGGGGCTGCGGGCGGGAACGGGGCCGAGGAAGCGGGGCGGCCAGGGGAAGGAGAGATTACGAGGAGCGGACGAGGTGGATTGCGGCGGCGGCGGGGGGGGGGCGCGCAGAGCCGAACAGGCGGAGGAGGGAAGGAAGAGCCGAGGCCTGCGATGGACGAAGGGGCTAAGGAGGCGACCGGCGGTGGGCGCGAGTGCCTTGACCCCGGCGGCTCATTCAACGGGAGCAGCGACTGCCGGCCACCTGCTGCTACTGCTGTGGCTGCGAGCTGGTGTCGGTCTACGCCGACGCGGAAGCTTTTCCGAATAGCTGACCGAAAGGGAGAGAGAGAGAGAGAGAGAGAGAGAGAGAGAGAGAGCAAGCAAGCAACAGTATGCAAGCCCATCAATCTCAACCTATTCGCACCGTCGAGGAGTAGAAGCCGAAGCCTCGATTGTCCTACGCTTTTCGCCGTCACTACCAATTACGAGCCACCGTTAAAGAATTTATCCTCCCTGGTACCGGGCCGAGCTTTCGATGCGCCTTAACGCCGCTGGGGTTTGCCTCTTGCGTTTTATATGCAACCTCCCGGGGATCGATCGGCGAGGAGGCCTCGGACTTTCTGCTAACCATTTTTGTCGAGCTCTCGCAGCTCTCCATCGGGGATCGGTCGGATGATCGATGAACGGCGACGGTGGATGTGAAGGGCCGGCCGGGAGGAGGAGAAGAGAGAGATACATAGATAATTAAAAAATTCGAAGGTTCTGCCGCTCGTCAGGCCGAGGCAGCGACGGTAGAGATTTTTCATTTGGTTTAACCGGTAAATCGGTGATCCGAGCGTGGGTCGGTGAACAATTTGTGGGCTCATCTAATAGCTAAACACTTTCCCAAACGTAGTGAAAATGAGTTTAAACGTAGTGCCGCGCTAACAGATTGAATTTACGAGGCTCGAGAGAGGCCGATGCGGTTAAATGAAAGCCAAGCGTGGAAAATCGGGAGCGCAATGAGCGTCGAGCCCAATTTTAATATACGTGGATATAAACTTCACTGTAGCTCTAATCCTGGTACGGGTCGTAACCCGCGTCAACATATTATAAAAGTCAAACGCCGTATCTCGGCTCGGCGTTAAACTTCCAAGCATCTCGAGGTGGCTGAAATTTATGGCTCTTAGCTACGTAGCAGCAGGTATCTAACCTATTTAAAAGGCCGAAATCACGTGGACAAGATCGAGCGCAGCAGCTTTGAGCGACTATTTAAAAATTCAAATTTCCAAGGAGCCACGCGTGGGTACGACAAACTCCACCACTGTCAAGTCGAGGAGGAGTGAAAGAACTATATATCCGTGATTTGAAAATCCAACGACCTCCGAAGCTAGGAAATAGAGAAGACCAAGACCGGCGAAGGCGATAAAGAGGAATCGTGGATGAAAAAAAAGAGCCTGCAGAAACGAGAGGAGAAAAAAGATGGAGAAGAAACGGAAGACCAGACGGAGGCAACGAATTGCTTGGGATGGCTTACGGGGGCAAATCATCCTCCTGTCTTCTCCGTACCCTGGAGCCTGCGGCTGCACCGCGCGGAGATTTCGGATGCCTGGGGTAACGAGGACGACGTCGGCGGCTGCCGCTGCTGTCGACGTTGCCCTTGTGGACGCATCCACCGGAGCCCGTGCGCAAATAATTTACTCGTTGACTTTCCGTTGCGGTGACCGTGAAGGAGCTCGAGTTATGGGACGCGCGCGCGCGCGCCTGCAAGCGTGAGTGAGAGGGTGAGAGCGAGAGAGAGAGAGAGAGAGAGAGACACGGGAGGATATGGAACGACGGCCTCGAGTAACCTCCATTGGGAAGGTGCGCAGAGCTGCGGCCAAGGAGCTGCACAATCGGGCGGGGATAGAAGGTCTTGCGCGTCACCAGCGCGCCACCGTACGATTCTACATAATAAAGCGTTGGAGTCCGGCTTCCTCGCCTCGGTGCCGCGGTAGGCCCGTCGACGGCGTTGGCGGGGAGGGGGGGTGGGAAGGAGTGCTGGCGACGCGCCGATTTTGTTTACCTCGCCGTGGCGCTCGTTTTCAGCCGCGGACTTGACTTGACGAAACGATGTCATGTACGCGCGTCTAATGCGATGCTGCGCGCGCTCGCCGGAGTTTCAACCTACTTTTTTTTTCTAACCCCGTAGCAGACGTGGCCGCCCGCCTCCCTTTCCCCAGCGATTATTTTCCAAACGGCGGAACAAGAGCAAGAAGATGGAGGCGCGGCTCTCCGCATCCCTTGGCAAGGCTCGCATCGAGCGGCCGCTCCTCCTGCGTTCCTCGTCCATCGCCGACGGTGCCAATACGACACAGGGCTTGTCGGTGCGTGCGGCAGGGCCCGTGGCGGGGCGAGGGGGAGGAGGACGAGGAAGGGTGCGGTAGTCCTCTTACGACTCCGTTTCTCTCTCTCTCTCTCTATCTCAAGCGTAAAGCAGAGCGGGGTCGATGCCCAGCCAACGTATATATATATATATATATATATATACATGTATATATCTGTATTTATATCTGTATTTATATCTGTATACGTATATATATATATATATGTGCACACACGGTCGTATAGTGGAACACGAGAGAACAGAATCTCTCTGGCTCTCGCGGCGGATTTCAAGGTCGGAAGCCAAGGTAAAAGAGGAGACGTCGAGTCAAGAATCGCGTTGCGAAACGGACGACGACGAGTTCGCAAAAGGTGGATGAACCATGTGGTGGTGATGCGATATTTAATCCCTGAGCGAACGAAGGATCGACAGGAGGCTCCGGCTATGAGGAGGATGGATCAATGGCGCCCTAAGGCCATTGTCGTGTACGACGTTTCCCGGTCGTAATTGCGCCTACGCACTGACCGCAGCCCTTCCCTTTAGAACGAGCACCAACGGAGGCGTTCGTAGTTCTGACCTGACCATTCATCTTTCCACCTCGACCTTCCATTATTTCGTGAGCCGTTACAGTCCCACAATAATGCACATAATGTTAAATAACATACATAATGCTTGCGTAAACACGAGTCTTAAATGCCACCTTGATTTCATCTCTTTAATTGCCGGCCTCTTATGCCTCGTGTTATTTAAAACGCTTTTTATGTACACGGTAAATTTTTCAGATTATTTTTATAAATTCGTAATATTTGACCTTTCTTACGCAACAGTAGCCCAGCATATTATCCTGTATGCATATTTATCATTCGTTATAAATATCTGCTATTAATTCTTATTTTCATTCACGATAATAATACTTCTTTAATAAGGTATAATATTTACGTATTTTAAAGATGCCAAAATTGTTGCTTTATTTTTAAAAATTAAAAAAGCCACTTTCATTAATTGTACATTTAAGACATTCAATGACTATAAAATACTTCATTGGATGCCGAGCATTTCTTACTTGATTAAAAAATGATAATCATTGTTTGAGAAAATGAAATTGCAGCCTGTACATTGACCCATACCATGATTTTCAATCTTTTCTTATTTCCGTAAACTATTCGAGACTATTTTAAATTGCAGAATTTTAATATTCGAACAATTTTCAACATTAGTTTTGCCTATAAGTTTAAGATTGTGCTTAAGTTCAAAAGAAGAAAAATCGACAACAATAATTTTTAACAAACTTCATGCACCACTTTTTGAGATAATACATATTTCGTGATGAATCGAATGCAGTACATTTTTACATATCGTTGGAGATTCCAAAATTTTGCATTCGATTTACCTCATTCTAAAGTAAAATCTTAACCGCTAACATAGTCTGAATATTAAGTTCTTCCAATGAATCTCAGTTTAGAGTTTAAGTAAATACTATTCATATTGTCAACAAGCCTTCGAGACGTACAGAATTTCAATGTTCCTTCGCTCATTTCACTTTATTCTTTAATGAACTCACCAGAGTAAATTATCCTTATGTAATTGATTTTTCATATTACATTACTTTTCGAGTATTTTCTCATTTTCGGATATTATCCCGATCTCCCACTGACTCAGATTCTCTCGTTTATTTCTTGGTCTTCTATTCATTATTGTGGTATTTTTATGTATTGGAGCATGTTTTTTTACATAATACAAAGAGGGGAGAGAGGAAAAATTCGCATACGATGCCCTTTTAATATAAGAAAAAGCTTTCTCATCAGAAGCTTTTAATGTGTCATTTTTGTTTGATTCACGATGCATTCGAAAAATGCAGAAATATTGTCAACTAATAATTTTTCATTATCTATTGAAGAATCTTTCTCTTCTTTAAGCTTCCGGATCTGTTTGCAGTGTTAGCTTTAGTATTGTTCTTATCGGGCTTGTCTTTCATTCACACGCACATTGAAAGATTTCAAAACTTGATACAACAATGCCGATGTAAATTTTAAATATCCTCTATGCATTGTGAATAAATGTATGAAATATGTTGTTATTTTTGCATAATACATAAAATAAACTTTTTTTCTGCTATGTAAATATATCTCAAAAAATAAAACAATTATCCGTCTTAATCAAGAAAAAGTTAAAATTCTCATTAAAATTTACCTGTATGTTGAGTAATCATTTATTTGCTATTAGTGATTGCTGTAATAATGTTTGAAGAATAATTTTTTGTTAAAAATTATAAATGATTTTTTTCATTATAAGCATGAAAAATAAATAAAGAAGCTTATAAATAACACTATTGTTAAGAAAATGAATGTTATTTTTGAATCATCAAACTAAAATATCTTTGTTCCAAATGTACTTAAAAAATTTTTATAATAAATCATCCATTATTCATCATTTCATTATTTTATTAATATAATAATTATTATAATAATTATCCATTATTTCAATAAGTATTTATGTTAGTATTTTTATAAACAAAGAAATGATTTTGTACACTTAAAAAAACATTAGTTTTATATATAAAAGTGTTTGTAATCAATTATTACGTTTCCAATAACATTATGTTTTATGCCAAACGTATGCTGCTAATACATAAACAATACGTTATGTGCAATGCTGTTGAATTAGATATAAAAACACTTTACAGCATTTCTAAAAAATTAATAGCTTTTTATAGTAAAAAGATATAAATTTTATCGACATAAGAATTTATACAATTTAAAAAATTCAATTCAAATGTAAAAATCTAATAACGATGATAATTATTTATATTTATATTTGAATAAGATATGTTTTTAAAAAATGCGAAAAAATTAAAAAGTATTTAAAAATAGTCTAACATATTGGGAACGTTTTAATGCGTTTTATGCATATGCATAAATAAGTGAAGTATTTACACTAGTATGGATTTTTAATATTCATGTTAATTTGATTATAATTTGTATAATCTTTTATCAAAGAGTATCATAGAAAAATACATATATAAAGTTTTAAATATCCGATTAATGACCAAGGGTGAAAATATTTTAGCAAATACATTATTCTCTTTATCAATCAAAAGTTTGTTTTGAGTCAGATTTTAATACAGAAGATTGAATACAACACACGGAGAAATAGTACAAAAAATACGTAATCAACGACTAAAATATTTAATAGAAGAATTATATTATTTTGTATTCTTATACAAATGATAATATGGATTATATATTATATTGTATAAATATTAATAAAATAATACTCTTGCCGTGATAATATAATTCAGCTCACAATACCGATGAAAAGGAAAGTTTATTTTTCAAAATAGAATTTAAGTATGTGTTTGGTTGAATAAAATATTAAGTGTATAGAAGAAACTAGCGGTATTATTAACAGTCAGATGCCCTTATTAAGTAAATATATTATTTTCATTTTTCTTGTAGTACTTATGTGCCGTTGTTGTATAACAACTATTTTATTCGATATTTTAACATTAGATCGAGATATTTTTTTAATTGGTTGAAATGAAATAATACTAAATAAGCTTAAGCTTCAATGAATAATTCTATCAGCAGATGAAAAAGCAGTAAAGTGTGTCTGGTTTAAAAAATAAATTGCCAATTCAATTTTCAAAACAGCTTCATAAACACGATCAGATGTTAGTTCGAATAAAATGAAATTTAAACACCTGCCTTTATAATCTGAGTCGTAAAAGGAATGTGGAAAAGTGTATTTAACAAGCGTCTAAAATCTAAGGAGGAAATTATTAAATGCATGCTAATGACCTCACAATACGGCATAAACTTTCCCGGTATTCCTGAATGAAGAATCGATCGAGACACTTTCCCAATATTGAAAAATAAAATCTTATTTACGTGATTAACATATATAGAGGAACCTGAGTCGATCGATTTGGTTGGTGGAAGAAAGAAAAAAGAAAAAAAAAGAAAAAAAAAAAGAGTCGACGAGACGACGTCACAGCAGCGTCGACTCGCGTGAGCACCTACATAACGATGAAGCCTGCGATACCACACGACTAACTGTATAATTACAGACGGACAATACGTGAAATGTGCGTTTGCGAAGCGACGGCTCGAAATCGCATACTACCCCAATGCGTTGCAGGTCGCTCTCACTCCCCCCACAATGATTCGACTCAAAGTAGACGAGCTCGCGTTGAAAATACGAAGAAGGAAAAGTAGGAGAAGTCGAAGAGTGATCTTATTTGGAAAAGTCGGCGGCTCCTCGAGCGTCTAATCAGTGAGTCGCGGCACGCGATTTCCCGTCATTAGAATCGACCGAGGCGGTCGGGCCTTCGTTCCGTTTTTATGCCGAGGTTCTCCCGGATTCAGCCCGAGCAATTAGTCGACCCCTTTTGGCTTTTCCCGACTGAGCGCGGCTCCCCGAAAATTCGCCGGACTAATGAGGATTCCTGCAGCGAGGGGGGGGGGGTAGAGGCAGGGGGTGTACGGTCGACCAGTGCCCGGTCAACAGGGGGGGGGGAGGCGGGAGGCTCGCGAAGGAGGTAAGAAAGAAGGCAAATAATGCAGAGGAGCGTAGGCTAAAGCGCGTCTCTCGGGGAACGAAGGGACGGCATTCGGCGGCTGTCGAGGAGGAGGAGGAGGAGGGGAGGCGGCGGAGCGGGAAGGTGCGCGCGTGGGCGCAGAGTACAATGACACCGGAGAGGCATCGACCTCACGGGCGCCGAATTCCCGAGAGCCTATTACGCTCGGGCCCGAAGAAAGTGAGGCGAAGGGGTCGGGGTGGTGACTCAACTCCGCCGCGATCGAGAGTCCCGGGATGCGCTTTTCCGGAGGAGCCCGATGACCGGCTAGCGACCGTAGCCCATCGCCGCTGACCCACATTCCCGTAGGCCGGCGAAGAAAACGAAAATCCAGAGGCTCTCGAGGCGCGTCCGAGCTCTTCCCCCCTTTATCCTCGGCCCGAAGCGAGACGCCGCGGCTGAGGCTCCCGGGCTCGGGTCGCACTTGCACTCGCGGGATTCCGAGCGAGGGTGGCCTCGGGCCGGGGGCCGCCCGCGGCGACGGCCACTCGCCGGGTCGAGAGTGCGAGGGGGTGCGGGGGGGGGGGCGCTCGCTCGCGACGAAACGACGAATCGGCCAGTAACAGCAGTCGATGGAGCGGACCGGCGATTCGCGCGAACCGTTAGCCGCGGTGAATCGGGATTGTCCGGAGCTGCGCCGCGCTCGTCGCGCTCGGACCGAGAGCAAGACTCGGAGGCGAAATAGGAACGCGGCGCGGATTGAGAGGCCGAGGATGGAGCGGCAGTAGGGCGCGGGATCGCGGCTGGGAGCTCGGGCAGCCCCATCGGGACGAAATCGTGAGTCGAGGTGGCTCGCGCGGGCCTCGAGTCCCGGTGGTAGGGTCAACGCGCCTTGGAGGCCTCGCTTTCGAGGGCTCGGGCGATCGGCAACGATTTCCCAGGCCATCGGAGAAAACAAAGCCGCGCCGTCGAAAGGGAAGGGAAGCCGGCGCGCGTACGCAAAGCCCCGACTGGGGGGGGGGGTGGCGGCTCGTCGATACCGTTATCACGCCGCGACTCTGCCCTCGAGTCGAGTGCTCGTTTTCGTACTCGGCGCCGCCGCCGCCGCCGCCGTCGGGACCCGTTATAGTGCTGACTCGGAGCCGCGGCTCCGCGGCCTTTCAACCTGCTTCCGAGCGGCCGTCGACGTCGTCCACACGAAAGTCAAAGTTGCGAGCGCTGCCCCCGTCGCGATAAACCCTGGCCCGAGGCTCTTGCATCCCGAGCTCCTCTCGCGGACTCTTCCCCACGGCGGGCCTCCGCCTCGAGATTCCTGAAGGACGCGGCGAGCCGCTGCCCCGACTCTGCCAACTTGTCACGCTCGGTTTCGCTCCTCCTCGGCTTTTCGCGCTATGCCGTGTTTATCGATAGGCTTTCGTTACGCGCACGTGGGCTCCCTGAATCCTCTTTACACCTATTATTTCATGCCTTGACTTAATGCAGGAAGTCGTAAAAAAAAAAAAAGGGGGAAGCGCGGAGTCGCGCGCGTGTCCGGACAAGTTCACGGGCGTGCGCACCTTCCGCGGCTCGGGAGGAAAACCATTGTACGAGTCAAAATTTTGGCAAAGTCGGCGCAAAGTAAACATCCGAGAAGCGGAAGCGATGCCGAAGCTCGTGAGCACCTCCTTCGTACCTGCCGGGCACCTCCTCGAGGCCTTCCAAATTTTAACAGCAGCGCACAGCGATTGGTCGAGCCCACGCCACGTCTTATGTCATGCAAGCTATCAATTGATACGCCGGATTAAAGAAACCAAACGCTGGCCCGACCTTTCGGTTTCCGTAAGGCCGGCAGGCAATATATTCCGGAAGTATGTGGAATAGCATTACCAATGTACAGTTATTTAGCCTTTTCACTGTCTTTTGTACTTTTACTTAGCATGTTTTCAATTTAGACATTTGTTTGAAGAGCCATTGTTCCCCGAGATGGACTGCATCAAGCTCCCTTCCAACTTCTCCATTATTGGCTTGTTGCTTTTGTGACAGGCTACGCTCACCGTTTCCTCTTCCTTCCTTCGCTCTTCTTTAAGCAGCACCGATGAAAAAAGGTGCCCCGATCCCGAGCATGTGTAATCGGATCGATTGAAAAATTAGACGGAGCATTAAAGATCAACTCAAACTGATTGCCGTCATTTTTTATGCGTGTATAATAATAATAACAATAACAACAAAAATAATAATAATGAGATGATAATAATAATAACTTAACGAGATTAATAATGTCCGAGATAGGAGCGCAGGTAATAAGGAGTAACGCGCGGAAGACGGGGAGAATAAGAGGAAGAAATTCTCAAAGGTAAGTGTAAGGCCGCTGATTAATAAGAAAAGCCGCTGTAACGTTAGGATTATAGTTAGGAGGGCAAAGAGCGTAAAAAGTGAATAGGCTGTCGAGGGCCGAAGGCCTCACCGAGAGCCTAAGGCCGCCGCAAGTCGAACTAAATAGAGAATCCTCGATAAGGGCAGGGCTTCGGGCGCGTTATATTAAGTAACGATATTTATCGGTCCGAGGCGTAGGCAACGCTCGGCTTCGAGTGTGCGGGCGTGTGCGGGCGTGAGCGCACGCTTGGGCGGAGGGGAGAGCCGAGATAAAGACTCGTCGTCAATGGTACCGGACCTAGGCTTAGGACGACCGTTATGTCGAGAAGTAGGATCCCTTTTACCTTTTACCACTACTGGGGGCCGGGAGTCGTGGCTCGCGGCTCGTAGATTTTTGCACTCTTACTCACGGCTTCTTTGCTCTACGAGCTTCAGCCGGAACGGAGTCGCCGAGTATCAAGGTCTCGGCCAATGGCCTCGCGGCCCAAAACAAAGCGTCCGGGGGATGCCGCGGTTACATCACAAAGGTGGCGGCAGGGGGGGGGGGGACCGTGTCGTGACTCTTACTCCGGGGGGAATATTCGGCCGGGGATTTTCGAGGCTCGGCCCTGCCTGCGGACGGGTTCGCTCGATGGCTGGAAAGCCGCGCGCGTCTTTATAACGGCCGCGGGAGAAAGGCTCGGAAAAACAAAAGTAGCTCTCCTACATTACGGACGGCGATTAGCCGCTGGATTCGCTCCTCGTGCCCGATTCAGAAGCGAGCCTCCGAGGTGGCCTCCGAGGTGGCCCGGGGATGCTTTCGCGGTCCGGGGCCTCGAGCGGGCGGCTCGGAGCACGAGGGCGCGAAGGAGGCACTGGATGAGAATCTCGGGGAGTCAACGGCCGGCACAGGAAACGAAAGTGGAGAATCGCGCGGATAAGTGGCCGGTGTCCCTGCGCCTCTCTCCCTCCCTCTCTCTCTCTCTCTCCCCTTGCGATTTCTAGCGTCGATCGGGAGCGCGGCCGAGGGGGAGGGGCCTCGGTGCCGCGTTCCGTATGCGTGCAGCGAATGCAGTCGCTCGCTCGGTACAGGAACTGCGATGCGTGACCTAGTGCCGTTGCGCCGGCGCGTTCTACCTGCGCGCGGCTTTTCCCCGGCGCAGACTGAGAAAAAGGCCGCCTAATCGCCGACGATTCTTTTCCTCGGGCCGCCGCGGCCAGCCGTGGAAAATTGGCCTCTCGTCGTCCCGGTTTTTTCCGCCGCCGCCTTTGCCCCTGCAGCCCGGCGGGCCCGAGGGCCGCTCCGAGAGGAGCCGCTCGATTCGGCGTCATCGGCCCGCCGGAACTGTAACCCCGCCCAGGAGCCCCGCAAGAATATCCTTCTGCCGCCGGGGCGTTTTCGCATGCCGCACTCGTTACAGTTGCGGCCGGGGGGCTCGCGGTTCCCGGGGCATTCGAAACCGCGAGCAGGGCCTGGGGATGAGGGCCCCCGCGGGGCCCGCTCAGAGGCGTCTGCCAAAAGGTCGCGCGCTCGCGCGGCCCACATTCGTCAATTGCACAGTCGCCGCCACCGCGGCCGATTACCGTTAGAAGCGGATTCGTTTGCGCGCGCGTAAGTGCGCGGGCATTCGCGCGCAACCTCATTGGCCGAGGTGCCGTACGCGAATTTTACGCCCGTGCGCGGGGTCAACGTCTCCTATGCGGAGCATCGTCGCAGCCCCGAACGCAAAAACAAATGCGTCACGTGAGTTTCCTTTTCGAGTGCCTGCCTCCTCCTCCTCCTCCTCCTCCTCCTCCTCGACCGATCACTCTCTCTCTCTCTCTTCCTCTCTCTCTCTCTTACTCTCTTACTCTCTGCTTCTCTATTACACTCTCTCATTCGAATATGCATATACACCTTCTCGCTTCGTCCATGGAGATTCTTTCTTTCTTTCTTTGGCGAACGCAAGGAATGAAGAAGGCTAAAAACTTTTTTTCCAATTTCTTTAACCCCCCCCCCTCCCCCCAATCCAATGTTATGTCGGTATGCGTGCGACATTAGGTACCCTCGCATTTTTTACTCTCCATCCTTCCTTTATCCTGAATCACATGTTAGCTGTAAAGTCGATGTAGGATAGTTTTCATTCAAGATAAGTGAAATCAGCTCTAAATGATTATTTATAGAATGAGTCGTATTGTAATATAATTTAAACCTGATGTCCCTTCTTCTCCTTCTTTTTCTTCTTTTTCTTCATCTTCTTCTTTTGTAACTGTATTCTCAAGACTGGATTTATTTACCTCTGTTTCTCGCACCTTTTAAATATTTTCCACATTATTTCAGAAACATTTTTAGATTTGCGATTCGACAAAACCGCTAAAAATAATTAAGCAGCTATTATTATAAATTTATTATTGTTATTGCTTAATACTGCCGGGTAATCGTCTAAAATTACGTAGATCCGAGCACTTCCTGAATTCCATTGTAAGTTGCAGAAAATTCTTAATATACCTTCATGAATGAAAGCCAACATTTTAGAGTATATATATCATATATAAATCAAATAATGACAAAGATAACCTTGAGTTTTTTGTACGTGCTTTTTAAAGCGAAGATTTTTCTTCTAATAAGTTGTTTGGGCTGAGCATTTGAAGTCTTTGTACGGTAAACCCAAAGTACTTTTTTAAAAACTTTATTTGATATTTATGAGTAATAGAATAAATAGCGAAGATGTTTCGATATTATATAAAAACTGTAGTTACCTGACTAAATGTGTGCTGCAAATAGTTATGTTTATCAAAGGATGATAAGGTGAAGAATGTATGACTAAGGTTATTTGTCTGAAAGAAATTAAAAATTGAAAGTTACAGCTACTTATTTCAACAGTGAAATCGTCATAATTACGTTACCAAGCATGTATCGAATAAATAATACATTAGTAATATTAATCTTGACCAATATGGTAATGAGCATTATTGCAGAATAAAGTAGGATCTGAATATTGTATACGGAATATCTTGATCCGTAATGCAGATCACGTATCGTTGACCTTCGAAGGTAGAAAAATATTCTTTTACAGAGATAATTTTTGTAAAGTATCAGTTGGCCAAATTCAGCTCGGACAAAGCACATTAAATTTTCTGGATTCTTGTTTCGCAGAAACTTATTTTCGTCCGTAAGAAAAACGTAATATATTAGGGTGCTGTTTAATCGGTAAGAATAAAAGTTGAGAAAAGAATCGGCAGCGTATTTTAAATGCCTCCCTAGCTTTTACGAAACGTTTCAATAATCGTCCAACAAGGAGAAAGAAGCGGGCGAAAAAAATTATCCGCAATGGCAGGAGCAAAGTACCGCTAGCAAAAAGTGGACACATTACTTATCGCCGAGACGCGTACACCTATCTGCAAATTTCGGGTGCATCAGTGAGTTATAAATTAACACTCCAAGTGAGAAGTGTAAAGGACGAGCATTCGAGGACGAGAGGATCCTCTCGACTCTTGTTTTGCGGACGAAATAAAGAACAAAGGGACAAGGAAGAGAAGAAGAGAATAGAAATACGTGGATGAATAAATGAAAAGGAAAGACGTGGAATGTATCGCCGAGAGATAGTCGGACATCGGAGCGTCGGTCGGTTATAAAGAATGATGTTGGTGGTGGGGGCCCATCCGTAGCCGAAAAATGTTGCTTAGGGCACGTAGGAACCTACGCGGCCGGGCACGACTCACCGAAAAAGTAAGAGTGTCTAGCGCGAGTTTGAGAGGGTCATTTAACTCGTGCTCGTTGATGTCTTTTTCGAGGCCCCCCGTCCCGGCCCCTCGACGACGGTACCGTTACCCGCCACTCTTTCCCCTGGATTTTCCCTTTTCACGGAGCAACCGCGCGTCCCTCCCTACGAGCCTTCCTCCAAAACTATGCCCGTCCTTTCCATTACTCTTGATTATTCCTCCTCGGGCTCCCTCCTTCTTCTGGGACGGGGGGGGGGGGAGGCGTGTAACGCCGGTCACAAACGCGTTCGCTCGTACCCGTGGGACCTCGCTCTGGCCCGGCCAGCCGAGGCCCAAACTTTCGGCACTTCTCTTTTCGTAGACAACGGCCCACTTGCACTTTAGCTGAGTACGGAAAACGAATCTATAGCGGCGTCGGGCCTCGAGCCAGGGCCATGCATCCGGGGCTCTTGGAGCACGATTAGAGGATCGCCGGTCTTCCACGCCTCGTTATACCGGCAGCGATAGGAAAGTCCTTGGTCCCTCGCGAATAATCGCGGATGTGCCCGGCGTTTCGGTTGGCTCCGCGGTGTCGCAAAGTGAAAATGCCCGAGCGGCCTGCTCGAAAAATCAAGTTCAAAGAACCCGAGTGTCAATGACGGTCAAAGACCCGGGCGCTGGGCTTTGCATCCCGGGTCCCCCGAGCCTCCCCGCCTCCGCGCTTCCTTCTTCCTCGATCACTTCTGAACACTCGTCCGAGGGCCTGACGTGACCGCCGCCGACGACGTGGCGGCGGGGGGGGGGCCCACGCACACGCACGCACGCGCGAGCGGCAACGAGGGACGGGGGGGCCGAGGCGCGGCGAGGCGGGGTCGGGACGGGGGCCTCGGCGCGAAAGAAAAGACGGCAAAAAAGAAGGCGCATTGGGAGAAAAGGAGATGAGGCAGAAGGAGACAAAAGAAGTAAGAGGCCTTCGCGAGGCGAATCCGCAGAAGAGCGATCGGCTCGACTCGAGGCGCGGCAGAAGCAGAGCGGTCATCGACCTCTTCCCCTGACAAAATACTCTTACGCATTGTGTGTGCCACTTCACTTCTCGCCGCTGCCTGGGCGCGTGCGTGCGTGCGTGCGTGCGTGCGTGCTTGCGTGCGTGCGTGCGCGGGAGCTGGTGCTCGGCTACGGCGATAGCGGCGGCGGCGGCGGCGGCGGTCGCTCGCCTCCGCGAGGGGCAGAGGAGATGGTTCGCGCTGTGCGGGAAGCGGCCAGGGGGAGGGGAAGGAACGCGGAGCACGAACGCACGGTAGGCGAGGCGTCGGGGCGGGGGCGGGGCGCGGAGGTAGGGATACACCGACGGGAGCCGCTTACCGCGAAGCGAGCCGAGTCAGAATTAGTAGGCGGCAAAAAGGTGAAAGAGAAAGAGAAAGAGAAGAAAAGGGGCCTCCATGCGGATAGATGGACAAAGCGAGAAATCCGGAGAGGTGTGCATAACGGTCGGCGATCGGCCGATAATAAGTGCCGCCGTCGGCGGTAAGCTCGCGATTTTCCCCACCCCCGGGGGCGCTCTGGTTTCCTTTCGCGCTCCCGAGGAAGGCGAACTAGTGCCGACTCGGGACGGTGCCAGCCCGATGGCCTGACCGGGGACGGGAGGGAGGGGGTCCCGCGAACGAGAGTCCCCCAGATGCCATGGAGAGTATTTTCAAAGGTGAACGAACCCGAGAGGACGCGGCCATCTTCGCTCTGTGCCCCGGCCGCGACGCGGCGCTCGTTCGCGCGTTCTGGAAAATCCGCGAATTTTCCGCGGCAGGAGTTATATGTGCCGTTGGCCGCTCGTAACTCACCTACCCTCCTCGCCCCTCCGGCTTGTCCCATACACCCCGACAACCCTGCGCGGATGCACCTCGGCCCTCCGTTGCTTCTCGACGGGATCGGCGAGCGGGTCCCTTTTTCCCGGTGGAACACTCGCAGCTTCGTCGAAAAGCCCGGACATTGCACGACCTCGGGCGACTCCGAGGCGCGTCACGCCCGAATTCCCCTTATTTGTTACAATGGTACTAACACCACCTTACCTTTCTCGGCCCCTTTCGATGGGCCGTTCGGCCACTATCGATTGATGTAAATGAATAGCGATGCAGTGGAATAGGAAACAGGTTTTTTATTGACATAATTCCCTCTCGAGTGGAAGAGCTCGAGCTCTTTCGGTTTTTCAGTTTATTTATTATTTTTTTTTTTTTTTTTTTTTGTTGGAGTCTAAGGGCCGGTGGCCTCGAGGATGGCCTATCGCCGATGGGAAATCGCTAGCCTTTGACCGATTCAACCGATTCCTATTCCCATTCCGATGGATGAAAGCGAGACGGAGCTAGAATAATGAGGCCCAGGCACACGCGCACTCGCGACTCAAGCTACGCGGTTGAGTCGCATCGGAGGCGTCGAAAACAAGGAGCCAGCGTAGGAAGATAGGAGGAAGAGGCTATGCGTGAAGCCGAGCTAGAGAGCGAAATAAGCCAGCGGTGGTTAGGGACTGCTCGAGTCATCCGGTGCGACAGGTACACGGGGATATTGGGCAAAAAGAGGTAAGAGCGAGTGCCTCGCGAGAGGAAGCGAGACCCACGAGACATGCAGCGGGGGAGGAAAATGGAGAAAAAGGAAAACGACGAGGCCCGTCGGTTGGCCGTAGCCTAGAGTCTAGGCTCTATTTAGGCCTCGCGTGAAAGGGCAATGCACTTATTTCCTGGATTATGCAGTTGGCGCGCGCGGAAGAGACGTCGCTCGCTCGGTTCGGCTCGCGCAAGGTGAAGGTAAAGGTAAAATCGCGCATCTGCGCCCCCTTGCCGCCTCCGGGCGTCGCTCCCCCCGCCCGCCTCCGGCAGCAGCAGCAGCCGCCGCCGTACCCCGTCGTCGTCGGCATCGCCGTCGCCGCGCGCAACACTCGGCGACTTAGTAAGTAGTGCAAGCGTAAGAGAGTACTTCGAGAGGTCAGTAACCACTGGGTTCGCTCGCTCGCGCGTTCCGTTCCGTTCCGGTTAGCCGCGCGCCTCCGCGACGGCCAATCGGGACAACACCACCTCTCGCTGCTGCTTTTCCTCCAACATCTTCGATTATTATGCAAAAGTAACGCTCCCGCGGCATATGCCGTTAGCGCGGGATCGAGCTTAGCCCGCGCAGCCCGAGCTTTTTCCCCGCGAAGGGGCCGAGATCGGACTCGCGCCGCCGCGGGAAAGCCGAGTCCTCTCTACGGGCTAGGAGGGCCGATTCGTCCTTCGAGGGGGGGGGAGGGTCCGAGCACCGCGCCTAAGCGAACTGACCCACTGATATGATTCGGCCTCAACGGTCCTCGTGTGGATTTACTCGAGATGCGAGGCCCCGACACTCGCGACACCAATCCTTCATTCTCATTCTCCTGCGCGTCTCGATTTCTATTCTCTTGGCTTTTTTCAGACTGTCGTCTAGAAGCGTCGATCAATGCGCCTCATTCGAGAGTTTTTCTTTGAGCGCCGAGCGCGAAGCTCTCGAAACGGTGAATTCAAAGAAATTAGCGGTCGGCTATAAGCTCACGGTATGTACACCGAGGCCGGCCCAAAACCATTAATATCACTTAAAGCTATGCACGGCGAGTGATAATATATTCAAAAGACAATGACGATTTTCTTAATAGCCGTTACTTAACTCCAAGTAGGTGAGAAAGTTTGCGTAGCGGCAGGTCAAATCAGCGTGTGCTCCACTAATACGAGTGACTGCGATCATTATCGCTTATCGATAAATAGGCAATGCTTGTAAAGGAAAACAAAGAAAAAGAAAAGAAAAGGAAAAGAAAGAGGAAAATGATGCATAAAAAGGAGGATCAACGATTGGAGTACGAATAAAGAAGCCGCGAAGGCGAATAATAGTTTCGAACGACGATTCGCATAGCAATCGGATGGTGGAAGGCTTAAAGACTCAAGGCTTAGCTACGCTCGAGCGGGCGAGCGGTTATAAATTATTTGCGCACTGCAGTGGGCGCCGATGACGGACTCGTGTTTATCAAAGCTCCGGAGGACCGATGAGCGAGAGCCGACACCTCCCTGCTCCGAATCGGGTAATCGAGGAGGAGATCTCGGGCGGAGAGGGAGGGCTCGAGCGGACTCGGCGCGACCGAGTCCCCGTGACTAATGGGAGGAGGCGCGGGAGGCAGGGGCGGCCGGCATGGATATCGAGCGGCCTGCGGGCGAAAGGGAAGCGCCGCCGATGGGCGATCGGGGAGTCCCGCGGGCTCCAGCCGCCGGGGAGCTCGACGAGGACGACGAGGAGTCGAGCCCGGAATATCGTGCAGGCGCGCGGCGCTCCCTCGGCCAGTACCTGTTCTCGTGCTACGCGCTTCACGGAGCCAGAACCTCGACTAATGATGTTTTTCTCGGCAAGGAGTCCCATCCTCGCACTGCTATACCGGGGTGCGATAGCATCTCTGCCCCGGCTAGAGAATAGGCAATGAAGAGCGGCGCTACAAAAAGAAGGGGCCGAGGAAAGAGGCGACTTTTATTCCGAGAAGCTATTTAATATGGCCGTACTCGGAAGAATAGAGCATTGCAAAAAAGGGGCGAACGAGGTAGATACGGACTCTGCGATGATTCGACAGGAGCTGCCCTTTGGTTATATTCGGAAATGTGCTGCAGGGCAATTATTTCGGCTATTACTTAGGCCGTAAGGTTTCGTGGGCTTCTTGAGATTTCCTCGCTCAACAGCCCGAGCTCCCCTACTCGGCGAGTCCTTGGCCAAAAGCTTTTCTCTCTTGCTTCCTGCCCAAGGCTTCTGCGATGCGCGGTGCGAGTATCGCCACTGTGATTCCTGGCTTTTGTTTTACCACGGAAGCTCGTAGATCTCTCGATAGAGTTAGATCTGCTTGCCACGGCCGTTGTTCTATATTTATTTTTCTTACTGGAGGCTTTCAACAAATATACTTTTAGCGTTAAATTCACGGTAGCCCGAGCATTGCCCAATGGCGATTGTTGACGAAATAGGATGGTTTATACCGAAGCTCACCCACGGTAAAAGGTGCAGATCACAAGCCTTGATACCAAGAGTCGCGCTCTTGCGTCGATAGATAATTATAGAAGTGCGACCGATAAAGGGACTCTCGTTGACGTATTTCCTTAAAAATAGAATATAAACAAAGAGCAAAAATTGCGACCAGTCGAGTATTTGTATCTTGTAGCCATTCACAAGCGATGCGGGTCTATGCAAATTATCCCACACTCGTACCCACACGCGTCCTCCTCCTCGAAAATACTCTTTTCGTTTTTTCCTCGCTAGTAATTGCAGCACCGGTAAAATTATCTTCCGCCAAGGGAAATTGAAATGTAGGCAGTGCGGTGCCACGTCGTCCGTAGGAATAGGAATAGGTGGACCCACGTATATAATTCCCCAGGCCCATAAATGTCGAGCTAATGACCGGGGGACGATGCAGTAAAAATGCCACCGATAAGTGAAATCGAGTGGCGACACGGTGGACATTCGAGGAGAGCAATGCCGCGACATAAAGATCCTCCGGTGATCGAGGATAATAAATCCGACGCGCGAACCCTTTGCAGTGCGTAATTTTGGGCGCGCGCCTTACTACCGCACTTGAAAAGGGTCTAGGGGCTCGAGGGTTCTTCCGGTTCGGGCTTAGATCTCCGGCGCATCGATGTGCCGAAGCTGCGAAAACGACAGCGATAGATGCTTGCGGATAATCATCTTAGTTGTCCCGAGTATTTGTTCGGAGCAGCGGAGGTCGTCGATTTGCGCCACACATTTGCGGCTGTTATCGCAAGGCTAGGAATCGGTTGGTAGCACGTGATCGGTAAGGGGCAACGTCGGCGCTGGGGACCTTAGGGTATCGGGAACTGGAGAAAACACATTCCTAGTGGAAAGTGGACCCGTGGCTTTAAAGGCCAAGAGCGAGACGATGTATCCTCTTACGAGCACGTCCTCTGAGTACGTGGGCATAGCAATCGATTTCTCGTTTCAGGATTCCTGACGCATCTTTTCTATCCATCGATGCTCCGGTAATATCGCAGATGGTTACAGGGGAGCGGCCGTCTGTCCCGAATTCAGCCTCCTGTACGAAGTTCCTTCAGTTTAAGCTCGAAGTATGCTTGCACACGTGTGTGTGTGCGTAGCTCTCTCTCTCTCTCTCTCTCTCTCTCTCTCTCTCTCTTTTTCTTTCCGTGTGTGCGTAAACACGATTAACGTCCATCGGCAAACGAATTTCGCTTTTACTCTCCACAGGGCGGCCGAAATCGATCGCATAGTGGAAAAGTGCGCGAGCGACATAATGCAGCATTAAGTGTGATGTATAGCTCGATAAGAAAGAGTCGAGCTGCTCCCGCGTTCTCTAATCAAATGACCAATATTGCATAAACTAGTTTGTCGAGCCGAGAAAGAAGTCCCAAAAGGAAAAGCGCTCGATCCTTAGTGCGCGCGGTGGGTCGATGACCGGCTGGCTCCGATATCGCCTCCTCTTTCGAACCCCGTTGACGCTGCGCTAGGAAGGACAAGAGTCGCGTACCCCGGCGGGACGTAGACAAGGTAGGGCGCGCTCTTGGGTCGTTGCCCCCGCCGTTCGCGAATTAGGCTCCCGCGTTGCATGCCTCGATTCCTCTATCGCTGACCCGCTTTCGTGCGCGCGGCTGACCTTAAATCCACTCGAGCGCCGATCGGATTGTGCGCGCGCCTCTCCACATGAGTTGTTACGAGAGCCACGCGTAATCGATCAAGTGCCTGCGTGAGTCTCGGACTTCCACGCGACCATTGCCGTCGACTCTCTCGAGATGCAGGGGGTTGCAGTCCGGGGTGCTCTCACTTTTCTCTCTCTCTCTCTCTCTCTCTCTCTCTCTCTCTCTCTATCTCTCTATCTCTCTCTCTATCTCTCTATCTGTCCCACGCTCTTTCGCGTCTCATGGCTTTCTATGCAACAACGGTTTGATGCTCGAATCTTTAAAGGAATATCGTCTCGCGGATGCGTTTCCTGCTACTATTTCCGATTCCGTAAAAAAATATATTTATATTTATTTATATTTATAATGTTACATATGTTTATACGTATATATATATATATATATATATATATATATATATGTATAATTTTATTTATTTAAGGCCTAGATAAACAACAATTAACCTATTTGACTGAATAGTCCAATTTCACAGTCCTCCAAGCATTTTAGGTCTCGCTTATTTCTCATTCGAGTCTCGCTTCTTTTATAATGGTAATCTTTAAACATTAAAATTTGCTATTCGGTCACAAGTGCAAGAATGTAAAATAGACGAGGCTCTAAAACGAGGTTGGATAATGCTGCATTATACTTTTAACGTATAAACTCATTATGATATGTTAGTTATGTGTGTATATTGTAGTTAGCTGTTTAGAGCAAATAAAAAAGCTTACATTTATAGTGATATTATTTATTTTATAAAAGGTATTTTAAAATGATGATGCAGCAGTACTTATTATGTATATATTTATACATTGCATATGCATTAACGACCTCCTTGATAAGCCTTACACGTATGGCAATTATGATATTCGAAGACGCAACGCCAAATGATTTTATCGTTCAACTGGTTAAGCGATGAAGAGTCAGGGACAATATCGAGATAAGGCTGCGTTGGCCCGCAAAAACGTTTCTTCGAGTCGATTTCAATTTCAAATATCGAGAAGAGGCCGCGGTAGTCGATTAAGCTCAATGATATCAAATCAACTCTCTCAAAGAAATCGTCTCATTTCTCCATCAGGCCTAATCATCCGGTCACCAAAGCCGCGCGTCGAGATGAAAATCGCGAATAAATAAAAGGCGAATGCGCGAGCGAGCGTACGAGCTAGTGATAATTCAAAAGTGAATTTCATAACGATGAAGCGTTCCAAAAAAGTAGCGGCAGTACCGCTAGGAGGAGACTTTCGAAAGCACTCGCTCAGAGTCGAAGTACAAGCGATGCGTCCGCTCTTCGCGCAGAAAATCAGAAAACGTAGGAGAAAGAGAAAGGGAAAGGGAAACGGAAAGAGAAGATTCGAGCGAGCGGCCGAGAGAGCAATCACCTACAATGTAAGGACGAGCGGAGATGGAGAGAGGAGGAGGAGGAGGAGGAGGAGGAGGATGAGAAGGAGGAGTATCAGTAGAAGGAGAAGAGAGTAAACGACTCTGGCGAGTAATCGAAAGAGAGCTCGAGCCCTCTATATTTACACGGTCATGTAGGGCTGCTCCTCTTTCCTGACGATGAATCCGACACTCCATCCCCCGTCACTCGATTTTCGGAGGTCAGTAACCAGCGCGGACCGCGTTGGACCTCTCTTCGGACGAGGTTCTCGAGATGGAAAGGAGAGACAATGAGAGGAAAAGAGATAGGGGGAACGAGAGAGGCAGAGAGAAAGAGAGAGAGAGACAGAGATGGAGGAGCTAGGGAACGAAGGATGCGAAGTACCGTTGGGCAGGCTCTCCATCGATGGGGAATGTCGAAGCTACGTTCTCGATCCCTCTCCTTCCCGCCGTTCGAGGTGCCTGTTTATCGAGGAGACTGAGATACAGAGAAGTAGAGGGAGAGAGAGTAAGCGAGCTGCGGTGAGCGAGCGAGAGGGGCGGCAGCGAAGCGAACGAAGGGAGGCGGTGAAGCGCCAAGGAGAAGGCCGAAGCTCCACTGGCGCTGCAATTGCCTGGCCATTGCTCTCTCCTTCTCTCTTCTTCGCGCTGCGTCTCCCTCGATCTGCCTCTACCACGGTGTCGCTCTCTCTCGCTCGCTCGCTCGCTCGCTCGCTTTAGCCGACCGGCAAGCGCTGTTGCGGCGGGGGCCCGAGTTGCGCGGCCGGTTGGCGGCAGGAGGGCCGGGGGCCGAGCGGTCGGCGGTGGCAAGGGTGGGGGGGAGAGGCCGAGAGACTCGAGGAAGGCCTCGGCGTCGAGCGGCCGCTGATGCTCCTCAGTACGAACCACGCGGTCCCCTCGAAAACAGCCGGCCGCGACTGGCCCAGCGCACGATCGACGACTTGGCTATCCACGTAAACACGCGCACGACTGCGGCGAGGACTGCGGCTACGACGAGGACACGCGGAGGATGCCATTGACCCCGGGTCACTGAGCTAAGTCGCGAGCGCGCGAACAACCTGTGCACGACTCGTTTGACTCCGGCCGCGTTCTTGTGTGTTGGGACCAGCGCCAGGCTTGCCCCCCTGCGGAGGAGCCCGAGCTAGAGGAGCCGGCGCAGGTCGACCCGGGAGAGCGCGGGGGATGGCCGGCCGGGAGCTGTGAGCCGAGAACCAGAGCCGAGGACCCGGTGGGGAAGGCCACCGCGGCATCGAGCCGGTGCGCCAAGCCGGAAGGTAGGTGATGGCCCAGCAGGGAGGAGCGAACCCGAGAGTCGGGCCAATGTTTACTCGCGGTGATTCGCGGCCGAGCGATGGCCTTGATTTGGCGCTTCCTCCTCGATCGATGTGACGTAACCAGTCGAGGGAACGCCCAGGTGCCGGTGGTCCCGGCGCCTTAGACGCCGCGGCGGAAGGGGAGCGCTCGCTAAGGTCGAAAAAGGACATTGACCTTGGGAGTGCGCGCCGCGAGGCGCTGCCGACGCGGCCTCGGGCGACGCCTCTTATCGGCCTCCCCGGGCCCCGGTCGACGGGCCTTATCGGTGGCTTTTGTTCTCCCGGTACCGGCCCTCGGTCCGGCCTCGCGGGACGCTCGAGGCTGCCGGCGATTCAAAATTATCCTTGGCTATCCCGGGCTCGAGCTGCTGCGTCGCGCTTATGAGAAGCTTTACCGTGAGCCCTCGGTGTATCCTTTATTTTCCCCGCGCAGTCTTACCCCCGCGTATCCAAGCCTGAGACTGCAAGGCCACGCGAACCGCGGGGAAAGACGCTAAACACGCGTATTTCCTAATATGACATAACGGTGCTCCCGCACCCTCGTCTTCCCTTCTCTCTCTCTCTCTCTCTCTCTCTATCTCTATCTCTCTATCCATCTATTTCCCTCTCTCTCTCTCTCTCTCTCTCTCTCTCTGTCTCTTTCACTCCAACTCCTTACAATCGACTGCACTCCGTCTTCCTTCGTCTGTAACGGCTACTCGAGAGCTATTCCTAGATTTTCATATTAATGATCTTATCTTTCTTAATAATTGCTTTAATGATGTATGCGACTGAAATTTGTTCTTGTCGAGTAATAAGCACTTCGATTGAAATTAACTATATACCATACACTTCTTTAGCTTTTTGCTTGTGCTCGAATGCTTAGCGTATGAAGTATTTTGGCGAATTGTGCAGCATCATTATTCGAATTAAAAGATTTAAAGCTTTTATCGTACGCTTGTAATGGTGTAATGCGGTGAGGATAATTGCAAAAGCTACATTAGGCTCAGCTTATGCGCCTTTTTCATTGGCATGGGTCGAGTAACTATCGATAAGCACTCTTAAATAATGTTAATTGTAATTGAATCCGTGTAGAAGCAATTACAATGTTACAGATACAATTTAAAGAAACATCGTTACAGATAAATATAAATGAAATTGTAGGATGGCTGAATGGGTTGTTATCGGACTGCAAAATCGTATTTCATTACTAATTGTCGGGACAGGATTCGATTGCTATTGCTCGTTGGCATCGTGCATATTCCCGATGGCTGAGTCTTTCCATACGTTGATAAGAACTTTTCTAATCGCGCAATTACAACCCGGGTCACTCTAGTGCACGATAATCCAATATCCAACTTCTCTCCTGTGGTAATCGAGTGTTGTTACGCTGCCTCGACTCTCCTCTCCCTTCATTTCGCGTATCGAGCTTACGTTGGAAGAAGTGCGAGGAATGCGACTACAGCCTATACGTACATGAATATGCATCTCCATGTGCGTGCGTGCGTGCGCGCGCTTGTGCATGTAAGTATGCGTGTGCATATATAATAGTGAAAACAGAGTTAAAGAAAGCGAAGAGGCAACGAAAGAGAAGCAAAAAATGCCGTTATTCGCAAGTCCTGCCCCGGGCTTCGCTTCTCTCTCTCTCTCTCTCTCTCTTTCTCTTTTTCACTTAGGCACTTAGGCTTTCCTCCTTCGCGTGCCTCATTCCGTATTTTTCGCTAGCCAAACGACCGACCGCTTCTTTCATTCATAATCGGCTGCAGCGCCAAAACCCTTTTCGCCGCTCTCGCGAGAGAAGCGACTTGGGGTTGGTGGCGATGCGCGCAGGTAGAACGACCTTGAAGGAGGTCGATTTTTGTGGACAGTACCGTTTTTTCCCTTTTTTTCGTACTTCCGCGCACGTACTCGAGAGGGTACGCACGAGACTGCGGCAGAGAGGGAGAGAGTCGAGAGAAGGAGTTACCCGCGTGCTTGTGTGGGATACGCGTTGCACGAGCCGCGTTTTTACCGAAACAGGATCCCTTTTGCTAGAAGATCTTTGTCGATGACGAATGATTGGCCTGCCGTCCTCGGCTTATGGATGGCAGCGGCGGCGACGAGGGCGGCGGCGGCGGCGGGGGGACGGAGGATGGGGGCAGATGCTGGATTAATCGATAAGTCGATTTTCTTCGTAACGTACGGTAATATTTTGATTCATTAGAAAGGCCGGACCGGGACGACGGATGTAACTGTTTTTTGAAAGGGAGTTTGTTTGAGACTTCGTTTTGGCACGTGACAATCACAATTGCCTCACCCGTTTATTTATGTTTCACCTCCAAATTTTATATCCCTTATTATCGGCTATTTTTGTTCAGCCCATGAAAAATATTCCCCGCCTTCTTAGCTAAGGCCCTTATACTCGCAATCGGTACTTTATTTCATAGAAATAAAGTGTCGTGCAATAGTTAAGCGGAAATTCTTTTAAGAATGTTTTAAAATCGAATTTAGAAATATTTATCGGGTTGCCAAACCAGTTTGAGTTTGTCGATTATTACTAATAAAGCGTGAGAACTCGTAATGCAGATTACATTAGCATTTAAGCGATAAGCATAAATAGTTTTGCAAGAAAGAAAGGTAGCAATATAAAATCAAAATGAGAAGAAATCGGTTCCGGATCAGGAATAATGTACGACTACTCATGAAAAAAGGAAGCGTACCAAAAAAGCAGGACGTCGTACACGTAAAAAATGTGAATAAATGAAAATGTAAGTTCATTACGTGGGCGATGACTAGTCGCTCGGGAACAGAAGTCACAAGACTAAGAAGAGAATCACTCTTGCTTGCACGGTTGACCTCAAGAGCGGCTTACGCGCGAGGCGATTTCGTACCTTCGGGATTGAGTGGGCAGCTCGGGGGGTGGGTGGGGGGCGGGGGGAGGCGAGGCAGAGAGAAAGACAGACCGCGGTAGCTACGAGCCGATAAGAAGTAGGTATTTAAATTCGGGCCTGTGTGCGCTCTCACACGTACGGGGAATTCCTCGGCGTCGTCGGGGACTCCCAGGGCAGGAGCGCGGCCTATTCGTATCGGGCCGCGCAGGTGTGTACAAATGTGACATAACGGTATCTTGGCACTCTCTTAAACATCGCATGTCGTGGCTCTCGCTCGCGCTGGCTAGTGTGTATTCTTCCGAGAGAGAAAGATTGATACCTGCATACATACGTACGTATATGTATATATATATATATATATATATATATATATGTATGTATAGATAGACAGAGGTAGAGGAATAGAAGTACGCATATTGTGTCAGACGAGGTGACGACGGCAACGGGTACGGGAGGTGGCATTTATTGGAGCGGTCGTTGCACTTCGATAGAGACCTTCGCGCGAGATCGCAAATCTCTGTCTCTCTCTCTGTCTCTCTCTCTCTCTCTCTACATCATTCTCAGTTAGTCCTGGCTAGAAAACTCGCGCTAAGAGCAAATTCTCTCTTTCATCCTCGACTGGAACCGTGGACCCCCTCCCGCGAATGACTCATCTATACCCCCGAGGCCGGCGACGAGGGCTCAATATATCCCAGGCGTCGTCGATCGGAGAAGAGCGCGATACCGTAACGGCGAGAGGTTCGCGCGAACGCCGGTGTCAGCAGCCTCTCGACGGATAAGGCCCCGTGCAGAGAGACAGAGAGAGACATAGAGGGAGAGAGGGTGGTGGGCAGGGGGAGGGGGGGGGCGGGTGGAGAGAGAGAGAGAGAGAGAGGGCCGAGCCCCGCGTAGTCGACAATGAGCCCCGGGGCAGAGGGACCGGGAGCCGTGCCGGGAACGACGGCAGGAGCGGGAGGCGAGCGAACGAGCGCCAGGAGTCAACGACCGTTCTACATTGACGCTCGGCCCCGCTCTTCGACGCACGTGAATGCCGGCTGGACTCAGGGCCGGCCGCGATCGGTCCTCGCGTGATCGCTTTGCTTTTCGGCCGTGCCCCCGGGCCTCGATCGACCACTCGCTGGGCCCTCGCCGCTCCGGAGCGGGCCGTCCTTAATCGATTCGGCGCCGCGCGCCCTCGTCCCCCGGGGCCGGCCCTTCCCGACCACTGGCCCCCCCCCCGTCCACCCCCGGGGTGTTGGTCGCGACCCCGGCAGCGGGCATCGGTCGGCCTCTTGACCGTCAGCGGCCGCCGCCCCCCACCGACCCCCGGGACGCCGCTCGAGTCGTCGGCCGCGTCCTCGCGATCGGTGCAACTCGTCACCGCGGAGCCGTGCGCGTCGACGGGCGCGCGGGGCCGCTCCCGGCGGAATTCGCCCGAGTGCGCGATCGCGCGACTGCGGAACGGTGCCGATCGAGTTCAAGCTCGAGTTCAACGCGCGCGCATTATATAAGGTGAAAGGCTGACTCTGGCATTGACATTGGCCGCGGCGAAGGCAACCGCGACTCTTACCCGACTCAATGCGGAAGCGATCTACGAGCCGCGCAAGCGCTTATTTCATCTCTTTCGCAACATCTACAGATCGCGGAGCGTGCGCCAATGGATCCCCCTGCCCCGCCGTAGCCGTAGCCGCCGCCGCCGCCGCTGCCCTGTCCCTCCTCGCCCTTCTCGGCCATCCGCCCCGCCTGAGCCTCGCCCATGCTCGTTTCTCGGCCCACGCGGACGAGCTGAATGGGATCCCCTTACCCCTCCTATCGCCGCTGTGCGCGATACGGCACATGAGCGGGGGAGGGGGAGGAGGGCAGGCAGGCAGGCACAGTCCCTTAGCCAGCCTTTTCACATGTGCTCCCGGGATCTCTCGAGGCTACGATGCCAAGGATGAGGCAGGGATTAGCGATATTGGAAAGGGCCTCGAGCCTCGTTAAGCCAGCGGATCTCGTGGGATCGCGTGCGCGCAATCCACTGGAAAATGGGACACGCAAATTTTCAAAGTGCGCACTTTGGTTTATCAATGTTTTCTTCCGTTACGAAAATTGATGGATACCGTAAATTGCAGAGGCTCGCGATTTAACCTTCGCCGTTAATTGGGCCTCTCGAGCACGCGTACCGACGTTTTGTTTCGATGCCAAGTTTCACGAGTAAATTATCCAGAACGTTCAAACGTGCGCGAATTGGAAGTAGGTGAGAAAGTAAACAGGAAGCTAATATAATTCAAGCTAGTAGAGCTGAAACGCGTATAAATTTTAATGCAGTCAGCAATGTATAACGCTTCTAATGTCAATCAGCGAAATTATGAAATTTCATTCATTGTGTCCTTGAATAATAAAGGTGGAAAATGAGAGGAGGAGCGGTGTTTGTTTTTCATATAAATAGATTGAGAATAGTAGAGAGAGAGAGAGAGAGAGAGAGAGAAGAAGAATAAGATAGAGACAAATGCACTCCTCGTAACTCAGGTCAAATTTATTTACCTAGATAAATTCGTTTGTTGTACAAGTTAATAGAATTATAACTAAATAAATATTCATTCAGCGCTTGCCCAGGGACATACGAAGCAGCCTCTAAAGAGACGCGCAAATAAACAACAGAAGTAGACGCGATAGCTATGCGCATCTTGTTCTGGTATTGTTTGTTCGCACATAAATAACGAGGTACCCCATTAAGAGATGCAGGGCTCCCAAGCAAGTGTTTACTCGTGGCATTTAAAGTTCGTTCACCTCCCGCCGAAAAAGAAAAAAAAAAAAAAAACTAGCGCACGATAAATAAGTGCGAGCAGTCGTCTGGAGGGAAAAAATTTCCCAACATCATTCACGACAGCTAAGAAGGCAGCGATGCCGCGGGTTCGTTATTAGCACTAGCCGCGTAGAAAAGTTCTCGCTCTACATACGGGACTTCGCTCCTTCATTTTCTCTCGGCGCGCATTGAAATTAAACGAAAGTACGCTCGGATCATCAATAGGTCAGTACACGAGTGTCGCCAGGATGCGCGTACGCAAATCCGCGCGGAAGCCGACAGGGGCGCAGCGCTGTCGTGTCGGGGCCCACGGGGGAGGAGCAGCCTTGGAGAGGGGGAGAAATAGCTGTCTCCGAAGGAAGACGGGGAGACATGCGAGCCGCGCGTCGCTAATGGGAAAGGATGCCGCGTGCCGGTTAAATAAAGTGTGCTATTACAAAATGGGTTATGCAGCGCAAGAGAGCCGGGAGTTCGTCGACCTCGGGGCTCGTGGCGAACGGCCAAGTATCGCGAAACGACGCGGCTGACCGTACACGGCGCCCCACTACTCGCTACGGGAGGAACAACAGTTCCTCGGGACCGATCACTTGGCCGACGTCGGCGTCGATACCCGAGGCTAAGGCATAAAGAGCCGAGTTACGTTATCGTCGGCCGGCCACCTGAAATACTTTCCTTGCTGCTCGACTTTGAAAAATGAGGCCGCCATTTGATTTCGCGCCGGAGAAATCAAACTTCCCGATATTCCTTAACGCTTCCATACGATACACCGATACAATCCTCCTGCACTCGCACCGTTCCTACTTTTCATCTTGGCTAATCGTCGCCGACCATTCGCATTTATTTTACATATATTTATCCCTTTGATAATCCCCTGATAATGACTTGGCTTTTAATATACGATTCCTCAATGCCGATTCCGCGAAAGAGATAACGAATATGAGTTTGCCTTCCTACTTACCTAACGGTTAAACTCGAACAGCACTCCTGTCGACTCACGAGTACCATCAGAGAAGCAAGTTTTTTTCATTCGCAGATTATTGTTTACCAATCGATACGCAAATTTTTTGCTACACCGATTGTTTTACAAGTTAATTGTGTTTTCTGTGTCGAACTCTTCCTCAAATGCTTGTTTGCTTACGACTCTGCGTCGTGTTTTTTGGTTTTTATTTGTTTTTTTTTTTTTTTTATAAAATAACAATTAAAAGTAAATACAACCAAATCCTCCGTCGGAAAACTACTTTTATTTAACCGTTAACATCGTCAGACTTGCGATTCTAATCAGACGAATCTTGGTTATCGGCTTATATATTTTTAAATAACTTTATGGATTAATTTCCAAACACAAGCGAATCGGGAAGCCGACGTCATAGCTTTTCTCAAATGGATGATTTCCAAGTTTTTGCTCGCGCTTCTATCAGAGTGTCATTTTGGCGAACTAGAGTAACCGACTCGTGGTGTAGATGAGTTCATTGGCCGCTGCTAATCTGCCGAACATTCATCGAGCAGGAGAAAGAGGAAGTTAATGAATTAGGAATGGCCTTACTTGTGTGGGTTCGAGGCGTGTCTTAAATGGCCGTGACTTAAAACTTGATCTTAAGAATAGTCATCTATGAGATGGATTACAGGCCTTTGAAGAGGAGCAGCTGGCTTTTTTAATAATTCTACATTACGAGGAATTGCTAGTTAAATTAAAATCACGAATGAAAGGCAAAACATTATTAATCGAAGAAAGATGTTAAAAAAGTGCATTTTTCATTCAAAAGTGTTGATTTAGAACGAATCACTGATTAATGTTATACCTTCCTAGTAATTGCGAGAGAAAGGAGAGAAGTTTCGAAAAGACTGGAGATCAACGAGTCCATCGAGAAGGAAAAAAGATTGGCTTTAACGTTAAGGGAATTCGAAAAACGTTGCTTTAATGTCAAACATCACTCTTTCTCGTTGAAATTAATTTTCCTCGGTAAAGTGTGCTCTTACCTAGGTATTAAATGACCGCACTAAACGTACAGGACTTTAATGGATGGTCATCGGGTTGGAGCGATCGCGAGAGTTGGTCCTAATAGCGGGACGAGTCAGAAGCGGAGCTGTCAGGGCTCTGGAGAGGAAGAAAAACTCAAGCAAGTAAGAGAGAAGGAAGGAAGGAAGGAAGGTGAAGAATGAAAAAGGAGAAGCCGTGAAAAATGGTCCTTGCGGAAATGGAAGAGTAAACAGAGGCCGAGTTTTCGCGGGTCGAGCCCCTGCTGTCGGCTTGGGCTCGTCATCCCCAAGGGGAGGCGCGGTACAGTTAGCCGTCGCCGAGAAAGGGCGTCGAGAAACGGGGTCCCCGGGGTTACAACCTCCATCGAGTCTTCGCGAACCGCGGAGTCCGCGGAGCGGAAGCAGTGAGAACAGCAGCGGTGGCAGCGGCAGCTACGACGCGGACGATCAAGTGGGACAATGACCGCCGGAGACCTTCTTTCGATCTCTCAGGCTCGCGCGCGCGCGCGCGCGACTCGGAGCTTTCTTCTTTGCGCTATACCTCCGCTCCTCCTCCGTCGTCGATTCACTTGCATTCGAACCTGTCCGCTGCTCTCCCACCCACCCCCCCCCGTCCCCATTCCGCCGCAGCGCCTTTCGCGGCCCGGCCCCATCTGCCTTCTCCTAGGCGAGCGAATGCGCGCGCTAGAAAAGCATCGGGTGCTTCCTTGTGGTGCGCCGTTAGTTGCGCTTTTACGCGTGTGTCTGCGTGTGCATTTGTATGTGCCTGCACGAAAAACGGGGGCAGCCTATGACGGATCGGCCCGAGCGAGGGCAGCAGGCGAATTGGCTGAGCCAGCGTGCTAGGGAGAGAGAGAGAGAAAGAGAGAGAGAGAGAGAGGGCGAGGAAGGGGGACGCGTACGTCATTCAGGAAGAGTCGCACACTACGAGGTCGGTGAATGCACGCGACTGTTTTTTCCACCTTCGAGCCAAGTTTTAGCGCGTCGCTCGCGCCCCCCCTCCTCCACCCCCCGCTGGCGCGACTACGCACCTGACATCCCCGGCTCTCGGGTAGCCGAGCATCGACTATTCGATAATTGCTGAAAAGTGGATCTTGTCCGTCGCCTTGCGGAATACTCGGTTGCGTCCTAGAAGAGCCCCGAAATTCCAGAATGTTCTTTTTCGCCGAGCAGCGACCCTTGCCATGGATTTTCTTCGAATCCTCCTGCATCCTCTCATTCGAGCAATTTTATTTATCGCACCTTGTAATCCTGAGCCCATCCTGCTGTCTTCGTTCCAAAAATCACATTTTTATGTTCAATCGTAAAAAATTAACCAATAGTCTCCATCGTTATCATTTCGCAGGAGATATTTTTATCATTTAGGAATATGGTTAATTCTTATCTAGTTTATTAATTAGGAAAACATTGTTGTTTTAATAGATGAGTAAGAAAGGAGATTATCTGGATCAAGAGACTCATAAATTATTAAGCTTTAATAGCAATTCAAGTTTCTACTCAGCTTCTCTACTGTGATAAATCTAGTGTTAATCGAATTACCTTTCGAGAAATAATAATGACACCTGTAATATATATCTATAACATAATGTTACTTTATGGTGAGTTTTCATAAACTAGCAACTCTGTCCAACAAACTTCATGTATAAAAAGTTGTCCTTATGTTTGACCTATATCGAGTTTAATTATCAAAGTCAGGTTTTTTAAGATTCAATTGAATCTCAAATAAGAGTCACCCTTACGAAATAGGGGTGCTAGTATGTCGTGTAGCTTCGAAGCCCCGCACAGTTATAGAAAATTATATTATACACAGCTACACAACAAAGTTCCTTGAAAAGTGCAAAAATTGTTCATTCAGGAGAAGTTCAATCGAAAGGTAATAAGCCGTTAATTATAAATGTTGGATTGGAGGCAGGAGGGTCGCGAGGGCGCGGTGGGGCCGGCAGAGTAGGGCAGCCAACTAGGCGTTGATTAGCGTTTAAAAGGGGGAGGAGGGTGACCAGGTCGAGGTGTCGACTAGCAGGGCAGTGCCTCGGATGCTGGCCCTCGGGGAGACTCGGATTGGGGAGGATGCGGAGGCGCGAGCGGGGGCGAGGGAGGAGAAGAAGGCAAGCTCGTTGTCCTCCCCCTGAAAAAGTACTCTCATTTTCATCGGGCGCGCATGCGCCAACAGCCTGAACCCGCACTCGTGTCGTTGACCCGAGTGCGGGGCTCGCGTCACTACTGGGGCGGCAATGGAGCGACTCCTCCGCGGGAAAATCGGTTGCGGTGCATCGGCGCGAAGGGAAAAGATCAACGACCCCGGGGCCGCGCGTATCTGGGTTAGTAGTCGCGTCGTCGCTGTTTCAGCACTCGCTCGCGGAAAATGGTCTCTCTTTCTCCAGCCGGGCAGGAGCCGATACTCGCGAGGACTTCCGAGAAGTTGCCGTCGGCTCGTTCCTCGACTGGCCCGAAAGGGCGACGCGCGTCTAGAGAGGGAAAGAACCGCTGGAGGCGGAGGAGGAGGAGGACGGTGGTAGCGTCGAGGAGCCGGGAGGGAGCGTCGAGCTCATCGACCAGGGCGCGAGGGCGCGAGGGAGGGAGGCCGGCAGCGGTGGCGGCGGCGGCGGCGGCGAGGGAAGGAGGAGGCAGAGCCGCGGTGGAGCTAGCTCTACGTGCAGCATAGCGCGCGCATCGACGCCGGGCACCGTGGTAGGAGGCTCGCCGGGGTAGGAGAGGCGACCGGGCGCGCAGGCAAGAAGGAGGCGCGAGCGTCGAGGACGGCAGCAGCCCCCGCGCGGGTCGATGGAAAGTGCAGCGGCGCTGCAGCGTCCGACTCGAGCGTAGCGCGAGGGACGTTCGCCCGGAACGGGGACCCGCCGTGGCCCAGGTCAGGTACGCCCGCGAGGCACAGAGAGAGAGAGAGAGAGAGAGAGAGAGAGAGAGAGAGAGAGAGGGCGAGAGCCAGGGCCTCGCCTCGTCGGCTTCCCCGGTCGCAAGGGGGTGCTGCCCCTGCGTCGCTGCGTAAATCAGGCTGCCCCTGGGGTGCAGAGGCTCGCGAGTGCGCGCGAGCCGAGGGAGCCCGCGTGGGAGGAGGCTGCGGAGGCGGTGGCGGAGGAGAGTCGGTCGGGGAGGAGGTGGCTGCGGCGCCGACGGGGAGACCAACCGTGGAAAGTGAAACGCTCGGGGCACAGGTAAACAAAGTATCGAACAGCGGAGACGCAGCGCCGGGCGACTACCTCCCGGAGCCGATGCACCCACTGACGCGGATGCCGCCAGCAGGAGAGACGTGAGTCTTGCGAGGTCAGCCGACGGGCGCAGCATCGGGCCCGGGCGCATAGGATCGACTCCGCGACAGGAGCTGCTCGGGCCGCGGAGTGCGCGTAGGCCCCGGGAGCTCGGCTCGCGGCGAGGACTGCGGCGGAGGGCCGCCCAAGGCCCGACTCCAGGTGCGAGAGCGAAGTCGGCTCGGGCCCGCTCCCCGAGCTCCCCCGCCCCGAGCGAGGCTGAGTTTCGCCACTGCGCGGGGCACTCGGGGTGGCGGATACACCGCGAGGGTGTTTATCCCCCTTTCGACCTCGCTCGGCCCCTGCAGTCGATCAATGCACGGGCCGGGTTTCACTTTCGCGGTGGCCAAACGTGAGCACCGTTGCTGCACTCCTCTCTCTCTCTCTCTCTCTCTCTCTAGCACACACTCCATCGCTCTGCCTCCCTCTTGGCCCAACTCCCTCTCGGTCGCTCGTTCCCTTTTACTCTCGCCCTCCCGACGGACCACCTCCCCGCCCGCGACACTCTCACTCCCTCCGTGACTCCCCATGCCACAGCCGAAGCTCGCCCTCGACGCAAGCTCCGCTGATTGGCTGGTCGTGCTCGAACGCCGCCGCGACCGCCGCTGCACTTTCTTCTCTGCTCTCGTTCGTCGGAGTGCGTTGCCCCCGAAGCTTTTCGGAAGGCCATCCCTCTATCGTGTGCGACCCCCCGGCCGTTCCTCCCGCCCCCGCTCGTCCTAAATAACGTTACTCCTTCGGTAGTAGTCGCTCGCTCCCCTCCTGCCTCGGCCCGCATTCGCCATAGTAGCCACTCGATGGCCTCGGGAGCTTGAGCGGGGCCCGACCCCCTGGGACCTTGGCCGTCCGCTCGACCAGTGCTAAGCTCCCGTGCCGGGACGCCCGGAACAGCGGACACTCGCTCCTAGATTTCTGCTACTTTCGAAATGTGAAGTTGGCCGCCCGACTCCGTGGAAGAAATGCTCTCGAGTTCCGTCGGTCTCTCTGGGCTAGGGGACGGCGTTCCCAGGACGATTCGAGGGCCGATGCTTACGAGGCTGCTGCAACTTTTGCAACGCGCGGCCCTGCCGACTACTGCCACTCGAGGTTCGATACGTCGCGCGCGCCTCGCCGCACCACGAGTCATTCTACTTAAAACTTTGGCTGCGCTTACACTCGCCCCTCGCCAAGGATTCTGAGAACGCAGTTTCGCTCGAGCTCCTCGAGGACAAAGTGGAGCGCGAGGGCAAAGTGTCTCTGTGCTGCGTTTCTAGTGAAAATGCTCTCGTGTCTCGCGGGCCTCGTTTTTTGGCCAGGATCCAAGGACTACTCTGCCTTCGCGTGCGGAATAAGCCTCAGTGTAAAGATCATTCGTCGCGCGAGGGAACTGCAGCACTTGCTCGAGTCCGTTAAAATTCGATTCTCCCTTTGTGGACGGAATCAGAATCGTTAGATCTAAGAATTTACCCATAAGCTTAATAGGTTGCTTAAATTGTAAGCACGACTTTATTGAGAGGGGCGTTGAGATCTCGTTTTAACAAATTCACTGCTTTATTACAGTATAAAATGAAGACCGGTGATTGGGATTACATGACGCTGCGGGAGGAGGAATTTCAGCAGAAGGTCAATTACATAGCACCTGATACGCCAACCTCCCCCAACGAGCCGAATCGTGCCGAAGCCTCGCTACCGAGAAATTTGGCCCTCAAACCTTCTCAAGAATGCAATAATGTAAGTCCCGCAATCGGTGGAATCATCGCACTCGAGTACATAAAGTGTGTACAGCCTCCCCCACCCCACCCCACCCCACCCCCAAGTCCTCGAATCACACACAGCCATACCTCGGCTAATGACTGCTTTATTTTGCAATTTTAATTCGTAAATCTAATTCTTACAAATAATAATAACAACAATCAGTCAGGACAATAATAATAATGTATAATGTAGGTCTTCGGCGTTTGGAGTACGGATCGCATTCCGAAAGGAACTCGTTTTGGACCACTGGTTGGACAAATTTACACGAAAGACTCCGTGCCACCAGATACCGATAGAAAGTATTTTTGGCGGGTGAGTGTCCAATCTTTTATTTACCTTTTCCTGTATATACAAAGCCAGCAATGGCCTGTATCCTCTACCTTAAATGTATTTTCACGAACACGAGACTCAAGTCATACCTTCGCTGCGTTCCTCTATTTATCCTTAGATAATAGCTCGATTGTAAAATGAAGAATAACTTCACTAAATTAATACAAGTTTTCAATAAATAAAATTTATTTATCATTTATTCTACAAAAAAAGTTCCTAAAAAGTCCTAAAAAAATACAAACTAGTAATGTCTTTATTATGTACAGGTGTACAAGAACAACGAACTGTTCTATTACATCGATGGCTTCGACGTTCAAAAGGCGAACTGGATGAGATATGTCAACCCGGCATACTCATCCGAGTCCCAGAATCTAATTGCATGTCAATATGAGGCAAGTAATGCATCGGGGACTCACAAATACCATATGTGATAATTGAATGTTAACCCTTTAATAATGTATATTTTTATCCTTATCTTTTAGATGAATATTTATTTTTACACCGTTAAGGAAATTGATGCTAATCAGGAGCTGTTAGTCTGGTACTGCCGAGAATTCGCTGAAAGGTTAAACCATCCGGTGACGGGCGAACAGATGCTTCAAAAGATCCGTTAGTATTATTTCTGAAAGAAAAAAAAAAGCACATTGAATGCATTTTGAATCATGTTAATATTTTTCGTCAATAGATAAAGCACTTAAAGTTCTAATAGAATCGAGTACAAAAGATTTGTTAATTTTAATCGTGTGGCCTATATTTGAAACAATAATATCAGTAATAATAATAATAATAATAATAATAATAACAACAACAACAACAACAACAACTATGAGTGAAAATAAATCAGTGGGACCTGCATTTTGGTACTCATCGCTCCCCACCCTGTACGCGCATCTATTTGTATTAATTTGCACCGAAGCAGTCTCGAGATAAAATTAACAAATCCATGCGATTTAATTTGCAAAAATTATGCATTTCTCTATGAAAAAGTTATAATGGCGATTTTGTGTGTCTCCTTAATTACTGTAGGGCAACAAGTACAGTCGGCGCACCCGGTTGACATTCCACCGGCAATCGAGGTTGTCTCGACGCTTAAAGACTCTGTGATATACGAGAGGCGCTCGCAAACGACGCCAACGGACGGCAGCGTAAGATCCGACGAGGGCTATCACTCCAACGGTTACCACGACGAGATCCTCACGCCCCCCGAGGAGAGCAGCGAATCCGACTCCGAGAGCAATTACGTACTGGACTTTTCGAAAAATTCTAAAGGGGTTAATAGCATTGTACCTAATCATCCGGCTATCGGCCTACTGAAGCACGAGAACGTGGCCCGCAACGACTACCGCAAAGTCAAAATAAAGATGCTGAGAACCTACGGCAACTTCCAGTCGAATAACAACAACAACAACAACAATAACAGCAGCAGCAACAACAACAACAACAACAACAACGTGAATACGAACAATAACAATATAAGCAGCAGTAATATCAGCAGCATCGCCAGTAGCAAATGCAGCTTAGATGTTATGTCGACGAAGGAAAAGGATAGCCTGGCTAGTCGAGAGCTACGAGCCCTGACTCCGGAGATTCAATTGCAGAAGACCCCGGTGGTGCTGCTGCTCTCCTCGTCGACGACCTCGAGCCCCGAGGACAACGTCATCGTGGAGAAGACGCAGCCGAAGCCCTTTTACGAGTCGGAGGCAAAAGCCTTGGGCAGCCACAGTCCGATATCGACGACGAACCCCAGGCCTTACATAAGTCCCAGCAGTAGCCTGGGCCCCGTCACCAACGGCAGCTCTTCCATTCTCGAGAACATTTTGCTGCGAAGTAGCGGCGGCGCGGCCAACAGTAGCGGCTCCATAAACAACACCGACAGCAACAACAATACCAGTAGCTCGCAGCACCATCACCCGGGCTCGGTAAACGTAATTCACAGCAGCCACCAGGGCATCGGATCGTCCCAGGCGGTGAGCCACCACGCGGACTCGGTCACCCCCTCGCCCTCGAGCCCGACGGAGATGGCCTACAGCTACAAGAAGTCGCACCGCTACAGCAACATTCTGCCCTGCAGCCCGGACTCGAGCTCGAATTTGCCCATGCAGACGGAGCCCCCGAGCAGTACGAGCGCTCACTCGCCCTCTGGTGGCCAGGGCCACGCGACCTCGAGCTCCATCCTGGTGGCCAGCCCGACGAGCAGCGGGGCCGGGCAGGTCAGCCACAACGGGATCAGCCACTGCGGCGGCCTCTCGTCTTCCACCTCGAGTCACGCGAAGCCGAGCTCGAGCGCATCCCCGACGGCGAGCAGGCGCAAAATCAAGAGCCCTCCCCCTCGCCGGCGAGCTCGACTAACGGCCCCCAGCCGACCACGACGATCCTCTACTCGGGTGGCGGTCCGGGCGCCGAGCCCAGCCCCATGTATCCGGCTTCCGCGGTCTCTTCGCTCTCCCAAGCCCAGCAGCAGCCGGCCTCCTCCTACGCCTACGGTCTCTATCAGCAGCAGCAGCAGCAGCAGCAGCAGCAGCAGCAGCAGCAGCATCAGCAGCAGCAACAGCAGCAGCATCAGCAGCAGCAGCAGCAGCAGCAACAACAGCAGCAGCAGCAGCAGCAGCATCAACATCAACAGCAGCAGCAGCAGCAGCAACAACATCACCAGCAGCAGCAGCAGCAACAACAACACAACGTGGTATCGCCGCTGTCGATCAACTGCTCGGGCTATTCATCGGGGCCAGCCATCGGGGGCTTGCCGTATCAGGAGAGGCCCTCGAACGAGGAGAGGCGACGCGTCGAGGCCGCCACTAGCAGCAGCAGCAGCAGCAGCAACGCGAGCCAACACCAGCTGCCGAGCTCGTCGACTCTGCCGATGGACGGTAACCAGGCCCTGGTGACCGGGACCCACAACCTCCATCTGGGCCACCACACCGGGCTCACGATTCACACGAGTCCCAGTTCGTCCTCCTCCTCCCACCACGGCTACTCCCCCGTAGGCTCGCTCTCCCCCGACGATCACGGCTGCTCCCAGAGCGGCTCCCTCAGTCCCAACTCCCAGGGCGGTTCCAGGGGCTACCGGTCGCTGCCCTACCCCCTCAAGAAGAAGGACGGCAAGATGCACTACGAGTGCAACGTGTGCTGCAAGACCTTCGGCCAGCTCTCGAACCTCAAGGTCCACCTGAGGACGCACTCCGGCGAGCGTCCCTTCAAGTGCAACGTCTGCACCAAGAGCTTCACCCAGCTGGCGCACCTGCAGAAGCATCACCTCGTGCACACCGGTGAGTTCCCCGGCTCCCGAGTCCCGTTAAATAATCGCGCCTCCACCCCCCCCCCCCCCGCGGCCAGCTAGCTCTACAGCTGGTGGACAAGGGACCGACGGTTCTGACCTCGCCGCTTCGGCCCGCGTCTGTTCCCAGGCGAGAAGCCCCACCAGTGCGAGATCTGCAAGAAGAGGTTCAGCTCGACGTCCAACCTGAAGACGCACCTGCGACTGCACTCGGGCCAGAAGCCCTACGCCTGCGACCTCTGCACGGCCAAGTTCACGCAATTCGTCCACCTCAAGCTCCACAAGAGGCTCCACACGAACGAGAGGCCCTACACGTGTCAGGTCTGCGACAAGAAGTACATAAGCGCGAGCGGCCTGAGAACGCACTGGAAGACGACGAGCTGCCGACCGAACAACATAGAGGACGAGCTCGCGCTCGCGACCGCCGTCGGCTCGCCAACCTACTACGAGTACGCGCCCGAAATGAACGTCGGTGAGTCAAGCGAGTGATTGTCCTGTGCCGCGCTGTGGCTTTAAAGAACCTCCGCTGGGCCCGGGCTCGGCTAAGTTGCGCCGCGCCGGGGCCCGAGCCACGGATCGGCAGGAGGAGACTCCCGCGGCCGGAGTGGCGCGAGCCCCTTTATTCACGAGCCCCGTTTATTGTCGGTTGCAGGTAACATGCCGACCTCTCTGCACAACTTGGAGAACTCGGTCGGCAGGCCGAGCGTCATCGAGACTTCGCAGCCGCACATTATCGAGTGCACTTAAGGCTCCTTGCCCCGCGAAACTTCTTCCTATACCCCTCAAGTCTGAAAACTTTAAAACGCAGTATGTATAGCCAGCCGCCAAGTCGCACAAATGAGGATTCGAGAGGAGAGCATTGACGGGGAACGAAGGGGGCCTCGAGCCCGCACCGAGATCTCGAGACCCTCCCAGGGATCCCAGGTTCTGCTCGGGTTAAAGCGCGAGCGCTGGGGAAGCCGGAAGGGGCCAGAGAGATGGATGGACAAGGGAAGGCTGGGAGGAAGGATTTCGGCCTTGGAGGCGCGTCTCCGAGAACCCCGGAGAATGAGGATCTACGTACGAGTAAGGATAGCGGATACAATGAGAGATAAAAGATGAGTAAGGGCGGATTTGTCGGCGTCCGCCGGGTAAAAATGGCAATGGATGGGTGATTTTCAATCGAGTAACCAGTGACGACACGACTGCAACTATGCGAGACCTGTACCTGTAAATACTAACATTACTATTAATTAATTAATCGATAACTAAAAGCGTAACTTAATGCTCTTATTTATATTTAATGAAGAGGAATATAATGATAAAGTATACACGTACGCGGCGCTCGTATACGCGTATTATCGACGACTGCAGTGCTAGCGGAGGATAGTTAAGTAGGGAAGGTGAAGTGTAAAATTATAGGAAAAGCCAGAAAATAAAGAGCAAAAAAAAGTGAGCGAATGCGTGTGCATAAGATAATGAGAAACAGCGTGTGAGTGATAGATAGATAGATAGATAGATAGATAGATGGATGGATTGATAGAGAGGAGAGAGTGGGGCAGAGAGGGAGAGAGAGAGGGGGGGGATACATTTAGTAGGAACGGTAGGCTGCGTCCCTCGCGCTTGGTACCTTCAGAGCGGAAATTCTTGCGCGCCCAGGACGTAATTCTTAATATATCGCGTGCTGCGTGCAAACGATCTCCAGTGCGGACGCATTGCGCATTTCACGTGGTTGCGAACGCGAGCCCGTTCAAAACCAGTTAAATATTTATAATACAATTAAAGTAGTCCTTGCGTCGAAGCTAGTCAAAACGCAAAGCAGCTATTATCTCGGTATTCTTCCTTCCTCCTTTTTTAACATCCTTCTCGTCTTCCTTCGACCCTTCTTCCCTTCTCTTTTCTTTCCTTCCTTTATTTTTTTTTTTTTTTTTTTTTTTTTTTTGTCTATTCGTTAACGAGTGCTTATTATGTACGTGGTAGATTTATAAATAACTTTATTACATATTGGTGATGAATTTTTGAAATTCAACGTCTTGATTTACCATTTCTTAAATTGTCGGTAGAATGCGATGGAATCGCTCAAAAATCCTAGCACACCTTTACATGGGTTATTTAACGATCGACCTCGTGCAAGGACTACTTTAAATCTAAATTTAAGTTATTTCAATTGCTTGGAATTATTTAAAATGTATAAATTAAAAATGTGATTGATTATTTGATTGGTTTTACAATTTTACAAACTTTTTTGTATTAAAATTTTGTAAGTGAAGAAATATTTATGACAAACGTGTATAGAAGTTTGACAAAAATGGTCTTGCACAAATTTTATGAGCACGTTGGAGACAAATGTGCGATATTTAGCCAGTATTCGAAAATAAATGACACTCCGTACTATTATGAATTGTAAGTTTCATGAAAAATTTTGCCATTCGCGTTTGGCGTTTACTTATTTCGTTACGTTTCGGAGCGACGCTCGACTCATTAAATTTTTTTTTAATATTGTTATCATTCTCAGCTAATCAAATAACAATCATCGTTGCTTATTATTTGTATTATTATTATTATTATTATTATTATTATCATCATCACCATTATTGCTACTACTATTTTTATCTTTATAACTACTACCACTACTTCGAAGTGTTATTACAACAATAACAGATACAGCGACTGCAAATGTTGCTATCAATACTTCCATTACCACAACCTCTGCTATTACTAATATTACTACAATTATTATTTGTATCGCATCGATTTTTCATTTCACTTGAATTAAAGTTATTTCTGCCTCGCGATCGTAGAAATTTCGAAGGCTCTCGACTCTTGCTCCGAAACGTCGTATAAAAAAATTCGCCGAGTTCTTTCGAGGAACAAACATATAAGATTGATAAAAAAAAAAAAAAAAAAGAAAGAATAAACTTAAAATATAAGACAAGACTTCAAATTCGTAATTCCGAAAGGCTATGCAGCCGAATTAAATAACATTGTAAGCGCATAAGTGCGCATAAGCTGCAGACTGTATAAGAAGGACGCGAGATCGCTTCGAACGTAGCCCACCGTACGAGGAGATAGAAAACTCAAAGTGCGGAGAAAAACGCGAAACGCACGCACAGCCGCGTTGACTCGAAAAGTCGGAAAAAAACGAGTCCTCTTGACTGCGCGTGAAAATGTTCGAAAAAAATAATGGAATGCAGCTCGTTAGAGGGCGACTGATTTTGTTTTTGCTAAAACTGGTTATATATATTTTTATAAGAAACACACCGTGAAACTTGATATTACTTTTCCAGTTTATACACTAACAATTACACGACTTAGCGCACACCCACCCACACACCCATACGTACGTAATATACGCATACACGCATAGACACCAGGAAGACTTAGGGAGACCGTGATTTTTTTAAAAAATAAATTTGTCTTAGTTTATACGTTAATACTCAGAGAATATATTATAGTTTCTAAAGATGGTTGGAACGATGAAAAAATAAAATGTAATTAGCTTGTAATGATACTTTTCCTATTTTATATTAAAAATTATACTGTACTGAAGCTTCGTTGCGAAGTTTTGTTGAAGTGTTTCTTTACGTTGAAAATTGTGGAAAGATGCGAATGAAAAGATTACGGTATAATACAAAAACGGTATTAAAAACTTGCGAGCACTTTGTTCTAGTGGAGCATTTTTAATCGAATCCAATCTACCAATCGAGTGGGTTCGACAAAAAGGAAACTGTTACGACCGAATTACGAAAAGCAGCTATACATCGATCATACACTCGTATGCTATAACTTATAAGGAAGAGCGATCGTTTCCAAATGAAAGTATTTGTCGAACGGACTTGTGCGCACTGAGCGCAGCTTCTTCGCCTTCTTTTTTTTTTTTCAACTTCTTCGTAACTGTACCAATTCACCAGCTTTGTTAAGTATATGGGAAATTCGAAGATTACGTAGTTCGTATATGGCGCGCACCCAGCCAAATGGTAGGGGTGTCCAGGCTCAATGGGAAGGAAATGAGGAATACAACCGTGGCGCCGATTCTGTAACGAATGGCTCATAACGTACGAAATAACGGGCAGCGTAGACGTTTCGGGATTCTACGGAATGCCAAGGCCAAGAAGCAATACCTACTTAAAATGACGTACCCAACATATATACTTAGTACATATTCGGTTCTTCTAATTTTTGTTTTTTGTTTTTTTTTTTGCTTTTGCAACCGATAGTAGTAAAAGGGCCAAGAATGTTAAAGGCGGCAGTGGAGGGTTCAAACTAAAAGCCAAACTATTGAATTGTCAACGTTAACTCGGTGCTCGCGTACTTATGCATAAACTTATTAACCGGACGCAGGGATGCACCACAGCATCTTGCGTGAAATACCGACGTATTTAATTACATAGCAGGGGTTCGGGGGTGTGGGGGTCATTTTCAATTCAAGTTAAGAAAAGGCAAGAAGCCGGCCTATTAGCTGGCCTATTGCTGAATCTAGGTTCACAGTACCTTCCCGATCGTACCTAACAGCTACTACGTGGAAAGAAGTTACAGTTACACGCTACATTTTCTCCAATAATTTCCACGCACTTTCGGTTGAAACAAGACTGTTCATCTCAGGTGGCAAAGAATAGACTTCGCCCTTCTTCGATACAATCGCTTGTTTACTGCTCGAGTATGCACGCGAGTGACCGAACAGCTGCGTTCCGTATACTCCTTACGATATATTTTAGGGGACTGTTTGTGTCTGTGGGGGGGGGGGGGTTAAGCAAAAATTTTTATTACATTAATTGCCTGCATCAAACGCACCAGTGAAATCAAGCATTATTTACGAATGACATTCGACATAAGAAAACTAAAAGTATGGGTCGATAAAGAATAAAAAAATACATACATAATAATAATAAATAAATATATATAAAAAAAAACAAATAAAAAACAAATAAATAAAGTAAAGTAAGAAATATTTGTCAGTGGGTCGGGGGACGGGGTGTTATAGTGCACGGATGAGTGAGACGGGTGATTTTCATTGTAAATATAAGATATTAATGATAATACTGAAAGTAGTCATCAATCGAAAAAAAAAATGAGGAAGCGAATGATTAATCGCCTCGGCAACGGAGAAGCAATATTTAGTTTTTATTGTCTCTCGAGTTGATGATAAAACAATAAAAATGATAAAAAAACTACCGCTGTACTGTACATCGCGTGCACGCGCACGTTCGTATTTAAACGACTATAAATTAAATGTTAATTATCCTTATACTTCGTAAATAATAAATTGTTACGCATTTATTATCATTATAATTATGAACTAGGTAATGCTCAATTAGCATTTGTTTCTTAAAAATACAGAATAAATATATGGCTGTTGGATATTTATATAAATTGTTATTTATATTTGTCACCTCCAATCGATTTCGTCTTATAAATTATTTTTATTCTTTCTTTCCTTCTTTCTTTCATTTTTCTTCATCTTTTTTTTTTTTAAGAAATTTAGCAATCGTTTCATAGACTATTGATACAATTTATATGTGAATGCGCGCGCGTGTGTGTATATGTGTGTGTGTGTGTGTGTATGTGGAGCGGTGAACGGATGATGCGCCTGTTTACATGCGTGGATGAGATGCGAGTAGTGTAAGTATGTGAACGTTGATGAAGATCACGAAATCTGTACTAGTGATGGTCCTTCTTTCTGGTTAGCATTTAAATTTTGTCAAAAATGTTTTTCACAGTTTTATTGCAAATTTGTCTACAATCACCAATGATGTTGGTGTATCGTCGTTTACAATTATTATAAATAATAAAATATCATAGCAGCCGCTCCTTATTCGTTACAACACATTATTATTAATAATTATTACTACGCTGAACTGAATTCCTGCTTCATTTAGAGCGTCGGCTATTTATAGTAAAAATCGTTTTCTTCATGGAAAGACTTACTCTGCTTCTTCATGGAATAATAATAGCTTACACTCCTTTACAAATACAAAAGAATCTTTCTATTTTGACCTAATTTGATATACTGAATCACACTTTAGATATCGAAAATAAAGTTTATACATGGAAATGAAAAAAAAAAAAAAACATTAAAAACAAATGCTAAAATGTTTAGCAATGAAAATATTTCAATTTATCTCCTGCCTATATTTAGACAAAAAATAACTGGTCTACTTGCATAACGAGACGAATGGTTCGTGTATATAGTAATTAAAAAAATAATACAATTTTTTTCTTTTCCTGATTGGAAATAATTTGCTATGTAATAAACCACGTATTTCAAGTGGATTTGGATATTGAGTATGTAAAGTTGATGCAGCTAACCAATACCCTGTAATCAATATTGGAAAATTTTGTTCACAGTTTTATGCAACACAAGGTTATAAAATAAAAAATGCTGAAATCTATAAAAATAGTTTCATTGTGAAAAATAAATGTTAGCATCTCGTATCGACTAATGATTTGAAGAATAAAATTAACTATTGATAAAACACTACCTTCTCAAGGTACAGGACTGTCAGTTCCACTCCCACTATTGGTCCCTGCTTCACTTTTTGTAACAGATAATCTGTCTCGTTTTGTACTCTTTGACAGCGATGCTACTTCTTTTAATAAAGTAGAAATTTTATGCTGCATACTAGATATTTTACTTTCATACTCTTTTTCCGATGTTTTCATTTTTGTACGTAATTCTGTCTCTGAAGTAAAATTTTTTGCTTTTAATTCAGTTATCTGTAAAAAAAAGTTGTATAAATAACAAATTTAAGATTTGCTTGGATTACAATCAATTTTATTAAAAAAAAAAAAAAAGCTTACTTGTTTCTCTTTAGCTAGCAGTTGGGCATCTTTTTGTGAAATTTGTTTTTGTAAATTTGCAATTTTTTCTTTGAGCGATGTCACAGCAACCACGTGGTCGGAAATATTAGGATCATGGGGATCGTGTACTCCTGCCATTCTCGCTGCTTTTACAGGGGTTGGGCCATTACTGTCACCGGATTCTGATTGTGGAGGAAGCTTTGTTACATCTATTCTATGTGGCCTTTTGTTATGTCCTTTTAACCTTGAATTTATTAATAGAGATCACAGAACACCGTAGAACCATATATATGTATAAAGATATTTTAAAATTTACTTTTGTTCTTTGTGTTTCGCTGCTCTTTGATGCACCATTTTTAAATGAGCCTTTCGGTCGGCATCCGATTGCTTTGTCCTTGCAAGAGCTCTTTTATAGGATAACGTGCACAGCCAGCATAAGAGCTTGCCATCGACCTTATATTTATTAAATAGAAAGTTAATTAATTTCATTTCCACAAGAAAGAAACAAGATAGGAATTATGCGTGTAAATAAAATTAAAATTTAAGTACTTTCTTGTCTTCATCATGTCTGTCAAAGGCACATTTTTGCTTGCATTGTTCACACGTTACTGGTGGGCCATAACGCTTTTCGGAATTTGTACATCTTTGACATTTGCTTCCAATGAAAGCAGCAATAGTGTTGCAGTATTCACACGCCGAAGGTTTTCCATACGATTTTACATTTTGTTCGCATTTCTTGCATATTGTGCTTGTATTACCCTTCCTGCAATAATACAGAACTTAACAACTCATGGTTAATGTACTTCAACAAGCGCAGTCCAAAGCAGAACCATCGGTACTTACATGGTTTGTTGAAATTCTGACCTACAGTATGTACACTTGACCACAGGAAATGTTCCTCTGCATTCCTGAATAAATAATTTAATATTTTGAAGAGGTTTCGAATTTACGCATATTAAGTTATACAGCTTTTAATGCCAAGTTTATTATGACTTAGCAACTATAATAAACATAATAGTACAATTATAATAATAGCTTAAAAATAACGAATAGATAAAGTGACGAATGATGTAGAAACATAAGATTGTGTTGTAGGTAAATATATATGTATATATATATATATATATATGTGTGCGTGTGCACGCACACCCATAAATATATATGAGGGTACTACTATGTGCATGTATATGTATGAATGCATATGTGTACGGATATGTACAACAAGTACACGTTGAATGATAAAGTATCGTGATCGAAGATAAAGCGAATAATTGTACAGAATAAATAGAGCCTAATGAAACGATTGCTATCGACAAATAAAACTAAAAGCTTTGGGGTAAAAGAATCTCGAGACCGAGACGAAGGTCGGGGTGGCGTCGGCCTAATGGTTACTCTCCTTGGGGAAGGTTAAACAAAATACATGTAACGTGCGGCTATATATTGTTGTAACCTTGAAAATAAGGTTAACGCCTCGGCGATAGCGAGACCATCGAGATTTTCTAACCTTGCACAGTTGCTGGCCGGAGGAGAGCTCCTCGAAGGGATGCCTGGAAAAGCATCTGGAGCACGCGAAGAGCGGCTGGGAGTTGTTGGAGCTCATCGCGTGGAGGCTGTCGGTCGTCGCGCGGCTAGGCTTCCTTGCACTCGCGTCCCCCAGGGATAATGCGGAAGGAGGCGCAAACACACACACGCGCGCGCACGAGGGGCTCGTCTTCTGGGAGCGCTGGTCTCGGGCTCTCGGGGAGGGCCGAGGAGGCGACGCGGGGGCCGAACCACGTCGGGGTGCTCCTTCTTGGCGGTCTCTCGCCGCGCGGCTGTTCCCCCTCGCCTCGGGAGCGGCTCTCGGGCTGCTGAGACGGGGCCGATGGCTTCCTCCCGTTGGAGCGTCCCGCGACTTGAGCTTCGCACGCTCGACACCGCAGCTAATCGACTATTTACATGATTTGCTAAAATTACATTTAAGCGGGGACCGAACCGGGGGCAAGCGAGCGAGAGGACGACGCGAGGAGACGCGACAGTTGCGTGTGGCTGCTCCGTCGACTCCTCCGCATCCCATTCGGCGAATTAATTCCGTACGTTTCCCGGCGGCCCAAGGCGCAAGTCGCAACTCGCAACTCCTAATAGTCCTAATTCCCAACTGTCGCAAATCTCCGATCTGCCCTCCGACGGGCGCGCGCTCGTGTGTGTGTGTGTGTGTGTGTGTCTATTGCTGCGCGTTGCGTCGGCCGAGGCAGTTCGTTTCCCCGTTCCCCTCGTCTCGACGCATTATTTTCGAATTTTCGCCCGACGTCGGCGGCCGGGAATTTCGAGATCGCGCGAGATTCATCGCATTTACTGGCCCCTGGATTCTGGATTCTCCCGATGATTAATAGGCGGGTAATAAACACTGGGCTCCTCGTTTTTGAAAAGTTTGCTTTTATTTTGTAAATTTTTTTTTCCTTCTTTAATTTACTTAACTTAGCTTAAATTACATTAAAAGCACGAGCAGCGCCTGCTCGTGTTAGGGACGTGGCCCTCGATCGCGATCGAGGCTCGCGCGCCTCCATTATATTACAAGCCGACATTTCTGGATTTATCAATGGTATTCGAGTGATTTTCCTTATCTCTTCCTTTTACGATCGTTCCTTATGGCCGGCCATAGCCCCCCTCCTGTATTATATTTATAAATATTATTTTAAACATTGAGGAGCATTCGTTTTCGAAATCGGGGCTCATTTTTGACGATCAGTCGCAGTAGTTCTTGAGGGTTAATCTTGGGACGATGTTCATAGATTGCAGTTCCTGGAAGAGTAATTTACAGGCGTACGGCATCGTGATAGTGGATACGCAGGCGCTGGATCGGCAACTGTGGCAGTAGCCGCTGTAGGCCATCAAGCCGCATTTATTGCATACGTCAACGTCGAAGGCGTCGCTCGATAGCATTAGTCTCTCAATTAGCATCATACTCGCCCCGTATCCAATGAGGCAATCCCTTTCCATTTCTCCTAATCGTAAGCCACCGTCCTTCGATCTGCCCTCGGTCGGTTGCCTCGTTAAAACCGCCCTTGGACCGCGCGCGCGCGCGTGCATTTTATCCTGAACCATGTGCTTGAGCTTTTGATAATAAACCTGGGGAAAAACGTAAGGACATTGCGGTCAATTGCCCCAATTGTGTAAATTATAATTTATTAGTTTTTATTTTTCTTAACTCACCGGTCCAGAATAAATGTAAGCCTGCAATGGCTCCCCTGTTAAACCGGAGTAAAACATATCTTTTCCTAAATAATTGTATCCTTGACTCACTAATTCTTCGCAAACGTCTTCGACTTTTGATCCTCCGAAGGCTATTTAATTCAGTAGATATTTATTAAATTCGTGGGACATTAAAAGGACTTTTAATACTTTTAATACTTTTCATTGGTAATTTTTTAAAACGTACCAGTGCCGTAATGAAATTTTCCCTTTAGTACACCAGCTTTCCCTGCAAGTAGTTCGATTAATTTACCAACTGTCATGCGAGAAGGAAAACCATGAGGATTCATAATCATGTCTGGACAAATTCCAGAGTCATTAAATGGCATGTCTTCTTGCTCGACGATCAATCCTGCGATTTTTTTAAAAATTTTTTATTCCTTAATGACATTTTTCCTGAATAGAATTGGCAACGTTTTATAAAACCTGTAATCGTACCTGTAACTCCCTTCTGTCCGTGCCGACTGCTAAATTTGTCACCAATTTCTGGCCTTCTCGTTTGACGCAGCAGAAGCTTTATCAAGTACGCATCTTCGGCATTACTGGAAATCATAACTTTCTCTACGTAGGCTGGTACTGAATTTTTGTACGTCACCGCGACCTCTTTATACTCCGTTTGCCCTTGGCTGCCTGCATTAACGGGGCCCATGTTCATGGACGGAGTCGACTTATTGACCATGACTTTCTTATTTTCGACCATTTCACCAGGTGCTACAATACCATCGTTATCTATAATGTCATGCTTGGAAACTGGCTTCTTGGTCACGGTATCTATTAGTGGACCCATTATTTTATCGCTCGTTTGATTCGCATATTTCTTTAGCGTACACTTTACATTTCTATACACCAAGCACCTTCCATAGCCGCGATCTATCGAAGCTTTATTTATGATTAATGCATCTTCGATATCGTACCCACTATATGACATAACAGCTACAATTGCATTCTGACCAGCAGGAAGCTTATCAAAATTGATTAATTCAATCGTTTTTGTCTTCACCATCGGAGCATGGGGATAGACCAAATTATACATCAATGTATCGATTCGATTTCGTTGATTGTAGGCAATCGTACCCATTGCTTGCTTTCCCATAGCGCATTGATAAGTATTTCGAGGACTTTGATTATGATGAGGATAAGGCACAAGACCAGCACAAATTCCGAGTAATGTGAAGGGCTCAATTTCAAGATGTGTTATACCTTCCTTTACGTGAGACTCATTAAATGCAATGAAACTATCATTTTCCTCGTTTACATCTAAATATTCTATTAATCCTAAAAAAGCACAAGAACAATTGTTTGTGTAATTTTTCGTACACATTTCTTAATTTGACAACAGTCAAAAAATAAACAAACATACCATCGTGCAAAAAATCTTCGAAACTTCTAACTCCTTGCTCCAATAATTTGATATGTTCTGCTTTAACTAATGGCTGACATTGTTCAACAATGATATACGGCCTGCACAATCTTCCTCCATCTGAGCTAATTTGTACACATCTAACATAAAATACGCATTATATTGTAGATTAAGCGTCATTACGTACCACCTATGAAATGTACAAAGTATTTTTTATCACCTGTGTTGATGTTGAGGATATATCGATACAAACTGATTCACTAAGCCTTTTCTCCTTAGCAGTCTAAAGACTGTTACTAATCTGTAGCAATTCTTTACAATGCCTAATATATTGCCGTTTAAAAAGACCATATAAACATTCTTATTATTAATTTCTTCGCCACCTAAAATATTTACATTCTCTACTCCAAGATTAAAAGCTAGTCGCATTATTGGCTCTTCTTCGATTTCCGTTGTAATATGAGTCATCAAAGCTAAATTTTTGACTAGACCACATCCCTGTAAAAATTTTACGTTATTAATTGGTCGAATAAAAAACATTTCTTAAAGCAAAAAAAACCACGACAAAAAGCTTATACCTCTCCTTCTGGAGTATCGCTAGGACACAACATTCCCCATTGTGATGGTTGTAACGATCGTGGTCCTGACACTTTTCGAGTCTTTTCAAATTGTGAATTCACTCTAGTCATCATTCCCAAGGCAGATATATACGATAATCGAGAAAGTACTTGTGTTACACCATGTCTTTCCATTTTAAACCTCTTAATTGTCCAATTTCCCTGTTTTGAAAAAAATTCGTTGTTATGATCTCTTGTGGAATAAACAAATTAAAAAAACTTACTGAAGATATTGCACAAGCTAATCCATTTGTAATCAAATCATGTCTCATGTGCTTCACAATGTCAAATTGCGCAGCTTTAATTTTTGGAATGTTTTTGTCTGCTATCTGCTTCAGCTATCGTACAAATATTTAAATTTATACACAGAATTACAGTTATTAAAGACGACGAAATAAGATTACTCACTTCCCAATTAAATCGTTTAAACAAATCCTCAAACATCAATGATAACAATGAACCTGCTAATTCTAATCTTTTATTACCATAGTAATCACGGTCATCGAGTAATTTTCCATCTGTTTCTGCTATCATTACTTTTCGGATCATTAATGCAAGGTACGTAGCTTTCAATTTAAAATTAAAATCTATGACCTATAAGAAAATTAAAATTTTTTAATTGATATAATATAAACTGGTAACTCATAATCTTGAATACTATTTCTAATAACTCACAGGGACATGATTTAAAATATTGGATGCTAGAACATCTTTCATTTCATCTGTAATACTAGATTTTACTACCGTAAAACGCTTCTGCTTCCTCTTGTTTCCTAAATATCTGAAATTTTCACATTAAACAGATTTTATAGTAAACCAAAAAATATTCAAATAATAAAATATATATATATATATATATATATATATATATATATATATATATAAATGAATAAACTTTTACTTTAAAGCTTGATTTTGTGCAAAAATATTCAGCGCATGGCATTCTTCAAGACTACATCCAATTTTTTTCATAAAATTTTCTTCCGTACCAATCAGCTGTACAATTTCTTGATCGCATACAATACCCATGGCCTTGAATATCACAATAACTGGTATATCCTACACAAAAGAAAAACAAATAATTCTTGTAAAGGTTTTAGTTAAGTAGAAAATTAATAACTGCTTACATCTTGAAAAATATTATGACGTAAATAGTATTTCCCAGCTCTTCCAATAACATTCGTCTTTGTTTTTCTTTCCTGAGTTGCACTATTACAAGATGCAACAATGCAATTCTTACTATCTTCTTCCAATATAATTCTATTCCTGAGCATTTGCTCTTGTATTAAAATAACTTTTTCTTGTCCATTGATAATAAAATAGCCACCAGGGTCATGAGGACACTCGTTCATTTTTGCTAACTCAAAATTTGACTTTTCCGATAATACACAGTTAGAGCTCCTCAACATTATTGGCATTCTAAAAGAATATAAAAGTATAATTTATAGGTGTCAGAGAAGCCGAGCTTCTTTACAAACTCGTCACATACCTGCCAATTAATAAATTATTCCTGATTATTGGTTGATGACCTCGCATATATTCAATATCGACCGTTATTGGAGCTGAATAATTCAAATCTCTTAAACGGCACTCGTGTGGAGTAGTCGGACGCGATACACTAAAACCTTCTTCAATATCAGGAGTTCCAATCAAAACGTTTAAATATCTACATAAAGTATGATGAATATTAGAGACAAAAAGACAACGTTTTATTAACTAAGAAAGTAGTTCTTACTTTACATAAAACAAAGGATCAGCATCACTAAGAACTTTTTCATTGGCTTTAACGATTTTCTTGATTTCAACATTTACAAAGTAATTGAAAGAATCAATGTGTTGCTTAACAAGACCTTTGCCCTTTAAGAAGGCTGGAACGAGCTTCCACTTGTTCTGAAAAATAGAATTCAACGAAAATCGTAAGAAAATTTCTAAGAGAAGAAGCAAGAAAATCAAATACCACTTTGGAAATATAACCTCAACTAACCTGTATCTGCTGAACAACTCTGTTGTATTTTTTCCCGTCCGTTTTAAACGAGACGCCGTCAAAGCTTTTATGGGAGCCCATGTCGTTATAGGGTTCTTGTAAAAGCGATGCTTCAATGGCTCTTCATTCAAATCCTCATTGATATTTCAGGAGAAATATATGCACAAACGTATCATTTAAATGGTACATGATGCCTCCAGCCACCAGGTGTAACTGCATTAGGCTGCTATAATATGACTGGAACACGATACTCGAGCAGCAGCCGACCGGCGCTAGCACCAAATACGCTCGTGCCGACAATTTTCCTCCTGCATCGTCGCACAGCTCGCAGCACGTCCTCACAGCCGCGAATTTCCTCGCTCGTGAACAGTTGAACACCGTGGAACCGCAGAATGAGTATTCCTCGCTTTCAACCGGAATTCCCTCCTCGACTATAATAAGAGCATTAAGAGCATTATCTCCCTTCGACTGTGTAAGCTTTTTTCATGCGGCAAGAACGCACCGTCGTATAATTTGCTCCACCGATCAGCTCAACCTACGGACGCATGATCCATTGGCGATAATTGTACCGCGTTCAAAATCTATGGCCACTCCGTTTGATCGGACATTTGATCGGACATCTCATGCTCAAAACTAAATTGCATAAAATTAACTTTACACGTTTGCCATTCACGCTCAAATATAAAGTCGCATTATCCGGATGATAAAGATTTACAAGAAAAAAAACAACTTTTTTAATACATTTTTTAAAACGATATTCTTATTTTCCTAACACTTTTAGTGAGCGTCCTGAAACTATTGCTCGTTTTTTTTTTATGTACCGATGAAATGAATCCATTAATTATGGGCTCGATTTACTTTCCATTTATTTTAATGCTTAATCATTCGTTATGTATCAGTAATTCTAATGTTTTTCAATATTGATACTTACAATTAATAGTTCAATATTGAGTTAAATGCACAATTGTAATTATTATAAATTATGCTGTATTAAAGCTATTTTTTCACAAACTCATTAAGTTCGAGAAATTTTAGCTCCAGATCTCAGATAAATAATTATGAATATTAGTGATTACTTATTTTACGAGCGAAGGTTTTAAGAAAATCTTTTCGAAAAATGATATTTCAAATAACTAAAATTGGTATTAAATGATAAGTACACAAACGCCCAAAAGAATAATAAGTTTTATATGTTAGTAGCTTTGGCGCTCACATTTTAATCAAGCCTTCAAATACTATAAAATATTATGTAACCTACCACGTGTTATTTTTTATGGTATAAGATATATAGACTCTAAATTATATCTAATAAAGTATATTTGAAAATAAAAATTACAGTTAAGAGTTCAATCATTCTTATTCAAATAGGGATCTTATTTTTTCAGAACAACTTTTTCAATGAATTACACAATATATATATATATATATATATATTTTTTTTATAAAAAATGGCTACACAAATTAAAAGACATCAATCTGAGGATAATTAAACCTATGTTGTTAGGTAATCATATATTGCGTTTCGCTGATTAGCTGATTTGAATTTCTCAAAATGTGCTTTCAGCTAATGTAAGCAACGTAAGCATTACCGTGTAAGAATTAAAAAAATTACATCAAGTAGGAACTAGGAACCTCAGTGTCAATGGGTAGCAAATAAATTCCAACGAACTTTTAATCGTGGGACAAAACGAATCTAAAATAAGGCGAATTCGAGAAGGGTATAATTACGGATGTACGTAATTGTCCAGTATAATACGAACTCGATGCGATAAGAGGAAGTTTAGTTGGCCGTGCTCATCATTGCCCCTTCTTAATCGTCCGATCAAGATCGGGCCTGTTCATAGAAACGCGTGCGTAGATAAGCCCAAGCGACAAGGCTCGCCTTGTCTTATCATCGGCGTAGGCTCGATAAGCTCTTCGAGCCGTGCGACCAGTACGAAGCAAGACTTTCGAGAATGCGATACCTCAGCTGGCGCGGAGTCCCGAGTCTGCTTCGGCGTCTAGGGGCCGACGGCGTGAGGAGCCACGGACAGAAGACATCCTTCCGGGCCTTATCGAGTTATTACCCGATCAACGAGTACGTCTTTGGGCTCTCGGAGCAGCAGAAAGAGGTCAGGCAAACATAGTCGCGATTCTCCCGGCCTCGACTCCCCGGCCGATCCTTCCGACCGGCGATCCCGTTAAGCCCAGCTAGTTTCATTACTTAAAATTTTTCAGCTAAGGAATTTGGTTTTCAATTTCGTACAAAAAGAGCTTGCACCGAAGGCAGCCGACATCGACAGAGACAATCACTTTGGCGATCTACGAGTAAGTAGTAGTCGAGCCGTTATTCGGACATTTCGGACGTGGCCCGTCGGCTTAACTGGGCTGCTTCCTCCTTTACGCGTCCGCCCCATTATCATTATTCAAATTGAACGGCGCAATTAATTAATACTAACTAAATGCCTTTAAGTATAAAATCATTGCTTTTCAATTTTACAATTTTCTAGATATTTCGTCAGTAGTTATCATCTGAACGCTACTCTTTTATTTTCAATATAACGCTTAAATAATCGAATCGTCGAATAAAATGACATTGTTATATTGTAAATGCGCTGTCGACTGTTAACAGGCTAATACAGATTACAGATCAATCATTCAAGTCTGTTACCGTTATTCTAGCAACGTTTTAGGTTAGCGATTCGTAAATGAAACCATTGCCGATTCTATAATTTGTTGAAGAAAATCAATATTTCAATACGATAATGAGCCAGATTTCATTTTATAGAATTTATAATCTGTAGATTATTGAACTCATAAATTCATATGTATATATATATATATATATGATTTTTTTTATTTACTTTACATAAAGTCGATGAAAATTTTATTTTTAGTAATATAAGTTGAAGGTTATGTTTATAATAATCTTATTTTTATAATATAGTAAATCATTAAAATGTAGTCATTAATATATTTACTTATCAATTTGAATAATGAAAAATTATGATGCAGAAAGTTTGAATTTATGTTTACATAAATCAAAGTATATTTTAAATTTAATTTATTTATCGAGCCATGGATAGTAACTACATCGAATGTTTTAGTTTTATAAATAATAACAAACACGAAAAATCTTGGCAAAAATAATCTTTTGCAATTTATTAATAACTCAAAAAAAAGAATTTATCATATATTTTTATTCTTAGAAATTTTACATTTTACTACAAAACATTTATTAGCTAGCTTCATTAATTTCTTGAATTCTGTAACACTAAATGCAATTCTTCAATGTATCATATTATACGATGTTATAAAAATTAAATGTATTTGCAATAATAATATGTTATTGACGAAAATTTAAAATACTATCGCTGTTTTAATAATTATAATAGATAGAAGACTTAAAAATTTTCTCTTAATAAGGGCACTTTTTTAATTTATACATGTACATATTTTAAACTTACGTATTTGTAAATGAGTTATTTGTTTCATAACTCAATGAATATGATAAGGGGATTGTCCAGCTGTCCAGTATTTGGAAAAGTTCAAATATTATAAACATTTTTAAATAATAAACGGTTATATATAATCATAATTAAATAAAAACTAAAAATATTTACGTTAAACAAAGATAAGAATTATTAAAGTAAAAGGTTGTACAATTTTACTTTTTAAAATATATTCGATAAAATTCTTAAACCATATTGGATAAATTTTTTGTAATAATTTGAAAATTTTTTCTATTTTTAGAAAAAAAAAAATTTAAGAACTAAGTATTCAATTAAAAAAGTGATTATTAAAAATTTAATTGTAAAACAATAGCTTTTTAAAAAACTTTTTACTAAAATTTAAAAAAATATTTAAAAATATTTTTTGCGAAAAGTAAAGAAAAATTATGGTTTTAAGACCTCAAACATTTTAAAACACCTTTTATTCTCTGAGTTTTGTAATTAAACAAAATATGGTCAGAATATATATGTATACAGATAGTGGAATTTTTAAGTTTCCGTGTGTACCAAGAGAACAGCAGCGATTCAAATTCGTAATAAAAACAGGCACATCTGCCCTTTAAGTACGATATTAAAAATAAGAGGGCATACAACAAATATTCATAAACATTGCACAATGTCTCTAGTGTAGTACAAAAATACAATTGCCATTTACAATTACAGATACAATCTAAAATCTATAATTTTAACAACTTGTATGAAATAGAGAAAAGTAAAAAGATTATTTTTATAAAAACTTTCCAAAGAAAACATGCACAATGAAACATAAATGGTAAAGCGAAAATGTGCTTGTTATAATACGACGTTCATTGTATAAAATAATAAATCCCAGCTTTAGCGATGAAAAAACTAGAGGGCATCCTTTTTTAACATATCATAAAAATAATTTTGACTCGAGTAACTATTTTTATGACGCAAGATAATTAAATTTTTGATCCACGTGGACGATATAACTGTGATCATTAATACATATCGTTTCTTTAAATCTGTACATTCATTGTTCATTAACTATTTTTTACTACGACGTAAATAATATAATGCATAGTTGTGAAATCTCAAAAAATAAATTTTGATGCGAAATATGTTTGCATTGTGTAGCAATTTTGGAGAGATCTAGGTAAGCTCGGCCTGTTGGGCATAACCGTAAAGGAAGAGTATGGGGGAACCGGCGGTGGATATCAGGACCACATAGTCATAATGGAAGAAATCAGCAGGGCATCGGCATCAATAGCACTGAGCTATGGCGCTCACTCGAACCTTTGCGTCAATCAAATCCATAGGAATGGCACCGAGAAGCAGAAACAAAAATACCTGCCAAAAGTACCGTCACTCCTCAAGGACAAAATTAAAGCCAGACTTTTGTAGTGAGAATAGCAGAGGTAACATAATAGAGCGGACTCGTGCAAATTTGAAGTAAAACTAAGTTTAGTCGAAGAAAGTTGAATGGCGAATGAAAAATTGTTCTTTTATTTATTTTAGCATAAGAAATTATTAATCGCTTAAATTTCGTTGTTCTTTAAATGGATAGTTCGGCTAATAATTATATCAATTTTTTTTTTATCAAAATAGATAATAATATTTTACAGGCTGATTAATTGACGTGCTAATTTAATTTATTAGACTGTATTTTGTAAACATTTGTAATACAGGATTTATTATTGTTATAAATTAACAACGTAATGAAATCGTTGTTGTGACATCGAAATAATAAAAACAAAATAGTGCCAAGTATTATATTTTGTAAGAAATTTGAGAAAAGGCGAAAGTAATTACAAGAATAGAAAATTCGTCTTTAAGAATATTTATTTAAAGATGTGATTATCAAAATTAACGAACAGGTGCGATTGAATATAGGTCTGAATAATTTAATTTGAAATAAAATATCATGTTGGAGACAAGTGTATTTATTAAGTTACCGTGGCATGAGTCTCGAAGGAAAATACGTATATTTTTCCGAGTCTTCTTGTCCATCGTAGTGAATAATTCTATAATTTAAATTATGTTTTAAAATTATCTTTCTTACAAGATATTTAAAATAATGAAAAAAATTGATGCCTGTTTTAAATGTGCACCAATTAAATTTGACAAATCGTTTACTTGGACATATTTGTTTATAATCCTGTTTATCAATCATTAGGTGTCTCAATTAATTATCTACAAGCGCGGCCCTGGGTGCATGGATATAGAGATATGTCGAAGCTCATTATAAAGTATCTATAAAATTTCTATAAAATTTCTGCTGTCGGTCACAATCTTTATATAATTTGGATAATGAAAAGTCAATAAGAAGGACAGATTAACGTTAAGGTCATCGTGTCGATCAACTAAAAATTATTCCACGAGCAAGGGAACTCGGAGCTTATCTTTATGGTCGCCAATCATAACTAGAGACGGCCAGGAGTATCAAGCCCTCGGCTAAATAATCCAATAAATCGACACGTATCTCCTCTATTGTGTTACAATTCTCGCCGTGTTCCATGTCCTTAAACGTCGCTTCCTCGATGCTGTCCAGTTATGCAGCGGCGAGCACGTGGGGGCCCTCGCGATGTCCGAGCCCGGAGCGGGATCCGACGTCGTCTCGATGAAGCTGAGGGCGGAGAAGAAGGGCGACCGCTACCTCCTTAACGGCAACAAGTTTTGGATAACCAATGGCCCGGACGCGGATGTGCTGGTCGTATACGCGAGGAGCGACCCGAAAGCCGAGAAGAAACAGCACGGGATAACGGCTTTCATCGTGGAGAAGGGCACCAAGGGCTTCAGCACAGCGCAGAAGCTCGACAAGCTCGGAATGAGGGGCTCCAATACCTGTGAGCTCGTTTTTGAAAACTGCGAGATTCCCGGTGAGGCCCTCGTCTTAGTACTTGCTTCTCCTCCTCCATGCAGCATTGATTTATTGCGAATGTTGACCATTTAGCGGCGAATGTCCTCGGGGAAGAGAACAAAGGCGTCTACGTGCTTCTTAGTGGCTTAGATTTTGAAAGGATTGTCTTAGCTGGCGGACCACTGGGGTAAGAGGGTTTATACTTTGACAGAAATGCGCGGGCGACTATTGGTTGTGTCGTTTGCGAATCTCGCAAATTGAGCTATCAACGAATGGTGGACTATAATTAATTCGATCCTAAATTAATTAACGAAGCCCACTCATTAATCGTAATGGGAACAATTTCAGAATTATGCAGGCGTGTTGCGACGTAGCTTTTGAATATGCGCATACAAGGAAGCAGTTTGGCAAAAATATTGGTGAATTCCAGCTTATACAAGTACTCGTCGTTAATTTCATCAATTCAATGAATTCTCGTGGAGTTCATAATTTTGTATTAATTTTTTTCATTATTTTTAAGGGAAAAATTGCCGACATGTACACAATGTTGAGTGCCAGTAGAAGCTACGTGTATTCAGTAGCAAGGGCATGCGATAGTGGATATGCAAATAGGAAAGATTGCGCTGCAGCAATTTTATTCAGCGCTGAAAATGCTACGAAATCTGCGATAGATGCCATACAAATACTAGGTAATGCTTCGCTTCTAATTGCAATCAAGGATATTGCAAGATTTTATAACTATCGAGCTGATCATTGCAGGTGGCAATGGATACATTAACGATTACCCAACTGGGCGCTTACTGAGAGATGCGAAATTGTACGAAATTGGCGCCGGTACAAGTGAAATTCGAAGGATGGTTGTTGGTCGAGCCGTTACTGAAGAATACTCATGAGAAGACCACCGAGAAGAATACTTACACTCATAACTTGAGAAATCTTCGTATTACCTCAAGTAATGTTGCATGAAAAATATGAGTTTTTATAATAATGTTTTTCCGATTGCTTTTTGAAAATAAATTTCGTTTAAAGCAACTTTATGACTCTCGAGTGCTTTTTTTAAAGCAAGACAAATGAAAATTTATTTTTTTATTGAATCCTCTTATGTTTGATAGATTTTTTTTTTAACCCGAAACTTATAACAATTGTAATGTATAATGGATTATGAAAGTAGCTAGTTGTAGACAATTTTTTTATGTAAAAGCGAAAGAATTGATCACAGCGATTCTAAAATTTTCATTGTAATGGTAAAAATATTTATGATTCATACGGTTATAATTCATAAATAATATCAGGTAATGTTAGATGCACCAACTACTAATTTTCTAGTTCATTCGCATTATTGTTAAATGGTAATCACAAATAGAGACTAACGAAAAAAATGAAATCCTTTTTACGATACAGGAATTCTGCTTATGTAATAATTTAAAAAGCTTAATTTGTACTCTATTACAACTTAACTGTACTCAATTACATCAACTATTAATCTGAAAAAAAAGCATAAGAATCTGATCGGCGACAACGAACTTTCGGCGACAACTTACGAATGCATCGAATTTCTTCTCGGACAGTCGGAGAAGTACGAAAAAAGAAAAACCGCATAGATTGGCTCTAAATCGAAGATAGGTTGCTAATTCGAGTCTGGGAGACGAGTTCGTGCATGCGGCAACTCACTTTCACATATAGAAACGAGATTTCTTCGTCTTCCTCCTGAGCCTCATTTCCCTCGAGCGTTTTCTCTCCATCTCAAGCCCCTCGACCCGCTGGTCCGTCAATTGTCGTATCCCTTTGCCGCCTCACGCATACACTCACCGCTGGACCCTCACGTACTCTTTAATTGATGCTAGCTCCCCGGCTATAGGGTTATTCGATCGAGAGACGAGAAAAAGTCTTCGGATCGATCGGATCGGATCTTTGTTCCTTCTACCCGCGCCCGTCGTCACAATTCCCAACAGCCCCGGCCCATAATCTCCTGCCCGTGACGTTGGAGGATTCGAAAGGAACTCGACTGCGAGGTTCAATAACGTCTTCCGATAATTAACAGTATGACGTTGAGATTCTCGATCGGCAACTATTATGAGACCTACGTAAGTAGAAGTGCGAGGGAATTACATCGTCATTGAAAATCTACCCTTCTTGCCTTACTTTACTCTTTTGCTTGGACTTCTGTGCGCAGCAAAATTGACCCGACTACCGATCTAAATACAAGTGAGTGTGTGTACGATAGAGACAAACGCAACAAGAATGAGATGGATACACATAGATAGATAAACGGATAGTCGCAGAAAGAGGCGAATAGAGAGATGTATAGAGAGAGAGAGAGAGAGAGAGAGTGTGTGAGAGTGAGAGTGATAGAGGGAGAAAGGGTTAGAGGAAGAAAGGTTGCAAGTTAGGCCGAGTCAATTGATTTTCTTTTTCAATAGAGCTCTCTATATTTATACCTGCCCGCCACGCAATCCTGCAATGAAATACATAATGCTCCTTCGAATGCCATTCGACTAATTTTTATCAATGTTTTGCATCCATATACTCGTTGCCACCAACTATTTTGAGTGCAGATGTATAGGAAAATTAAAGTAAAGTCTTTTTATTGTTATTTCATAAGCGAGGAAACTCGTCGTAGAGGATTTACTGCAGAGCTATTAATTGATTATACAGAGTACTGTTTGTTATTAAGTTTTTCTATAGCAGTTAATTATAATACTTAATTTTTTTCGAACAGTTAAGTTCACACTCGATTTAATTTACATAATTAAATAAAATCTAATACAATTAAGTATTATAATTAGTCGGTTGAATTTCAACTATAATTGCATCCATTCATTTTCCGAGCCTGTCAATTGCTATAAAAATTAAATTACTCAGGAGAAAATATATATCATAGCTATTAGGGAAGAGCAGTGTTATTTATACGCAGAATTGACGTTAGCTGAAAATCATCGTTAATCACAATCTACTAATATAAATATTTACGTAATTGATAAATTAAACGAATGATTTGCGAGATCGTTGACTAGTAGTCGAGATTGAATTCAATATAGTGACATACGAGGTCAATGCATTCTGAGAATTAATAAAACACTATAGAGAGGAAGAGTAAACGAAATATAGGAGCAAATCGTTAAAGATTTGGGATAGAGAGTACGAGTTGAAAGCAGAGAATAAGGAAAAGGCGGGGTTGATGGGGCCTCGACTGAGAAAAGGAACAAAAGACAATACAAGCATGCCAATAGGAAAGCAGGCCAGATTGCCGAAAGTACAGTGGCAGCACCTCTTCATTTCCCCTTCATCCAACGTAGACATGGATCAGTAGAAAACATACAGAGAGAGAGAGAGAGAGAGAGAGAGAGAGAGAGAGAGAGAGAAAATATAGAGACAGAAAGACAGGCAGATAGCTGCAGAAAGAGAGATAGAGAGAGAGAGAGAGAGAGAGAGAAAGAGACGTTAGAGCTACTGACGAGCCCAAGGCGCAAGATAGTACCGAGAGTTGGCTCGGCGTGATTGCTCCCCGAGGTTCATCAAGTGAGGCAAACCCTAAAGAATCGGCCAGTGGCTCCTTAACTGCCGCACTGCCAGGTTCGCGCTACGTACCTAATACCAGGATGACCAAGTGCCAGACACTGACCGTGAAGCTGAGAAGGCCGTGCACGAAGGTGCCCTGGGGCATAAGCATCGCCGGCGGTTCGGATCTCGGCACACCCTTGGTCGTCACCCGCGTGAGTCTCTCTCTCTCTCTCTCTCTCTCTCTCTCTTATCGATGTTGCTTAGCTAGCCTCCACGATGCTGCCTCGCTTCTCCAGAGGTTCGCACGAGAGTTAGCCCGAGCTTCGCGAGCCTGCTCCGATCCGGCTTCTTCGTGTGTATCCATCAAATGCAGGAATCGCTTACTCCTAATGCGAAAGTCGAAAGAAGTTTGCGATAGGCCTTTTCAATACTTTTCGCAAGTCTCTTATTCTTTACTGCTGTCCTTTGTTAAATCGCATACGAGCTTCTGGAATGGTATTCGATGCAGAGATATTGTATCATTGTAAATTTTAATACAGCTGATTAGATGGACGATATTGATTGTCCATCGAGCCTAAAACTTAACGAAATGAGTTCTAAATTATTTTTAAATAAGACTGAAGCTTTTAAATAGGTAACATAAATCAAACAGATTAGCCCCGCCTTTCCCGGCTTGCAGCTTTTTATAATATTGTGCTAAAAAGGTTGAATTTGAACGATAATGATAAAGGAATTTGTGGTTACATTTTTTGTTAATTTTTTTTATAAAAATACGTTGGTCCTATCAAAATACGACAGTCTTTTACTATTAAAATCAATTTACAAAAATACATTCAATTTTTTTATCCAAGTTTGATAATAAAACATTAATAATTTGCAATCTCTATCGAATATATATATATATATATATATATATATATATTTGTAATTATTTATAACATTAAAAAAATACCGATGAAAACACATCTTAGCTAATATTGAAGACTAGAGTATTTGGTAATTAATTACCTTGATACAAGGTGAATAAGTATTTATATTGTATCATTGACCTGATAATTATTAGATTTATTAAGATAAAAACAGTATAATTTGTCGACCTTCTTCTTCCGCGATGAAAATTTTTTTTAAATTTTCTATAAAATATTTATTTTAATTAATAATTCAGTTTAAAGCATAGTATTAAAAGTAAAAAAGTCATTATTAAGAATAATCTTAATAAGTATATAAATTGCAAATTTAGCAAATTAAATTTCTTGCGTGTGTTCAATGAATACTTATTGAGATGTACAGAAAATAAATAACTTATTAATTATTATTCAAATGTTCACTTGTGCGAAGATAAATCAGAAGGGGCAGGGAGTATTAAAAATAATAATTTTGATAAGATCAATAAGAAGCCGAAGCTTTTTGAAAAATTTGTTTGCGCGCTGTCTCTTAAATGTAGAATGGTTTTGAAAAAAGCCGTTATTATTTATTTATAATGCTGAATGGAAGTAAGGGATGACAGTGTTGTTTTTTTGTGTTTTCGCAGTCTGAGAACGAAGATCTCCAGAAGGGTGACGTGATCAAGAAAATCGACGAATATGACGTGCGCGACTTGAGGCATGTAGACGCTCAAAATCTCCTGAAAAATACCGACTTTGTAAAGCTTGCCATTGAAAGGTCTGAATCAATGGCATCGATATCAGACGCATCAGCCATTCGCAATAATCGTTCATCGGGGATGGAGCACAAGTTTGTAACGGGGCCGAGCCACGCGGATGCGCCCGAGAGCTCAGCGTTAGCCCAGCTTGTAAACGAGAGCCGATATAATCGCGCTCGCGTACCGATCACCGACTATTTGCAAGAGCTCTTTTAAATATAGCATTGTCCTCGCGGCAAATGCATCGAGGCTCCCCAAATCTATAAAAGGCCGAGCTAAGATCACCAAGATCGCTTATGGGGAAAAAGCCCCGAGCCGAGACTCGTTAGGGGTAAAGCAAGGGTACGCGAGGCTAAGATCGAGGGGCTTGTCAAAATTACCCGGCCTTCGTTGGCACCTTATATTCATTTTGCTTTGTAGCCGGAACTGTTCGGCCAAGCTTCTCTCATTCGATCGTAAATCGACCTATCGTCCAATAACTCGTACTGTCGAAGTAAAAGCACTAATAAAAACGCATTTTACGCGGCTTTGGCCATCGCGTATCGAAGAATGCATCGTTTATGGTTGTGATCCACAAGCCCCGGAGGCTTTTTGCCAAAGCTCCCATCCGAATGGAATAAGTCACCCTTGAGTGGCCGAGCCGCGTTTTTTCGAAAGGCCGCCGATAGTAATCCAATAGTCCATTGCATGCCCATTAACCGTCAGAGGCCAACGGCCAGTTCTTTTAACTAACCCTGTGATTGTGTGTGTGTTTTATCGGGGACTCAGGACAATGAACGCACCTGCGCCGCCCCAATTACCCAAGAGTCCGCTCCCGCCACCGCTGGAGTTCGACGATTCCGATTATGCGAGTCCCCAGTCGCAGCAGCCACCGCGCGACCACTACGACGACGTACGCGAGGAGAGATACTACCTGTCCCAGGTTAGACCACCCAGGTTGCATTTACCCCGGTGAACCTCTTGCCCCAAGATCTTCGACTCTCTCATATCATTAACCGATTGCGCTTTCTCATTCGATAACAATCCTTTATTCAATATATGCGTACAATAATGACACTATCCTCGACATTCTTTTCAATTATGATACTCGGAAAATTACTTTTTGTCTCACTTATTTGCCTATCCTTACTCTGTCTGTTCTCCTTCTGGAAAATTTTACATATTTACAATTCATGAAAGCATGAACTTTGCTTTGAATTTGTTTATAAAGTCCAATTTTAAACTTAATATTTAACGCACATGTTGAAAAGAAGAAAGAAAATGAAAAATAATTTCTTCTTGGAAATGATTAATTTAATGTACATTAAAACTGATTTAATACATTAATTGATCTACATTATTTCGCTGATGTCACGGTTCTACTCATTTTTCTGTTTCAAAGTAAAATATGAAGACGAATTTTAACTTAATTTGTATAATTATGTACATGCTTCCGTGCACGTGCAAATGCTTACACAGAAAATACTATCTTATGAAGGAAATAAGTCGAAGTTATAAATAAACTTTTAGCATAACAACTTTTACCCAGAAAATCAATAAGTAATTAAAACTTTTATTTTCTATAAGTTATAAAATTATGCGCTTGAACGAAATTTTTATTTATTTATTTCTTCAAATAAATGTTTTGGTAAACAAAAAGTACATTAACAATTTATTTTATAAAAATAAAGTAATGAGAAATCTTTTTTTATATTATTATTTACATAATTAAACAACTTTTTTCATTTACTAATCAAAATACAAATTTATTAACGTATGTTTTGGGAAAAATATTTGTTTCGATGCAAAGCCTTTTAATATTAATTTCGTAAATATTTTGTTGTTTTTTAGTTTAGAATTGTTATAAAAAATCAATACCTTCTATTCAAAAATGTTAAAAAAACTTTTTAATTTTTATGTATTTTGGGTTTCATGTAACAGTTAATGTTTTAACCAATTGTTCGAGACAATGAAAGTATAAAATATTTCATATCAATAATTTTGATTTTTATTTTCAGTATGCTTTCAGTAAGTAAAATATTCAATTATAAAATTATATAAATACACACAATGCATGCACACAAGGACTCACATATGCAAATAAAATGCTTAAGTAAAAATTATTATAAATTTTCTCCAAGCTTCACGAATTGGCTTAAATATTAAATTGTATTCTGTTTTTAATAAACCGATTTTTTATTTCATTTAAATTAAATAAATAAATTAAAGTGCAGGTACACATTCGAAGTATTTATTAAATTTTTCATAAAAAATATTTACTTTTTATTTAAATTTCTTTAAGGAAGTAAAAAACAAAAAATTTTTTTACGATTCTAAAAAGGATGGAATTACCAGATTTAACGAATAACATGTGGTGAAACAGCTTTCTTTGAATTTTCTAAATAAAAGTAAAGCGCAGATGATTTCCGACCCGTCCGTGATGACATTGTCGCATAATTACGCATTCGAGTTTTTAAGAAGTTAGAAAACCGTGATCGGCTGAAGAAGTACAGCATAATACATCTGAAAGAGACCGACACGAGCGTGTGGAAGGGAAGATGTGCGTATTTTTGTTGGCCTGTCAAGTTGCGACGTTTACCGACGATGGCGTACACTGGAAAGATCGAGCACCCGCACTTCTACTTAGAATGAATAAGAGAGAGACAGAGCTAGAGAGATAGATAGAGAGAGAGAGGGAGAGAGAGAGAGGGAGAGATTCTTTTGATGAAATAAAACCGATCTAACTATAGAAAGGGAGACAGAGAGCGAAAGAGATTGAACCGTCGTTGCTATAAATATCGTCTTTGCATACATTGAAAATCAAACATCTAAAATACAATTTCGTCAATACTTGCAAATTCTACTTGTACTTTGGTATAATTAAAAAGTGTTTATTTGACTTTAGTATTGCAAATAATTTGGTGTTCGATACTCTTTGATATTATTATTTAAGTATTGAAATGTTACGACTGTATATTTAAAATTCTTAACTTGAATCAAAATTCATACAAATAATTTTCTTAATAATTGCACGATAAAGTATATTTTCGCCGTTCTCCGTTGGGCTACAATTATCCAAAAGAATTATATTTTTGATAATGAATAAAAGAATATCCTGACATTTGTAAAGAAACAATCGTGGTCGGATAAATTGATGCTCAAACATACCAACAGTTATCCATAAAAGTAGTCGCAACAAGTAGCTATTTATAATCTATTTATGATCGCGCAGTGATGTACAAGGAATGGAGGAAGCGAATCGCAGATCGAAGGGAACGGACACTGCAAAACCGGGAAGTGAATCTTGTAACGCAATTGAAAAGCTTACAGCGATCATTGGATGTAGAAGCGTAGATAATATTCGGGAGCAATCGAGGGCTCGATTCGCGTGGCGCAGTAACGCGATATCTCAAACCATTCCAAAATTATCCGTGACTGTTTGCTTGTTTACCAATAATCCGAATACTTAAGCGCGTTTGCAAAGTTCGCGGGCGAGGCACGCATGTGTTGGTTGTTACGTTAAAAAATCGGCGCTTTCGCTGGCTCCATCCGTTGCAAGCGCGCAGCGGCGGTCCATCGGGGATGACGCCCGCGAAGGACGTCGTCACCTGCACCAGGGGCGGGGGCGGGGACTCGTTGGAAAAAAAATAAAATAAAATAAAGGGGGCGCGCGCGCGCACGGAAAAACGTAGGAGTGCGGAGGCGTCGCTAGATATCGCGGCTGGTCCTTGGCGATTGGAGAACGTGGCGGTGCTTAGTGGCTGCCCGTGCATCAATCGAGTCAGTTGAGAGACAGCGACCGGAGGGCCCAGTGGTGTGCCCCCGACGACGTTTGCGTGGTTTTGCCCGAGGATAATCCGATAGTCCTTAAAGAGCCGCCGCCTTTCCCGCGCCGCGAGACCCGACCCCGAGCTCCCCCCACCCCACCCCAACCCCCCGTCGAACCCGTCGAACAAGCGCCCCGAGTCAATCTCTTCGGAAACGCTCCGAGCTTTCACGCGCCAGTTGCGCGAAAGTTACGCGAAGTGCACAGCGAGAGAAGAAGGAAGATGCCTTCCTACCGCAGATCCTACACCAGCAGTTGCTACACCCATCCGCTGGCGGAGCCGGAAAGCGACATCAAGGAGGGAGTCGTGTACTGGGTAGGCATTGGTCCGGACTTCCGGGACGCGCACCTCTAGCCCGTAAACACGGCCTTGAGCCGCGGGTGGAGAGATCCAGGAATATCCCGGTGAGCGCCGAGGCGCCCGAGACGCGTTATTTTCGAACGAGCTTAGTGGGACCTTCGTCTATTTTCGGACGCGCCTCCATTCGGGGCTTCCGATGTTCCTGACCCGTTTTCTAGGCCTTCGCAGGATCTTATTGCGATTTAGCCCTGCCCTTGCTGGCCTTGCTAGCCCCTTCTTTACCAACCCCTCGCCGCCCCCTGGTACTCGTGCGAGCATTTTTCCCGGACGGCCAGCGGCTCGAATCCAGAGCCGCTTCCAAAAGCCAAAGGAGGCTCCAGTGAATATGTGAAACACTGCGAAAGTAGAAAACTTATGACCTTTACCCGAAAACTCGTCCAGAATACAGTGGGGGTCTTCTTATTCTATACTGCGCGTTGACTTTTCTAATATTATTATTATGGCCTTTTATGATTTTCATTCAATATCAGTTCTTCCAAACATGATGAAACTCAAAATTTATTCTCACTCAGCTTTACGCAAACAGGGAGTTCTGGTTGAAAAAAAATGATAAAAAATTATAAACTATAACAATTTCAAATTTAATAGACTTATTCTCTTTTTCTGTGGAATTAATTGCTATTTGCTTTAAACATCTTCTCATTTTAATTAATTAAGAAAATAATAAACGATATTTTCTCTACTGATTATAAAAAACTAAATTACACACTGGTTAACAAATTAAGCAAAATATTTATAAAGAGTTTTTGCGAATGTGCTTTAATATTAAATTCTCCTTGCTAATTATAAAAATACTTTTATTTTAAACGAATTTTAAATAATTTCAGATATTTTTTACTAGTATTGCGCTTAAGGTTCTAGGTTAAAAATAAACTATAATTCGTATTGGTGTATAATAAAATGAAAATTTTATTCAATCTTATATAATTCTTAATCACTTAATAAAATTTAAATAGGAAATGAAGAGGTAAAATTTTTATTTCAAGTGCTCTTTAATATTTGGTCAAACAAGGTTGCTCGTATTTTTTAATAGGTTTTTTTTTTAAAAAGTTCAATGTTATTTCCGGCAAATTGATGAATAAATTTTACAAATCATTTAAAAAATACTATTTTTTTCAAAAGTTCTACATTTTTACGTGCAAAATTGCTTATTATTATTTCGAACAGATAAGCTATAAGAATAATAATCAGACGCCTACGTATACGAGACGCCAAAGCTGATTTGAATAAATTGATTTAAGTGCAGTTTTAGATTATATAAACTTAAATATATTTCAATAGGCTTAATTGTCGCATGACAAAAATGATAATGCCTTAGGCAAAAATAATTGAATTTAAAAATTTGTTAAGAATCAGGCTAAATTTATATTTTCGACTATAAATATCCACAAAATTGTTTTATTTCCATTAAGTTGTTTTCGATTTTGCTTTTCACGCGTAAATTTGTATTTTAATTTAAAAAAATAAAGTATTTACTTTATTAAGCTTGGTAGGTCTTAATAAAAGGTAACAAACAACTCACGATCTTACGTTTACATTTAGTTTTATTAATGTAAACATTAGAAGAATAATTTTGAATTTAATTGTGAATCTTCAAAATCAAAATTTTATTATTATATATGTGACGAAAACAGGTACGAAGTATTTATCGCGTGTTTTTACAATATACTAAAAATTCTAAATTCTCCCTGGTTCATATTATATTTGGCACTCCGTAATCTGGTGTTCCCGTTGTTGATTTATATTAATTGACCCCAAAAACATCAGAAGACGATTTTTTCATACGGGAACGGTTGCATCGCTTAGTGAGTCATTTCGAAAACGCGAATACATTCTCACGCGTTGAATAGGTGAAATAAAAAGTTCGATTATGCGTCAGTAAAAAAGATAAAGTAACCTGCACGAGCGTGAAATGCAGAGCACAAAATACAGTAATCCATAACGACAAGTAAAAATAGTTAATCTTAAGAAATGATCACATTGTCGTATAGAAGCTCAGGGATGCCAAGTGGCTTACATATTTCTCGTTTTCCATTCGTGCGGGAGCGGTCCTGCCAACTTTTGCTCCCGACCGGCGCGAAAAGAAGGACACTGGGCTTTGACGAAGAGAAAGTGATCAAATGTCTATCGCCGCTACTTTCGATACGAGATAAAGACGTTGTTGTGCCCCGTTTATTTTCGGTAGAACGCCGAAAAAATTAATTGGGACGTTAGAGACTACGCAACGCATCTAATTGACGAGCTTTATTTACGCGTCCGATAGACGCCCACGTTCCATCCTGTCGAACACCGTTCTAAACCTTCCCATTACAAAATATCGTGGATTTTCTTGGCCGTCTTTCAAACGGTCATCCGCCTAACCGGCAAATAAATTCCCTACGGATGCTTCCCAGACACCCAGCTTAGTTTCTCTACGACGAGTCGTTAATATGCTCCTTTTTATGAATATTCTTATCCATTTCCGAATTCCTAGCGGGTCTCAAAATATTCTAACGAATGTTAATATTATGGACGTTCGAGTATCATAATGCACTTATCTATCTTACTACGAATGAAACTAAGAAATGCTTTAGTTTGAATATCTTTCAATCAAATGCCTATGTGAACAGCCTACATGAAATTATTGATTCCGTGGATAATTAATGGCTTCCATAAGCATCTCATTCGAATTATCAAAGCCCTTACGATTAGAAGAATACTTAAGTTCCTTAAACAAAAAATCCACAATGAGTTCCCTCTCTTTAGCGATGCTTTAAATTTCACAAATGAACCAATCATGACTATTGTTTTATCTCCGATGTTTTTTTTATATTTTTCCATTGCATGTATTGCACAGTAAAATTAAGGTATTTATTTTTAAATTTTTTTTTTAGATTTTTTAGATTTTAGATTTGCAATAAGCGTAAACCATTAATTAATGATTATCAAGGATTAACCTGTTATGTAGAGCAGAATAATAATATTAATAATATAATAATATTATTAATAATGAATCATTAAAGCCAATAATGACTTCGGATTATTTCATCAACCTAATTTGGTGATTGAGCGAGTAAATATTCTGAAACAAACGGGTTTATACTGTAAGCCAAAAAAGCAATAAATCCCAATAAATCCCAAATCAATAATTGAAGGATCAGAGTCAAAATTATCGTCGAATCCGTGCATTGGTCTGGAATAATTGAAGTAAGAATTTATTTTCAGCCATATCGCACGACGCCCCTCGTCCTTCCCGGGGCCAAGATCAAGAAGGAAATGCCCCTCAATGAGTGCTACCTTCGCCATCATCCGAATCCAATGGTCAGGGCATCACCGCGTCAATACGAGTTCTTAAGTCCCGAGGTCGCGATGAAACAGAAAGTACGTACATTCAAATATCAGATCACGCCGGTCGTACAGGAGGTCAGAATCGAGTAGAAGTACAAAAAAACGATTCTATCATTGTTATTCATTGTTTGTTGTCGACCCAGCCTCCTGCAGCAAATACGTTAAAATTAAACAAAATATCCGAAATCCATTTGGATCGCACGCGCGAAGATGCCCGATGCGAATCGAGATCATTCTGCGCGTTTTCTCGCTCGATTCGTATTCTTGTTCGTAAATGTATATTTTAAGCCGTTTGAGATTATGTAATAAGCGTAAGCTCGTCTTTATCGATATTATATCATGCGGTGTATGTCAATAGGTGGCCGAATCTGTACTTCAGCGATGTTTGAGCCCTAACGATCTGCCCAAGGTTTGCAAACAACATTGCACTTATAGATTTCGATTTGATTTGACGCTTTTTTTTCTTTATATACATTGCAGGCGCGTGCCTTAGCGCCGCTATTTTTAAATGCGTATTTCATTCGAATTTCTGCGCATACTTTTATATTACTGGTTGAGCCATACTTAATAACAAAATAGATGTAGCACTACGCAAGCGCATTTGTCTACTCGGCTATTAATGAAAAGCTTACGTTAACTCGCAGGTGCCAAATCGCCAATTTTGCTGCTCTCTAAATATAGTTATAATGTTTTGCTTACTGAAAATTGGATCTTCAAAAGAATTTTTGCGCTTTGCCGCATTTTAATTCTCGGGGCATACGTTGATTCACGCGATACTTTTAATTTCACGACTAATGCCTAGATCTCAATAATGTAATGAAACAATCAGTGTGACATCAATTGAATGATCCAATTTTTCTTTCGCTCCTTCGCTGACGAAAATTTACATTTCAAACTTATGACAACCCATTTGTTCATCATCCATTTACTGATATTTACTTTTTTTATCCAGTCAACGATCACGTACAATATAAGGAACTATAGTGAATAAATAACACGTAACAACTGCATTGAGTGATTTCATTTAGTTACCTTTCATTACAGAGAAAACCAATGGATATACCCTCCAGCATCATCGCTTGTAAATCATGTAATGGCATTAAACAGTATACATTTTATTATGCTTAATATATAATAATATGAGTAATACATAAGCGATCGTTGAATTATTCTATTTTATTGAGTGAAGCTTTTATTGCAGCCGTTTTTGCCAAATAAAATCGATAATAAAAAATTTTTCTTAAAAAAAAAAATAGTGAATCGCCATTTTTTCATTATGTTTTATGCCATGATTGCTTTTTCAAATTTATCTCGACTTCTTTATGCATATGTTTCTCCCTCATATTCTTTTTCCGACAGGTTGTACCTATGCAATTCAATTCACCAGTTGGTCTCTACTCTGAACAAAATATAGCAGATACTTTAAGAGGCCAGGCCTCGGCCATTCCGTAAGTAAATCAACTTCACCATCAGAATAAATTCGCTTTATAATTTCATACTTCATAAAAGATGAACCAGCTTACATAATTCTGTGCATTAAATCGTTACATTGACAAACGAAATAATAGCTTTTTTGCTCATAAATCATCGTCTTTATTAATAGTAAAAGTTTGCTTAATATTTAATTCGCTTTAGCAAGTGATTTAATTTTTTTTTTTACATATTTTGATTGATTTTTGTTACCTAATTAATTCATTAATATAGTTTATTCCAATACGCAGATCGGTCAAAACATATTAAACTTGCTATTATAGTAACTCTATAAAAGTTAATAGAAAAACATAATAATTAATGTGTTGGCCGTACTTACCGCTTTGTTGCTTATAAATATCGAAACGTAAATAATATAAAATTCAAATTATACGCGCAATCGGAGCGACTAACAATGGTCTAAATGTCTCTTTTATTTGGGAACTTAATATCGTTACTCTGATTGAAATCCCTTATTCCATAACAGTGGTAAATATGAGTTATTATTTACTGAAATAATAAAAATTTGTTTTATTCCTTAATTTCAGTGCTAAAACTTAGTATACTTCATAAAATTTTTTATATCAATTTTTCAGAAAAGTACATCATTCGTTAAAATTTCTAGTTTTCGTATTCCAAATTTTATAGTCCTACCATTACTTATGATTTTTTTATTGGATAACGAAATTTTATGCGAATAGTATTAATATTAGACAATAAAATATTTATCGAATGAATTTGAAAAAATTGCCTTATTTTGTCAATTTCTTTTACATTCATAAGAAACAGAATCAATTTTAAAAGCTTCTTGCTTATTAAAAAAAAAAAAAAAAAATAATAATAATACTCTTTTAAGAAGCCTATAACTCTTTACAGCTGTTTAGAAATGAAATAAATTTGTCGATGCATTCATTTTCTGAAATGATTGAAAACTTTACACCCTTTATCTAAATTTAATTGTTCTAATTTGAATAAACTTACGCACTGTCTCTTGATAAATTTCATTTATTTATATTCAGATTAAAAATGTATGAAATAAACCGAAGACCATTAAAACGAGGAAAAGAAAGATGAGCTCTAATTTTTGACGTATACAAAAAAGCACAAATTTATTGCAGCTGAGGACGCAGTAAGAGGAGGATGCGAGCGTAAACGATTGATCAGAGTTCTTTGTTTATGTTTCCAGCATTTTCATAGACTTTTCCTTCGTGAAACAGAAACAGGAAATCGAGGAGCAAGCGAGACGTATGAAAGAGCAGGCACGAGCCGCTGCAGGAAAGAACGTGTGGCCGCAATTCAATAAGCCGAATTAAAGTTTTCTTTGCTCCTTCGTTTGTCCTGTAGAAAACTTACTCTTTCTTTTTCTCTTATTACGGCGCATAAAAATACAAGCCAGAATCCGATTCTAGTATTTACCCATCGATAGTCTTGAAATTACGATAATATTTTGAGCACGAAAACGAATGATTTCAGAATGAAACACGAAACGCGTATAACGACAATTGATCAGAATGTCTGCAAAATTACTAAAAGTTTGACGAAATAGACCTTAAAGGAAGAAAAGCACAGGAGAAAGGGTTGCACGCATTGCGCTTCTCAACAAAACATTGCATGCAACGCGCATTACTATGGGTCATCATCATATGTAGATTATCATGAAGTGCGAACTAACCAATGACGAGCAGCACATTCTTACATTGTAAATAATAAGAGCACAAGTAGAATTCTGTAAAGGTAACCATAAATCGAAATAACAAGCACCGCAGTATCGCACGTTATTCCTCTATTATCAATTTTTGGCTTACTACTGTACTTTGCCAAGCGCGGGCTATGCACCCGCGAAATCGAGTGTCCTCGAGCACGAACGGCAAGAGCCATTTGTACTTAAAGCGGGATGAAAAAACTTAAAAACCGCTGTTAAAGAATTCCTCGGGAGTAGTTTGTTAAACAATCGCGCAGGCGAGCTGCGTTGGAGTGTCGGCTGCGTTGATCGACGTTGAATTAACACTTTTGTGTCGGATTTGTGCGAATAAAGTTTTGTCGCTAAACGCAATCCCTACTGGGGACTTGGACATTCATTTGTGTTACACGTAACGACATAACGAGATCATGCTAAAAAGAAACTAACGACATTTGCTGAACAAATACACATTGTGCGAATGATTCATGCAGTAAAAAACCAGGGAAGTTTGATCCGAACCACAGCGAGGCCTACAAGGCCCTCCAGGAGGAGGGTCACGACGATTACCAGCAGCGAGTCAGTCAACCGACACGCCAAGGCTTTTTCTCGCCACCGAACAGAGGCAGGCAAAACAGAGTAAGATTCGTCAATTAACCAGAGTAAGATTTTGCCATATTCCTCTACAATTAGTTTCGATACTCCGCTAACAAATCTTTTACTCATTGAGCTCCCTTGACTATCGATTCTACTACTCCGAACATCAAAATTACATTTTGACAAAATGAAATTTCTTACGACCATGTAAGCTCGATTTGGAATTGGACCGTGTAAGTAAGTTAATACGTCGGCCAAGGCCATTAAGTTTGTCCGGGATTCAAAGAGTAAAATAATATCGCGGTTTCGTTAATTTTCCTCTTTTTTTTTAACATAATACATTATTTATAATAAAAATTTGTAATATACCTTTATTTGTTGCCCGAATTGTGGTATTCCATTGTAAATGTTTTTTTTTTTTTGTTAAATGCCACTTTAGTAATGATAATTCGACAATATTGATAAGTAAAATCATTGTAAATAAATTTTTTTAAATATACGAGGTGTGTCTAAAAATTAATAAGTTGGGAACTGACTATTATACTACCATCTTATTTATATATAGAGGCATTAAATTAATGTTTTCTATTCTTATCTCAACTCTGACAAGTTATCAGTGAATTTTAAAAACGTTGGGTCATCGTTTTAAAAAATGCAAAAGCAAAACCTTACGTTCATCGTTAACAAATTACACGCCGTGTCAAAACATTTAGTCGAAACAGTAACTTTTTAAAAATGAAAACTCTCTTATAAAAATAAAAAAATTAAGGACAGTGCATTCTTAATTATGGTTTTTTAATTTCAAGTGAAATATTTAAAATTAACTTTACTTTTTAAAGTGTTAAATAGGTAAACGTATTCAAGACACGATCGAAAATACATCTTTAAACTTAAATTGTTATAATGTCTTTATTGCTACGAACTGGCTCATCACCGGTCAAGATCTTCACCGTTGACGTGAATTTATGTTTCAAGGGCGAGCAGTTATATCCATAGACTTCTGGGGTCCTTGACTTATTAAAAAAGAGGTTAATCCGCTAAAGCGCAAATTTCGATTTCATGAAAGTTCCATGATATTTATGCTTAAACATTTGTTATTAATTTTTTTGCCTTTTCTAATATCATTACTTCAAATTGTCAAAATAATAGCAGGAGACATCTTTAACGAATCAGAATATACGAATTTATTCAGAAGCATTTTGTACTCGTTAAAGTAGCGAGGTATTATTAATTTTTACACATGGTTCGTATAGAAAGAGGAAATGATGTATGTTATCGTAATGAAATTGTTTTTTTTTTAATTCAGTTTTAAGGCGCCAGTAAAGTTACCCCAATAAATTATTAAAAAAAAATGATATTAATCTTTTACGAGTTAAAAATTTCAATATTATTCAATGTAATAAATGTAAATATTATATCTAAATATATATATATACACACACACGTGTATACAATTGTTATTTGTATCATTAACATTTTATCAATCGCAGCCTGCTCCGTTCCGGCCAAAGAGTCCCATCGTAAGTACTTACCTTTTCGTTAAAACATTAATAAATAACGACAAAGACAGGATCTATAGCGCGTGGCTTATTTACTTTTTACAGGTCAACGTAGTAGATAGCGATGGGGATCCGATTCATCAAAGCAACAGCTTCAGAAGGCTCATGTATAGTGTTCTTGGAGAAACGGAGTATTAGACGAAGAGGAACGATTGGAATAAAATTATATTAATCTGACGAAAACGTATAAATTTTTAGTTATGTGAGAAGAGGATTATTAATTTTTCGGAAATTATACGCGGTTAAAAAAAAAAAAAAATAAATAAAAAGAATCGCACTGATAAATTTATAAATACGTGAATCTTTTGTAAAACGTAGATATTATAAAAATGTGGATTGATATGATCAAATAACGAATATAAGAAATTTTATTTTTACACGTGAAACCTTTTTTTTTATTCCCAATAAAAGCCTAATATTTAGTTTCTTCCGTTTTTACGTAATTTGCAACTTGTGTTGGCTCTACTATACTTATCGAAACTTGCACTAAGTCTACGGTAAAATTCTAATCTATAAGACTATATCAAAATTGCTTTTAAAACGAGTTAAGCAACTACGAAGGAAAACCCAAGTTAATAAAACGATATTAGTGCGCATGCATGCTTATGTATATATGTTATAAGTCTATTTAAAATGAAATTGTTATAAGACATTCTATATAAATAAATGGATTAACACGAAATTCGTGGCATTAGTTATTCCCAGTCGTAAATTTATGAAATTAAGGATTTCAAAGGAATAAGTGCCCATAAGGCAATAATATAGTGAGATTTAATTTAATTGCATATTTAATTTGCTACAATGAAGTGCAATGTAAATTTGTTCATTTTCTTAATGATTAAAATATAATTTATTACCTAATTTAACATTCACCAACTGATCATTAGCTACTTTTTTGATACTAGGATGCTTAAGTATGTATTGCACACAGTTGACAACTTCAACCGTGCATTGAACAGCACTTAACATATTGGGCATAAAATGTCTATTAATAAATTATCACTGATAATATCAGTTTTAAAATAACTTCGACTTCACTCGTTAAATCACATCTAGTTCCTGCCAGAAATGACAAACATATCTGTCGCAGCGCCGTTTTACGTATTTTTGCAATTTTACATGTTTCTGATTAATTAATATATGAGTCTTTTTCTTCTTTATCTAGTACAATTTTCTTCTTCGAATAATATATTAAAATCTTAAATGAAAATACCTTATGAGTAATAAGGAACTCGTGAAAATGAAATACTGTTCTTGCAAAATATGCAGTATCCAATATGAAGTAGCTTTTTCAAATTAAATAAATATTAAAACGTACATTGCAATTATTATTGCCTACTCCGTCACGTCATACATACATATATATACATACATACATACACGCATACATAATACACACACACACACATATATATATATATGTATATATTTATTTATTTATATGTAATTTTACCACCGTTTTTAGGCTACTGCCATTATAGCACTCAACGATTAACCAATCGCTTAACTTTTTACAAAATTCAACAATTATAAAAAATTTTAACGATTGGCAGTTTTTTCTATTTTATAGAAAAATTTCTCTTCAACATTGAGCCCAATGTTATCCGAAGATACTCCTAGTGTAACGGAATCGTATGCACGCTTAAGCGCATTCATCTTACAAGCTCAGCGTTTAAATTAAAAATAATACTTTAGCATGAAGATTTATTACATTTTCACGACATTGCTTTTTAAATATATAAACAAAAAATACAGTTTCGTGGGCCTTTTGCTGCTCAAGCTACTGAGAAACCCAATCATCAAAATACAATAATTTTTATAATTATCTTCCATTGATCGATTACATAGTTACGATTGATTTTCGAATATTTGGCGCGGATTTCGTTAAATGATGTATTTCGTATAGGCTTAAGCTTCACTAGACCGATTGTAATGCTAATTGCAAAGCGCTGCGAAAATTTTTTAAGCAAGAAGGTTCATTGATAATTTTTAAATATTTATAGCGCGGGCGATTACCGTATTAACATTAGTGTAATGTAGGAGGAAAATAAATAAATTTTGTTTTATACAAATCTAAGAAGATTTAAACATTAAACGAGTCGTCAAATAGTTGCTTCAATTCTTTGAGATGCTGCATTTTACTACCAGTAGCCGGTGAAGCGGCAACGGGACGACCAGCGTAACTATAAAAAAAAAATTAAAAATTTTATCAATAACTTTGCTTAATCCACACACATTTATTAATGCGCAATTTAGAGAAGTCCAGCGGGCGACGACTTTTATACTATCTTAAGATTACCTAAGTGTTCGTGGTTTTGGTGGTTCTGACAAATTTGATTCAGGAGCAGTAGAAGCTTTTGCTGATTTTGACGAAGAGAACCAGCTACTGAACCATCCACCACTATTACCATTTGCACTTGCGATACTGTAACATGGCCCAAATTTTTTACTCAAAATAACGATCTATAATTATTAACGTGCTTCCGGATAAAATAAGAAATTTAAGTTTCAATGAAATTTGCAACGCAGTTTGAAGTTGGTTATTAAGATAAAATAAACTTAAGCTTTAATATTTAAGGTAAAAAATAAGAGCCATATGTACAGTATGATTAAAAAAAAAATATATATATTATATATATGTATACTCTACATCCCTGGTAAATTCTGACAAAAGTGCAAGCTTGATAATAAATCTATAAATGTTGTAATTGTAAAAGCAAATACCTTAGAATTGAAATTTACTTTACAATGTACTTTCATATTAAAAAGCTGTTTAAGCAAATAGCTAATGAATGTTTAAAAAATAAATGAAAAGCTCGCTTGAAATGTGAAATTGAAGATAGAGGCCAAATAATAAATATAACAATACTTACGTAACGGCCCTAGTGCCATTAAGAGCCGTTTGGAATCTAGGTTGTATGTATCCCCAGGCTCCTTGATTTTTATGTTCTTCCTGCGCCCAAATCAGTCCTGCGTTAGCGTACTTTGCTACTTCTTTTTTTATTAAATCGTAGGGGAAAGGAGTAATCTGTAAACGAAAAGGTAAAATTTGTTTTACAATGATCAATAACGATACGGTAATTTATCTAATAATTTGTACAAACCTGTTCCAACCTAGCGATTGCCACGCTGTTGTCCAGATTCCTTTCCGATCGCGCCTTCTTCAAGTCGTAATAAATTTTACCAGAGCAGAATAGAAGTAGTTTAACATTGTTAGGGTTTTCAGCGGCAACGCCGTCTTCTGGAATAACTCTTTGGAATTCAGTGCCTTCTAGCATCGAGTCGAAGCTCGAGCGGGCCTCCGGATGACGGAGTAGGGACTTCGGAGTCATAAGAATAAGCGGCTTCCGGAAGGGCAGTGCAATCTGTCGACGGAGGATGTGGAATAGATTGGCTGGCGTACTGCAATTAGCAACTATCCAGTTGATGTCGTGAAGCTGTCGGACAGCGAATTCCTCGCTTTCCGGGGGGAAATAATCCGGATCATCGGCCGACATTTGTAGGAATCTTTCGAGACGAGCACTCGAATGTTCAGGTCCCTGGGAGCAAATTGGACAAGTTCACATTTTCCTTTTCAAATCACGAATCATGGGTAAAAGTTGTTTTATTTTCTGAAATAAATACCATTCCTTCGAGGCCGTGTGGCTGTAACATTACGAGGCCGGATTGTCGCACCCATTTTGCTTGGCCGCTGCTAATGAACTGATCGATAATACACTGAGCCGTATTGTTGAAATCTCCGAATTGAGCTTCCCAAATGACTAGAGCATTGGGATTCGTCATTGAGTACCCAAGTTCGAATCCTAAGCATAGGAGAGGCTTTAAAATTCCTGAACAATATTGGTTTATTCACTGGCACGCGTTCGAGCGGTACAACTCACCAAGGACGCCGTACTCTGACAGCGAACTGTTGCAAACTGTGTACGGAGCTTGATCCGGATATAAGTAACAAAGCGGCCGGTACGTTGCCTTGTCAACAGTCTGATGATGCAATACGTGATGTCTGTGAGAGAATGTTCCTCTCTCGACATCTTGACCGGATAATCTCACGTGAATACCTTCCTTAAGCAACGAACCAAATGCCATTGCCTCTCCAAGAGCCCAATCGATTTGTCTTAACTCGACCATTTCCATTCGAGACTTGAGTATGCGCTCGATACCTGAAATACGCAATTTCGGACTCTTTTCGATATTGCGTTACGGATAACCTGGTTTTAAGACTTTTAAACGATAAAGCTATGCATTAACCTTTGTGAACCACGAACTCGGCTGCGTTGGGAGGAGGCGATGAGAATTTCTTTCCGATGTGAACGAGCGTATCTTCTTTTATGCCCGTTGGTGAAGATTTCAGTGGATCTTTACCTTCGAAGAATCCTGACCATGGCGAATCCAGCCAATCCTTGTATTTTATGTGAGTTTCTTGCTTTGCATTGTTGTACGCTTCCTCGCAGATTTTTTCATATTTCTCATGTACTTTCTAAATATGCAAGACAAGAGCAAGCTTAATAACAGGTATAAAGGATATTAATTATTTTATTTTATCTTAACAAACAAACCTTGACTTCTTCTTGTGTAACTACGCCCTCGTCGACAAGTTTTTTGGCGTACAGATCAATAGCAGGCGGTGTATTTTTAATTTTACGATACATCAAAGGTTGGGTAAACATCGGCTCGTCGATCTCATTGTGTCCGTTTCGTCTGTAGGATACGATATCGATGACGACATCTTTGTGGAACGTTGATCTCCACTCGGCAGCGACTTTGCACACGTGCATGACTGCTTCCGGATCGTCGGAGTTTACGTGGAAAATGGGGGCGTTGACCACACGAGCAACATCTGACGTATAAGCATATTAATATTAATTGCAATATTAAAAACAATAATCGATGGTGTACATTCAACGAGTCTCGAATTTTCATTTATACCTGTACAGTATGGCGAGGATCGAGAGTGTCTTGGATCTGTCGTAAAACCAATCTGATTGTTAACAACGATGTGAATTGTTCCATGAGTTGTGTAATCTGGCAAATCTGACAAGTGCATTGTTTCGAAAACAACGCCTTGACCGCAAAATGCAGCATCACCGTGCAAGAGAATAGACATAACCTAATAATGGTAAAAAATAACCGTTACATTGTTTTCCTTAGTAAGCTACTATTGTTCGCAAACGACGCATTCACAGCTGAATTACTTTTTTGCCTTCTCCGTCTCCTCGATAAAATTGCTCTGCACGTGTTTTGCCTTGAACCACAGGATCCACAGCTTCCAAGTGGGATGGATTCGCTACGACAGCCAATCGTATGTTTTTATTCGTCACGCGATTTAGACGCTCGATGTATGTTCCCAGGTGGTACTTAACGTCGCCAGATCCCTAATGAAGTACATTGAAGTATGTATTAATGATAGGCATGTATTAAAGGTAAAAAAAAAGAAGATACACAATAAAAATCAACTTACGTCATCGGCAGCTTCGAGAGCAGCGAATTGCGTGAATATTTGATTTAGAGGCTTACGGCAGACATTGGCCAAAACATTTAGACGACCTCGATGAGGCATTCCCATGACGATTGATTCGACACCGAGTTCCGTTGATTTATCGATAATTTGTTTCATAGCAGGAATTAGAATTTCACAGCCTTCCAGACCGAATCGTTTTTCGGATGACCATTTTCGTGCGAGGAAGGCTTCGAACCTATAAAACCAAAGTACTAGGTAAGAATGAAATACATCATAAGTATTATTAATATAAAAATATGTGAGCATGCAAAATAATTAAGAAAGAAATTTTAGATTCGTTGCAAAATTTACTACATAGTAAGAATTTTTTTAATGGGTACGTATTTTTGTTAAGAAAACTAATAAATAAATTTAAAGGAAATATTTACATTGTTGCTCGAGATAATCGAGCAAGGATCAAACGCTTCTCGTCATTGTCGATTTCCATGATTTGTGGTGTTTCCATTTTTTGTCGAATCCAATTACACTGTTCTAATGAGTTTATGAACATAAATTCGACTCCAATATGCTGACAGTAGGTAGTCTCCAACCTCCTGAGGATTTCTCGAAGTGGCAGAGACTTTTCTTTGCCTCCAATGAATGTCGTAGATGGTAATTTGAATACGCGATCCATGTCCGATTCCTCTGTTTTTATTATTATTGGAAAAAATATTTTAATACAATCGTAAAGAAAGACGATATACACAGTCGAGCATCGAATGCGTACCGTATATTTTTACGTTTGCTTTTCATTTATTATGGTGTTTTAATTTTATTTTCTATTATTAAGACTCATAAACGCATGAACGGAATTATTTAACCGTTATTTATAATATGTGATTGATTGATTTAAACTGATACTGAAAATGATGTTTTAATATTTTCAATCCCAAATTCAATGCAAATAAAAATCAAACATTCAAAATGATTTTAATGCTTTGACAAGTTAGTTTTAAATTTCTACAGAAAATTATCATTTCTGTGACCCTTTTTGTATCTATATTAACGCATGCATTCAACTTAATATATAAAGTATAAGTCCTAAAAGAGCATACAAATCATTTTATAGAAACAAAAAAAAAAGAGCAGGAATAATGAAGTGACTTCAATAATGTAAAAGACCTGAAAAGGATCGTTATAATTTTACGTTTAAATTAAGAAAAACTGAGGCACGTTTAGTTAAATACCACACCATAAAAAATCTGTTCATTTCTCATTAAATAATTAAAATCATATTAAAATAAAAATAAAGTTGAATAGCAACTTTATTAATAAAATGTTTAACAAATATTGATTGAAATAATCAAATATTGGACAAAACATTTTATTTCACTATACCCTTACTCATATTTAATTGATTATGCGTTTATGCGTTATGAAAAATTTTTTCAATAGAATTGAAAAAATACTCACATCTCATAAATAAAAAAATAAATTTTAATTTAATTTAAAGGTATTTATAAAAAATAATAGTTTTAATTATTTTAATAATTTAATCTGTACAGTCGAATTATTAAAATTTACACGAAGGACAGGTCTTTTACTTTAAAAAGAAGTGCATAAAAACTTAAAAATATGGAACATAAATATAAATTTATGACAATTAAATATGTAATGTCAGATTACGTGTAATAATATCGCTATTTCTTGTATTTTAAATAAAAGCGGCACAAATAATACCTCAAGCATGTTAACACAAAAAATAAAGGAAAGTAAAAAAAAAAAAAAAATCATTAAAAGAAAACAATTCCAATTAATTTCTGCAATAATACAACGTTCATAAATGTATATTTGTATACATGAATTGTAGAAGGGTAGGCGCATGTATGCGTGATAAAGTGTGCGTATGTTAAGGTGTTTTCTGTGGCGTATACGAGTGGGTATGTGTACTAACCCACGATCTCAATAAGGTATTTACATATGACAGAGGCCCTCGCAAAGTTCAACGGAGATTCTCGGAGAAAAAGTATCTTATCCAAGTACCAAACGAGTTGGTTAGATTACCCAAGCACCCGCTATACCAGCTAAAAAAAAAAAATGAAACCGAACGCTCCATAAATGCTTGTCCGAAAAACGAAGCATCAAATTGTTACTAATGTATTTAAAGAGATATGTATAAAGATCGATTCGATTGACAAATACTCGCTAGATGTGCTGCTGTTTTTTGTTACATACTTTGTGTAAGAACGGCTACTCGATATCGAAGTTCTTGAGAGTATGTGGTACGAGGATTCTTCCCTGTGGACATTAACCATACTCAGGATAAAAAATATCATTTCGACTTCCGTTTCCTTGTAATATAAATATAATTGATAATCTTAATGGGCATTAATCTGTACGCTGTACGTTATAGAAGTAAAATGGTAGAACGCGCGACATTAAACAAACTCTTGAAAGATCGTCACTAAATTGCATCTATTGGCTTAACCCTTTGAAGCATACCTTCCTCTGCTGTTACACGTGCTTATTTACATGTGCTTTGCGAATATCACGTATGTTGAATCGCAGATTTAGAGCAAAACATTTTTGCCGATAAACCGTCTGGTGTGCACAAAATAAATATAAATAATAGAATAAGTAGCACTCATTGTTAAAATAAAAGTAGTTGTATGCATGATTTAATGCATTAGAAATTTAATTGTAAAGGAAATTAAAAATAGTAAAAATGCAATTCTAGTAAAAGATGTAATAAAAGTGTTGAAGAAATATGTTATACCAGAATAGTGTTGTGCTGCAAAGGGTTAAAAAATGTGAAAGATCAAAAAATAATTGAGCGCAAATAATAAAAAAAAGAGTCGATAATTTTGATAAAACGGTTAACTCTTTCGTTCATTTGCTGTTTAGACTTTATTTACATAAGTTACATGCTTATTAAATTAAAAAATGTTGCATTATTCATTCTTATTTTGGAATGTTTAATAGTTATAATAATAGTAATTGTAGTAGTAGTAACAGCAGCAGCAGCAGCAGCAGCAACAGCAGCAGCAGCAGTAGTAGTAGTAGTAGTAGTAGTAGTAGTAGTAGTAGTAGTAGTAGTAGTAGTAGTAGTAGTAGTAGTAGTAGTAGTAGTAGTAGTAGTAGTAGTAGTAGTAGTAGTAGTAGTAGTAGTAGTAGTAGTAGTAGTAGTAGTAGTAGTAGTAGTAGTAGTAGTAGTAGTAGTAGTAGTAATATAAATAATAATAATAATAATAATAATAATAATAATAATAATAATAAATAGTGATAATGATAGTAATAATGCTTAAAAAGTACACAAAATTAATGAAGAACATTATTATAATTAGTTTTAAGACTTTAATTTAATTAATATGGTTTGCAAAAATTTGGATATAAGAAATAAACAATTGTTGTTTTAATTGAGAATACTGATATTAGAATATAAAATTTAAACCAAAATCCAGATTAACAGAGTAGCAAAATTATATTGCATCGATAACATATAAGATATCGTAATGACATTGCCCCCACCCCCGCCCCGTCCCGAAACGTTGTCTTTATTACTTTTGCTTGTTCTTCTTAAAGAAAAATTAATTACGCTCTATTGTTCAGCTTACCAAATGAGTAATAATTATAGAGCAACTCTTGCGGATGCCTGTCATCGAGATCGGCGCTGTTGATGCCCAGCGGGTCCAATTTAGCGATATGATGACCACGGATCTGTCAAGTGGAAGGCCGCATATTTACGGGCCATAAACATTGCTTAGCTCTTACGATTACTTTAAAAAAATACTTATATAAATTAAACAACTGTCAAGCGGACTATCAACAGTGTGTCATCCACTTTCGTCACGCTACGTATGCAATTTAGCCTCACAGTACGTACGTTTCACGATGAGTGCAATATATATATATATATATATATATATACACGTATATTAATGCATCTCTGCGGAAATACAACGTGAAATGTTCGTCAATGAAGTTCAAATTTGACATACAACATATAGAGTAGTTTTTATAATGAATTGACGTGTCGAATTTGAGAATTTTATTTTTATAACATCGTTGACAAGTATTATTCGTCACCTAACACCTCCCATACCAAAACAATTGTCCATTAAAAGCAAAATTAACTAAAAACAAATAAATAATTACCATGCATTCACTTTATCATGCAATAATAATAAATAATAACATGCGACAAAGCACAAGAGATTTTTATAAAAAGCGTCTTCAGAAACATTCATAATATGCATCTTACCTTCATGCTTATATTTCGGGTCATAGATATAAACATAAACACAATTAATGTTTGATATACATATGCAGTATGCATCATTAAAGAGTACGTAAGCTCATAAAAATTTAATAAAACTTTGTAAGGAAATTTTCAGTATCAGTAAAATCAATTGTTTGAACGACTTTAAGTTGTATTATGATACACTAAATAATAAAGCATTGATAAAATAATAAGAAATTTGTTTACGTGTATTGCTGCTATGTTTGTTTGTCTATTCGTTAGTCAGTTAGTGCGTTCGTTTGCTTATTTGTTTGAAAAAACCATGTAAATAATGCAAGTGAAGGTGTGAAACGTGAAGGTCCGTAGATAAAAAAAATAATGTAAAGGCAGCAAACTAGATCACACTACCGTTAATAATGACAATGATAATGAATAATTTGATGAAACTATGGGGAAGTGAATTTCAGCACCTTCACTGCTGTGAGATAGTTAAATAAAGAGAGAGAGAGAGAGAAGGAGAGAGAGAGAGAGAGAGAAAGAGAGAGAGAGAGAGAGAGAGAGAGAGAGAGAGAGAGAGAGAGAGAGAGAGAGAGAGAGTATGGATGGATATTTTCCTGTTTTATGAAAGTGAACGTGATCGAAACCTTACCAAGCATATATTGTCGTAGAACTTGTTCCGGAGACCCTTTCCGAGCCGCGTAATGCGTGTGTACCAAGTCATTTCGCATGATACCCAATGGATCCAATTCGGCAACTAAGTGGCCTCGAGCCTATATGCGAACGAACAACACCCAAAGGGTTACCCCAAAGATCAATACGTGCTTTCTTTTTCATACTGTTTTTTTTTATATTTCTCCCTTTCCAATTAAGGGTGAATGTGAACGCTAGACTGTGCAGTTGAGTCCACACATTTTTAAGATTTGAGAGCCGACCGAGGCTCATATTATTAAGTTGGCGATATTCAAAAAGAAAAGAAAAACAATTGAAAGCTAATTAAAGTACATGGTTTATAATGTCAGTGTTTATACGAGTTCCGCTTGTAAATAACGTTACTGCGTAGAACTGGTTGTAAGGAACTGCACCCTCATTATAAATCTTCAATCGTTTGCTTTTAAAATTGTTCCACCATAGTCTCAATTATTCAAATAATATAACAAAAGCCCTTTGAGAATGAAGGATACATACACATATCCATATATATATATATATATATATATATATGTACATAAAATCATGCAAAACAGCTTATTACAAAATTTCCCTGTACAGCGACATAAATATTTGCATAATTATTTAATTCATGCTGCTTTGATGGAAATATTTGGAGGTAAACTATCAATGAATGTTTAGTCCTATTTTAAAGCAAAATATTTTTCAACGTGCCTGATACATAAATAATTTGTGAAACAATATCAAATCTGTTACCTCAATTATAAAAAAAAAAATATATGTCAAATAATTAAAATTTTAACTACTGTCTGAAAATTTACAAAAACCATTGAAGTCGTGACAAATGAAAATTACATTTGTGGGAGGTGCTGTGTGTATTTAAGCTTGTGGTATTTTTTTCATCGTTTCATTTCTTTCTCATTTCATGCTGACATATTGCTGAAATTGTTTTGCCACTCGTTCAAATACAATTTTGATCACCAATCGATTACTACTGCCTTTGTTTTATATTATTGAGGTCTCAGATTTAGTATTAAGTACTATTAGCTTTATTAAATCGACTCTGTTTCGAATAAGAATTAATTGTCCAATAAGCATATAGTATATCCAGTAGCCATGAAATAGTAGTTCGCAGTAATACATTAGTCTTTACCTGTAAGAGCATTTCACAGTGAACTTACCTGATAGGAGCGGATGATAGCTTGCACTGCCAGATGGTCATCGATTATCTTTTCGCTCAATGGTGCTTGGCCTATTTGCGATCCACCACCGAGTGGCAGTAAAGAGCCCAAAGGGACCTGATTATAGCTCGAAGCAAGAGACGGCGGTGACTGATAGGCCGAACCAGGTGCAGCTCCAGCTGTACTGTTACGGAAGAAGGTATCCCAGGACTAGCCATAAACATTTAATTTATTATTGGAATCGTTACAAAATTTAGATTTATAATCAACATCTAGAAGTATGTAATTATTATTGTAGCTATTGGTCATTGTAAGTTTTAATTTCCAATAATATTAAATAAGCCAATTGTAATGCTAGTAATCAATTATTGCAATGGATACGTACAACATGGACACTGTGAGGATCTTGGAGCCACGCATTGTACATTTCCTCTACGTACGAGGTAGAGTTGCCATTGAGGAATGGTTCTGTGGCAACTTTGCTGTTGTTTCGACGTAAGGTCTCACAGACCATGACTTGGCTGTTTCTCGTCAGGGGATCGCTTCTCGTCAACCAGGATACAAATTTCCTGGCCCCGCAGACCCTTGGAGCTACCGGGCTCAGAGAATTAAGCACTGCTTGGACCTTGTACATTTTGGGCTGGAAAGATGAAACGTCGTGAGTTCAGACTGCATAATCGTAAATGGGAGTAAAAGAAGGGCTACAAGTGTCAAGAAGGACAAGCATTGGGATTGTTAATCAAAGGAGATAAGAAGGAAGAAAAGAATCAATTGGATAATACGAAATTTCCGAGTAACTACGGAGCATAGAGTAATTGCAGCAATGGCTAAAAATGTACAAGTTTTTGCATGTATAAGTAGAGTAGGAATATAATATTTATCCGCCGAGTGATTCAGATTTAACTATAGTAGAGCATTTTTTGTCAAGTTGTACGACCGATTAGGCGCTGGGCATCTTGTTTTAATGAATTGGCAATGTCAAAAGGAAGTAGAAAACAATTTCTTTTTTAAAAATCCAGGCGTTATACAATTGATTAAAAGAAGTGCTGCCGATCGTGTTTTTAAACGATTAATTATCATAAGTTTACATAGTTTGGCCTACCCTTGACACATCGTGGAATTATAAATGAAGATGAAGGATAGTGAATATTCGGATAACGATTGTGCTTTTGGTGTCGCAATAAGTGTTGACGCATCAGTCGATGCATCGCTGACATTAACCAATGGCATTTTTAGACGTAAAGTGCATTGGATTACTCTTATAACACTGTGCGGAGGAGTTGTGCAATAGCGCTGCGTGTCGAAAGAGACAAAAGCGAGGGGTTATCGAGGAGAATAGGAAGTTGGCTCGGCTCTAGGCTAACGCGGTGCGCTCGGGCCGCAATCTAACGAGTGACAGGATTGGGGGGGGGGGGCTACGGATGAAAAGCCCAGAGGGACCAGAGTCCCAACCGAATTTCGGCCGATCGAACGCGGACGACGTTCGGGGCCAAAAGGGAAGTCGTTGGTTGTTTCCCCGAGGCTTCGAGGCAAAAAGAGATGGTCTTGAGGGGCGGTGCGAGGGCGGAGGCAGGTGCGAAGGCATCTCTTGGAGGTGAGCTTGAAGGGAGCAGCCGCGACGGCGGCAGCCGCGGGACAGGGAGGGGGCAGTAAAAACCGTCTCGAGGTCCCGTGACACACTTACTGCGCCGGAGATAAAAGTCCCAGCTAATGGCTAATGTCAATGTCAGACGACGCGCGGGTCAGGGCGAGGGAGCGCGATGCGATTATGCGGTCCGAAAAACGAGGCCGCCGCTGCCGCCGCCGCCGATAGATAGCAGAAGGAATTCGTAGAAGAGCCAGCAGAAAGCGCTCAGACGCAGGAGCAGCGGGAGGAGCGCCGAGGTATTACGATTCGCGGGATGCCGCGGGGGCTCGACGCGACTCCCTCGGGGAGCTCGCTTTTTCCCGGCCCTCTAATCCTGCACGCGTTCGCAGGGATAAGGGCCCTCGAGGCTGCGTGCGCATGGCTTGTTTACAGTCAGGGCGGATGTGCAGCCGCCAACGTGGGAGAAGGCGCGGGAAATCCTCGCCAGGGCTCCTCCTCGTCGAGGCTACGCGCCAATCGATCCCCGAGCCGGAGAACCCGTTAGAGGCTGGGCCTCGTTCACGTGGTGGCAAGGGCTCGTGGAGCACCGCCCGAAATACGCTCAATCGGAAATACTTGCTTACACAACCTCTCCCACCTTTATCTCTCGCACGCTAAAGCACCAACGCACACAGACGGCCCCTTCTCCGCGCTCTCGCGCGCAGGTGTGGGTGCCTGCGACTGCGAAGTCCAGAAGTCGCGAGGACGAAGATGCGTACGCGCTTCCCACACGCATGCATATGCACCCACACGTCCCCGGGGATAGGCACGCATACGCGAGATTCCGAGTCTCCGGGAATATGCTTTTACGTAGGTCGGGAATATTAATATCCCCCCGCGTGTAATACCAGCAGCAGGAAGGCTTACGACGTCTGGCAGTCGCGTGTGCGTATGCCTATAAGCGGGCGGGCGGGGTTGGGACCGAGAGAGCGAGGAGGGACGTCAGAGCCAGGAGCAGAAGACCCGCGCAATAAGCCGAACGCCGCAGAGGCTGGAGTCGTCGCGGGGCCACCCGGGACGGGCAGGGGCCCCTCCGAGCCTAGGGGATCCGGCGCCAACTGCCGCGAGCTCGGCTCGGACGCGGGCCCGCGAGTCACCTACCTGCCGATGTTACCGAGAGGACGACGACGACGACGACGAGGACGAGGACGAGGAGCCCTCCACCATTTACAGCAGGACGGACTCCGGCGACGGCGGTGTGGCCCCGAATCACTGGCGTACGCTACACGGGCGCACACTACCAACGAGCTCCGACTCCCCGAGAGACTCGGCCGAGTACGGCCGCGAGTTTGCGCACTGGGGGAGCTCGCGCGCGCCCCTCCGCCACTGCGCACGCGCGATATTTCCCGGGTGCGCGGCCGGTGGCGTTGCGGGCGGCCTCGTGACGTCGGTCCCGGCGGGCGCCGCGGCCGCGACGCCGGAGGGGCACCCAAGACTCCGGCCAGCGGGCCAGCCAAGTTCGGCGCCCGATACGAGATCGATCCCCCGGTCTCCCCTCTTTCCTTCCCGAATTGCCGGCACCGGGCCCGCGTAACCGATTATGGGCATCAGGCCACTGCCGGGGCCGGAGGTGCCCCGAGGACGACTATTATAATTAGCGACCGCTTGCCGCTCCTCGTTCTTCGGACAGTCCGACGCCCGAATACGATCGATATTTTATTTATAACCCTATCCTTGCACTAGAATGAGGCTTTTATTTAATAATAAACGCAAACTTGCGACAAATCTCCTCTCTATCTTATCTCGATCGTATTCGAATAAGCGCAAATTATATGCAGAGCCGATTTCATTTCGTATCTTCCACTTCACACATGCTAAACAGTCGAAACGAAAGTAAGAATAATGAGCCTCGATTTGAATACCTTATTAATTACTCCTCGCTCACTACTAGTTTTATCTTATCTAGCTAACTGCTATCTTATTGTAAAAGGTACAAAAGCTTTACGAGACGCGTCTCCTACTGCAGCTACGTAATAATGAACTCATTGAACTTTAATCATCCTACTTAGTCGAAAATTTTTGGCCATCTTCTGCGCGCATGTAAAACGATATTATATTTTGCCTCAGGCCTAATTATAAAACTCTCGCAAAACACTGAAACGACAAATAATTAGATTAATAATTCTTGGTTAACTCAGTTTTATTTTATGATTACACTAGTTTTTATACGTAAAAATCAAAAACGTTTATTCGATGAATATATGCTTAATTATTTTGCTATTTAATTCTGAAGATTTCTTCCAATAACGCGTCCTGAAATATTAAAAAAATTTTTTAAATATTCCTCAGCTCACTGATGATTTTTCGCCGCCTGTTATTTCAACCTAAAGTTATAAATAAAAGGCTATTTTTTAACTATTCAAATGTCAGTGTTCTCTCCGTAAAATTTAAAGCGGTCAGTTCCGCTTTTACTCAAAATAACTTACTTGGCTTAAACATTAAAACAAATTTAAGAGAAAAAATTTTTTAAAAAATAAAACACTAATTTTTTTATGTTATAAAATAAAACTAAACCTATTTTTATATTGGTATATTTTATGTATAAGACGCTAAAAATGTATATTATAATAATTAATTTTGTACGATACATATTTTTTCATAATAGTATATTGTTTTTCAGCTCTATATTTGTGATTACATGTAGCTACGATAAATTATACAAATGTTAATTGACTAATGCTACTTGGAGCCAATGCTTAACTTTTTAAATAAACATTTCTTTTCGTTTTTAAATACTTTTATTTTTAATTTTTATATTATACAAAAATTATAATTGAACTATTTAAAGTTTAATTATTACAATCAATCTTATACAAATATTTAATAATTCTTAACTAATAGTAAGAGTAAAAAAATATTATTTTTCACGGTTTTGTAATAAACAAGTTATAATTATTGTGATAAGGTAGTAGAAAGTGATTTAGCAAATATGACGTTTTTCATGTTAAAATTCTAAGCATAATTTTTTAAAATAAGTTAGGACTGTTTATATTTGTAACTATAATATATAAATTTAATATCTTATACAGTGCAAGACCTTACTTACTACAAAATGATTGTCATTGTGTACTTTTAGTATGTATAAAAAATTAATAAGTTTATGTGACTTTTTATTTTTATATTCAATTCACACGCCAATGAAAAATTTCTGTAATAATAATGACACGAATAAAGTTGAATGAATATAACATAAAAGTAAGCGATCGTAAAATGAAAAATTACGAATATAAAAACTAATGCACGAGAAGAAACTGGTGCATCCGCAAGAACAGGGGGAAACTGGATTTTACCAGATCGTTTATTTTTTAATTTTATTAAAGACTGCATCTATTGATATATAATCGCGATTGGATGATATAGCTAGGTAAGCTCAAATAGTACGAACGTCTTAATATTTTTTTTTTTTTTTTTTTTTTTTTCTATTAAGCAATTGCTGTGCTATTGACTCAGTTATCTGCATCTAGATAAGTGTAGAACGTTTTGCAATATCGCTGAACTGAATGACCATGAGACGAGGCTTTACAAGTAGCAGTGCTCGACCGATCAAAGATAATGTATTGATCTATGTATTTAATGTTGTTATTTCTGAATAAATAATAATAGCGAATATCAAGATAAACTCATTATAATTTCGTTTATATTAATAATAATTCCTTTCTATTCCTATCAATTTCTAAAGATGATGAGTTGATTACAAAATTGTATTGCACAATAAAAATGATTGTAAGCATTGAATCGCTTAGAATTAATTAAGGATTATCATTAAAAAAACAATGCATTTTATACCTTTAATAATATTTATATACATTATTTAAGTTTAAAATATTACCTTGCCTAAGTACGTGTATATTTTTTAAAAGAACACGGATACAGTAGTATGCACGCTTTCAAATGTAACTTTAAACAAAAGATTAATTTATATAAGCATTAAAATATTTTCAATATGTACAAATATTTACATTCGTCGAAAAACCTTATTCTCAAATGTTTTTAAAAACTATTAAAACTATTTTTACTTTATAATGAATGATAATTTACAATTTTAATTAATAGTTGTAAAAGCTTTTCGTTTAATTTCTGATTTTTTTAATGTGTCAAAAGACGAAGCGCTTTAAAGCTACTTGAAAATGAATTATCTTACTTGGATTTACACACATCAGCTTCGTTCTTTCTCTAACGTTCTCCTCCGCTTAGTTTATTTGTGGGTGTCAACAAGCACAAGGTTATACGGCAAAGCAGTTGTGCATTCATGTATAGTAGATAAATATTAATTTTTACAGTTCATTATTATAAACACTGCCTAATGTCTTTTCATGAAAAAAATTCTTCTTTCTACATGGTGCTTATAAAAAAAATTAACAAAACAATTTATTGACACAGATATAATAATTACATTAACAATAATCCTGACTAAGTGGTAATTTGATATTAATTCAAGTTAAAATAAAAAATTATTACGTTCAAGTTCTAACGATTCATAATTAATAAATAAATTGTTATTTATCATCATATTTCTCTTTATTGTCATAATTTTAAAACAAGATTAGAGAATAGTAAATTAAAAATTAGAAATTCTATTTGACAATTGTAAATTTGAAAATGTAGAATATTTTAACTTCAATAGACTATACCAAAATAATATAATTGTCAGCCTGATCAAAAGTTCAAAATTCTAACAAATTTTTAAAGAAAAACATTTTTTGATTTTTTGAAAGACACAAATTTTTTTGGCAACTATTCATGTCTTAATTTCCTTCTTAAATTTATAGTATTTATAAAAGAGTTCAGTATAGTTCAGTATACACCTCCATAATTCAGAACAATTTGATTTTTATAGCTATTTGAATTACATGGAAGAGCAAAAAAATTTATTTATAAAAAGAAGCTTTTAATACAACATCCTTAACCATTATTGTGTTTAAATGATATTTTAATGTCGATTGGGCACACAATTTAAAAAAAAATGTGATGCTTATATTTCATATATAAAAAAATATAAAAATAATAAAATGCCTAAAAAGTTAAATTAAAAATAAAATTAATGATAAAAAAAATCATAAAAAGATTAACGTTTACATTATATTAGCACATTATGATAGTATGAAAATTATAATATTTATTAAAATTAGTTTCAATATTTTAATTCGATTTGATAAATTATATCAAAGAGATATTGCATTCAAGCCTTTGAGACAAATAAAAGACTTTGGACAGTAATATAAGTAACATGGGACATATTGTAGATTTGTAATCAAAGTTTTTTAGTCAAAAAAATTGTACTTTGATATACATATCGTATCTAGATTTTTTTTATTCCAGTGAAATAAATTAACTTTATTATTATAAATATAATTTTCGTAATTTTACACCATGTAAACTAAAACATTCTGATAGTTTAAGGTAAAATTTATGTCAAAGATTAAACAAAATTTTGTATATTTATCACATATAAATAACAACATTCTTTAAAGAAAAATCTTAATAAAGTATATTTTAGACTATCGACTAAGTAATTTAGTAATATTTAGGTTATTATATTTTAAATTATCTGTTAAATATTCCCATAACAGTTTTTTATATGTATATGTCTTTAATAATTTATATATTGTATTAGGATAATAAAACGAAAAGAATTAATCGATTCGAAATGTTGATATTTGGAAGTTATTGTGACTAGCAATTTTTTTACGCTTAGTTCAATAACCAAGGAATTAAATTAGTGTAGTAACGAATTCGAAGTTCAGGAATTTCTGTTTATAACCTATATTCATTGCTACATGAATTTAAAACATATGAAATTATAAACAAAAAAATTGTTTAAAAATCTATACGTTAAATTTATAGAGAAGTCTAGAGTGTGCATAATTTTAATATAGTTTTTTAAAAAATTTAACAATTCCAAAAACGTATAAATCGTTAAAAAATGACAAATATCAGTAATTTTCATAACTAAAAAATTTTTTTTTTTCGTTGACGTTTATATAAAAAGGTTTATTAAGAAAACTCATATTTAACAGGTAAAAAAGTAATTATTCACTATCAAGTGAAAAATTTTACAATATCTCATTTTATATTACGTGAATATTTGTTTAAAATTTTTTTAAATATTACGGAAAAAGTGGAATTTATTTCATTCATTGAAAAATGTTTTAATAATAAGAATTTCATTTATGAAAGTGGAGAACTTATTTTTACGGTAATTATTTCTAAATATAAAATCACATATTAGTAAATTTAAAAGGCTAGTTTGGTAGATATTACAGCACTTAAAAAATTTAATGTAATTAAAATAGAATTATTTATTATTGAAAATTTTTAAAATTTAATAAATTTCATTACTACTAACATAAATTAATAGTATTGTTATTAAATAAAATATATTTATTAAATGTTCCATGTGTTTTATCTGCACAAAATTAATCTATGCGGGAGCAGGTATAAACTCTGACTAGTAATTACAATAAAAACCCAAAAAGAACTTAATTATGTGTAGATAAAGTTTTATGACTATCATAATTTATTAATTATAATGGATAATTCAATATGTTTCTTGTTTATTAGAATATAATAGGAAGTCAGAATATGTGAATTTTATCAACATTTTTTACTTCTTTATTAATTGCTCTATTTATGCTTTAGTTTTATATTGTTCTAAAAGAATTTATGAAAGACAAAGTTTGATTTATAAATAAAATTGTATAATTGTTAATAGTTTAGCGCGTAAGTATGTGATTAAAAAGGCATATTTTTGAGCAATTAAGTTATGCAAATCGTGTGATAGTATATTAATGTATGTATACTTTTTATAGGTTCCGGTAATGCACAAATTTATTTTTTATTAGAAGGTACTTTCATTTACTATATGATTTGAAACTCACATTCACTCTAAGAAATAATAATATTCTTATTACGTATGATTTTAGATATTCATGTACTATTTATCATTGTAGAAATTTACAAATGCCGTACGATGAACTTAGAGGCTTACAACATGTAGTTCAATATTTAACTTCGATTTATAGAAAAAGAGCAATATCTTTCAATATAATAATGTAATAAATTTTAATGCATGTGTTTTAAATAATTTGAAATTGAGCCTAAAAATACAAAGTTATAAAGGAACTCAATTTTGCTTTTTAAGCGACCTATTATCAATATACCTGCCATATCTTCAATGACTTTGAAAGACTTTGAAGATGGTAAGTCGTTGAAGAAAAGGATCACTGGGGCAGACTAATTTAGCCGTTGACGAAACCAATTTTAATTTCTATTTTTAAAATGTTAATAATTATAATTTAAATAACTATCTACAGATTTTCAATAATTTCTACTCCCAATTTTTTATATTTCTCCTTAATTATACTTATTTTAATTAATTTTATTTAAATATTATTATTGTAATATTTTGCTGCTCAAATATTAAAAAAAAATGTAAATTTAATGCTCTTTTAATTATGATATATTATACATAATCAAATTTAATATTTTAATAAAATATAAGTCATACATATATGGTTATAACATTTACTTACTTCAATAAAACATAATTTAAAAAACTTGAACTTATTAAATAATTATTGTTTTTTTCCATTATTAAGTACTATAAAATATATTTTTATACATATTGTTATTAAGTATACATTATGAAACTAAATACCTATTATTTCTAATAATATATAAGCACATGCGTGCTATACAGTAAAAATCATTATTTTTATCTCAACATTAAAGTTATTAAATAATATTAATAAATAAAATGTATTGAATAATATGAAAATAAGAAATCGGTATCTTCTTTTATCATATTAAAGTTTACAAAACTACGTAAATACAAATAATACGTAATTTTTTAATGATGTGCCCGAGTTAAACAACAACAGGGTTTCTTATAACATATTCTAAAACGAAGTCTAAACAAGTTTTTAAGCTAAATGATAGTACGTTCTTCTGATTATTATGAAAATAAAAAATTCAAGTAAATCAAGTAAATCATAATCATAATACAGCTAAATATAAAGAACGAAAATTATCAAATGATAAAATTTTTTTTATATAATCAATAACATTTAGATTCTAGGTTCGTAAAATATATTTAAACATAAATTGTATCAATTATTATTATTGTTCAAAATTTAAAAAAGTTTTTATAACAAGAAATTGTAATAAATCAAATACTGTATTCATTATAGGCATCGTCATAATGTAGATTAAGCAAACTTTTAACTTAAGTTAGCTAATGTAATAATAACAAAAATTTCATATTTTAATAAAAATACTTTATTTTATACTTCGAAAATAATTGTATATATTTTATTGTAAATTAAATATATTTGTAATAATATAAATAAATTATAATTGATTTATTAAGTGTATATTAATTGTATATACTTATACACGTGTATATTTATTTTTAGACATAATTGAAAAACTTTTTTCGAGCGAAGCTTTTGAATTTTATAATATAAAAATAATATAAATAGCGATTTTTTAGCTGACAAATTTATAAAAAAAAAAAATAAAATGCTTATCCTATTTAAAAAAATTTTACACAAATTTTAAATCTTTCAAATTTATATTTCTTATTTTAGATAAAAAACTAGTTAATTATGTTATTATAATTTAAAGGATAAACAAATTATATAATTTGTCTTTAAAAACAAAACAAAAATTAAAACTGCAAATTGCAACAAACTTCGTTCGCAAATAACTTTCTATCTCCCATAGTCTTGAATTTAATGCATAATCATTTATATCTGGTAAAAGGTTACTCCTATTACTTACTACTATATAGTAAGAAATTTCAGATTTTAATAAAAATTATGAAGTTTTATAAACGGTAAAATATTTTTTATGGTTTAATATGGAGTTAAACGATTTGGTGAAAACATTTAAGTCTTCATCAGGTAATAAAATAAACATTAAATATTAATAATATTTATATCATTAATAATTTATTTGTAACCACACTTATTTGACAGATGAAATTCTTGAAAATTTGTTGTTAGATGAGTCATTAACCTTCAAGGGAAAATCAAATCGTCAATTATTAGGTATACAAATATAGTAATGAGGTGGAATGTTTTTTACAATAAGCAGCATTAATTATAATTTCTTATTGTTAAAGTAAAAATAATTTTTATTTATATTATACTTATTTTATATTTAGATGAAAAAATTCAAATTGCAGAAACAAATCATGAATTTGTTCGACAGAAATGGGATATTCTAAAATCCTTACAATGCGGTAACATTTGTAGGGAAAATGAAAAAGCTACATCAGAAGGGTCCAATCTGTCATTGAGTAATCATAAATTAATATTATCAGAGCCTTCTAGTCAAGTTGAAAATTCAAATTACTATAACGAAAATGAAGATGAAAATTTATTGAATACTGCTCAGGAGGAAAATTGTGTTCAAGTGGTTTTATCCCCGAGACTGCAATCAAAAAGCGTCGAAATGAAAACTGATATTGTACCAAATCTTCAAATTGAAGTAGAAAAAAACCTTGAAAATGTAAATGCAAATAAATTGAAGAAAAGAATGTTGAAATCAAAAAAGAAATTAGATAGCTGTACAGTAATTGGTGAATCTTTAAAAACATCCCTGACTAATACAGGAAAAAGAAAAAAAAAAAAGTTTAATGGGCGTTTAAAGCAGTGTATTTCGAAAACAACAATAAGAACGAGAGAAACGAGTTTTTCAGATAAAAAGGCTGACCGAAAAAAATTTAGGAAACAAAAAAGTAACCTAATTCTCAAACAATGATGCGAAAAACTGAATTAATTTTATTCACAAAAATTTTTATATATTAGTTTTCCAATTAATCAGATTTATCATTGAATTTGAAATTTTTTTTATTATTTTATTAATTAATGCCATTGAAAATTTTTTTATCATCGACGGATATGAATTTTCTTAACGTTGAAATAAATTGATTTCATTGGCAATTTTAAATTAATTAAAATTTTTTACGGTATATTTCTATTATAAATGTAATTTTAATATAAAAAAATTGTTGTTATAAATTCGATTTTCACGTATGAGGTAGATGTAATTTTTAATGTATGATTTTAGGTCTTGACGCATTATCTACGTTACAAACGACACAAAATCGAAAGCGTACTAAAAGCTTAAAGAGTCGCGACTACAATCAATTATATTCCAAAGATTTTGTTGAAATTTATCACAATGCTGCTTTAAAGTGTGATAGTATGTCTATTATTTCTAGTAGACAATCAAAAACTAAGCCTGCCAGAGCTTCTTATATTGATGAAAAAAAAACTGATATAATCAGCGATAATGAACAAAATAAAACGGACTGCTCAATTTTCGAGAAAAGTATTGAAAATATAATAGACACGGATGAAGAGTATGGAATATTAATAAACATTGATTTTGAGATAGTATCATAATCTTTACACTAATCGTTAAATTTAAATGCAATTTTAGGCCAAAGCCTGCAAATACAAATAAAAATTACGTAATGTCTAATGTTAACGATTATACGTATTACCAACCAGGCTTTTATGATGCGTTGTCTCCAAGGAATTATGAAATGCCAACAGTGGCATCGAGACAAAAGCAAGTTGATAGACCGTATTATCATCGCTTTAACATTCGACATATTCCTTTCGTTGTTGGAACTTCGATTTCCCCTAGTCATAATCTGGGATTAAATATTCAACAGGTCAATTAAATTTTTACCATTAATCATATATGTACATTAATTTACACGCATATAATAATGCACATATGTATACATTTTTTATTTTTACTAAAGTTTTTAATTGAAATTTAAGTTTGCAAGAACAATTATTGTTAAAGAATTTTGTTTTAATTTTAAACACAATTTAGAAAAATGCATCAAAATAAGAATAATTTGCATTTTTAGGTTTTAAACATCATAAAAACAAAACAACCCATAATACCTGGGATAAGTCCAGTACTAATACGTAATGTCAGTAAAGGTATTACACCAGTAGCTTCCATAATCGAGCATATAAGTCGTGGGTTTCAAAAATCATGCAGGAGCTTTAATGATATTGATAACAGTACGCGTAGAAGTAATTTTTCATTTAATAACAAGGCTAAATCGTATTCGTCCGAGCAATCACGCACTAATATATCCACAACCAACGAAGCTCCGTTTAAACAAAGCTTTACTTGCGAACCACTTTACGAAGAGGATGAGGTATTTAATTGTATTTAAACTGGAATTTTAAAGCTTTGTTAAAAACATTTATTTTCAATTTTAAATTGGCTAGCCATGTCTGGGAATTCAAATAAGAAAAAGTTTTTTTTTCATTTCTCAATTTAACAAGCTTTAATTTTAGAACTTTTTAGTAGCTAAATTCTAAAATATAAAAAGCTCTTTATTTACAAATATTTTAATGATTTAATTTTTTCACTTTCTCATCCAATCAGAGCCAAAGTACAGTAAAAATATCACGAATCGTAATTTTTTTTTTAAAATGATGCAGATCGTGTTCTTTTAGTTTAATGTAAAATGCCAGACCAATTAATTATTTTTTAGTGCAAAATCTTTTTTTGCAAATGTAAATTATATTAAATACATATTTTATAAGACTTAGCATACTTATTTTAATGCAAAAAACAACTTAATGTTAATTCAGAAAATATGTTTTGATACAGAAACGTAATAAATAAACAAAATAAACACACAAGATAAGAAACTAAACTATTTAATATTATTTACAATATAATTCAAGATCTATTCTTCTATGCATGAAATTCACATATCATATATTTATACTAAGAAAGCAATTGTAATAAATATTAAATGCGCAGTGAATAAAGTTTACATTTGAATTAAAAAAAATTCTATCCATTGCATTTAGGGACTTCTCAATTATTTAGTTAGAATGTACGTAAGCTTAAATCATTTTAAAAATAGAAATATGAATTTTAGGTAAATAATTTATAAATAATGAATTAATTTCGTACAAACAAATTACTCTAAATGCATGCTGTGTTTATTTTCCGTAGGAAACTCATTCAGTGTATTCCGAAGCTCACCCAAAAAGTCAGTCTGAACAGAGGAAGCCATTTACTATGCTAAATCGGCTAGAATTAACGGTAAATAAGAACAAACTTCAGCAGCAGTCTCAACTCTGCATTGAGAAGCAACCGAGAAGCGTAATCTCTTTTTTGTAAAAATTCTCCGCATCTTAATCGGCAAGTAATGCGGCTATAATTAACCTACGCTTCTTTTGTTACAGCGCGGGCATCAATTTTCAAGCTTATGTTTTGGAGAAGTCGACGCGAACATTAATCAAAAAGGCGATAGCAATAAGGTACAGTTGTTCAGGAGATTGTACGGGCAATTCGACAAGATGCTCAGGTAATATATATATATATTTAGTATAATTAAATAATAGATGTCAGTAACCATGATAACGTCAGGCTCAATTAAATGTAAGCTCATTTGAAATTCCGATACGTTTCCCGGTCTAGTCATTATGAGAAATTGAAGGAACAAACGAAGCATAGCAAAGATAAGTCCCTGATGAAGGAAATGAGCAAAATGGAAGAGGAGCTGAACGACAAGGAGCAAGAGATATCGATAGTGGTTAATCTCCTTAAAGAGGTAGAGAAGAGAAGGAAGCCGAAGCGAGCCGAGGCTCGATCCTCGAGCCCCCCCGGAAGGGCTCGGCGGGTCGAGGGTCGGGCCCCGATCTCCCTCTCAGCCCCGCTGTTGCCTCCGTTGCAGGTCAGCGCCCTAAAGAAGCAAATGAAGCTCTACAACGAGCGCAACAGCTTCGTCTGCATCGAGACCGACGAGACGGCCCTCGACCGGTACTCCCGCACGTCTAAGGCCCAGCGCAGGGCCCAGACCGCCGGGACCGTGGACTGGGGCTCCGAGCGGGCCAAGTCCCCGGCGACCAGGCGGAGCGGCGACTACAACCAGGCCCCCAACGCCCTCCGGCTGGTCGGGCTCCTCCGCCAGATGCAGGCCTTTCAGCGTCAGCTGATCATGGCTTGAGGCCAACGACCGACCTTGCCGCTGCGATCGCGTCGACTTCCTCCGCCCACCGCTGCTCTATCGGGACGCGCGTCCTCGAAGTCTGCGACCGACCGCGGCCAACCCAAATTCTTGCCATCTAATTCACTGTTGTTCCTTCATTTTTTGTATCCCGTCCTAATGTTTAAAGGTGAAATAAACTTTGTTTGATCTGATCAATGATAACTTTATTACTTTTATATATATATATATGTATATCATGTGTGTTTTTGTGTGTGGGAATGGACGTGATTCATTTTTATATTTGTGTAGCACGTCATACCTGATATAATTCAAGTATATCCAGCCATTTGTAGCCGCTATGCTTCTTTCTCTCCTCCCCCTCCCCCTTCTGCCATTGCTCAATAGTAGTTACGAGTATTACTTAATGGTTGCTAAACCGAGGGTAAGACAGGCCTGATAAAAATTGTAAACCAGTATTATAATTTTATTCGTAAGTATATCGGATCATACACATTTATAAATTAAATTATTATATCGATTTACATGGCTTTCATCAGATTTGCTTTACGCTGGATTCTTGTACACTGTCCATAAACGCATAAAACATCAAGTTCCTTCTTTATTTTGTTTCCTATCTTAAGACGTAGTCTCTATAAGGTAATTTGATTCTACATTTTGTAACTTCTTATTCTTTTTTAACATTTTTCGAATTTACTCCCTTTTGTTTAAAACACATACTTAAAAACATACCGTTTAAAATACATACTTAATACGGCCTAGCAAATATAATTATATTTATAGTTAGATCATCGAAGTCTAAAATCCTTATTATGGCATCTTTTTCTTATTAGAAAACACTGATTGTTTAAAACGTTTAATGAAAATCTATATGTAATCTGTATATGTATCGTTGCACTATCGATCCTTGCAATTTTTTAAATTGTAAATAAGTCGTCTTTATTCTTGGATGTGTGTAGGTTTTGTAAAAAAAAGAAAGAAAAAACGCGTTTGTCTCTTAATATTACTTTTAAAGAATTGGAGCTTTTTACTTTTTGTGACAGGTATAAGATTACTTTTTAAGCAGGTATAATACAGAAAAAAAACTTAAAACTAAGAACAGTTTTACATAAATTCTTTTTTCTTCCTTAAAAACTCTCTTTATCTTTTCTCTCATACAAATTGATTACAATAATATAAGTTTAAATAATAAAATTATTACTGTAATGAAAATACAAAAAAGAATCTTTGCGAGGAACGTAATTCCTACGTTTAAAGCTTTATCCGACATCATATCTTTAAATTCAGTCACACATGGACAAACATTCTTTCTCTCTTTTTTTTAAATTTAAATACAATCGGACTCGGTAATTTGCAGTAAATCGTTTTAAATAGATTGGTGCTCTTCATTTAAGTCAATAATATTTCCGGGCATCCGTTTTAATATATGCGTAAAAAACAGACTTCTTACATGTTTTTAGTATAGAAATATTAAAAACGTCGTAACTAATCTTGCAGGAATAGTATTAAGTAGCATCAATATTGATCGGATAAGAGCTACACAGCAGCCATATTTAAAACACTGCAATTAGTAAGGTATTACAATAATTGAAATTGTACTCTAACGGAGTCCAATTGCAATTATATCACAGGTTAAAAAATGCTTTGGTATATAAAAATAATTTCATACCGAATTTTGTTACTCTCAAAGTAAATTGTAATGAAGTGATTTTAGATGCATTATTATTACAAAGCACATTTCGTATACATACAAAAAATTTATTTAAATTTTTCAATGAAAAATTGCTTGGTCGATAAAAAATTAAAAAAAATTATTATTCTCAAACGTACCAAGGGGTATGAAACCTTAATTCTCTCGCCGCATTCGCAATATCAAGAACATTAATTCAAAATTATTGATTTTTGCAACTGCACTTCAGATATATTATACAGGTAGTAATCATTGATATTTATAGATAATGTTATTTGTTAACGAACATAAAGTTCAGAAACACGAAGCTGGCGCTGCGCATGTTAAATTTTTTTTTAAAAATTGTTTAACAGTTAATAATACTCTTAGACAATTGTAACATGGGATATTTTTTAGCTTTATAATATGCGAGATGCGCGAGTATATTTACAATAATTATAGCACTCGTTATTAATGGTCAATCTTACATAAATCAATAGTGGATATACAGAAAGTATGAAATATTTTAGAAAGTTTTCACAAAAAAATTGATTTAAATAAAAATTATATAAACAATTAAAAGATGATCTTATAAAACTACAATATATAATAACATTCGTTTAAAATTTTAATGAATCGATTCTTGTTTTAGCAGATAAGAAGTCACGATATTATGATTCATTATTAGATACAACATTTGTATAACTCTGTCAATAATAAGTTGTAAATGTCTATTGCTAACTACTCTAATTTTTTTTCTTTTATTTGAATAATATAAATTTTACAGCTACAGAGTTATAAGTATCATCTAATTATTTAAATTTTCTAATGCTTAAGTATCTGTGCGCAATTTGCCTGCTATAGATTCAAAGCTTAAAACGCAAGATTCTATTTAAAAAAAAGCAATCAATTGTTATTTTAAATAAGTACAGGTACTTCTTTCGCCAAAAACCTTAAAAAGAAAATTCATAAAAAAACGATACATATTTTTACTACAATACTTTAAAAGATGAAAATTTTCTTGGCATAACAGTGTCTATTCCAAGTATTAAGAAATCAAGATACATTATTATTATTATTTTTTTTTTAAATTATTTATCATCGTATTACAATTAAAGTAAATTGTTCAATACGTAGCATAAATGGATTTTCAAGGTTTTTTTCGTTTAATGTTTAATATTCAATCAACATCGACCCATAACATTATGGAAACAAATGAAGCAAATTAAATTAATTGTAGCTGCTAGTTTTTAAGTTGAAAATGGAGCTCTTTCTTCCACAATAAGTTCATAATCTTCATAGACTGCACCCTACAGAATATAATGGTGGATGGAAATATTTCAATTCTTGAAATACCCACATTCCAGAAGAATAATTATAAATCTAATTGGGAATTATGGGAAAAGGTTAAAAATTATAGAAATTACTCATGTGACCCTTAAACATCTTAGAATTTCAGAAAAATTTTGTACGGAGAATCTATGGTGATTTCCGACTTATTTTGTGTCAAGATACCAACACTAAACAGAAGGGTAATAAGGAAAAATAGTAGCAGACGAGGTAAATAATGTTATAATGTAGTCAGAAGATTTAATATCTGTTACAAAGCAAGTTCGCAGAATAGTTATTCCGGGAACACGAGTTAGTGTGAGTTTTTTTTTTTTTTTTTTTTTTTATCAAAATGGACCCATTTGATAAAACCATGTTACGGCCGGAGCAACGGCCTACACAAATATTTTATTATTTATCCGCAACGAAATTGTATCTTCTCCGCGTGTCTCATTCCTTGTCTCTTTCCTTATTTCTACGACTCGAGCGTCAATGCTAGCTCAGTTAAGATGATACGATCGCTTGCAAGCTTAAGCGACGATGTAGTACATCTAGTAGTCTTTGTCTTTTCCATTGAAATGACATGCGTTGCCATGCTTGAAGCTCTGGCTCAATGCTTTAAGACTCATCGGCGAATTCTTCGAAGGATTTTTTTAGTGAAAGATAAATACATATAGATCATCATTTCCTTTGGAGCTAGCTCGCGAAAGAAATCTTCTTCCTTCTACCCTCTGTGTCGAACAGTTAGATGAAAGGTCACGTCATGATTGAACCGGGGTTGAATTAAAATTTTGCAATCGGATCTCTCTTTGGATAAACGTTTCTTTCGCGCGCGTTCAAATAAAAATGTCAAACTTATGTATCCTATGGTGCTGACATTATTGCATTATTCACGAGCAGAATTTTTGCTGATAATTTTTAATTATTAATGAATAAATATTTCGTTTTTTTTATTTAGTTTGTTGCTTTTATTCAATCCCCCTAGCGCAGTAAACTTCAAGTGCCCTTTAAACAATTTCTTCCTTTTGTGCTATTGCACTTAAGTGTATAAGTACGAAAGGAAGAAACATCATTTCGCTCTAGTAGTGTGCGCTCAATACAAGTGTCGCGTTCAGAGATATTTTTATGGGAGTTTCAAGTAAATATTATAATTTCCTAACATCTGGACATAATAACTATAAAATAACGAAATTAAGGACCGGATTACGAATAACTATTGAGATAACGATACATAGTAAATAAACTAATTAATTTTTTATTACGAACCACTAATTGAGTCACAACTATGACAAACAATGCAAATCGGTACGCCCTTGCAAAACATTAAAACAATCGGAGATTACTTTGAGTACCACATATATCTTTTAAAACCTCCAAGCTTAAACCTAAGAAATTCCTTTGTAGTAGTATCTTTAATGTTAAAGAACCATAAGAGATTATATAATATTTTGAAAATATCGGACATTGAACTGACTAACAACATTTATAGGTTTATAAACGGTTTATAAAATAGGTGAGGGGTGAAGTAAGGAGAGATAAACTAAAGAACAAATCGATAAATCATGGTTGATTTTCAGCTACAAACTTTTAAACATAAGCAACAGTTGCAAACTTATAATATCATCCAATATTTTCTGTATATAATTAAAAAGAGTTCCATTTCAAATTTTGAAAACAAATTTACGATCCATTATATCCATTCAATAAGACGTAAGAAGGCAGATATTACAAATGTTTTACATGCTTCAAATTTACATCAATTACCACCGACTTGATTGAAAATCCATTAAGCTCTAACACTTTTATAAAGTAATGGTTGACCGAGGCTCCTAAATTATAAAAAAAAAACTATCTTTATGCTAGTTCCGACATGTTTATAGGGATGGCGAATGCAGAATCTTCAATGCTGGGTCTCTTAGACAAGGGATATGAATTGAATAAGGAAATGGAGACGATATCAACAATTAGATCAAAAGCAGTAAGATATAGGCTCTATTTTTTTAAATATACGCATTGAGAGAAGCTAAATTGAATTTTAACTGATACATCTTGTCGTTATACAATTATACACATCTAATCCTTACACCATTTTATATTTAACCTCTACCTTATCCCTATCAGTACTAGACAAAAATAGGACTCCATTCACCTGAAACTATTGTTCTGTTTAAGCATCTTACGTCAACGAAAATTAGTTTGAAAAGTAGTGTATGAATTCGTCCGATATCGTAAAAGATTTCGCACAACTCACTGCTAAGTTGTGCAATAAAGCAGTCCCGTGATAGAGTAGCTGTCGTGGAAGCGACACAAATCCTCACTCCAACATCCCAACATCATCCTAATACAGCTAGCAATAATAAAAAAAGGGTCGGAGTAGCGGAAGCCTCGAGGCGGACGTATGCAGTAGATTGGGATTCAGCTTTATCAGGCTTTCGTTGGACTTTTATCTCCATGTGTTTGCGTAAAATTATATCATAAATATATGAACAATAATCAATCTTCATGTGCCAAGTAACCGATGGATGACTGACAAAGGCTTTAAATTATTTGGGAACGCTCTACCACTGCAGCCGATCGGTGCTTGGGTAGACGACCTGATAGAAGCATTGCTCTTCCCTGGGTTTGCGATCTGAAATTGCGCGAGCTCAATGCGATAAATTTAAGACAGCTTTATCGCCGGGCATCATTATCTCGCACTTAGCAACTTTACAGCTTCAAATACGTACATTCTGATATTGTAGGTCGTTATTGGCAATTGAATATTAATAAGTAGAAATCGATAATTTAAAAATAGCTTTTTCGCCTCCTCGATAGAAGGAAACTTATTTGTAAGATATACTTTTGCCTTCGCGTGTCTTTAGATACGCACCCTGTGCAACCCTCTCATTAGAAATACTCCCCCCCCTCCCTGTCAAATATGTTATCAAGTGGTTTTTGCTAGTAAAGCGCTTATTAATCTGAGTTTGGCTTTTGTTTGCTTATATGAATCATAAATTATGTTGACTTGCGATCCCCGATCTTCACGTTGCATTCGTCGTCCAACTCGAGCTTCGAATTGCATTTCAAGTTCCTTTAGTGCTCTGCGAAGACGCTTTTTTTCTTCTTTCGTAATTCTCTGCTGTTGCAGTAATTCGTCCCTTTAAAATAGAATTTGAAAAATGAAAATATTTTGCAAAAGTAGTATTATTACAAGTAAAAATGTACAAAGTCGAATTGACAAACCTTGGCAAAGAATGAAGACTCTCAACGACTCCACGACTACCGTCACTACTGCTATGTTGACTATCGCTGTCTGTCTGCAACTGTTCTGTAGATTCAATACAATCCAAAATTCCCCTATGAGACATGTCTGGTTCACTAGCTCGACGATCGTTTTCTACAGAATTTCCCGATGTTGACGTAAAATCCATAGCTTCGTGTTCCAATATGGTGGCAAGTTCGGATATGCTGTCTTTGAATCGGTTCTACAGGCATGGAAAATATAATCGTGATCGATCGAAAACAAAAAATATAAACATTTGCTAATAATAACGTAATGAACATCTTACAGCCCCAGCTCTTATCAGTAGTCGCTTCAGCATATGATATTTGTCATATAATGGACGAATTATAGCTCTGTCTTCTTTTGATACTATTCTTTCGAACGTATTCTCCAGATGCAGCAGTGATTTCTGTATAGCAGTTTTCTCATCCAAAAGCTGTTCGTAAGACAGTTCTTCCAGATTTTCAGGTCTATTACACTTTAGACGTTTATCTGAAAGTTTTCGCTCGACATCTTTTACCATTTCGGATATTGTTGTCGTTCTATATTTATCTTCACAGTTATTGTTATTGTTGGTACTTATACCTTCGTCCTTGCTCTGTAATTTTGGACCTATCAATAAAGAACCAACAAACCCTTCTTTCAAAATTTTGTGCTCTTTTCGCACTTTATTCAATTCGGAAACAATTCTTTTGATGTCACGATTACTCATCTTATCAGAATGACTAGGACGATAGCCGAAATTCTCTTCAAATTCACCCTCGTATTTTTTTATTTTTTTTTTCAAACTGTTTATTTGCTTCATCAAATTTTTTAAACCGAACTCCTTTGCATTGCTTATATTTTCCTGATCCTCGTGCTCATCTTCCACATAAAACCTTCGTGGTATCAATACTGAATTTCGCGGAGAAATCATATTTTCAATCCTTTCATCCATATCGTTGTCCTTTAATTAATATTATAAATCATACTTTAATGCCAAGATATTCTTCGAGTGCGAATACTTAAATTTGAAAATACTTACACCACTCTGTCTTATTTGAAAGCCCCAGTTGGCTAATGTTGGATTATCAACGTCATCTTGTTCCAATGACGGTGGTCTAACAGGAGATGGAGATCTGCTCGGCCCACTGTTTAACATTTCTAAGAAACTTTGACCTTGCACATGACTCTCGGAATCGCTCATTACATTTTCCTGTAAAAATGATAGTCTTTTTAATTATGAATTTTGTTACCATTTATTCTAGGTAATACACCTAGAATAAAACATTGTACAGCAATGGGAAAGTTTCAATTTTTGCAGCAAGTCATTTTTAAATGCCAGATTAACTGGGTAATTATCATAAAAAATATGTGGTACCTGAGAGTCAAAAGCGATATTCATTTACTTCATGCTAAGTGTTTAGAATTAAATATAATGTAACATTTGATAAATGTTTTAACAGAATTTCTTGTCACTTCCAAGTGACAGTGAATGAATCAAGATAGTAAAAACACGCTATAGCTTTTTTTATCGCCGACTCTTATTTTATTTTTATTAAAAGATCTTGTGCAACTTTTAATGTACTGTTCTTTATTTAGGCATTTTTACTTTTTAAAATTTTAAGCATTTCCCCCTGTTGATAAATTACCTTGCTTGCATTTAAATCAAAAGTAGAATTTTTTTGTAGTTTTCTTCTCACTTGCCTCCTGCCCCTCGGAGTTATGCTTTTACTAAATCTTTCGCTATTTCTAAGCCGTTCGGCGTCACAATCATATTTTTCGGTAACAAGCTCAACGTCGTTCGTTGTATGAATGAGTGACGTTTTTGATGATACTGGAGACACATTAGTTCGCTCGTGAAGTGGCAAATTACCGTGACGCTGTAAATATGTTAATTATATTAATATTGGTCTGCATATCGTAATAAAAATATTTATTAAATCTTAAAATAATGATTTTCTGAATAGTTTCGTACACTTATATCAAAAATATTTAATGACAGTTAATAGCAATTAAAATATTTACCAGCCCGTGGCCCATGTCCTTTTGTAATTTCGAAAGAATGTGGTGATGTTTTGCACTATTAAAATCCTCGTGACTGCTAACCCGCCTGATGGTATCGGCAGAATGTGTAGTTAAACTGTCACCGGCCATTCTTTTACTGTTCTCCCAAATTCTCTCTTCGCTGTTACTTCTAAATGTAACAAAAATATCGTTCAGTTTTTCTATAAGAAAAAGTGCTACGCATATTTTCAAACATCCGCTTCTTTATAAATGGATATATTAATTATTCGTTTAAAACATGCTTTAAACTACCATTGTATACATTAAAACACAAATATAATACAGCTAAATGTATTATGTTCATTTAGGCGAACTTTTTCATTCATATACGGTAATACAAAAATAAGTAAACAAAGACATTATTATTCACTTACTCTTCTTTAGAAAATATAAAATATATATATTGCGATAAAATGTTCTTAATTCGATCCTACTTAACATTATTGACGAAAATATAATAAAGGCTTAACGTACCTTATTAGTTTTCTCTCCTGTCCGCAGGAATCCCGCCGGTCTTTCCGCTTAGGAGGTTTAGATATATTAATAAGCAATGAATTTTCGGAATTGGAGGAAAAATCGTTTTTCGATTCCTTGTAAGTCTTGCAGTCTGCGCTAGACTTGACACCGTTGGTTGTGGACTCTTTGTCACTGTAATGGATTAGGAGCAAATTATTGTTACGATCGGGTAATATATGCAATAAATCAAACGTACTCAGCTATTTAATATTTCTTTGACTTATATGCATTTTATAATACTTTCTTTCTAGTTGTCCGTAATTACATTGCTTTGTACTTAATACTTGTATTTTATAATAATATCGTCTTTAATATTATTTACTTACAAGGTAACGAGACTTAATGACTTTTATTAAGTATCAAAATTGGTAAATTATTGATTTACCAAATGATTTGGATTAAGGCCATTAATTGAGCAAATAATACTCTTATGCTCGAAATGTTTGCCATAACATAACATCTAAGAATGGGAATGATGTAGCTCAAGTCACATACAAGTTATGTTGAAAATAAAATTCAGTTGAGGACATATGTCAAGTATAGTAAATACTTCTAATTCATTAAGTATAATTATTAATTCGAATTCGGTAAAATTTTTTTAATATGTCAGTAAACAGGAGTTTGAATTGATTCTTCATTGTATTTTTAAAGTAAAGCATAATATTCAATATTATATTAATATTATTAGATATAATATTAAGTAATATATTAAATTAGCATTATATTGGGATTGACTTTTCGTTAAAAAAGAAGAAAAAAAACTTATAAATAAATATAAATAAACTAGAAAAACAATTAATTCTTAAAATTTCGGTCACTAATTATTCACACAAACACTCACTGTCCTAACAAAACATTTAATAATAGTACAATTATTGTTGGTAAAAAAATATCATTATGTTCATTGATAACATTTAGAATTAAAAATGTATAACCTTTATTGTTATTTACAGATGATTTTTTTTCTCTTTTTTTTCATTTAAACACATCAACGGTGAGTTCTTTCATCCATCAAAATATATATATAAAAAATTTATTTCTAAATTAGCGTTTAAATATTCTAAAAAAAATTTAGAATGAAAGCTGATTTCTTAGTGGAAATATTTTTAATGACTGACATCTTACTAAATATGCTTTGCTATATAACAACTTTCTTTTCTTCCTTATAAATTATGTATTATGTATTCTGATTTAAGCAAGAGATAAATCAATATGTTGATATGAATAAAAAAATAATGGAACAAATAAAATATTAAACATTGCATAGAACTCATGTATGCGATGGAAATAAAATACTCCGGAAACATCCTGGACTTGATGGTGTAAAATAGGTGTATATTACCAAAAATTGAGTGAAAATTCTACTAATTAATAATGGAACGTAGGGTAAACCAAAATTATATTTATGGTTTTATCTGAAACACTGTCACCAATCACCTTTCACGAACTTCTACTCTCTACTTTGTCACCATATTATTAATTATTAAAATTGAAGAAACATTGTAATTGTCTTTATAAATTTAAAATAAAACAAAGTAACTAGATTCTTTAAATTATTATTATTACTTGTAAAGGAAAAAAAAATTGTCGTTTTTCTTTGAGAATTTTAGAATTTTTATATGAAAATAAAATGAAAGGGTTTAATTTAGTACTAATTTATTATTAACAATATAAGACTACTATAATTTTAGGCGCAATTATTATAGCAAATATTTAACCAATTTATTACTATTATTATAACTTATATTTGTATAAAATGTTTATTAGTAATAACAGTTTTTGAATAAAATATATTATGAGAGAATTAGGTATATCCAAGTCTATTTAAAAATCCAGAAAATCTTTGTAAATTTTAAGTATACTATTTAAAAGTGTGTAATGCAAAGAATTTTACTTTGGAGGCAGTATTACTAAATACTTTATTCGTAATTGTGTACAGGAATTCTTTGAATCAACATCGTATATAACAGTATATTTTTTTATTTAATTAAAAAAAAATATTTATACTGCAGATTTATTTTACTTAAAATTTGTACGTAATGATTTTTTAAATAAGTAAGTACGTGTAAATTAAACTGGTGCTACTAATAATAGTAAAAGTTTAAATGAATAAGTTAAAATAAAAGTTTGAAACTATCTTAACTGAATTTTTTATTATTCCAAATGAAGTTCAACAAGGTAATGGAAAATTAATGTTGTGATTTCTCAAAATGATCGAAACCTTGAAAAAAAGCAGTTTTTCATTTCATATTTCATAAAAATGGTGTTTTTTTACTTAAATTCAGTTTTTTTTCTAATTATATATTTTTTGATAATCAATATATTCTAATCCAGTGTAGTATTTTGTGATCTCGTCTACATAATTGAAGTAAAATATCGATTATTAAGTTAATAAAAAATAGTTGACCATAGAAGCTCGTTAAAAATTAATAATAAATGGAATATAGAAGAAATTAGATACATGTGTATGACTTTTCTCTATGAATGTGACCTCAATTTTTATCCTCTTAATGATTGTTACGACTACTTAGTACGTCCTCGACTAAAACATATTAGTACGGCCTTAAGCTAAGAGGGGTAGTTTTGAATGTACAAACAATAAAGTGCAGTCGGTAAGAGTCAAATGTCATTACATTAACGAAACATCTAAATTACATTATTCTAATAAAAATATTACAATTTATTATATTATAAGCGTAATATCGCAAAGAAATAGCTAAAGTTTTCATTCGAACATTTTTATAAGAAGTTTTTAAGCTACAGTCATAAACTTATAAAAAAATTAATATGTTTCTTCCTGTGAATGATTTAATATATTATTGGTCCAATATAAAAGAATAATATTAATATCTGTGTGACGTATTAACAATTGATAATTGAATATTTTTATATTAGTAGATTCGTAGATGAAGTTCATAGTGGCTTTGGAATATGTTTTTTTTTAATAAATTGAAATACTAAACAACTATCAACGTCGAATTGATCAACGGCAATTTACCGTTAACTATTATAGAGAATCAGTCAATAAAAACATATTCAAAGTAATTCATTGTCTCGCAAAATACAATAAGAACGCACAAACAATTTTTTATAAGGAATTCAAGGCATTATTCGATAAATCCTTGCTACATGATATGAAAATCTATTAACTACTTTATAATACAAATAGAATAGAAAAAGGAAAAATTTTAACTTTGATAAAAAACTTTAACATTTATAACAGAAAATGCTAAATAGTAGTAAACCTTATAATTCGCAATATAGTATTTCATACAAAAGTAAATAAAAAAATTAAGAAAGTAAATATGCGTATCAAAAACAAGTTAAAAGTTATAGAATAAACATTTAAATCGCTAATGCATTAACTTATAAGAAATAGCGATAATTGAAAATTTAAATTAAATAAAAAATTTCACCAATTAAATATCATAATTAATTAATAAAGAGAGAAATTTATTTTTCCATACTATAAGCATAAATAAACTCAAAAAAACCTATTGTTCGTAAAAAAAATTCAATTAAATTTTTTAAATTACTGTAAAGAAATTTTTTTTAAATAAACTATTTAGAACACAATCAAAAGTTTTAAATAATAAATACTTTATATTCAGGTTATTGTAGAAAATGAAATATCAGTTTTTTAAAGAAAAAGTGAAATTAATATTCTTTATATTAGGAAAGAAAACATTATTTTATACTTGAAGACAAAGACAAAATTATATATTAACTATAACAATTTATTTACATTTATTAACATATTAGTGGACATTTGGTTTATTAGTTAATTTTTATTTTAAGTATGCACATAAAAAATATTAAACATTGATTTTAAATATCAATAAAATTATTTACTTAGTGGAAACAGGACATTGAATGTACTTTTAGATTCATTCATTCGCATAATGAATGTGTGTTTAATAACTAGTATTCAAGCTTAAATACATATCATACAGTAAAATAATTCAAGACATGTTCATAGTTGATTAAATCACACCCGTATTCTACTGCTATTAGAAACAAATTAATTTAAAAATATATATTGAATTTCAGTAAAATTTTATTTAAATTGTCTATACAACAATATAATTGATCAAAAAATAAAATAAAAGTTTAAGCACATTTAAATTTAAAACATTTTACTACAATAATGATTAATGTAAACAAGGAGGTATCATTGTCTATGTTGCTCATTTAAAAATAAAGACTATTATCAGGAAATAAGAAAATTACATATTCTGATATTTTGTGTTGATAGATTTTTAATAATATAGAAGACAGATAGGCAATATAGGATAAAAAATTATTATTAAATGAAACTCGACCAAGATAGACAATTAATTCATAAAAATAAAAAACTGATAGTGGAAGTTATCATTGAAGAACAGTTATTGGAGTTTTTTTAACACGGAAATTCTTATAGGTAAATTAAAGTGGAAAAAATGAAAAAAATTATGATAAAGTAGATGAGTGCAAATTTAAAATAGAATTTGCAATTGATTATAGCAATATTCTTATGTCGAAGATAATAACATTTTTATTGTTAGAAGAATGAAAAACAAATTTACAAATGTAAGCGATATATTTTCTTCTTATTATTGTTCTTCCGCTTAATGATGACGATAATAATGATAAAGACAACATTGAGAATAATAAAAGTAATTATAATAATAAAAAATTAATAATTACAATATGCAAAATAATATGAATAATTGTTATTGTTATTAGAATTAAATAGAAAAAAAATAAAAATTCCCTTACCAAATTCTTATAAGGTTTTAATTGTAGCCATATAGTACATTTTTTTAAAAACTAGCAATTAAAAAATACCTTATAAAGATCAGCGTAAAAGGAAAAAATGCAATAATTTTATTCGTTTTCTAAAAATTTGAATAAAATATTGAATTCTAAACATGTTTCGACGGAGTTACGATGATTTCTAATTTATAATCATTCATGTTTAGGTAAAATAAACTAAAGACAATAGGGAGCTTTTATTTATCATATATTTAACGAATTTTTCTAACAGTATATAATGATGAACTAATATGTGTTTGTTCAATTATCCAGAAGTGGCCTATATATTGTATTTTAATATACAAAAATTTCTATTATTATCTGTTGGGAAAAAGTATATTAATGAAAAAAATATTTGTTTGTGGTTTAAATTTTTCGATGTTTGGTTTATAATTTACTTTTGTATGGTAATCAGTTCAAGAATAATAGTAGTGACTCTTGTGTCTTACCATGTTGATCTTTAGATCATTAAACTTAAATATATAAAAAATTATATAAAAAAGGTTGTAAATATTAATACTTTTATACTTTATACTCCGTATTGCCGTTAGATTTTTCTAAGTACTTTAGTCATTAAGGTATATATTTAAAAATTCTTGTACAAATAAACGTGTAAAAATAATTATATGTAGTCATCAATTATATGGTGGCGTGAAACACATATTAGTAAGTAATATATTTGATTTATTTTTAGTGAGTCGTAAAAACTCAGCAGAATGTAAAAAAACCAACGACGATTGTGTTCTGATTAATAATACAAATATTGACAGTTCACTTATACAAATGGTTTTTAATTTTAAACTTTTTATTATTAGATGAAATTCAATTAATTTTATTTTTCTCTATAATTATATATTCTTATTTTAAGACCAATTCAAAATAATGTAATAAATTTAAAAATGTTGATAAAATGCTTCATTAGTAAATAAGTTTTCAAGCAATAAATACTAATTCAATATTATCTTTTTTTCTTGATTAAACAATTAATTTAAATCAAATAATACTTGTATATATTTTTATATAAATAAACTTATCTTGCGTTAATTATCGAAATTAAAAAAAGAATTGTTTGCAAATACTTTATTAAATACCTTATAATGTATCATCTGTTTTCATATTTTTTTCTATTAGTTACGTTGATGCATAATAATGACATTAAATTATATAGACATAATTTTAATACGACTAATTTTTATAATGAAAAGTTTGGTTACATTATTTAAATTCGTAAATGAAACAAATCCTCGAAACTAATATTTAAAGCGATATACGTACAGTAAATCACTTTTATCAATGAAACATGTCTTCAGGCATACGTAATTTATTGCTGAGATTATCGAAAATTGTGAATTGTAAGTGACTTTATAATAATAGTTGAAAAGATGATATATCTAAAAGATATATTTAAGAAAACAAAATTTTAATTTAGAGAGCTTAAAAAATATAACCGATAGACTGTACAACTTATTTCTATGAACGAAAGTAAAAATTGTTAAATGTTTTCATGGAAGGAGTGCTACTTTTGTCATAAGCGACATTTTCATCGGTTAATTTTTTTTTAAATTTAAGAAAATTTGGGCTTTTTAAAAGGATCGTATTTCTATAAGTTTGTTTAACTTCAGATGTAAATACAATTTTTAAAATAATTTAATGGTAAGCTCAGCAAATAGCAGAGGACATCATTCGTAGCTATATAAAGCTTTGCCTTGTATTCATGGTACAACATTATTATTGTATCAATGATATAATAAAAAGTATTGAAAATATGTGCAAATTTTATGAAGCTACTTAGAATTTAATAAGCACAGTATTAATGATGTGTAAAATTATTCAAATCCGATTTACACTACTATTTTAACGATAAATTAGATGCTCGTGCTAAAATCCGAAGAACCGTGGCAGAATAATGGATTGCAATACTGAAATTCTCAACTAACTATTATTAAATAGTAAAAACGATTGAAATAATGAATAAAAATTTAGTTTTCAAATATGGATCCAAATTGACAATTACGTACAAAGCTCACTTGATTTCCCTTCTTAATTGTATTTGAGAATTTTGACAATTTCATAGATGAATTAAGTTGTTTGAACTGCAGTCTTCGACCGCATTCGTCACGAATCAAGTTTTTCTTACAGGTTTTTTTTTTTTATAGATAATGTTAAATGTCACTTTGTCCGAGTTAGGCATTAAAACGCACTGGTCGCACACTTGCAGAATATGCAATTAAAAGCGTTAAGTATACGACAGGGGCACATTCCGCGGAGGAAAACTTTTTAAAGCTTATGTCTTTATTTAAAGTGTAAAAGATTGCATATTAAACGTCGACACATTCTCTTAACCTCCGTTCCCTTTCTCGCGGCTGAGCGTAAAGTAAAAATTTCTGAATTGTTTAAGCTCGTCGGGTATTGGCATCGCAAAAGCTGTCGGTCTTCAATTAGCACAGTAGCACATCGTAATCAGCAAATCGATAAAGAGCTTTATAAACGAATATCGTATGCCGCAAGATAGAAAGTGGCGTCAAGTGGTTTGGATAATTCGCACGATTGGGATTCCTCCTTCCCGCTCCGATAAGGTAGGTTTCGTTATCTTCTATGTCTCACCCTCATCCCCCATGCCCTCCGAGCTCGCGCGTGCTCTCTTTTTCTTTCGCGCCTAACGAATCGCGGTCCAGGTCCGAGACAACGACGACTCACCGCATTTGGATGTAGCGGCGGCAGCGGCGACTGCTTTCATATGATGACGAAGACTAGCTTTCTTTTCCAGTGTCGTGCCGACGGCGCGAAGACGATCTTCTCAACACAGCAACCGCACGGCATTTATGGTTCGCTCTCTCGGCGACTAATTGTTACGAGCCCAACGAGCTCTACAAGCCTTCCTCTTGGCAACTCGTTCTCCTGGCTGTGCTCGACCGACTGCCGCGTAGTCATGGCGCCACGATCTCCGATGACCGCGAGAGAGGGAACCGTACGGGAAGAGAATGTGTGTGTGTGTGTGTGTGTGTGTGTGTGTGAGAGAGAGAGAGAGAGTGATAATTTACATGCGGTGCAAGGCGCAGCCCTAGCCTCTTCGCCCCCGCTTTGTTTGTTTACTTCGTATTAGCTACCGGTCGACTCGCCCACGAAATTTCTCTTCTTCTAAACCTATCGGTGGTATAATAAGAGGCAGGTAACCTTCGATGCATAGTGCATACCAATAGTATACTTCAATTGGAAAGATACTGCCTATTGTATAAAATCTTAGGTATGCGCTGCCCTTTGCAATTCTGCACAATGTCAATATAAAAAGTCCTGAGTCCTTGGCGTAAATTCGCAAAACGTGTTCAGCAATCTTTTTCCCATGATCATTCATCACGATGACTTTGATGTCTGATTTACTACTCATGCGGACATTGTTTTTTCAATGTCGCGAAAGAGTATCGTATAGTGCAATGAGAAAATCACTACCAACATTCGCATTATTAATTTCATTCGGGATTGTACGAAATTTCAACCAATAGTGGACTATTAAGATAGTGAAATTGTAACCTGTTGGTAAATCTTTTATTATTGCTATTATTTTAACTTCTAATTTATATTTTTTAATAACGCAGCGAGATTTTTATTAAATTTATATCTTCGTAAATCATTAAAGTTGATTGAATAATTACGTTGTAATGCTTACCGATTGAAAGTATCTGTTTTTTAATGTATCTATAAAGCTAATAAAACTTTCACATTGTGAAGATTTTAGCGTATTCCGCTCTATTAAATAATTTTTGATGCATCGATGAAATTTCATTAGAAAAATTCAAAGCTGCGTTTAATAATAAAGATCTTTGCAATCTTTTTAAACGTCATTTAGTCAGCTTTAAAAAATTATTTTCCATGTATTGCATTATTTAATTTTTTTTAATACGAACGTGTATCTATATCACAATGATACGCCGGTTTCTAAATCCTTGCGTGATCTTTTGCACGATGCATACAAACTTGAAATATAACGAGCGGTAAATGTGTGCAGACCCAAAGTTGCCAAAATCTATTTCTAGTTGATGCCATGCATACTATATGAATACTGGGAAACTCGAAAATTTTCATTATAATATTTGATTTGCAAGCTTTTTTAAGATTATATAACGCCACTATTTCTATTTAAAGAATAATATTAATCGATTGAGTAAATATTACACTTAATATGCTTATTTGCAATATGTTTTATATCAACCTGAAATACAATAAAGTTCTTTGCGAGAGTATCGTTCAGTAAGAATCTTTCATTGTAATGTTTTATGCTAAAACGCAATCGTGCGCAATCAGTTTTGAAGGTATCGATAAATAAAAATAAATCAATCATTCATATCGATTGGAATGTCATTCAAATTTAATCATCTAAAAAATACGTAAGTTACTCTAAATTCAATGAAGAGCGAGAACGAGGATAGAGCATATGCTTGCATAATTTAATAAAAGTCAATAGTTAATTTAAGAAAAATGTTTAATACAGGCCTGAAAATGTGATCGACATCCGTTTGGAGAATGGGCTATATAGATTTTGCGCGAAACCGTTCACACCCTCGAAAACGTTTACCTAGCGAAAACGAGTAATAATAGTGGAAGAAAGTAATGGGCGTGACGTGACTGACAGGGCTTTCAGGGGAGGGATAAGCAAACGATGGGTGGGGTCGTAACCTCAGGAAACTTCCATCCTCGACTGTTTTCGGCCCGTGCTCCGTGCGGAAAATGCTTTCGAAAAAAAAAAAAAAAAAAAAAAAAAAAAACGAGCGCAAGCCCAGCGTGCGCTCGATTATATCGAGACCAAGGAAACGCCGGTGGCCGACCGGTTGTGCAATATCGTCGGCCACGTGTGCATCTCTACGCCGAAACCGACAGTCGGAGGTGAGACGAGAGAAGGATCTGGGAAAGAACCGGTTTTAGGAGGCAGCGGCGACCGGTTTCCACGCGCTCTGTATACGACGCATTCCGAGGGTGAGGACATATAATCGAACTGTATCTCGCCAAATCCGAAAAGCCCCGAGCTTAGCGATTAGCCGAAAAAGCCGAGCCGCGCTTCCAATTGCGTTCCAGCGGTAGGATAAAGACCCTTCGAGCAATATCATAAAGCCGTCGGTCGAAGTAGAAGCTCCCGTACGTATCAACGATTCTTCTCATTTTTCAGCTCGTCAGGCACACGCTTAATTGCATACATACGTACGTACGTGAACACACGCACGCGCATAATAATATATGTGTGCGTGCGTGCGTGTGTGTGTACTCTCTCTCTCTCTCTCTCTTCCATTCTCCAACTTACTCTCTGCCACTTGATGGCTCTAAAGTTCGTTCTGCGATTTGATCTCGAACTTTCGACAAGATGACGCGAGAACCAATACAGCTACGGAAATAGAAAACGCCTTTCCACTCTTTTAGTAGAAGAAGAAAGCTCGCTATTCCACCCACTTCCATCTCAACTTTCCTTTACTTCCCACTGCGGATTTCTTTTGCGTGCCCGTCCTTTCAATGAAAAGAAAAGCGCCTTCGCAATTAGCCCGGGCCGAATATCGGTGCATCGGAGGGGCAAATTTTAAAATTTGTCGAGAAAAATGCCGATGATCAGCAGCAGCGAGGCATAAGAACAACCAACGTCAGACCGTACAAGTCTCTCGGTCTTCAAGAGTGGAAAATTTCGGAGCGATCGATCGATGGACTCTTATTTCAGTCACATAGCGGTTGTTGCGCAAATACACATGAATGCGTCAGCAGAATCGTGACACCCGAGACTCGACGGCAGCGTTGACGCTGCGCTCGGCACTTCATTGGCGCGTAATCCCCATGACCAATTAGGATCAATTTGACGATGTACATAGCTAGACGAGAGGTGTCGAGTAAGTCACGCGCAGACGACAAGTGAATGAATTAATGATTAAGCGCTGTACCGCGAGGTCGGCTCTCGCCGAGCAGCGGAAGAGAATAGCGGCACCAGCGGCCGATGATAAACATTCGCCGCGGCCAATGTCAAGTGCGTCAGGAGAGTCGGGCGGCAAAGGGCAGTCGCCCGCCTCTGGCTCTCATCCCTTCCAACCTTCGTTCGCGCGTAATTCCTGTCTTCGTGCCAGTAACGCGGCTTCGGCTTACGCCTTGCGCAAGCGTCGCCGTAGGAGGGAGAGAGGGGCTTTCGATCGGGAGGGAATCAACGGGGAGCGCGTGCCCCACCGGGAAGGATTTGCGACGAGGTTTTCTAATCACTCGGCGGAACGGAAGTAAAATTTAATTGCTCGGAGTGATCTGCGGATGATCCTTGGGGAATGATTTTACGATGAATTAATGGCAAGGTCGAGCTTGGGCGTGCATATCTAAACACAAGTCGAGCTTATCTGCGCGCGGTCTTTGACAAATTAGTCTACCGAGTCACACCTCCGGACTTTTTCTACTGCGTCTGCGGCGGATTAGTTATCGATTGCTTGGATATTATATACGAAGGATGAGACTTGTTTGTACGATTCGTACCTACCAATTGGGCAAATTTAACATTCGTTATAAAAGACGAGTGACTGCGTAATTGAAAACAAGCTCATTTAATAGGGTATTGCGACGTATTTTTTATCGTATATTGCAGCAGTATGGATTCTTTACAATTCATTGTATTTATTTGGTCGGATTCTCAGTATTTCGATTGTAGATTGGAAACAACAGAATTTTTTACGGTTATTTACTTAATTTCTTATTTAAATAGATTTGGTATTGATTTTTGCAAGATAACAAAACTATCTAGGACATTACCTTAACAATTACACAATCTCGCCTACTTTAAATAAGACAAACTTGATCGAATACGCTTTCTTGCTTTTTGCTATGAAATTCTCGAGGCGAAATTTATGAATTTATAAATAAATCAATCGTATAAATTTAATTAATTTAACATTCTTATTATATGTATTGGAAAAGCATATTTTTCGTGCAAATATTCAAGCACAAAACCCAATCATATTCATTACGAATTTAGTTTTATGCATGCATAAACTACAGTACAGGCGCTCAAGAAGGTATATTATGTAGATTAAAGTGCGAGGTGGTTTCAATTATGTACTATATATCATAAGTACCATCCACAACTAACGCAAATGAATAGTGATTAGCTTACAAGAGCGAGACCTTGTTTATTATAATACTATATAATTATATGATTAGCTGGGTAGTAAACAAATCTCCTCGTGATTATTAAATGTATCATACATTAGAGTTAATTATTTCGTTTATTGTAGATATTCTAACATACGCATTCTTTGGTAAATAAATTAACATTTAACTAAAGCCAAAAGAATGACTTAAGTGGGACCTTTAACAGGAAAACGTAGAATAAATTTTTTTTAATATTTTATCAACACTATCTTTCGGCTCTAAAAATAGTCTGCGCCATTTGAAATGATATTCTTGATTGAAAGCTTTTTTAATAAGTGAATAGAGGAATTTTTTGTTGCATCTAATTACTAATTAATGTAATACAATTATACAAATAAGGCTGCGTACGATTTTAAATTTTAATTATATGTTTTACATGCAATCAAAGCTTAAAAAAACTGATTAGTTTTATATGTAAGTTCAAACCTCTATATTTCTCCTTAGAACATTTACTTTAACAAGTAATAATAAAAACTAAATGCACAATTTTATTCATTAACATTAATATATATCATAAAATTAAATATAAAGATTTTTAAAATTAACAAAGGTGAATAATACTGAATCTGTACAGATGTACAGATTGCATTTAATGTATTTTATTGTAATTTAATTAACTATTATTGTTTTTAATAAATTATAGTTATGAACAAGAACAAATGGATGAGTGAACAATTGGAAATGTAATATGCTAAACTAAATTAACATTCATTATATCGAAGGTTTTTTAATGCGAGACACGTGTTTGGGCATTTAAAAAAATTTGAATGTTTAAATAAGCTTAAGTAAAATGAGATACCAATAAATTTTACATGACATCACAAAGAAAACGAACATAATTTCAGTAAAATCGTATAATAAGGGATACTTAATACGTGCAAAAATGCAAGGCGTTGCACTTTTATGAAGCCCCACTTTTGACGTCAAGAGTTTGAAGAAGCTCTTTAATTTTTTCACCTTAGTAAATTCTCAGAGGTATTATCGCTTGACCCTGAGTAACTACTACGTATAACAACGTAGTTATCATTGAATAATTTTTTAGGTTTCGTTAAACAATCCATTATTATATTTCATGAAACTTCTGTATAATAGGAAAACGAAGTATACAAGAAAATTTGAGAATTTAAAGAATCACTAATGTTGATTTCTGTGACTAATTAAAATTGTTTTTTTTTTTAGAATTTTTTTTTATAAATTACGTAATAAATTTTACATTATTTCTTATTAATATCTAAACACATAACTTATGATTATATTTAATCGACATATTATTGAAATTCATGTTTCTGTCATTCAATCATGCGTTAAAATTCTAAGTGAAAATTGATCTATTAAAAATTTTTTTTTATAAAGCTTTTTTATAAACTGACGAAAATTTTTTTTATCTAATTTAAATAATTATTAAAGAATAATTTAAAAATATATTAAATTTTACTAGGTATCGATTTTCCTTCCTAAAAATTTTTTTTACGTATAATCAAGCCTTTTTAAATACAAACTATTTATATTATATTGTTCACAAAAAATGGAATAGACGTTTGTAAGTATTAAAATATAAAAAAAATCTTTATAAGCTACGTTTAGGTTTTATACACCCTTAAGGAATTCAATGAAAAGCTAACTGTTGAAACACACAAAATGATTTTTATAGCACGAATTTTACCAAGTAAATATACATTTTACTTATAGAAAAAATTATAATAAAAATTAAACGCATGTAATAAATTTAACGGTAAAATGTATAATATATTTAATATTATATTTAATATGCAAAATACATAAATAGTGTTAAAATTTTTAAAATATTTTTCATTAATCAAAAAAAACATTTCATTCAAGCATAATAGAACGCTAATTTAATTAGTACCGATACTATGAGTTTATTATTTAAAAATAGAAAGCCTTAGTTTCTTTATTGTTAATTTTTTACTTATTCATTATTTTTTGCTTCTGTAGATTCGTCGAATTATAATATTATGTTATAGTACTTACAAACTTCCAACTATACAGCAATAATGTTTGAGTAATTAAAGAGAGAAAAAGAAGGTTATTAATAAGTTAATTTATTTGCAACTATTAGGTTTCATCCTACATAAAAAATTGAAATCGATTTTAGTGTTGAGGAATTTTTATATTTAAATTGGCTGACTAATTTGTTTAATTTGGTTTTAATAATTATAATTTTTATACAGAGTTCTATATTACACAGCGTTTATATTGTTGGCACAATCAAAAGAAACAAGAAACTGCTAACATGTTATATAAGGCTTCAATTATATATATCTGGACATTATATATTATCGCTTTCTATCTTGCATTATTGAATTATCAACTCGTCTTTCTTTATACAAACTGAATTTTGATATCTTAGTACCAAAAAATACATTATCGAGGGAGGTAGTAATTATAAGTAGGTATAAAAATACGTGATAATTAGATGGCGAAAGCCATCGAATTATTACAAAAAATTAAAATATAATTAAGAACATCTCTCAACTAAAACATTCTATCGAACATTTTTTATCGATTCGTAGTATATATAAGGGGAGAAATTATTTTTACCAATTTAATTGCTTTAACAATAATAAAACATTCTGTTAATTGAAATTCATATTCTGTAATAGATGCAAATATCTAAATTTATCAATTTTTTAATAAGTAAATTCATAGGTAATATTTATTTTGAATGGAGCCAAATTATGGAGCTTTGCCAACAAGATTTTGTTAACAAATGCCTAATAAAATATTTAATAAGTACGTGTAATACTAGAATAATAACTAATTGTTAATGGAAATTCTTTTACAAATAAGCAAACGAAATAATTTTACTTTTAATAACAATTTAGAAAAATGCAGCAGATGTATAAATAATAATAATAATACCTTTAAAACATGTTTTTTTAATATATTATTTCTAGAAAGAAATATTGAATGAAAATGAAGCAGTGAAGCAATGTAAAGGATTACATTACACAAGTATAATACAAATAATAATTTTAATGCAAAATAACTTTTTAGTTATACACGGTCGTCTGCATCAACAAATTTAAATATTTAAGAATTCCGGTTATAGGCTTTAGATTTGTATTTTCTCTCCGTCGTACATTGCATAATACAACAGAGCGTTCATCGAATTCATCGCACCCCGGGGTTTCCGCTCATGTTCATACTACTGATGCTCATAAATATTACTCACCTGCTATAATTCGGATAAATGAGGGCAGCGTCGATCAGGAGGTCGCGCAGCAGGAGCGTCGCGGGGGGCACATGGGGCAGGAGCAGAGGTGCAAATATGCCCGGGAGCCCGGCGCTGCATCCGTGCTGATGTTCGAAGCGGCCGAGGAACAGGAGCAGGTACTCGAAGAGCCTGCCCTTGGCGCCGGGAAGCTCCTTCGCCAGCAGATCCCTGGTCTTGTCTATCCAGCACTCGCGACTCCTCGATCGCTCCTCTGCGAACACGTCGAGTTCCCGTTACGATGTGTGGGCTAAGTGCGGGCGGGCGGGGGCTACAGGGATTGGGAAGGGCCCTAAAAACGGGGGCTGTTGGTGGGAGGGGGGAGAGAGAGAGAGAGAGAGAGAGGGCGGCGGTGTCGGGTATCCAACAACGGGCCTCGGGCCTATTTACAATCGCTTGATACTAACGGGAATGAAGCTGGAGGAGCTTCGAGACGGAGGTCGGCCCGACCAGGGGCTTCGGCAACTCCTTGAGGTACTGCCTGAGGAGGAGGGCGGCAGTCGCCGGACAGCCGGCGGCCTCGAGGTCCGCCTCTCCCTGGCAATCGAAGCCGAGTCGCAGACGATCGGCGAGCCTCGAGCTGCCGCTCGCCAGACGAAACAGAGCCGGATTATGGAGTCCGTGGGCCTCGATGTAGCGGCAGATCCGGTGGACGACGTACGGCACGCCACACTCGTGGGGCGCGAGCTCGAGCTCCGCGCCGAAGCTCGAGCGCCCGGAACCATGGCACTCCCCGGAGGAGCTCGAGCCCCGACCGAGGAGTGTCCGCTTGACCCTCGCGAGCCGCGACTCGTCTCTCCGGTCCTCCTCCTCCTGCTGCTGCTGCTGGTGATGATGGTGTTGGTGGTGGTGGTGGTGGTGGTGGTGGTGCCGGTGATGGCGCGACTCGGCTACGGGGCTCAGCTCCTCCTCGTCCTCCTCCGGATGCCGCTGGTGCCGTCGCTGCTGCTGAGCCTCGTGTGGGGGGCCTCTCATCCCACTGCTCCGCTTACACCGCGACCCACTGCCGCACTGGCGAACGGGCAGACCGTCGATCGGTTCGTTAGCGGTGATCGGCTAAGGGAGAAATTGGAAGGGGAAAGTGGCAGCGGAATTCTCGCGACGCGTTCGATTGCTAGAAAGACTTTGTCGACGGCTCTTAACGACAATACAACTGTTCTCGGCCCTCCGGAATTTAGCTTGCACGAGCTTTCGCGAGCTTGAGTGCACAACTCGACGAGATTGGGCCTCGTGGTATTGTTTTATTTAAAAGTCTACCCGTTAAATGCGCGTTTTTAGCGCTACGCGGCTGCATAACATTTCACATCCTCAGCATCACCCGTTTACACACTTAATTCTCATTAACGATTACATATCATAATATCGACACGAAATATTCTCATGATCCAGTACTGTGTGTAAAAATACTTTCTTTTCCTTAATAGATACTGCTCAATAATATTTTTGAAAGCGATTTTTCAATTATCGAAATAATCTAAGTATTACTGAAATAAAAATGATTGAAATACTATAATTTATTTACGAGTATAAGGCTCATGAAAAACGGTATTATAGCTTAGAAAATAATTATTTAAATCAAAGTATACGTTTTATTAATGTTCCTTTAAGTGTGATTCGCGATGAATAGTTAGAAAACAACACTAATCATGAAGTTAATATACTCTATGACGTTTGTTTTCCTTTACTGATTACGGCAAATGAGTTGAATACACTATTATTTTGTCTAGTTGATCAATCAAAAGTCATCGTAACTACAATATTTGGCTTTAAAATGATCCCACTAATCATCTTGCGCGATCGAGTTATTCAAATGATCAAATATAATTCCTTGTAATTACATGGTTTAATAATTTGATACGTAATTATTACTAATGGGGCAATAAGCCTTAGTAATGCATACAGAAATAAAAGCAGGAAATAAACATTAATTGCTTCGATCGTGAAATTGTATATCGAGTTTAAGTATTAATAGATATTTTCTAATCAAGTACAAAAAAAACTATAAAATTTAAGTTAAAACTAAAGCTGTAATAAAAATCTTGCAGAAAGGCAAAGAAATATTCTCAATCATTATGTAAAGTACATAATTTTTAAGGCAAATTATCAATTTCGAGGATGTCGAGGATGCAAAATTTTGATAATGGTTGAGTTAATGTTTTACAAATATTTCATAACGAATGCGGCAACAGATATTTTATATTAATGTTGTTGTTTTTTTTTTAAGAATTAAAAGTAAAAATAAACGTAGTAAGAAAAGAAAACTAAGTCGATGTAGATTGTATATCGATTTACTAGAAATATATGGAATATTATTATTAAACAGCGAAGCATTTAAATACGTGGAACTAATGTCTCTTTGTAGGGGCAAAGTTGGAAGCAAAATTGCATTATAAAATATTGAAATATATTTGCACCGTATTTGAACCGTAGGCGTGAATAAACATGGCCTTATTAAAGGCCATTGATTCTAGACGCATAATTATAAGATAGATTACTAGAGCAAGATCATCGGTGGATGCGGTAACTCTGCCAGGGAGGGCACAAAGGAGAGAAGGGCTTTTGGCCAGGTATTGGACGAAGGTGATAGAGGGAGAGAGAGATAGATAGAGAGATAGATAGAGAGAGAGATAGAGAGAGAGAGAGAGAGAGAGAAAGAGAACGAGGCTGGCGCTTTACTCACAATACACTCTTTCGCGACTCTCCACAGGTTGATGTATGGGTTGTTCAATGAGAGGAAAGGTTAATGCCGCCTTCGGGCGTGTTGTCCCCGTCACTCGCCGGTCGCAGCAGAGACCCGCGTACAGCCGTGCGCCTCCCGGGGCTCAGCCGCACCCGGGGACCATCGCCGGGTCGGGGCCTACCGCTGCTCGTTCCGCGGGCGGCGGTCTCGGGCTCTAGGGCGGGCGGGCGGGGGCTGGGGTGGGGCTCTTGGGGGTGCTCGGGGACGACTGCGCCTCTCCGCGACACGTACGCTCAATCCTGGTGCTCACGGGTTCATGTCCCGGTCGCGACACATGGCACGTTGCTCTGCCTATGGCTGCTTGAGGAAGTGGGTCGATACCAATCGTAGCTTAAGCATCGAGGGCTCCTCTCGCCCCGGCGCCGCCTTACAACACCTGCACCTTAGGTCAACACTCCGAAGACCCTAGCTCTAGCATACTTTGACGCCCGATGCGATCTGAAACAGGGATTTCGTCCGTGATGAACCTTGGACCGAGAGCTCGGCCACGCAATTTAAGGGGTGCGACAAGCCGAGCGGCCAGACGATGCGCTTCTCGCCTATACCCTTGTTTGGCCTTTGGCCTTTGGCCTTAGCTCTTGGACTTTCGTCGGCCGACCTCCGCTAGTAAATAATGTTAGGAGGCCTTTTATTCTATTGGATTCTCGATAAGATTCATGCACAGGTCAAATTGTCTACGATCTACAAAAGCTTCATGATCGCTAATGTTTGAATCCTGAAAGCTGAACCCAATACGGAAGGTATTTATGCGTGAATGATCAATCGCAATTAAATTGTTTGCTCGCCTTTGTAATGGCTTCTCTTTTTCAAAAAAGGGGAAAGATTTCATTGATGTAATATCCAATTTTTGGTGTTTTATCAAATTTTATTTCTATGTCGTAAATCGTTACATTTTTTATTTGTTGATTTATTGGAATATTATTACCTTAAAATAAAATTCTGAAGCTATAAAACTACATAATAGGCATGCCTTTATAATGGAATTTTTTTTATAACATTATTACTTTTATTACTATTATTATCATTATTATTATTATTTTATAGATACATTGTTTACTTATTCGAGAATTCATTCTTTTATGACAAACGTTTAAAATATGGCAAGACTGAAACTTTAAAAATGACGATAAACAATTTCAAAGCATAGAAGAACCTAATAAAAGTTTTTTCGCAATTTTAAATAAAATTTAATTTTTAAGCGGAGTAAAGTCATCGGATTATACTCTAAAACTTCAAAAGCCCTTATACTATCAAGGAAAACTTTTAATATACGAGTGGATCTTCATACAAAGTTCATATAATATTACAATTGATGTGTTCAAGAACATATAAGAAATGTAACGAAAACGGAAGTCTTATTTTTCATATTATTATTTAAAAAATTGTAAATAAGCTTGTAAAGCGCTGTAAGTGCATTGAAAAATTTTTATGACATTAATAGCTCACACGCAAACACAATGAATGTAATATAAAAAAATGAATTTTCAATAACAATACTTAATAAAATAGCAGAATAATTGACAAGAAGCATATTATTACAGCGAGAGCATATTGTTTTAACGTGTACGCTCTCACCCGCGCCAAAACGCACACCACACACACCCACAGAGAGAGAGAGAGAGAGAGAGAGAGAGAGAGAGAGAGAGAGAGAGAGAGAGAGAGGCGTGAATACATTTGTTTAGGCGATCGTGAAAAGTATAGGAGCGAATGAATGCACTTGAGGATAAAAATGAAGCCTCACCCTCTGAGCACGCGTTTTTTTATCAATCGGTAGTCCTCTGGCCATGCGGTCGTAGCGAAATCATCAAAGGATGCCGCGAGCTCGGCCCCGGAAGATTTTTTGACGCGTAATCGCGGAATTGGGGCGCACCGTATCGGCCTTAGCTCAGGGACTCGCTCGGCACGAGGTTAAAGAGGCGAGCTACCGGCGCGGGACATCGCCCGCGAGTCTCGAGGGCCGCTCGCTGATATCATCCCGGCACCCAGGAGGGACTGCTAACGGGCCACGGCACGAAGCTGCCCTGGTCATTAGCCGCTTACTGCGTCGCGAGCGTCACCGTCCGGAAATAGACGGTCGCGGCCGGCGCCGGCGCGTACGGCTGCTCGAGGAGAGGCTGGCCAGCGCCACGTCTCACCCCGGGTCACTGCGTGCCGACGCACACACGCGCGCGCAACACGGCTAACGACGCGCGCATTAATCGCCTCTCCGTGCGAATCCTCCTCCTCCTCTCCTACTGCTGCTGCTGCTGCTGCTGCTGCTGCCGCTGCTCCTCCTCCTCCTTAGACCCGCCAACTGCACCAGGTCCAACGAAATCAATACGGGCGCGCGCGCGCTCGCCTGCCTCCACGGGTACTCTACCCGCCCCCGCTCTCTCTCTCTCTCTCTCGGAGCCCTTAAGATTCCCGCCAACCCCGTGGATCCCGGCCCCTCTCTGCCCCAGGGGGGCTTCGCGCGCGAGCGGCTCGGCAACGACTCGAGCCTCGCGGCTGGCCTGGCTCCGGCCGCTCGGTCCACCTCCGAACTCGAGTGCCCTCGCGACCTCCGCCTGCCTGGTCCCATCGACCCTCGCGACCTTGCCCTAACCTTTGCGCGGCACTCTCGCTACTTCTTTTGTGCCCATGGGAATTTCAACCCCTGAGATCTCTGTCCTCTCGATGCCGCCGAGCCGAACCACTGGGGCTTCCGAATCTTTATGTAAGAGCTCGCGAAGCAATGGACAAACAACGATAAACAAATAAACAAATGTTTAATCGAGAGTGCAATAATCGCCGCCGCGCCTTCGTCTACGTTGACCTGCACTGTCATTTTTCATTCTGTCTTTATTTTTATTTTTATTTTTATCAATTAGGCTTTTGCCCACTGTACATACTTGCTTGTAATACTTCTGTTGCCCTTACCCTTTTAAAATTTTAGAATTTAAACTCCTTATAAGGGACGCGCATACATTCGATAGTCTTACTCCCATCAAAAATACCAAGTCTCCTTATGACCGTGGGATTCGCAATTTTCACTTCAGATAAATAGTTAGCTACACAAATAGAAATAACAACTGATTCTCTGTGTATGTTTGCGTTTGCGCGCGCGTCCATGTGTATTGATTTAGGATCGGATAAGAATAATTAGAACTATGAATTGACGTATTATAACGAGAGGTCGTAATATTAAAGCTGCTGCTTTTCCAAGACAATGCCTTGTTTCTATTTAATGCTTAATTTTTGAGACGTCTCATTTTTGTACTGGCACACCAGTATAAACCGACTAATTTAGGAAGCGATTATTGATATAATTTTTCCATAGACTGGAATCTATGAGAAAATTACTCCTCTACCAGAGATACCGAAGAAGCAATAAAGAATAATAGTGGGACTGCTAATGTTATTTTTCATCTGTAATGAAAAACGCGATTAAATTGCACTCGTCCAACAAAACAGGCACCCAGTTAGAGTCGAATTATTGCTTTGCCAAGCCATGATTATCTTAATTATTGGGCTCAGAGAGAGCCAATAAACAAGATGTCCAGATGCCACCGGCTTTTTCCCGCATTCGCACTTGACTCGGCGCTCGAAAGCGCACCGGAATATGAGAAAGTAGCACGAGTCGTGTCGCGATTGAGGGAGGTAGGGAGGATGGGAGGGAGGGAGGGAGGGATGGAGGGAGACAGACACAGAGCAAGGTGATGGCAAGAGGGGTGGCGATGAGGAGATGAGGGTCGCGGAGGGGGGGGAGAGAGGTAATCGCGGAGAGGATCGCGAGAGGAATCGTAGGGGGATCGCAGCTTGCACCAGCTTTCGAGTGTCAAGGGCCGATTGCTGGTGGGTCTGTTGGAGCACGGGACGATGACACGCAACTCGTCCTCGGTCCGTCGTTATATTGACTCGAGTGGGGATGAGAGGTGGGTGGGTGGTACGCGATCAGAAGACTGGAAAACGCTGGTCGCGAGGGCACCGATGGCGACGAGGCCAGGCCAAGTCAAAATTGCCCAGGGTAGGCTTTACTCACACTCGCCGCTTCGTCGAGGCCGATGAGAGTTTGGCTCCGGTGCGGTGGTCTTTTATCCTCTCGATACTCTCCCTCTGCGAGCGATAAGACTGCGAGCGGCTGCTGGCCGACTCTCTTTCGATAATCCCGAATCTCAGCTTCCTCGGCTCATCAGCAGCAGCGATCTCAGCGGTTACAGATAGAGCCCCCGCGTTAAGCCATTGTCGCGCATTTGAACATTCGTGATAAAAGCGCGCAATTGCTGGATAAATAACGCGACTGCCCCCGTATAAGGGGAAGCCATCTTTCTTAACCGTACTTATACCACGAACGTGTATTGAGGATTATATCGGTCTCGTCGGTGGTGTGGTTTGTGGTACTCTAGAGTCACTGCGGTGGCTCAGTCGAGTCAAGCGTTCGTTGTTTCGTAGCTCCAACCTCCTACTATTCCTTCTTTTTTCGCGAAACGTACGATCTCATTGGTCAAGGCACTTGGACTTATTCTGGCGCCATATGCGCGCTTTTTTAAATTAATCCTTAAAGGCAATAAGGCATTGTCAAAGGCAATTTTAGTTCTTGATTCATTTGAAATCTCTTTCAGAAAAACCATGAACTATACGCTAAATAAAAGGACCGATCGATCTATTTTAATTATTAATGTGAAAATGTACGGGATATGATAATAGGGATTATTTAAATAAACATAACTTTTTTTACACTTTTATGTTTTTATTGTAATGGTATAATAGATTAATACAAAATAGTCTAAAGAAATATAAATGACTTAATAGTATTAATATAATAACAAATTATCAATACTTAATAGTTTAAATATAATAAAATATTTTTTTAATATAAAGATAATGTTATATTGAAAACATTTCTACACAAAAAACATTGGCATTTCTTTCAAAATTTCTGAATTTATTGTTAATTTTTTATGCTGCTCCTGCTGTAAATGCTCCAAGCTGATGGGCACACTACAGTAAAATAATTGAAATTTATAAAAATTCTCTTATATTTATTAAGGATTTATAAACTTTTGTAATATAAATGGTAAAGACTTACTCTTCGGTCAAAGCTCTTGCTCTGAAAGCTGCAAGATGAGCATAATATGTTGGTGTAGGATAACTAACAGACCTTGTGCACCGTGAAAACATATGGCAGAGAAAATATGTTAAATTTTCAATTTCGTCTTCCGACATATTTGCATCATCCCATAAACATCTGTATTTAGTTGGCCTTGCTGTACCCTAATAGTTCAAACGAATTAATAAATAACGTAGCCTCAATATTGGTATTATCTAATAATAAGTTGAAAACTATACATACTTGTATACTAGCATGGGAAACTAAATAGAAATCGATATGAGAAGGATGAGTAATATCAGTATCAACAATTGTTCCTGCTTGCACATTAAAATTTTTATGCGCATCGTCCGAATTTTTTGCATTAGTTGGAAATAATCTTATATGATGCCTTTTTTGAACAACTAAGAAAGTTATTAATGGCTGGTAATTTACATTTAATCTTTGACAAGCAGCTCTAATAGCCTGAAGCTCTTTGTGCATTATTTCACCAAATTGACCTTCACTGACACCATCTCTATAAATGAAAAATTTTTTTTTAACATTAACAACAAATATCTTCAGTATTTGTAAATTTTACTTAAATTTTTTTTTTTTTAAATTATAATAGTAGCTTAATTTTACAAAAACTATTTTCAAATACAATATTTTGTTGGAATACGCACGGAAGTATAATTATAAAATATTTAATGACAATATATTCGACTTTTAGCAATTCAGAGCTACTTTCCATACAAAAATCATACTCAAATGCAGAATTAAAGAAGCATACATTTACAATTTAGTAAACAAAAAGCTAAATAGCTATGTGATTTACAACTAGATGAAAGGTGATTAATTTTTTTAATATAAAAACAGACATTTTTAGATTTCTTAATATTCAGTTTGGATGAATTTAAAAATATCAAATACTGTTTTAACTCTATTGCAATTGGAGTGACGAATTAGTTGATAGGATACTTTACCTATAGTAAATTAGTCGCTTTGGTCGATATCCAGTTTTTTTGTAAAAATATTTTAATTGTATTATCATTATTTCTGTGAGATTATCTATAATCTCTTGTCTAGGGGGTTGTAATCTGATTTCTACATTGTACATAAAGGCATTGGGATCGTGACTTGCAGCTACCTAATCATAATAAAGCATAAAATACTTGTACAAATATTTGTAAATCAAATATTAAATACTACTTACAGCTGCTATAGATGGTGTATTAATTGAATCAGGTGATGGATGTGTAACATCGGCACCTACGATCATGCATGGACTTCTCAGACAATTAGGTCGACTAAAACATATATGATTAGAAAAACGATGTTCGTATTATTAGACGTAATTATTATTCTACCTTATTTTCTGCTCAAATATATGATTAACACCATTTAATTTGGCATTTATTTTTAATAAGATATTATTGACTGTAGCATCGGATAATCTCATTAATGTTTTAGATTTTATACATTGTGTTAGAACTCCAACGTTAAGTTCAGTTGTTTGTTTTACTTTACCTACAAGATAGATTAAAACATTTGATATTCGAAATTTATTTAATAAAATTGTATTAATAAGTTTGTTTGTAAATTATACATACTGTAAAGTCCTTTAGTTTCAGAAACAATCACTATTATCAATTTTAAGCCTTTCTTTTTTTGATCATTAAAATATGCTAAAAGTTCTCTGGTATCTGATCCTCTCAATTGAATACTCTTAAAAGGAGTAAAAGATTTACCGATTTGCATATCAAGACTTTTACCTGTTTATTAAAAACAATATTTTTCTTTTAAAATCAGCATTTAAGAAATAAATCAGTATTATATAAATAAAGTAATAGCTACCTGCATTTATTAATGCATTACTCAAAAAATAAAGTTGTCGTTCGTCAGAATTTCTAGTGAGATTTAAGATAGTCCAAGAATCATCGCCAGAAATTAATGAACTTGGATTTGTAAATTTATTTGGGCGCCATACTCCTTTTGTAACGCGTGCTACCGAATTTTTGTACTGTAATGCAGGTGGATCCAAAACACGTGCCGGAACTTTCTCGAATTCTCCACTAATAGAGATATCGAATTCCTTTAAAGTTGGGCATCGATGATGTTCCATTTCCTTAAACTAAAAAAAATTAATTTTAATAAATACAAATATCTACAATTTTGAATACTTCTTTGGTGTCTTTAATTACACTATCCATAATTTTTTGTTTACGAATTGGAGTTCCAGTCGCTGAATATCTAACCATCCCAGCTGTTTGTTCCGGAGTTAATTGCTTCATAATTGTTTGGCCGGAAACAATTGTGCATATCTATTTAATAATTTTTAAATCAAAATTATTTTAAAAAATTACTGCTATTATTTTTAATTACTAGTTTTTAAATTTACCTCGGCTGGAACATGTATATTTTTGTCTCTAGGACCAACCCAAAGGCAAGGAAGATGAGGATTTTTAATAACATATTTTTTTTCTACTTTATAATATTGTTCAACGCTTATTTTTGAACCATTGCATTCAAATATACTATCTCTAGAACTTTTTACTAAATCATTAATCCTTTGAGTTCTTCTTGATGTAGGTTGCCCTGGGATTTCTATTGTTACTTTCAGGTTTTTTAAAAATTTCTTGATTTTTTCCTTATTAAAATTAATTTGTTCCAAAAATACATTCGGATTACTTAAATTTAGTCCTTGTTGACCTCTGCCCGCAGATTCATTACAAATTGTTTTCATTAAATCTATTACGTTTTGTGATGCTGGAAATCCTTTATGCGACACTGTAATAATATAGTAGGACTAAGAAACTACAAAATTAATAACAACGATCAAACCCTTTATTAATGTTATAAATTTTAATTACCATTAACATTTAGGTAAGGTTTCCAACCTATAATTGCCGATTGAAAAAGACCCACCCATAAATCCATGCCTCCTCCTAATGATGCCACTTGACCCTTCTGTGGTGAAAAAAATGAGCGACCTACCTAAAATAAAAAATATATTTAATTATGAATTTCGATATTTAAAAAAAAATCTTGATTGAAACTTCATTTGAAAATCTTACTGTTATAGATTTTAATGATGGATATTCTCGTAATAAAACATCAAGAGCTTGTAATCCAATTTGAAAATTATCACCAAATTTCATACCAGGTTTTACAGTTCTAAGCCACGACAAATCGATTTCATTAACCATTTGAAGAGTAACTGTGAATTCTTTTTCTTTACCATCCTCGTTGTAAACTTTTACTGTAGTGACTTCCTGTATAGTTAAAAAGAATTATTTTCTCTTATCAACATAAGATTTATATGAATTTTATATTCTTACTGGACTCTTACTGGACTCTTAATAGGTAGGTAATCAGAACTGAAGGCGTTTTTCTTTCCATCAAAAGCTGGATATTTATTTGGGAATAGCTTTTTTTTGGCTGCATTAAATACGCTTCTCATCAAATATTTTGGAATATTGGGCACTATATCAACATCGTAATGAATGGCTTTACATAAGAATTTTGGACCAAACTTAATTTCCAACATATTTGTTGTGACTTCAATAGGACGTCCTAGCGTACCAGCTTTTGCTGGATTTTTCCGTATCGGTATATTCATTAAAATATTTGAACATTTTGGTGGTTCTGGTGGTGTACTGCCCTATTAAAATGTATTGAAAAAATCAGTTATTTTTCTCATTTAAATATACTTGTCAAGTTAATAATTACGTATTTATTATTACAATAAACTAAGGATTATGCATTGGAAGTATAACAATAAAAGCTCATTACCATAAGTTTTAAATTGATATGAAACCAGTAAAACTGTACACAGAACGACAAAGGGGGAAGAGACAATAAAAACTCAATGATATATGATAGAAATTTTTTTGTAAATAATGCATAATTACAGGTATTATAGTACTAAGCTAATAGCAAAGAATTATATGTAAAAGTAAGGCAACTAAAACACATCTTAAAATTAGATATGAAAAGAAAGAAGCTCTAAGCAGTGACGGGAAATCAAGTGGCTAAGGATACCTAACAAGGATATACTAAACTTAAGAATAGCAAAGAGAAAAATTGCTAACTTATCATCAATTCATAAAGTTAGCTTTAAGAAAACTTAAGCCTGAGATGTTACACACGATGGAACAATAACAGTGTTAAATTGAACAATAAAATCTACAAGAACAAAAGTGATTAACCTAAGGTAAAAAAAATATAAAAAATTATTTGATATTTATAAAAAAGAAGTTTCATATATTTATTAATTTCATTCAATTATTGGCTGCACGAAACCAATGTAATTAAAGAGTTTTAACATTATAAACTTTAACTAATTCAACTTCTAAAAAGATTCTATTAGAACCACATAATCAAAAAAAATTAGATTACCTATTATACAAATTCTAAATTTTCTATAAATTATATGACATAATGATAAAGCATATGAAAATTATATACTTTTACAGTTTTCATTTCTGGTAATATTGGTGAGGATGGGATGGTTGAGGGCTGATGAGAGGTAGGGAAAGTGACTTCGATGTGTAGAATGATAGATGTGTTGTGATGAGGAGGTTCTTTTTGTTTTTTCTTTTTTTCGGGCCATTGTTTTGACTCTGTTGAGGCTTTGCTGCTGTAGTGTCTGTTGTTGTAGCTGCTGCTGCTTTGTGTTGTTTTGATTCAGCTGTTGTGACAGTTTGCTTGTGTTCTGGGTTGCTACTGCTTGTAGTTTGTCAGGGTCAGTAGGCTGGTTCTGACAAGGGCCTCGTAGGTATTGAGGCTGTTGTAAATGAGGCTGTGTTACTGTGTTGCTGTTGTTGAGCTGCTGCTGTTGGTGCCATTGTTTCGTTGTTCAGTTGTTGTTGTCGGATTGCCTGTTGTAGCTGCTGCTGCTGTTGTTGTAGCTGCTGCTGCTGAGCTGTTGTGAGTAGGCTGTTGTTGTAGCTGACAGCTAGGCTAGCTGCTGCTGTACTGTTGTTGTGAGGTAGAGTTAGCAGGCTGGGCCATTGCTGCACGCCTGGCTGAGGTTTGTTGTCGTTGTAGCTTGCAGGTTGTTGTGATTGTGACGCTAGTTTGGTGCCAGCTGCTAGCGAGGCTGCTAGTTTGCTGTTGTTGTTGTGTTTTGAGTAGGCAGTTGAGCCAGACAGCTCCTCTTTATAAGGTTGGCTGCTGAGGTTGTTTATGTGATTGTGATAGTGGTGATTGTCAGTGAGGTCGCATTGATTCCTCGTTGTTAGGGTGTGATTGCTGTAGTTGGCCAGCTATTGTTGTACTGGCTGTGAGGTGTTAGGTCGGCCATAGTTTCGAGTGAGGTGTTAAGGTGTTAGTAGATAGAGTGCTGCTGCTGAGGCATAGGGATGCCAGTGTTAGATCGTTGTGGGCCATCCTTTTAGTATTTGCTGAGGTTGGACTGTTTGAGGTACTAGGCTTGAGCTAGTGAGGCTAGGCTAGCTAGTTGCTAGAGGCTGTTGTGGTTGTACAGGCTGATTGCTTAGGTAGCTAGTCCTCTGATAATTAGCTGCTGTGCTGAGCTCTTTAGGTGATTTTGAGTGCTGAGGTTGCTCCTCCATCGTACTTGCTCGAGGCTGTTGTTGGGTATGTTTTTACAGCGCTAGGCTTTGCTAGCTGTTATGCTGTTTCATGTTGTTCGAGGTCGTTAGTTGTGAGTATTCTGTGTAGTTCGTTGCCTGTTTTGATGTGGCAGCTGTTGTAGCTGTAGCCATGGTGCCATTGTGATTGTGTATGTTTCGAGTGAGTTGTGCTGTTATTTAGCTAGTGCGGGCCTACTGCTGCTGACTGTTGTGCACTTTGGCTGTGATGTGACAGCTCCTGCTTTGCTGTAGGTCGTGTGAGTTTCGACTGCTGCTGCTGAGTGATTGCATTGTTAGGTCGACTGCTGTTCGTGCTTGCTGATTAGTATGAGGTAGGTCTGTTGTTTTGCGTTTCACTGCTTGTGAGCTCCTCTTTATAATGTTGTTGTTGGTCTTTCTGCTGTTGTTGTTGTGATTGCTGTAGGTCGTGCCTGCTGTAGGTCGTGGGAGGCGGGTAGCCATTGCTGTAGGTCGTGCCATAGTTTCGCTGCTGCTGAGGCTGTTGTTGTGATTGCTGTAGTTGGTGCCATTGTTTCGACTGGCTGCTGCTGAGGCTGTTGTTGTATGAGGCTGTTGTTGTAGTGTTTTGACGCTGAGGCTGTTGTTGTACTGTAGGCTGAGGCTGTTGTTGTAGCTGCTGCTGCTTTTGTTTGTGTTGTTTTTGTGATTGTGATTGCTCGTGGCTGCTGCTGTAGGTCGGGCCGTAGGCTGTTGTTGTGATTGCTGTAGCTGTTGTTGTGATTGCCTGTAGTTGGTGCCATTGTAGACTGCTGAGGCTGCTAGTTAGCTGATTGCTGTAGCCATAGTTTCGACTGCTGCTGGGTTTCTGTTGTTGTACTGTGATGCTGAGGCTGTAGTTGGTGCCATTGTTTTGGTGCTTGTTTGTAGCTGTAGTTGTGGTGCCATCGGGGTCGTGCCTGCTGTTGTGCTGAGCTCGGGCCATTTTTTTGAGCTCCTGATTGATTTGGTGGCAGCTGGTTGTGTGATTGACTGCTGCTGCTGAGGTCGTGCTAGTGTTGCTGTAGCTGTTGTTGAGGCTGTTGTGACTGACTGCTGTTGTTAGATTGCTGTATTCTAGAGGGAGGGTGGGTGCTAGGCTGTTGTAGCTGCTGCTGCTCAGCTGCTGCTGCTGAGGCTGTTTGATTTAGTTGGTGCCATTGTTTCGACTGCTGCTGCTTTGAGGCTGTTGTTGGCTGCCTTGAAGGAACAGAGGGGAGCGAGTTTCGTGCCATAGTTTCGACTGCTGCTGCTGAGGCTGTTGTTGTAGCTGCTGCTGCTGCTGCTGTTGTTGTGATTGCTGTAGTTGGTGCCATTGTTTTGACTGCTGCTGCTGAGGCTGTTGTGACAGCTCCTCTTTATAATGTTGTTGTTGGTCTTTCTTTTGTTTGTGTTGTTTTTGTGATTGTGATTGTTGTGACTGCTGCTGTTGTGATTGCTGTAGGTCGGGCCATTTTTTTGACTGCTGCTGCTGAGGCTGTTGTTGTGATTGCTGTAGCTCGGGCCATTTTTTTGACTGCTGCTGCTGAGGCTGTTGTTGTGGCAGCTGCTGTTGTTGTTGTGATTGATGTAGGTCGTGCCATTTTTCTGACTGTTGCTGCTGAGGCTGTTGTGACAGCTCCTCTTTATAATGTTGTTGTTGGTCTTTCTTTTGTTTGTGTTGTTTTTGTGATTGTGATTGTTGTGACTGCTGTTGTTGTTGTGATTGCTGTAGGTCGTGCCATAGTTTCGACTGCTGCTGCTGAGGCTGTTGTTGTAGCTGCTGCTGCTGAGGCTGTTGTGACAGCTCCTCTTTATAATGTTGTTGTTGGTCTTTCTTTTGTTTGTGTTGTTTTTGTGATTGTGATTTTTGTGACTGCTGTTGTTGTTTTGATTGCTGTAGCTCGGGCCATTTTTTTGACTTTTGCTGCTGAGGCTGTTGTTGTGGCAGCTGCTGTTGTTGTTGTGATTGCTGTAGGTCGTGCCATTGTTTTGACTGCTGCTTCTGAGGCTGTTGTGACTGCTCCTCTTTATAATGTTGTTGTTTGTCTTTCTTTTGTTTGTGTTGTTTTTGTGATTGTTGTGACTGTTGGTGTTGCGGCTGCTTTTGAGGCTGACCTCCAGCCTTATCAGCTTTAGTGTTTTTCAAATCCTTTTTATCTATAACATTTTTAATTGTATTAATAATTATAGATTTGCATTTTAAATTTTCAAATATCATCATTACTTAAGTCATTTAAAAGACTTTTTTAACAATTTATTGACAAATTTACATAAATCAATTCTATTAATATAAAATCTACATGCATTTATATAAATATAAATTAAGCATCTTGTATTATGTGTAGTTAGCAACACATTAATAGAAAATCCTTTCAAATATTTTCAATTAAAAACAATAAGTAATTAATCTACATATTTTTCAAACTAATTATAAATTAATATGGCTAAGGCTTAACAGCTCAACAAATTTATACGTCATTAAAATATGTAACGATGATGATGCAATTAGAAATTATTACTTGCAAATTTTTTTATTAAGAACCATGTTTGTTTTTTTACCCATATTGTTAGGTTTATAAGTACCAAGATTTTCAAGTTAAGCTTTCGTTAGTAAAAATATTACTTTATTTTGTAAATAATATTTAAATTATAAATTGAAATGTAAATTTTTTTCTCTGATAATCAAATATATTAATATTGAACTCTAATGAAAAACACTATTTTTCATGTCTTAACAAACTGTGAAGTGCTAAAACACCTTGAGTAACTAACTATGTTTTTAAAATTATTTATTCATGGTAGACCATCAGATGTCGCTGCAAAATTCTTGTTTCTACGCAAACGCATTAGCAAACTTATCTTTTTTACCCGCATCTTTTAAAATATTTTAGCGGATGTGAAATAGTTAAGAAGAAAAATCCATTTTTTTTAATGTCATTTATGAATTGGTTTTTATAGATTTCATTATAAGATAATTTTTAGTTATTTCTAGTTATGATCATTTTTGACAAATTTTGTAATCAGATCATCTTCAATTTTTATCTTTCAATTTCTAACATTAGTATTAGTATACTGTACATTATGTATACATAGTTGAATTTTAATCAAGCGCATAATATGACAATGTAAGTATAATTTTGTGGTTATGACATCGCTGTTAATAATAAAAAAAGGTTATATTAGTTTCGATTTAATTAAGTAGACAAGAAACAGATCATGATTCATTTTTTACGTCGTAAGTAAAATTAATTTTAATTTTAATGTGGGTGAAATTTCATGACTAAAAATTTAGTTTTAATTTTGCTTTTGTTTTAAGACAAATTTAAGGACGAATGAAGCAGTCAAATTACGACATATTCTTTGGATGTATGCTTTATCTAATTCACTTTTTTATAAATTGGATATCTGGATAATATGTGATAACAATGTGATGGTTATTTACTTTGTGAAACATTGATTTCTTTAGTATTTTTTTAAAAGTTCAAGCTACATTAATCAGAACGAGTATACAATTCATTAGTATTAGGTTAGACAGCTTGAGGTATGTTTACATTTAGAATTCTGGCAATTAAATTAGTTTATATTGTATGTAAATAAATATCAAATTTAATATGATTTCTGAATGAATTTTGTTGATCAATGTTTTTTTTTAATACTAGATTTTGCATTTTTGTTATAAAATTCAAATAAAATACGGAGGGACACTGTCTTTTACATTTGTATTGATGTAAATAATAACAATCATAAACCAATATTTAGGGGAATTAAGGTTTCAATATACACTAACTTAAATCTACAGATCCAAAAGCATATTTGCAATCTTGGATGTTAATAAGCATTATTGAAACTTGTTCAATAACTGTAATTTGTAGTACGATTTACAAATATGAAATAAGGCACATCCTTCAATTGATTTAACTGTAACATACATACCTCAGCTTATAATAATTTTATGCCTATTTGTTGCAGAACTCACCAATTATGGTGTAAAGAAGTGAATAATAATAATAACTTCTAATTGATATGAAAACTATATAATAAAATAGAAATAATTAAATTAGAACTTTACCAATTGAACTTATTGTTTGTTAAATTATAATTTTTTATATAAATTGTATAAGTCACAAATTTTATTGATAATGGACGAGGAAATAACTAAATTAGATTTATATGAAATTATTGGAACAACTATAAAAGCTGATCTAAGTGAGGTAGTCTTATTATTTATTTTTGTTCTGTTTATAACTGAATAATTCAAACAGTTGTCATATTTTATAGATTAAAAAAGCTTATAGGAAAAAAGCTTTGAACTGCCATCCTGATAAAAATCCAGATAACCCTAAAGCAGCAGAATTATTTTTACAACTATCAAAAGCATTAGAAATATTGACCGATGTTGCTGCAAGGGTAAATATTAAACAAAATTCATATCTCCCTGAAACCTTTTCATATAAAATTAAATAATTATACATTTTCAGGCAGCTTATGATCAAGTTATACATGCAAGAGCTCAAGCAAAACTTAGAGTTAAAGAATTAGATGCTAAGAGAAAAAAATTTAAAGATGATTTAGAAGCTCGTGAAGAGGCCTTTAAAAGATCACAAACTATAGGTTATGCTTCTGCTAAAAGTGATGAAGAAAAATTAAAAGCTGAAATAGAAAGATTAAAGAAAGAAGGTTCAAGATTAGTAGAAGAAGAAAAGGAACGTTTGAGGCAAAAAATATTAGAAGACTTACGAAATGAAACTACCGCAAATGGTTATACTGAAGATGCATGTCGAGTAAAAATAAAATGGAAAGTTGCTGCAGATGATACAACAAATGGTGGTTATGATTATGATAACTTGCACAGATTTTTATCTAAGGTAAAATCATGATATTTATAATTTTTATATTTTTTGTTAATATATTCATTTTACAGCATGGTGATATTTCAGTATTAGTTTTATCAAGTGCAAAAAAAGGTAGAGCTCTTGTTGAATTTAAAAGTGGAAAAGCTGCAGTGAGCATGAGTCATATTAAGTAAAAACATTATTCGATTTTTATTTTAATCATTAATTAGTAGTTTCTTCTTAGGAATCTGCAGTAAACTATGAAAGAGGTTTAATAACCAATCCCCTTAAATTAGAAGGAGTATGGGAAAAAACGAAAACAAAACAACACAATTATACAAATGTGAATTCACTTTTTACCGGTGTTAATTTATTTCCCTCGGCTGAAGGATTAATAAATGTAAATAAAAATCACGTGTCACAAGGTCTTAGTTTTTCTTCAGCACCTGACATATTTGTAAGTATTTGATTAAAAAAACTGTTTTTGTAATTAAATATTTAAAAATTGATTTTTTCTAGAATATGCAAGCAAACACCCATGGAGACTTAGAAAGTATGGTTTTAAATAATTTAAAAAGAGCAGAAGAACGGAAGAAGTTGATAGAAGATTTAAAAGCTGAAGATGAAAAAGCGTGATTATTTAATAACTTATAAAAGTCTATATTTAAAGCAAAGTAACTTTACTTTTATCTTTTTAATTTAGGAAAACAAATTTTTTAATTTGTTCGTTTATAATATACTTATATATATGTATATACACACATCTCAATAAAAAATAAATTAAAAAAAAATATAATTCAATGTATATAAATATGAAAATTTTATTTTTTCAGTTAAAGTTTCATTTAGCTTTTTGTTTTTTTGTTTCGATCTCATCAATTGGTGCAGGCTTAACAAAAGGAATTTCTTCTTGAAATGCAGTAGGCATAAACGGGGCTATGGCCTTAGGCACATTGATTCCAGTGTCTGTTTGATTCATTTCTAAAACAGCACAGATTACTCTTGTTACGGCACACATTGTCGCATTTAGCATGTGCACATAATCTGTTGATGTATTCATCTTTTTTGTTTGTCCATATCTAGTAATACAATATAAAATGAGACGTTCCAAACGGATATTTATACTAAATCCTTTAAACGAGAAAGATCAATTTACCTGACTAATAATCTTCTAGCTTGGTAATCTAAGCAGTTGCTGCATGATACTAGTTCTCTAAATGCACCTGAACCAGGAAACCAAGCTTCTAAATCAAGCTTTTTGGAAGCAGCATGATTTAAAGCACCAGAAACAATATTTACAATTCTGTACGGTATATTTAACTCCTGATAAAATTCTTCTGCATTTCTAATCATTTCTTCCATCATTTCCCATGATTTATTATCATGAGGAGATGTGAGACAAAACTGTTCAACCTATAACATTAATTTCACATAATTACAAAAATCGTCAATTACTAATAATGATTAAGTTACTTTTTCAAATTGGTGAACTCTAAATATTCCTCTAGTATCACGTCCGTGGGAGCCTACTTCTTGCCTAAAACATGTCGATAAGCCGGCATATTTAATAGGTAACAAAGTCTCCGAAATCCATTCTCCTCTATGGAAGGCAGCTATTGGTTGTTCCGATGTAGCAATGAGATACTTTTCTTCGATTTCTTTTTCATCTCCTCGCTCGCTACCCTTTCCTATCACCTTAATAAAATAAGCAATCGTATACATTTACATAAAAAATGAAAAATGTTTGAATCTTAATAACAACTTATACCTTGTACAATTCTTCATCGAACTGAGACAATTGGGCGACTTCTTGCATCGCATCTTTTCTCATAAAGAAAGGAGTGTACAAAGGCTTATAATTTTTATCGAACAATTTCCTAAGAGCAAACTGTATCAATGCATGTTCCAAAAATACAGCAGGACCAGTGAGAAAATATCCTCTACCACCAGATATCGCTGATCCTCTTTCTCCATCCATCCCATCGATCATATGTATGAGATCCACATGCGAGTATTTCTTTCTGACACTGCAATCACCAAATGTTTTTTCTACCTGTCCGAACAAATGAAATAAATACAAAGGTTAGAATGAAACGGACATGAGTGGTACTCGTTTCAAATACTCTTTACGCAGAATCGAAAAAATAATAAACTTATTTGCCGACCAACCTTATTCTCATCCTCGTCATTGCTGACGGGCACACTCTCATGCAAATGGTTACCAACTTCTCTGAGAGCGTTGTTCCTCTCGATTTCCGTTTTAACGAGATCCTGAGCGTTACTGACAATCGCCTCATCAATGAGCACACGGATCCTCTTGATCTGGCTAATCGCGAGGGCTTTGAGGTTATCGGGGTTCACCTGGTTGTCGAGATCCTCGGATATAGATTGGGGCACCGTCTCGTCGTCGCCGATCGCCTCTTTCTTCTTCATTTTCTCGCCAATTTCCTTGCTGCACAGATTTTTCAGCTTGTTGAAATTGTCGGCCCGATGCCGCAGCTGCCTCCAGGTCTTATCCTTCTCGATGACTCTGTCCACCAAGCCGACATCCTTGAAGCGCCTCCGCTGATTATCTCGCACCTTGTCCGGGTTAAAACCCTTATCCTCGCGAAATAAATCGAGATCGAGTACCATCGTGTTTCCTCTTAGCCAGATTCGTTTATCGATATACTACTGAAAACAAACCTGTTGTCTGTTGTGTACTGTTGTCGAACCTCGTGCACCTGCCGAAATTGATCAACAGATGTTTGGTTTTCGAACAGCATTCATCGGTCTTATCGAATGCATAACCTATAGCGGCTATCGGGAGTCTTGCAATTTGTAGAACGAGATTCGGCGGTCACGCGGCCGCTCGTACATTTAAATGAATTTATTATTATCTCGTATGCGTGGAACAGTGGATGACGAGAGGCAAATACGAAAAGGAAATATTTAGAGTACAGAGAAAGTTACGAGATAACCGGAGCACGCGATTCGACGAAAAACCGAGAGGGGATCTCGAGAGCGGGGGAGAGCTCAGAGAGCCAAAGCCAACTCATCCTTCCGGCGTTGGGAATCTGGATTCTGGAAATGCTGGAATCCATCGTCGTAATGTAACAGTTCAAATGTAGTCTTCCATCATCCATCGGCCGAACGGTCAAATACATTTTGAATTATTGATGGTAAGCTGAAATTGTTATCATTTAATTAATAAAAAAGAATCCTTAAAAATAGAGCACTTTGTAAAAAAAACTTATTTCTGTCGCATTTATTTTAATGTTCTCGTTTAAAAATAAAGTCGTAATTTAGAATACATTAGAACTTTGGAACGCTTACAATTAGATAAATTAATTATTTACGTCGAACTTTTCATAAAATTAAGACGAAATTGTATAGATTAATAAATAAATCCAAAATATGAATTCAAACATAAATTCATATAGATTTATCGATATCAGATTGTTTTACTTGTAATTCATTTCTACATCATTACAAATTGTACTGCTCGAATCTCTTCTTTAAATCTTGTGAATCGATTCAAGTTTCTACCTATATAATGAACAATGTATTCATAGTGTCTATATAAAATGTTTTAGTAATATTTTTTAAACAGAAAACAATTAGTTTTTTTAATTTAAAAACAAAAAATAAATAATTTCTATTTTTGAAAATTATTTTTACTATTTTTTTTATTGTTAGTTTTTAAATTCCTAAGAAATTAGGAGTAATTTAATTTAATTTTTTTAAACAAATATTTGCTTTTCTTATGCATTTGAAAGATGTTTGTTGAAAGGTATTTTTAGCAAAACCCTATAAGAATAAATAAAAGTTAAATACCCTTTAAAGCATTGATCTGATCTGGTGAATATTGAAACAAGAAAACTATGTAGCTTAATAAATAATGACAAATAAAAAAGATTTAAATACAAACTTAAAAAAATTATAAAGGATTATTCCAATTAGATTAGCTACTATTTTATATAAAATTTTGTTTTTCACCAACGGCACAAAATTTTTTAAGTTTTACTGGAAAGAGTAGTCTTTATGAAAACATTTATTAATGTGGAATAAAATAGTGATTAAGCGTGAAAATCTCTGCTATAAAATTAATTTAAAATTCTCTTGCTTTACGCATTTTAAAAGCTTGAATGTTTTGTAGAAAAAGAAGTAGGTGAAAATAAAGTGCTTACCGAGAATATAAATAATACTTGAAATCTTCTTGTACATTTAAATAAATTAGTAGTGAAGTTACAGATTACTCTTAAAATACTGTTTTTTTGTACAATGGTAAATGATGTATCTTATTTTGAAAAATCATACTCATTCTGATATTACTATGATAAAGTAATAACATATGGATTACGTAGAAAAAAAAATTTACCGTAATAATTATAGCACATACAAAACGTTATTTTGATACAAATAACAAATCTATGGTTCCTATAAAAGTCAATCTCACAAAGTAATTAAAATGTATCTAAGCTTGATTGAATACTTATAACTATTTAAAAAATGCGTCTAATTTATTATCGTGGTATATAAACTTCATTTATAATACATGTATTCTACAATGTCAAGTAACAATACGATTCTAAATTATTCTTTAAAGAAATTCAGTGTATTGAAAATTCAAAGAGCAGCCCTCTCTCTTTAATTCCAATAATTAGTTCAGTTTGTGACCGAAGAATATGATAAATACGTTAAACTTGGCAAAAGGATCTTGTGTTAAGGAAAATATAGGTGAAAATTGTGTAATAGAATGCATCCACCCGCTTATGGATTTCGTATCGCCTTGCAAAGAGCATCGCGGGTGCTTATATATCCACGATGCAGTAAGGGGGATTTTGCTGGGATGGAGCTCGCCGGCTCCAGGATTCGGCGGGAAGAGGGTCAGCGGGGCGATGGGAGAGTAGAATATAAGGAAACGTATGCAAATAATTATGAACAAAATTAATGAATTTTTAATTTCCTCCGTCCCATTGGCGCTATTTTATTTTTACAATTAAAAAAAAAAATTTACAACGATGTAACAATTAAAAAATGTCATCGGCCTGCACGAATCTTTTTTTCATTCTTAATGAAATGTTTTTTTTCCTCCTCTTTCTCTTCTTCTTTTATTTCTTTCTCTTTTACTTTCCCTTTATTTCCAAAAAAGTGCTTCTTAAAATTTTTACCGTACAATCTATGCTACGAAACCGCAACTCGGGTATCCGGTCTAGTTAAGCGCCTGTAAGTGATAAGAGTACTCGCAGCCTAAGAAACGATCCAGTTAAGCGCACATATACACCTTGCTCTTTTCGCTGGTATGGCATGTGACAAATATTTTATTCGCGTCAACGTAACAAAACCCAATTGCGAAAGCCTTTGTTGTTTGAAAGATTTTCAATTGTTGGGAACAAGGTACGAAGATCATCATATATTTCCAAAGTAACTTCGTGAGAGAAATCTTATTCCTAATCACTGTTTTTGTTGAACAGTTCGATCGCGCATTTCTTTAACTTTTTGGGCTCAGTTCTCTTTTGTACAAGTTCGAGCAGACTTAGCCAATACATAATAATAAAAGAAAGAACAGATTTGGCCTGAAAAGTACAAAGAATAAAGAGGATGTTTTTGAGAGATTATATTATAAGGACTTATTGAAGGATAACGAGGAAATAATTTAAGATCTCTGTACACATATTCATTAACGAACGCTGCTCGTCCCTCCTCGACTCTATCCTCCGAGTATGAGATTGGCGACAAACGATGCACCAAATGTATGTTGAAATTTAAAGTTGCTAAATGTGTCCCGCCGCAAAAGTGGGCGTAAATAGCGTACATGCTAAGAATTGAGTACTAAGATTGGAGTCCGGTTGGTCGTTGGTCCAGACGCGCTAAGTGTGCCAGATGTCAGCTCCTGGCGCACAGCTCAGGGTGCGAGTCACGGTTTCGTGCGAGTTGATTTCGATACAGGACGCATCTTCGCGTTTTTCCCTCGTTTGCCCTAACCTCTCCGCTCCGAGCGATAGCGCAAATTGGCGCACGATATTTCGCCGCAAATATCGTGTATACTAGAAAGGGGGGGGGGACGAGCCGGGTTCCTCAGAAGCACTTATTCTGTCCACTTAACTCCCATAATGCCTTGGCTCTAAAATCAAAGTGTTTTTAGTACTCGCGATTTCAATTAAGGATCCGAGTTTTATTACGAGGGCGTTTCGCGGGTGAACGGGAGGCATTACATCGTGCAAGTCAGGTAGGAAAACGCGATATTTATTTTACGAGGACAGTTCGAGGCCGGGCCAGGATCAGGAAGATAGTATACTGATTTTCTTATCAAACAATAGGGATTTCCAAATAATGAGAAGGCTTGCTTTTATGATAGAGTATCGCGTTGCTGTTTTAATTTCTATGGGACAAAAAAAGCAGAATTTAATTATTTTGCTTCAAAAACTATACCTAACTATATTAAAATCTAGATTCAACGAAGTGAATAAATATAATTATGTATGATTATATATAATTAATATTTATTAATACTATTAATCAATTATTCCGAGTTCCGAGTTTAAGCAAACCTCTGTTGTCCAGACCTACGCCAGCAACGATGACCGTGGAGTTTTGCTATCGTAGAAACAGGATGGAGTTATTAAAGGTGAAGTGGGACATCTTCGATATGCGAGCTTATTCGGAATACTACTACTACGTCGTGATCACCTATCGACAGGCCGTCTTCTGGCCAAAGAGGATAGAGAACCCAGCTGAAAGATTGACTCGCTGGTCCGAGCTGAGCTAGCACACTGGGGCCATGTTGTGAAGTGTAGCAAAGAGGCAGTGAATATACTGGCCGACAGTGTTTCACGAGAATAAAGTAAGGTTTATGCTGCCTTAGATCTACTGCTATTATCTACTGCCTTAGATGTAAAGGACAATCGAGACAAGGGCCATCCATGTTCGAAGCTGTGGACGAGAATTCAGTAGACCAGACGACTCACCGAGCTGCTTAAGCGTAATTTGTTTCAAGAATTTATTGCGTTTTCATTTTAAGCCACCCGAGAACGGAGGGATCCGGGGCGAAGAGGAGTGACCGTCAAAACGTATCTTTGCATGGAATCGTTGGCGGGAAAACGCGAAGGCGCGGCCCGCGCACCAAACAGGCCGCCAAGTATTCGCTTCCTCGGCGATAGCAGTACTTTCCTGCTCGCGACCAACCGGACCCTCGCGCTGGTCGTCAACGAACAAGGATTGGAAGTTGCAATATTTAAAATAAATCTAAATAAAGCAAACGGGGTGTAATCTCGGGCCAGTGAAGGCCAGAGCGCGCCGTCTGAGCTCAGATCGTGCCGAGCTCCCGAAGTTGTTATAGGTCTTAGGCATCCTAGTGAAAAGCGTCGACGAATTGTTCCCCTCCATGAAGACCACTTGCGTCGTGGTGGATAGGAGAGAAAGCGCAGCTCGAGTTAGCAGCGAGGATGACGACGGCTAGGCAGCCAGGTTACGAACGTCGATCGCAGAAGCAGCGAGAAGCCATTCTCCCAAGCGCTTCCCTCCCTCGTCTTATGTAAGATGTGTATCGATGCGTGAGCACATTTTTCTGTTTGTCGCCGCCCACCCCACCCCGGCCAAGCTTTGAGTCCGAGGAGAATCGCGAAATTTTATTGTTATTGGAAACGGCCAATCAATTTATGTCGAGGACAATTTCCGCTAACTCTCCTCCTCCCCATATACCACACCACTAAGATCGTGCCAGCATATCAACTATGCACAAATATTGTCGCGTAGCAAACGACAGGTAAAAAGTATTACAAATAAAATTATTATATTCTAGAACCATTATATTTCGTTTGCTCGTAAATTCGTAAAATAACCATATTAACGGCAACAATAACGCAAGCTATCCTTCTTTGTGCATTGAAAACTATTCGTATTGTTTATAATTTTATATTGTTTTTTTTTTAATAAAACAACCTTCCTCGCCTCGCGCTGACAACCGGAGAACAGTGCAACATAAAATTGCTTCTTTTTTTATTTTTTTCGTCACCTTGTTCCGTACCTCGGTCTTTACCCCATTGTCTCTCTTCTTAACGAACCGTTGAACCGTCGAGTTCTATCATAACATCGCTTCAACTTTACTTCACCGCTGGTGGAGATCCGCTTCACAAAACAAACACAAAATTCATACGTAATGTGGGTGCTTACGCTCGAGGTGCAGTAAGGAGCGACTTGCTGGGAAGGAGCTCACGGACTTCTTCCGAGAACGGGTAAAATAATACGGGTAGTAAGGAGTTGAATATAAGTAAACGCGTTTCAATAATGACAAATAAAATATTAAAATTGGAATTCCTTCGCCTCGCCGCCGCATTCATTGGCTTCCTTTTTATTTGTATATTATTATTAATGCGGTCCGGGCCCTGCCATTACAGTAATGCTCCCTGGACGCGTGGGTACTCCCTTTGGCGTCCTTCGCTTGCTGCACGCCCTCTACCACCTCCCCTTCTCTTCACCGAGAATCTCAGGAAAGAGTCGAGACTGCTCCCACTCTGGCTCCTAACCTGGACTCCCGAAGAGGCGCCTCCTCTTAAGCGGTGCTCTCAAGACGTGTCGGACAGCTGCACTGGAGGTACTTTGGAGTCTCCTCCTCCTCCTCCTCTCATCCATGCATACAAAATGGGTCTGACATAAGAGCCATCCTGTATTTGTGACCGCCTCATCCTAGGTCCGGCTTACCTCGTTGGCAATCCATTATTGCACCACCTCTTTGATACGACTCTGGCACAATCCAACTGCTGGCTTCGGTCCCATAAGGCTACTGTTAGCAGTCAGATTTTCCAGGGTGTCCACCATGACGTTGATCTTGATGCCACTGTGGTTAGGGACCCAAGTCAGCTTTACCCTAGATCTAGTTCCTAATCTGTTCAGGGCCCCATAACAGTCTTCGACCGGCTTAGACCTCGTCTTATAACTGTCAAATGCCACCAGGGCTCTCTTGCTGTCCGAGCAGATAAGCACCAGCGGACAGTAAGGCCGCTCAATCGCATCATCCAATGCCCATCGTATTGCCATCAGCTCAGTCTGAAACACGCCCCTAGAGCCGTCCAGCGGCAAGCACCTGCCCTGTTTTAGCATTCCACACCCCACGAGTAGGAATATTAATTCGGTATTTCTTGCTAAAGAAAAAAGCCGTGGGACTAGTATCCAGGTGCTTCATGAGTACCCCTCTTGGGGAGCCTAATACCTCACCCTGATCTCCCTGCATCCAAGGAGTCAATGACCTTGAGCATGGCCTACGTTGTCCTGGCCTCTAGCCTCACCTTAAAAGGCTCGATGCCAAGGATCATCCCCAGCTCCATAGTCGGAGTTGATCTACTGGTGCCAGAGATTCCTCTGGCCACGAGGCTCCTAAGCCTCTTTGAAGACTACTTTGGAAGTAGCGAAAGCCGCTCCCTTCCACCAGATCCATAAGTCATTAAGGGCTTGAGAAACATCCATTTCATCGTTTCACCTGAAACTGCCTTACCAAGGGGCCTATCTATCTTTTCCTCTTTGATCGAATTACTAACGTCGAGCTCCGTGACAACAAGGTACTCCAGCAATTGGGGGTCTCTTGCGTTAGTGTCATGCAGTGCAGTGATTCAGCAGTAGCAAAGCGTTGACCTTTTTATACGTTACGTAGACCCTGGAGCTCGTATGTCTGGTGTCCCTGAAAAAGGTTACTTCACGAAGTCCTCTGATGGTACCCTTAATCACCTGAGGTTCCTGGATTAGCGCCAACCCTGTGTGCATCCTAGCTAAGCCTCTCTGCATTATCAGCCTTGCTATGATGTAACTTAATTTGCGATAAGGCAACGGACAACAGAGCCGCTATTAGCCTCCACCTTCTTCCCGCCTTCAACCCCCAGCCTCCCTTGGGCCCATTTACGGAATACCTTTTGAAGCATCCTCGTACGCCCAAAGTAGGGCCTTTGCACCTGCTCCTACGTGGTGCACGCCACTCCTCTTCTGTCGGCGTGAACTCCATCTCTTCGGCTAAAGTCATGGACACGAGCTCGGTCGCCTTGAAGGCCGCTTCTTCTATGGCATACGGTTCCATAGAATCCTGTGGCGTCGGAGATATTGTTCCTTCTACTCCCTGTGCAGGCCCCGCACATTCTTTTTTTTGCTTAAAATATTGTGTTCAAGTCCATTTTTGGTTCCACGATTAGCTAGGGAAATATTTAGTCCACCACTATAGAGCCGCGCTCAGAGGTAACGTTTGCGACCACTGGTACCCTGTAACCAATCAATCCCCTGGGCATGATTATGCACATCTTCGGTTTAGGGGTTGGATGCGTCAACCATTATGCCTCCTCTTGAACGTAATGGTGGGTTGCTTCTTAGTTGCGGTAGCAAGATGCTGCCTTTGTTTCTCCCAAGGGTCCCAAAAGAGGCCCTTAAGAAGAAACTAGATGAATGGGTTGGTGTTCTAGTGCATCTGGTAAAAACCAAGGCTCCATCACGGTCACCCGTACCACATTTACACTTCCTTTCATGAGAGATCTCTGATTTAAGGGGGATCCTTGCATTCATGGAGAGACCCGTTTATAAGTTGCTTTCCCATTCTTCTTTATTCTGTCACGCGGGCGTCTTACTCGCGGTGCAAAGGAAGAGGGGGGCGGGGAATGTGCCGAGGTAGAGCTCACCGGCTCCAGGGTCGGCGGCACGCGAAATAACGGGGCCTAGGACTGAGGAGGAGAGGCGTACGGTAGAGAAAAAACATAACGCAAAAAAAAGGTGATGTCAAATTGCCCTGGACGGTCGCGTGGCCAGCGGACAGCCGTGCGATCGAGAGAGAGTTCTCTACTTTAAGTGCGGGACCTTTTTTTTTTTTTATTTTCTTGTATGTGTACTATTCCAAGCGCGCATAATACCCTCGATTTATTTCGAATATTGTGTTTTTTTTATTGAATAACTGGCAGCAACGTCGCACCGCGTACAAAAAAACGAAATAAATTGATTTTTTTTTATTTATTGCAACTTTTTTTTCTTCTTAAGTTCTCATGCCTCTTCCCCCCCTCCCCATCGCTTCCGCCGATACCTTGGAGCCGGCGAGCTCCATACCAGCACATGCCCCCTCCCTTTGCACCGCGGGCAAGACGCCCGCTTCACAAGATCAAATGAAATAGAGAATGTGAGTTTACGCTAGGGGTCAGATATTGATGCTTATAAATCAGATTAAATATCTATGGGTATTAGTGGATAGTAACCTGCCATGGAAGATTCACACTTTGGCTCCTGAAAAAATTTTAAGTAGAAACTGGGTTGTTAGAGCGTAGAGCATAAAATTGATGTATGAAGCTGTTCTAAAACCAAGGATAGTCTACTTGTATGGTGGAGAAGAGCGGCACTCTCCTCCTCAATGATACTACTGGAAAAGTTGAGTCTAATGGTGGGGAGCGACTGTGGAGCCATTAATTTTACATCTGCGGTAGCTTTGTGGATACTCCTTTGCAAAGAGCCTCGTAAAGTGATTATGGAACATTGGTGATTATATCAGCGGCAGAGGCCCTGCATAGGGTTAAAAACTCATTGGAAAAAGGAGGCGGGAAAACAATCTTTAAGCTCCCCAAGGATCTGAGCAGAAAGGTGATACTTCTGATGCCACGACCACCGATGCCATGACCACAAGCTTCCTCTACGACAAAAAGTATAGGGTTAGCTTATTCCCAATAGAAGAATGGGATACTACGAAGTGTTGTATCTCTCGCGATTGGCAGTACACAGACGGATCCAAAGCCAGGGAGGGTACTCGGGCTGTGGTGTACTGCAGGCAAGGAGGTAGGATGCATCTTTGCACTTGGTACGCCATATTTAACCAGTCCGAATTGATACCGTTACAGTGGGCGATGGGGATGACTTTGGAAAAGCCTCGCGCGTATACATAAGTTCAAACGGCAGGAGAGCGCTTAGAAAAATTGTTAGTTTTTTTTACATAGCCTAGATTGATTTGGGACAGATTGATTTCCAACCAGTGGTGGATCTCTGCAAGAGTTGCATCAAAGGAAAGAGGCCACTCTCGGTGGAGCTGAAAACCAACTGGATAAAACACGTACACGTGTGTACATCAAGGCATTTGGGTCTTTTGAAAATTCAAGGGATTGGGCCAGTGTATTCATGGCCTCGTTAGATGTAAGGCCGCAAGAATGGCGGAGAGTCTTAAGGGTCACGGCAGTCGCTGGGGTCACAGTATGATGTGGGCCAGAATTCTGATGCATATTGTTGATTTTCCGGCGAGGAGGGGAGGATCCTATGCAGCTCCTCTGTAGTGGTCCGGAGCCTTTCGAGAGGAGACTGCATTGGTTGGGTGCATTTTTATAAGAGTGATGATGGGGGGAAAGATACTCCAGTTATTTTTAAATTCTGGGAGGCGTCTGGAGTCTAGGACACCTCAAATTGGGGGGCTGACAAAGGATTTCCATGCGATGGGGGATGTAGCTCGCTAACTTCAACTACCCTTTTTAAAAAAAATTGTAAATGTACTTAAAAGAATTTAGTGTAATCAGCGGGTACTGTAATTATAATAGCGTTACTCATATATAAATCTTTTTATGTTTATAACGCGAACATATATGTAATACTATAAAGCTTTGTTGATCTATTTAACTCAACTAGTAAAAGTCGTTCATGTTAAATCTAAAAATTTTTTTTTTTTTTTTTTACAAAGAAAAGGTTATGGGCTCTGCAAAGCTCTTATAAAATATATCGTGTTCCACATTGTTAAAGCTTGATTTTTATGTCGCATCTTGCAAAATTGTAGTTGTAAATAGCGTTTGTATAAATTCTTTTCTTTTTTTATAGTTTTAAAAATTCATTCCTGATTTCATTTTATACTTGTATCGTCTCCTGTTAAAGTACACTCAATTTGGAAACTAGAAAGTATAATAAGAGAGAAAGATTTTTAAGAAAATATTTTTTGCTCTTTTGTGCATAACTATATTCCATTTTAAAAACCATCAAAGTTAACCTTAATAAATGTCAATAGACATCTGCCAAGCTTAAAAAGAAGGTAATTAATTTATAAGTTTGTTTTATAAGTGCTAATGGTAAAAATTTCTATTCGTCAAACTATCTAAAGCTTTTTAATAATTTTGATGTATTTTTTATTTATCATTTTGAATTATTTATTTTAATGCCGTTCCACGGAAAGCTTTTGAATTACACTGTTTTGAATTTCTATTAGTATTTTAATAAACATTCGAATCCACGCCCCCCCCCCCACCCACCGTGTGTTAGATAAGTGACGTACCAAATGTACATTGGAATTTTAAATCTCTCGGAACAGCGGGGCGAGGGGGTATCGAGTGGAAAACGCAAAACTGCGTTCCACCGCGAAAGCAGTAGCGGGGAAAAAGGAGTGCGCGTAAAACCCGAGCCGCGTTAAGAATTGGGCATCAGTAAAAGACTCCATAGCGCCCAGATCGGCGACCAGCGGGACCTCTTCGTTGGTTGCCAACGGACGATACTTGAGAGTTGGCAATTTAAATTGCGTTAAGACTCTCAATCGCGTAGAAAAGGGGTACGCGAATACCCCAAAACTAGCTAATCGTGTCGAGATCCTGAATATGCTGGAGGTCGCGAGCCCTTCAGGGGACCAGGGTACCGTGCCACGCCTCCCTCGGCTCCACTTGCGCGTTTAGAAGACAAGAGCGACGGCATGGCCGGACGTGAATCGCATCAACCTTGAGGTTTGCGAAGACGTGCGTCGGAACCGAAGCCTAGTGCGGACTGTTGAGGAAAAAAACTTAACTACTAATCAGACTCGGTCGCAAGGCCTTGATTTCGCCGAGAGCGAGCATCGTCCCGCCCTCCCGTCGCACGTATCTCGGAAGTTTCGCTACGTTTGAAACGAAGCCAACGCGATCTCCGCGTAGTAAAATTAACGCGTCAAATTAAGTAATTTCGCGAAAACAATAAATTAAATATTCATAGTAAATTCGTTGAGTAGGGATTCCCGTTTTTTCCGTTCCCTTTTTTTTTTTTTTGTAAAAACGAATTGTAGTATAAAAAAGACTATGCCAAATTAGAATTAAGAAGCATCTAGTTGGTAAATAATATTTTTTTGTTTCCCATCTTCTTATTATTATCAATTGTTTCTCTTTCTTTGTTTTTAATAAAGCAGAGCACGCACCACACCGACGATTGGAGGGGCGTTACTATTTAAAATTTTAATATTTTTGTTGCTTTTTTTCAATTAGGCCTTATCGTCTTACTCCCCTCATCCCTCCGTCCCTCGTCCTACCGAGTCCTGGCAACCCCCCTCTCATTATCACGGGAAAAACACCACCGCCTCACATGTTTTTATATACCAATATATTAGGTCAATTTTTTAATATGTATATATGTATCGATTCGTTCAAAAATATTTTATTTTATCATATAATTTTATGAATTTGTATGAAATAAAAAAAATGGAAATTTAAAGGACATTTACGACGAAGTACAATGAAACTTTGTTTGTTAATAGATAAATAATATTTTTTAGGAATTATTTTTTTTAATGTTTCATAAATTTAACTGTTTTTTTTTCTTTTTCCAATAAAAGTTTCTAATTTATAATTTATAATTAATAATAATGATAATAGTCAATTTAACGATTTCAATGGGTAAAGGCGAAACCCTCACACCAGTAATTATTTAGTAGAGAGAGTTAGTAATACTGAATTACAGTGTAGTTGGTCAAACATCATGTCTCGTAATGTGTATATATATATATGTATACATTAAAGTCAAAATGTAATTCATGCAGTTAAAACTTGTATTTTAATTTCCATCAGGATTACGTGGATTAGATTAATTGATTTTTCTATATGAAAATTGAATACGTATTTAAGTAGTTTTCTCGAAACTGTTAAGACGGTGGAATCAAACTAGACAAACTATCGGTAATATTACTAAGATTGATAATTGAATCATTTTAAAAGCACCAGTGGATTAAAGTTTCTCTCCCTAATGGAAATCGTATCTTCTTTGATCGAGATTCGAAATTGTTGCGCTAACTTAATAATATTATGGGTTAACGAGTAGCAGACCGTTTAAAATGGTCCCAACGGTAGGGAAGAATATACTCGTAATTTCGAGCTTTTCAAGGTACCGGAATACTGATGATGCTTCGAGATGATTTGCGTTCTAAATATCAGGTTCCATGACGCACGTCCATCGTTCGACTGGACGCGACAAGTCAAGCAATGGGATGTGGTCCAATCCCGAGGGTTCCTCGAGTAAACATGAAACTATTGCGAGTATCACTGCTTCCGTTTACCCGAAGATTCGAGTACGCGAGCAAACGAATGCCAAAGCGCCAATAATTCGCGAAGGCATTTTCGTATGTTTTAGATTTGGATGCGCCTTGTTTGTGCCCCGATACTCATTTCCGATATTGCTGAAAGATTATTTAGCGCAATACACAAGAAGATGGTTTTATTCTTAAAGTAAATAACGCGATTTGGAGAATAAGTGACCATCTCTGCTCATCCACGAATAAGTAGCGATTGAGCGGAAAATCGAGGTCTCAAAATCTTGATTGCCATAGGCTGACTACAAAACATTATCCACTATCACATAAAGTTACTTTAATTGTAATATCATAATAAATGTATTATGTTCTCTTTCTTCAAATAATATTTTATTTTCCGAACGGGGAATAGTAAATTCAATGTCCGTAGAAATTGAAAAGAGAATATTATGTATAGATGCAAGTGTATACTCATGCATTCTTATTGATAAGCTTATTGATAACATTGAAACTGCTTATTATTTTAAATATACTATTCATTTTTAACGAAATATTTTAAAGTTTATCTTTCAAATTGAATTTAAGAAAGTAGTTTGGTACGTTATATTTTCTGAGATTATATCATAGGAATTAATTAAAAATATTATGATACGAACATCACAATATTTTGTATCAATCTTATCTCTTTATATGAAATTTTTTATTTAAAATTTGATTTTATTTCGTATTTTTATAGTATTATTGCGTCTATCGACTTTTCATTATCCTTCTAAAAACACTTCGGTTTTAATTTTTACTTGTTTTACATTACTCATTAAATTTGAGATTTTTATTTAAAATATGTATATAATAACAGTTTAAATATTTAAAATATAATTTAATTTTACGTATAATATTATCAAATATTAAACATCTGTAGTGACTTTTTATATAAAAGTATAATTTATAAGAGAAAATTAAATTAATAAAATCTTTTCTGCTTTTATTGACATTGATAAATTTTTAATATAAAAATTTTAATAAAACTATTTTACTACTTTATCTATCTAAATAAAATCAAAATGTTTTCATCTTTATTTTTATACTTTTAAAGAATACATATTATGCAGTGAAAATGTGAATTCTTAATTTTTGTACATAAATTTTATAGTATAATTAAACATTTTTTATCTTAAAATTGAACACTTTTGATATCATAAGCATTCGATTGCCTTTCATATATGTATAGTCAATTTTTTTCCTAAATACAATATTATAACTGAAATTCAGACATTAAATAGAATAGATTTTTTAATTTATTTTAATTACAAGTGTTCTATAAAAGACATTTTAAAATTTCTGAAAAAAAACATAATAATAATATTTTATAAAATCATCGCATATTTCAGTTTTGATGATATTATTAACTGTTTTTAATACATATTTCTAAATATTATTTTCATACGAATTAGACATTCTGATTTTTTTCTTATTATTATTTTTTTTTAATATCTAAGGTTGTTTTGAGAGTTAAAAAACTTCATTGAAAATGATTTTTATATGCTAAATAAGCTTTTTGAATAATTATTTCGATTAATGAGATTTGAAATTCTAGACTGCTTTTTTTCCTTGTAATTTAAAGTTAATAATCATTTTTAAAAAAGCACCATTTAATGCATATTATATTACCTTGTAATGAAAAAACAAAGGTATCGCTTCTATAAATGCACAGTTCTTAACGGTAAAATTAATTCTAAAATTATGAAAAATTGTAAATTCCTATTATATTATGTAAATACTGATTGTAATACAAAGATCTTAATTTTGCTATATTAATTTTGAAAGCTATATTAAAAAAAAAATAACAAAATGTAATTCCTACACTATTAAAGAAATTTGTATTTTATCAAAACTGATAAATTGCATCATTTTGAACTTTAAATATGTTTTATGTTCTAGATTATAACACTTAATTTTGTGGTATCTTCATTTTTCTTAAAAATTATTTGCAGATATTTGAACACAGTTTATCTTTCTAGATATTGCATAAAATATATTATTTAGTTTTTGTTTTATAAATTTTTTAAAACTTAACAATTAATCATATTTATTCTTATAAATTTTTAAATATTATTTATAATAATTTTAGAGTAATTGAATACATAGTCCATACACATACACACACACACACATATATATAATATGAAATGGTTTAATTATTAATACATTTAATCAAATTTGAATTTTTAGCACAAGTTTAATTAATTCGATGCAGTAAATGTAATTTTTGATTTTCACTAGAACAATTGTAATTGTATTGTTCGAAAATTGTAGCATATATTCAAGAAAATTTATTCTTTATTTTAACCTTAAAGGTAATCATTTTAAAAAAAATGAAGAGTTTTTAATTCGTTTTTACTGTTTTTTATGTTAAAATTTTTCAAACAATCCATGAAAATTTTATATTCCCTTTTAACAAAATTTCTCTTTTTTAATGAATATTTTTCCTTTGTAAAATTCTTGATCTATTATTAAGGATAAAGATACAAAAATTTTCTTGCATAAAGCAGTTTATCTCAATATTTTAAATTAAAAATACAGTGATATTTCATCAATGATAATAAAGCTATATTATTGAAATAAGGGATTTCTTTGATAAAATCACAGTAATTTATAATATGTTTGTAATTAAAAGTATAATTTTTATGAAAACAATGCTTGAGTTTACTTATTTGTACATATATATATATTAACCTATAAAGATTTCATAAATGAAACGGTTAAATAATTTATTAAAAGAAGTTTAGATATGCTTTTTTTTAACGTTTTCGATTATTTTATACATTGCAATTTGTATTTCGACTATGAATGTTTGAAATTTTAACAATAACTATAAGACATACACTCAAACCTTTAAAAACAAATTTTATTTAAAATTATTATTTATGAATAATCGAATGCGTTGCTATTTCATATGAATCACTTTAAAAATTGAATAGAATTGAAAAAGATTTTATTTCGCAATTAGAAAAATCTTAAAACATTTCTACTTTTTTTTACTATATTTTACATTTTTTAAAATAGAATATATAAATGTAAGTTATACTAAATAAGTAGAATAAATCATTAATAATAATTTCAAATGATAAAAATTACTTTAAATTTTGATTTTCCTCTGAAATATGTTTCAAATATAATATTTAGGCAATGAAAAAATTTGAAAACTTAAATTATATTTTTCAATTTTTTTAATTAGTTTTCCACAAAGCATTTGTTTCTTTATAAAATTTTTTCAGTATGTGTATAAATGTTTTTGAAAAATGTATATTAAGTAGCTAGATAATAATTTTGTGTGCGTAGTATTTTAAATATACATGAAACGTTCTTTACTGTCTTATAAAGTCACATTAATCAAAAACATAAAAATGAGGTTTTCCAGTTACAACTTACAATTAATAACTTTTGTAGTACATAAATTTCTGAATAAAATTTTATATATGCAAGGATATATATATATATATATATATATTAAAAAGAAAAGAATATACAATTTCTTACATAACAATAACGATAAATTTGAACAGTAATAAGTTGTCTATTTTTAGTTTAGTTTTGTTTTAGTTGAGCAGAAATTTACCCTTCAAATATCAGTATAAAGTTGCTCTTTCTATGCATTTATATTCAATCATCTCAACTATTTAATGCATATCCTGTATATAATACCATATAAATACTTACATTACTTTAGCATACAATTCTATATTATAATAATATACATACTAGGATGGTTTCGTGATAATCTTAGATAAAAACTTAGTTTAAAACTAATTTTAAATTAAATTGTCTAATTTCTTTATGGAATTATTCATAATTAATAATTTATTAAATTTCAAGATGATCATTCAATAATTCTACTATCTACACAATATAAGCAAAAAATTTAAAGGTTTATGTAGAAATATTTAAAAAACTTGCAGTCATAACTTCAGATATATTGCAAGTTTTTCCTTTTTATGTATTAGTCGTTTTACAGCTATCGTATTATATAAGCTAAGACATTGGATATAAAAAACGCTTAATGACTTTTTGGTTGTATAAATATAGTAATAGAAATAAAATTTTTATGTACTTAAAATATTTATTAAGTAGGAAATCATTATACCTAGTCTAACCTGTTTAATACATATAGTTTAACATACTTGATTTCATGTAGATTAAAATCTAAGCTTTATATATATATATATATAAGTATATATCAGATATTATTTTATCATTAAAAATCAATATCTTGAAAGATTATCTAGATAGAGAGATAGAGTCAGATTTTGTTTAGTTTGAACATCTTTGCACTAAGATTCTATTCGAGCTTTCTTCGCCTACAAGGATTTTCATGCTCATCAATTCATTCACTAATATAAATATTAATACATGTATGACTCTGTGTAGTTCTTTCGTAATTTTCTTTCTATATTATTGAATATTTGATGATGCATATTTCTCATCATTGCCACAATGTAGCATATACTTCTCATTTATGTATATCCTTTTTTTATATACTAATTGTGTGTACTATTTAAACACTTTTCTTCAAATTATTATTCTTTGGTTTTGCTACAGCATTAAAAATACATGAATTCCAACTATTAACTTCATTCGACTATGTCTCTCTCTCTCTCTCTCTCTCTCTCTTACTTTCTCTACTAGAACTTATTTAATATACTATAAATAAGTTCCAGTATTAGTCGTCGACTGATAAGCTAATAAGATTCCACTATATCATCTTAAAATCTTGGCATAAAAAATTTGAAAGTAAATATTTAAAAATACAGTAGTAAAACAGTGCTTTTAAAATTTGTATCATTCATTTGAGTTCATTAGAGATTACTGTAATAATGTATTTTTTTTTTAAACCTATTTTATTTTTGAGAATTTTTTTTATTTATATGTTAAATTAATTTTTTATTTAGTACTAGTAACTCTCAAGTGTTACAATCAACATATTAAAAAATTTTCTACGACGAATTTCTTTATTATTAACCTAGTAATCATAATATTTTCTGATATTCGCAAGTAAGTAAAAGTTATGGTCTGATATTATATTGCATTCAAATACTTTAAAGTGACGATTTCACATTGTAGAACTCTTTAATTTGTATATTACTATTTAAAAAGTCTACTTCGAAGTTCTTATCGATATCTTCAGTAATTTCATTCGACTTTATTATTAAATCTCATAAATTATTCACTTTAGTTTAAATGAATTAAGCACTGCATACATTTTTAAATAATTCAAGCATTAAGTAGAATTTTATTATTATTGTCTCATAAATAATTCGTCTAAAAAGTTGTAAATAGTTATTTAAAAGTTATATAAGAATAGTTTTTTTAAAAAAGTTGCATAAAATGAATTACAATTACAAAATAATATTTTTTTTGATAAGCAATGTGTACATATTTATTTTGCTTTTACAATAAATTTTGATGTACCTTTTTTTATTGTCTAATCTTGTATTGTCTAATCGTATAATTTCATTTATAAAGAAAATTATAACAAAGCAGGTATTATGCGTGCATCATAGCCATCAAAATAAATATTTTCTCCGAACATTCGGAAATACTACTTGTTGAAAAATCAATAATACTATCGTACAACGACTTTTGTAGGTAAAGGTTCTCGACCCATATGAATAAATGATTTCCAGCCCGAAGTTACGACAAATTATTCGGAAGCCCCAATAGCAATATTAAATTCATAATCGACCAACCGATCGACTTGTTCGAATGGGGATGGCTGTAGCTGAATTAATGCACAGCAGTGACACGACCTATTAATGAGCCTTTCTCGACGGCCATTATCTTGTAGACTACCATCCCATCTTGTGTGGTGGAGTTTAATCTCCATGAATTTTTTACGAGCGGCGTTCAGTCGGCCCAGGATTACTCGATGCGTCAATTAATTCATTTCTTTATTTACTTAACGACAATGCAGACGGCGGTTTTACGATACCTAGATACGCAGCTTTATTTATGGAGTTTGAGCCAAAGAAAAGTGCGACTTGGCTTGCTTTTTTTCTTTTTGATATCATTTTGTAAAAAAATTTTAGTCGTAGTTTTTCTACCGTTTGATGGAAGGTGCCTTGTACAAAAAAACTGATTTTGATTTTCGTTGAATAAATACTCAAATTTTTGTTTTGCACAGCATGATTATATATATATATATATATACACACATATATATATATATATACATATATGAATGATTTACTTCATGATAACGTCATGATTTCATCGAATAAGTATATTTATCATTACAACACTTTCTTTCAAGTTTATTTTTATATCATGCGTAACATCCTGGATAAGCATTTAAGTTAAAAAGCTGTCTTTATAATTTCAATCAATTATTCAAAAATTTTTGAGATATTTAGTGTGATATACCATAAATAAAGTATGTTATCGCTATTTATTTTATATTTATAATAAATGGTAAAAATACATTATTTTTGTAAATATAGGATTAGAAAAAAATCCATTTTTAAATAGTGTTTGCTTTCAGTGTACACAAGTGTATTTTAAAAATTAATAATATAATTTGTATTAGAATAGAAAAATTAATTAAATATTTGCTTCGAAAAATTATAAGATAAAAACCTTTTGTTAACGTTAATTTATGTTAAAAATCTGTACAATTTAAAGTGAATATAAACTTAACTAAAGTATTAAAAATTGGATAATGAAAAGGTAACTCCATTTGGAAATTCATTATACACGAGTTTGACACTTTTTTTCATACAAATGCCTCATTTATAATTCAATTAGAATATTTTTAAAGGTTTGAAAAATTTTCATTTTTTCAAAAAAATACTTACTCTTCGGCGCTGTATTAGTCATGCATGTTATCCACTCGATTACACCTTCATCTGCTAAATTCAATATCGACTAGTATTTTATATAAAAAGTAAACTATTCCATAAATCTTGAATGCAATCATTAATAAAAAAAAAAGTTGTGCAAAAAATGTTTAAAAAAATAATTTTTTTTTTGAGGTATAATTTGAGCCTAACAAAATTTGCTCCAGCTAAGCAATTAATTCCGGAACGAAAATTCTTTTTAAATCTAAAGCTCTCTGGAAGCACCTCAAATTTTGCGCATTCTGTAAAGTAATATAAACCGAGGTTTATCGTATTCCTGGGGAAGCCTCCTCCCTGTCCCTTTATTCGTCCTAGTTTCAATCCTCTGTTCGCGAGCGAATTGACGGTCTCTCCTCTCGACGACGCCATCGAGCTGAGGCGCCACGACGCCAAGCTAAACACCGCCACGATGGTCCATTTTTATTTAAGATAATGTGCCTACCGGTACGCGGTCTCGACCGTCTTTCTTATACTACGCGGATATAACGACCGACAGCTTTAGCTTTATATATGATAAGCGATTGCGCCGTCGTCACAATTTCTTCCTTTTCCTCTTTTTCTTCTTCTCGAAAAAGAAAATACTCGACGAATTATGATACTTAGTAGTCAAGGCTACGTTAGCATAATGCTGGGCCTTCATGTTTAACCTTTTTTCACAATGGTCGACTATCATTTTTCCGAATATTTCCTTTATTTGTCAGATCTCTCATAAATAAACTTAATGTACGTTAATTTGTCTATTCCTACATATTGGGTACATATAAAGCTTGTGCTATACAATTTTAATTCTGAGCTCAATATAAAATATTTATATATTTAATTGATTCATTCATTCAAATTCATTTTCAAGCTAATATTTCTGAACTCCAGGCGCAATTTAAATATGTGGCTTCGATGTATCAATATTTTAAATCGATACATAACTGATTGCTGCAAACGATACTGCATAAGTATCAGAGATAATTAAATTTAATTTCAAAGCTGGAAAAAAATATATCTATTAAGAATTGATATCGCCAATTTTTAATAATATCACAAATATTTTATTGATTCTAAATATCTTTAAAAGCGCAACTAATTTTGATAATATGATTCGGTAAAAAGAGAAAAATTGACAAGAAAAAAAACTGTAAATTTTAGTATTTAATGAATAATGTTCAAAAATATAGAATTACTATAAACGCATGAAGAAATTTATTAAAAAATTTATAATAATTAATTTCAATTAAATGTGTATGATTAAAATATTTTGAAACAAAGATTAATCGTAAGCCAAGCACATAATAAAATCTTAATATTGTAGTTTTGTGTTCAATTAAATATTTTTGATATATTATTTTGCATTCATTGTTGTCTTTAATATTTTACTTATATACAGTTATAATCAGAAGAAATAGATTAAAGGAATCAGTGGAAGCATTGCGAAAAAAATTATTTTAGTCTCTGAAAATATATTTGAATCCTTTAACTGACTAAAAATACAAGATAAAAAATATTACAGTGGCAGTTGCGATGTTTACCTCTGAAATAAGTTTTTATTTCCGTGATTCTTCAAGATTAATACCATTATTTCCAAGACTACCTATAATTCTCATTTGTAAGACATTATATTGAATCCATTTTCATAAATTGCATAAAAATTAAAAAATTTTGAACATATAAAGAGAAAATTCAATAGATTTGAAATAAAAAAAGTAGTATTATTTTAACATCTATTTCTTGTGGATCGCAAAACATGTAAATCATTGTTATTGAGCCTATTAAAATTAAAAAAAAAAGAAAGATATTATCTTAGGAGCTAGTAAAAAATACTCTTACAATATAAATAATTAGATTTTTTAAGGAAATTATTTTTTATTCTGCATGTAACCCACATAGTCACTAGAATGCAGTTTCACGTACCGTGAAAAATACTCTGCTTGTACTAAAAACTAAAATAAATATAAATTTTTTTCTAATCAATTTTCATTTATGGATGTTCTTATTAGAGAATTTTCAAGTATTTATCTAATTGATTCTTTTAATTCATCTATTTTTTGTCTTCAGGAAAAATGGCTAAATATATAAAACAAATAAAAGATTTTGAATACATTATTTACGCTTATGATATTTTTATTTAGATTTAATTAAAATATAAATATATATTATTGATTTGCTAATGCAAACGTATTTAATTTTATATACAATACGAAATTGATTACTATTGAAATTTGTACTACTGTCAAATAAATTAAAAGAATTGAATTCAATCTTTTAACAAGCGAATGAATATAATAAAATCTAGTTATCTAGAAAAATTATAATAATAATAAAACTGTAATAAGTTTTTATCAATTAATGTACATTTAATATTGTTAAAAAATTTTATTAATATGCATCTATTATTGATTATATTAAATCGTTTTTTTAGTTATTAATTATTACAATACATTATCATATCGTTATCTTTTCATTTAATTCATTCTGTAATATAGCCAAAGAAATATTTGTACAATAAAGTTATCTCTCGATTTATAGTTCATTTGACAATAATGTTTAGCAGCTTATTCTTCAATAAAAAAGTAATATATTCATAAGTTAATGATCTCGTGTTCTTTTTAAAATAACTTTTGAATTGTGCTTTAATATTCTACTACACACTATTTTTTAATTGCTTAGTAGATGACTAGTACATTCTATTGGATATCTAATAAATTAGTATTCTTTTACTTAATTTTTTTATTAGAAAAAATTATCGTTCAATGAAAAAATTCGTACTAATACTAGTAGTATATTTTGACATATCGAGACTATTTCGTTACTAAGCTTCTATCTATTTATTAGAGTTACTCTTTACTATGACTTTTATTAATAAAATTCATATTACATATTATTAATATTTATGTTAACGTATTTATTGACACTTTTTATATAAATGGATTTATACACTCTCGCTTAAAGATTGCTAATTTATTAATTTTATTGTGATCAAATCAGAGAATTTATAAATTTGTTTCAATTAAAAAATTTGTATAAATAAAATTCATATTGCCCTAAGTCTACTCTAAAGATGCTTAATTTTTTACAAGTCTATAATTATTTTACTGAAGAATTCAGGAAAATGATTAATAACGAAAGGATATTTCTTTGCCAACTTGATTTATGATATACAATCTTAACGTTACTGCGTACCTTCACAATAATGATTTTAATACAACACAATAGGCTATTAACATTGTACTTATTACTAATATTATTACTAATATTATTCTATTACTAAAAGTGGATAATCATAATAGTTAGATTTTATAGATAATTAGAATTTTATATGTATTAAAAAATTCTAGATTTTTTAAAAACAAAATTTGTTATAAAATATCTGAAAATAAATTTGGGATCATCGTATTATTTTTGTTTGATTAATGAGTTATTAAGTACATAATTCTTGTTACTATTAATATATAATTTGTGTAGTCACAAAATAAATGGACAGTCTTAGGCACATCATAATAGTCGATGATGACGTTATGAAATGTAAACTATTCAGAGTGTTTTTGTATAGTTATCAAGTTAACAAGGAAATGGCGAATAAAATAAATGAAGAACTTGTAGGAATATTATACAATGACATTTAAAATGTCCTTGCATAAACCAGAATACTCTCGCCGGATATTACGAGCATTCTTAAAAAGCTTGCTTACTACCTTATATCATTGCATCTTGCATGGGCTATGATAAGTTTAAAATAATATTTATAAATATTATAATAAAATAATATATATAAGTAATTTTTTTTAGCTTTGAATTAGTCAAGTATAGATTTTAAAAAATAAGAATTTAAAATATTTTTCAAAACAAAGAGTGCAACTACGTTAATATTTACGAAAGATGTTAAAAATATACGAATAGTACTTTGTATATTAACAAGATTTAACGAGATTTCGCGAGGTATTGATTACGACAGACTTCAATTTAAATGTAGTACAATGGATTTTATCCCTTTCGATCGCATAAAATGGTAAAAGTATTGATAAAACTAAGCGATAGGCTCGTGCAATGTGGATATAGAAGGTATTTATAAGCAGCTAGAAAAAGCGCGAGAGCTATAACAACTACTTGTCGGATATCGTTACGGTAGGGAAAAACGATCAACAGACTCTCCAATCTCAGCCATCTATTGACCTTCATAGCCTTGACATTATAAAATAAAGTACAGGATAACAACTGATCAGCGTCTCGTACCTTGTACCCCAGATAAATTTTCATCCACCATAACGAGAAACCATCATGAGAATTGCCTTCGCGCCGACTTTCTTATAATCCATGAATTGTGATGCAATTATGTCAATAATCTTGACAGTATCAGTGCTTCCGGTGCAGCTTGGATATTCTGCGAGTAACCCATCCCGTACAAGACTGTGGAGATCGCAAATTTCCACGATGGAGGAAAAATGAGTATCAGTTCTCAAAAAAGACGAGATTGGAGAAGGGTCGAGTGCAATCGGTACCAAAGAGATCATTCAAAATTCTTCTACCGATGACACTATTGGATAAGTTTACAGGTTACCAAGCACGATTTCGTTTATTTGTCATTGACACTCGATTATCAATGATTTCTTTTATGAATTTTGCAAGCATGTCTAACATCTACAATTTTTATTTTATTAATCGATCGTAGTGTTCAAATGGCGCAATATTTTCCAGTAAAGTGACACGAGTTGATACGGCTTTTAATAAAAACGTTAGAAGGGCTTTGAAACAATCTTTAGAGCTCAATTTGAATTATTGAAATTTGATATTCGTTGTTGTTATACTAAATATAATGAATTTTTGTGTAAATTATAGCATGGGAAAATTTATAATATCTGTTTTAAAAAGTTTACTTTAAAATGCTTAAATAAAGTAACTCAAATAGTTTGGTTGCAAACGTAGTTGAAATATTTTTAAACAGAAGTTTGTAAATCAATGAGACAGAAATGCGTCAGAATAAAGTTAAAGAAAATGTTATGCTTGTTTATTGTAATTGATGAAAGTAACGTGACTAGTGGAAGCTCAAACCTTTTCGCGGCTGGAGGTGAGCTTTTTTGCCGGCTGAAACTACGCTCACAGTTACGAATTGTTCCGCACGCTATCTCTATTCGAAGAAGAAAATAAATTGCCAACGTTTTGTTTTTGTCTCTTCGAAAATTCACCGCAAAGCCGTGCAGCTTCGAAAAACTACAATCGAAAAGTTTGCTTATTACTCTGTTCCATCTCAAAGATTCTGGAAAGATATTTTGGGATTGCCTTCTTACCTCACGCGAAACTAGTGGGGCAACACCGACATTTATACAGTAATGATAAAAAATATCTGCAGTTGAGCTGACGAATCAAAGATCATGGCAAAAAATATTGAATGATTTGGGTTCAATCATGGCACAATAATCACTACAACGTAAATCTATTTTTTTTTAATATATATTTCTCCCTAAAGTAGATTTCAATCTTTTGGATCAAATTGTAATTTTTATAAGTTTTCAATGCATTTTAAACGGGTATTTTAAAAAAAAAATTAAAAAAAAAAAATTATCACACATTTCTTATTATATGCAAACGTTTAATATAAGGAATTTTTCTCATTAAATTTATTTTATTTTATATTTTAAAGTTATAATCAAACTTACGCGTGGGTGGATATCTATAAAAAAACTTGGTATAAAAAAAATTGTATAAAAATGTAAGTGCTGTATAATGTGCCACATGGAAAAGTGAATAAAAGTTTTTTATAATAAATATAATAAAATAAGGAATGACAGTTTTTTCTCTTTGATGTATATTGTATTTAAAAAATGCATGTAAGTGAATTATTAGTGTATTGAATAGTAATTGAATTGAATATAGTAAAGTAACTAATACAAGCGAATAAGTCCCAACACTTTTTTATTAATGTGATAATTGTAATACACAGCATATAAAGGACATAAAATTAACTTAACGAAATGCTTAAGCGTTAAATTTATGAATAAAAAAATAAATCTCTTGAAGGTTAAATTTTAACTTAAAATGAACAAACTTATAAAATTAGAATAATTAAATGTCATTAGATTTTATGAATTTTTTCCCTTTAATATTAGTATACAAAATCATTTACTCAATTGATAAAATCAGTTGTATTGTTTAATTTCTTGAATTAAAAATTAAGAAATATTTATCAAACTTAAAAACACTTTACACATATTGATTTATAAAGGTATTCGCCCAATTTTTCTATTTGTTAGCAGGCATTCAGCTACATAAAAATTATAAAATAAATAATAATATAATGAAATAAATAAAAATAACCTTACACGATTCTCATGGGAAGACGAGAAAAATACTTTTCAGAAGAATGACGAGATTCGCAGTAAGTATTGTATCCAATATTGTCATGTATATACAAGAGAAAAATGTAAATTTTTACATTGAAAAAAGATGGGAACAATTTTCCATAAAAAAATCAGAACTAAAAGTGAATGATAAGAATAATTGTAAAATTTTGTATTTTTTTGATTTTGATATTTTTAATACTGTTCTTTTTATATAAATTTCCATAATTTCAGTAAGTAAAATGAATGTTGCTATGTATACTCGAATTATTCATCATCAGTTTTTTTTTTTAGTTTTCATCTAATTTAGCAAAACTATAAGTAAATTATAAGTAAACTTTTAACATACGTTCTAAACCGTAGGATTATAATAATAATTTTGAGAAATTATTTCATTAAATATTACTAGTCATGCATTAATTGTGTTCCAAGAATTTCAAGTACATCTTTGTTCAAAAGTCTTACATTTTCATAATTTTGTACATAATGTAAAATTTATAAGATTTTAAAAATGATAAAGAATAAGCGAATAGCTGTAATTAAGAACTTTTATATTAAACAAAGCTGGAAATACTTGCGTTAACGTAGTAATATTTGTTTATAAAATAACAATTAGTATTTAATCTTCGAGACTTTTAATTAGTGATTTTATTACTGTGCTTAAACATCTACTTTATAAAGCATCCGTCTATCCGTATATATTATTATAAATGCATAATCGAATTTTAAAAATTAGTATAACTTGTACACTTTATCGAACTCACTTCGCGTGCTTTTATACTTTCTAATAAAGTTTGGTACGGATCTCAGTATACATCGCTTTTTTAAACAAATACATTTTCAGTTTCCTGGTAACACAACTATCCTTGTGTACAGATGTCCATTTTTATTTTCGGTTTAATTATGGACTCTGAGCAGCGTAACAATACGCCTTCGAGGCTCATCCCCAATAAAAACGCTCTACGAGGGACTCAATTATCGGAGGTCAGCAGGACGACTTTGTACGGGAGTCCGCGGACGGAGGCTGTGATAAGCGGTCAGGCAGGTAAGGGTAAGAGACCGGCTCGCGATCCTCTAGCATCGAGAGCAGAACCTGCGGGAACGGAAGACGCGCATCGCGCCGGGAAAGGTCGGGGAGGAGCGCTAGGGGAGCGGACTCCCGACTATTGGACCTGAAAGGCTGGTCGCGTGGATGGGGAAGTAAAGCGAGGGTGGGTGGGGGGGGGGGAGAGCGCGCGCGGGAAGCAGCGATGGGGGTTGGCGGGAGGCGCGAGCGACTGCGCGGGCTTATATAAACGGGGCGCGCGGCTCACGAGGCGCACTCACCTTGGCCCCACGGACGCCGACGCTTCTCTCGACGCTTCTCTCGACGCTCCTCTCGAGGCTTCTCTAGACGCTTACCCCGGACATCGAAACGCGTAGCCCTCAGCGCAGCCAAGAAGCGAGGAAGCTCAACAGCCGCGCTCCCAGGTACGCAGCGCACCTCGATCGGCGGGTCGAGTCGAGACACCGACCAACCCCCCGTTATCCCAGGGGCTTTTGTCCTTCTCGCGGCAGCGCGTAGCATCCCTAGCTTTTTTGATTTTCCACGTGGACAGAGCCCACTTCTCGGGTCGCGCTCCCTCGTCGAATACTTATCTTCGTTATCTTCGGAAGGCCCCACCCCCCGACCCTGCCCCACATAGTATTTTCTGCGGAATTTAATTAGTCTGCCCCGGGCTGTCGGCGAGTTTTTCAAGGAATCACCGTGACGTTAAGCCAACTTAGCCGGGTCAGAAACTCCTAAGAGCTAGCTTAAGTTTGAACTAATGAATTGACATATTCAGCCTTCCTGAATCGCCCCGATCACAATTCTGCAATAGTGTATAATTCTAAGGGCATCTTCGTTTTTTAGTAAGAGCTATGACATTGAGTAAGGTTAAAAGTTTAATTTCCCTGTCATTTTCAATAAATCACTGGTGTAAAAGAAGAAGAAGACGCTAGACTTACAGAATATAGGCAGTTCTCGTGATCTTTATACTTAACAACATCGCCTAAATCGATAAATATCACGTGCAGGGGCTTCTTTATATAAGGAAACTTCGTAATCACTCGAATAAATAATTGTCAATGCGCTTTTCTTTTCCGTTAATGTTAACTCATTGGTATACGCAATTTCCTAAATTAAATAGGATACTAATGCAACTTTTAAACAATAAGAAAACCCTTTCCAAGGAACTATTTTTAAATATATAGCATAAGGAATATGAATTATTGTAAGCATGACATAGTAAAAGGGAATGAAGGGAGGAACAATTGCGACTGATGCGAAACCGGATGAAAATGACTTAGCTATTGTTTTGAGCCGAGAACTATTTGAATGAGAGTCACTAGAAAAATTGATCTCGGATTTTCATTTGAGGTCAAGTAGGAATTACTATGAGGTGAAACGATTAGCAGATTTTTTCTTAACTTACGCATCAAATTGAAGGTTTTAATTTTATTGCTTTTAACATAAGATTTATAATAGTGTATCAAAGTCGTATTTCAAAATTATACAAGCTATTGCTTTAATCACACGATGAGCATATTAAAAGTATAACGTACAGCAGTTATTTGTTTTTCAAAAGTTTTTTCACGTTATACCTAAAATCAATATTGCAACTTTCAAGATTATTGAATTATATTGAATATATGTAATTATTTATTTTTTATTGTATTCATTTAAAATCTTTTAACACCGTGAAAATACTTGAATCATCAATAATATTAATATTTATAATTGAATAAATGTTTGTTTATTATTGTTTCCTTCTAGTTTGATTGTTTTGGTGCTTTCATTTATATCTTTTATTTATATAAGTATTATTCGCCATATTTATAAGTATACAACTGTAATGGAAAAGTTTTTTTCTCTCTACAGTTAAATCAAACTCATTCAAGAAACTTAGATTTAACTAATACAAATAGTATGCCATTATTTTATAATACATAACTTTCAATTTTATTTTAGATTTACTTATTTAACATAAATAATTGTATAGAAACTTTAATAATTTTCTCGTATATTATAGTTTCTACTTTACATGTGTACATAATTTAATGAAAACATTAAATTTCTGAAATTGCTGCTTTTATTATTTTATGAAAAATTTAATGATAGATTAATACAAGATAGCAAAAATAATCCTGCTAAAATTATACGAAATAATTCTTTTAGTTTTGTTAAATTTTAATAATAGAATATCTTCATCAAATAGCATGATTTAATATATATAATGTGATTATAAAGCATGTACTAAAACATTTGATTTTTAAGAAAAAAATAAATAAATTCATTGGAATTAAATGAAGTATTTAAAATTTTGTAAAATAACAAGTCTGACAAATCCTTCTTGTTAAATACGTACAAGCAATTACTGAACTTTGTATAAGAATTTATTGTAAATCAGAATTTTTGAAAATATTTTTTTTCCTTTTGCTGTTCGAGATAAATCCAAAATCAATTCTTTCACATTCTTACAACTGAGTACTTATCGGATATATTATCAAATTAAATGATTTAAATTGGAAAGCTGGTGCTTAACAAAATACTCTATTTTTTATAAACAAAGGATACACTAGGGTGGTTTTTTTTAAAATGAAGTTCGAATTTTTTTAGCGTTTAGAATTCTAAATAAAATAAATATTTAAATTTAAGAAGTCGATTTTCACCTGCAATGACAAAGAAATATAAAAAAAGTTCCTAAAATTTGAAGAGTCATAATGTTTATTTTTTATGACACGTTATTACTTCTATAAAATCTGTTATGATTTCTTACTGCTACTTGTCTAGCAGCATAAACATTTTGGAATTAAAACTTAAAAGAATATTGTTGCATGAATAGAAAATAATAATAATTTTGTGAACAAAATGTCCACAATTAAAGTTTAATCCTTTTTCAATTTTAATTCAGTCAGATATTTGATAAATTATAGTTACTCCTTCATATGAATTCAATTGAGGTCTTTTATGTTGCATTAATTACAATAATTTACATGTTATTTAAACTATTACCAAAAATTTTTTTAATTAAAAAAATTAAACGCACAACATATAGAATATAAAGTTTAAATATGAATTAATTAAGATATACTCATATTTAAAATGTTTGTGAATTGAAATTGTTATCCTTCAAGAGTTTATATAAATTTTAATTTTAATTAAATATTCGTGAATACTAAATTTTTATTTCTATCAACTTCACACTGTAATAGACATTAATGAATTGAGATCAAGTTTTCATTTTGAGTGCGTAATAATGTAATATAATAAAATATTAGAGGAATATTATAAATACAAATTGTTTGTAAATATGTTTCATATAATTTCAAAATATTTATTGGAAAGTAAAATTTTGATAATTTCATGTACCTTAATTTATTCAATAAATAGTAAATACATATAAAATCTATCTAATTAACTGAAAAATGTAACTTATGATTTATAGATATATTATTAGAGTACGTATATTTCAGTTTACTTAATTACTTTATTATGACTTACTAACATGTACTAATTTAACATTACCTTAGTTGTATAATACTTTTATATTTTTTTTCGATTACTTGCTGTTTTAATGGAAAAAAATGCAGCTATAAAATCTCAATTAAAAGAATATCAGTCAATTAAGCATTGAATTCATTAAATATTTATTAAAAATTATTATCTTAACAGTAACATTAAAGTCCTTAGGCTAGTAAAAGCAAAACTTTTTTGATTTGTTAAAAATTTCTACAATCATTGACCCTTGCTTATAGATCAAATGTAAACTTGAAAATTGATAAAAAAAAAAAAAAATTAGAAAAAAATTACAAAAAAATCAAAAAAAAATTTTTTATATTCAATCTCCTTTAATTTTTTCTATGTTCTATTCTATCGAGAACCTTTGATACTTAATAATGTCTTTCTAGCGGGATGGATTTATATAACCTTCGGATATGTATTTGTATTCAGAGATTATTGTTTACTACCTGTAAAAAGTGAGCAGTAATCTATGATATTGGATCTAGGGAATAAGATATTTGGTTTAATCGAAATTTTTTTTGCTAACACTAGCGGTGATATAAAGGCGTAAGCAATAAACATCCGATTTCTATATAGTCGAACTTTGAGAGCCGGAGCTACTTTAAAGCACAATATCTTAACGGAAATCTATTCGGTGCCGCTTTATTGTAGTTTATATATGTAGTGTCAGGTGGGCGCAGAGTAATATATAATCCATAAAAACCTATGTGAAAGTGGGTTCTTCATTTCTAGGTAATCATTACGAGAAGTTTCATATTCGAGTGAGTAGAATCGGCCCCGACGGCGCGACATATCAACAGATCAACTAGTAGCAGATCGTAAGCCCGTACGATGTCTGCAGCTTTTCCTTACCCGTGCGGTTCTCGCACCTGTAATACTCGGTTTTTTTTTTTTTTTTTTTATTTTTTCGATTGCACTTGATTTATATACAAAATATCTTGGCTCGGCTGATTGCGAGTCACTGTCTTTATTATTAAATTTTTAGCCCAACCATTCGCTACTAACAATTTCCTTCTAGGGAGTTGAGAAACGAGGGCCATAGAATTATGCGCCCGTGAATTCGCCCCTTGATGATACGACGCGCGTTTCGTTTTTACAAGACGAAAAAACGACGTCGTATATTTGCAAAAAGGTCCTCGTACAATTTTTGGGGTGTGATAATTTTGCCATTGCTGCTGAACTCTATTTCTATCAATACACGTGTTGAAAGCTCTCTAAAATATGTGCTTTTTGATATTTCTTTTATAAAGCGCCTTTATTTTGTTTTATTTAGAATTCATTTAACCGATTGCGCCTAGGTTCTACATAAAGCAATTCTGTTATCATCCGAAGCATTTTATTTTATGCATATCTTTTTTGAAAATTATGTAATTAGAAAATAATACACATTTTATTGTAAAAATTTAGTCTCTCGCTGTAAAAGTAATTGAACAAAAAGAATCGACCATAAGCTACAAATATTTTTTTTCTGCCTTAGAAAATAATAGATAATAGAACAATATTTAATTTAGTAAACAAAAATTTAGATATTAACACGATTAATAAAATTACACAAGAGTATTACCAATATCACTACAATTATTTTAATTTATGATTATGTTAGTTTTCAGTTTCACTAGTTAAGATAATTTTTCAGTTACAACAAAATAATAAAATATATTAATATCCTGAATCTTTAAATATTTGGAAAAATATTAAATATTGAAAGTATTAAATCCTCTTTTCATTACGTTTGCTTTTATCTGTTTTTATATATTTATATTCGCAAATACTTAGGCATTGATTCTATTGCATATAATAACTAAAAGGATTGAAAATCTTAGCTCCATTGGTTCGGTTTTTAGTATAATTTTTCTTAGATGTCAATGCATTAAAAAAATCATGCGCATTTACTTTCAGTTCGGAAATGTTTCTAAAAGTAAAACCAAACCAATATGGTTTCCTGCTTACGCTTACTGAAACTTTGTATGTAAACGTTAAAAAGAAAAATATTCTCGGCATTAGCTTTTTTTATATTATACGTGACTATGATTTGCGCTCATATAAAGTACACAATGTCATTCAAAAAACGAAAGTGAAATAAAAATTTTAAATAATAAGACAATATAAATAAAAATACAATACGATTTCATTATATTTAATAATTATAATTTTAAGTTTTCTAATTTAACTTAATTCTTATGTATAGAACATATAATTTATTTATTCTTCTATATTTAAAAACAAAACCCTATCACTTTAATATTTAAGATAATGAATATCGGAAACTACTTTATTAATTGCATACAAATTATTTATGTTATAAATTTACCATTATGCATCCTTCCGTATAGAATAAATTTTATGCATATTTCTTATGATACAAAATATTATCATTTATTGATATTTAAAATAAAATGTTTCTTCCGTTATGTTTTTCTATAATGTTTATGAGTAAATAATTTTTAGATATTTTTTCAAATTTCTAATATTGTTTTCAATGAATTGTATAATAATTAAGTAAATAGAATACTGCGTATCACTTTATTTTTCAGTACTTTATGCAATAAATTAACTATACTTTTCTAGCCTGCTAATTTAAAAACTTACACGTAAGGAAAATTTTCTTTAAAAACTTCTCTCTCTTTTCTCACATATCTTTATTAATATATTATTATTATTTTTCTTAATAATGTTTTTTAAATAACTTTCTTTTTTACGATCGTCACCAGAATATGACTTTTCTTTTTGTGCAAATATTGTTCTGATAACATTCAATTATTAATTTTTGCATGAAATAACATGGATTACACATGATGCTAGGGAATTGTTTCTAAAACTAAACTTGGCAACTCCAATTCTATGAATTCTTTGTATAATATACGAGATGTCATAACATGTTACGTGGAAATGATTTAATTGCACGTACATTATTCACGTAACAGCAATGAGATAATAAGTTATATAGGATTCACCGCGGAATCCACGAAGATTCAACAGGAGATTGGATAATTACCAAGTAGTTCGGATTCATCGATGGCGATCATGGTTCAAAAGCTAATAAGTTACGAAAAAGGATGCACATTGACAATTTTTAAGAACATAAACTTAAACATTAATCAGACATTTTTATGTGCGTTTTGATCATATATGTTTTATATTTGTATATTCAACGGAATAAAGGCTGAAATGAGAGTGACATGCTGTATGTATTTCAATTACTAAAAGTTTCTTAATAACTTATGATGTTTTATGCAAAAATTTAAAAGTTAAATAATTTTTAAAAACATGCAGTTAAACTAATTTTTTTAATTTATAACATATACATGCAAATCACTTTTTCAAAAATACAATATTTAGATTAGCTATATTTACATATTTATGATGCCTAAATCATTTTGATAACTTTGATTGTGAAGCATAAAATACATATAATTATTACGTTACATACAATATTAAGAGATAATTTAAAATCATTAAAATATATGAAACTTTATGTAATTAACTGCATTCTTAAATTGTTTTTTAAATAATTAAAAAAGCTGAATGTGGAATAACACACATTAATTATACTATTATCAGTAAAAAGAAGCTAGAGAAATTTCATATTGTCATAAATTATCTTAAGCATTCATTTGTCTAGTTAAGCAGATCGTAAATACTTAAGTCAGATGTAATTTTTGTTATTTCACTGTATTAATGAATTTAATAATAAAATAATGTATGTTACGAAGAAATAAAGCATTTACATTTGATAGAATTAATGATATTTAAATAAGAAAACAGAAGCAATTAAAAAAGATTTAGGAAATACGTTTGACTGAAGTATCAATCTAAAGTACATAAGCTCAAACGTAAATAATAAAAACAATTCTATTAAACGATATTTAAATAAGAAATTTGGTCAAGATGTAAAAAAAAAATTTACACGAATAAGTCCCGTTAATTTTGGCCTTATTATGAAACAATATCTAATTTTATATAATGTTAAATTCAATTGAAGGAAATCATTATAGACCAGGCGTCATTATGATTTATTCGATGTCCCCCTTGCGCATCGTAATCAGTTGTGCAGATATACAGCTAGTAATATAAGTATTGCCATTGATGAACTGGAAAGAAAATGATTTGCTCAATGCGATGTTTATATGGGACATAAAAAGAAGGCAAAACGTATTTGTTCGAAATAAACGGCTGGTCTATAATTGTCAGTAAAGTCTCTGGGGCTTTTTTATTATTTTTGTTACCTCAATCGTCTTTATCATTCCTATTGGGTAACTCGTCTCTCAATATCGCACATAAATCGATAACGTGAAAATGAGCGCTCACATTTGAGTGGCACCAATAAATATATGAAGGTTACATTCGGGTTAAGTACAGAGTATACGGGAAACTTCAGACGTTGAGCCTTTAAATTTCACCTACCTTGTGCTTGCGTTCAGACGTTTATCATAAAGAAGACTTTTCTACTTCTACCTCGTATGAAATTTACAGAACAGGGACATATACAGTAATTTTCAGAAACACGTTTTAGAGTTGCGGAAAATTCGACTGCGAGAGATATCGACATGTAAAAAAATATTGCGGTAATTTTTTTAATATTCATATGTAAATTACTATTGTAAAGTATTTTAAATGTTTATTATTTAATGTGTAAATTTTTACATAACAATTGTAACAATAATATCAATGAAAATTTAGTAGTAATATTTGGTTAAAAATATAAAATGTGGTACGTAAAAAATAAGTTGATTTAAGATAAATTATGAATAATACATAGAAATAATAAAAAATATAAATAAAAGTTTTTGAACAAGTAATATGAAATATGCCAGACCTTATAATATCAACAAAATAATATAGTAATATAAAACCGAAATGTATTTATGATTCATATAAAACAGACCAACACTTTAAGTAAAAATGTGTATATTTTTTTATATAATGAAGAGAAGATCAAAATATTGTTGTTGGATTAAATTTACAGTATACAAATTTCATCTACTTGAATGTGAAATTTTCTGTTAATATATTTGGATTTTGATAAATTAAATTAAAAATTTTTTTTAAAATATACTTATGTTTTAAAATTATGCGAAATATTGTAAAAAGTTAAACTGACAAAATTTGTTAATAAATGATTGAATTGAAATAATTAAATTGAAACTCTTGACATTTTTAATATTTTAATATTTTTTATCGTCAAAAAAAATTTATGTAAATATGAAGGAGTACTATATATCCTTATATAATATGAGCTTATCGAGTTTAGTTAGATAAATAATATATTCGTTTACGTGCTTATTATAGGTAAGTGCATTCGCTCTACAAATTAAAAACTAATACATAAACCATCGTAATTTTCTTTTCTTTATTACAAGCACTTACTAAAATGTATTGATTTTCCAGAAAATTAATGAATCCATATTTATTACGTTTAATTTGATTGTATATATAAATATATATATATATATATATATATATAATTTATATCAGTACACAAAAGATTTAATGATTGAAATGGCAGTATCTAAAGCATCTAAAAAACTACTGTATTTCATTCTATTATTTTGTAAAATAAAATAATAGAAAAAGTCAAAGATTCAAATTGAATTTATGTTTTTATAAGAAAATAGGTTGGAGAATAGCAGGCAAACGACTACTCATAACTCACATTTTTTCCTTATTGTATAAAATTTGAATTGCACTTATTTTCTTACGATTTGATGGATATATTAAAAAAATTATCTTAGAATTTCTATTCATAATTTGTTTATATTCTAGTTATATTCTGGTACGTATGTTTTAGTACGCATTTTGAAAATATTTATCATTTTACTGCATTAACTAAAATAAATTATACAAAATTTTTAAGTTGATTCAAATTAGTAGCTTTTTTATTTTGAAAACTCTGTTTTTAAACACTTTTAATGTCTTTTTAAAAGTAATGATTAAAATTGTATTATAATTTTACAACTATTATTTGTATTTAATTTAAAAGAGAATTGTAATGACGAGATCCTTGAAAGATACGACCCACATATCAGTTTGTATACAAGTATGTATGTACTTTGTTGACAATTGCAATTACAATGATAAAAGTTACAATATAATTTTCTATAATAGTATAAGGATAAAGTATAATGATAGCATGTATAAATTGATAATAACTTTTTTATGCTTTATTTTGCTATGGGGACTAATTTTTCCAAATAGTGATGGTAAGATATTTGAAAATTCTGTTATTGACTTAGAATAAAATAAAAATAACAAAACGTGTACTCTTTGTGCTTTCACTTGTAATCCATTTATTCAAGTAAGTTGAGGTAGTTTTAACTACGAGATTATCGATGATCCCTCCCTTGTACTTAAATACCAGGAATTCGCTTTTTCTATTTAATCAATTTAATTCTCGGACTGACATATTTGGTCGTTTAAAGCTGTGGCCCGCTCCAAAGAAACCCCACATCTCCGGAATGTAACGCGAAAAAAGCGAGTCCATCGCAGCCCGCTTTCTCACGAGCAGTACTTTCGAGTATTGTGAACCAGTGCTAAGGTGTTTCCTCGGCGTAGCTTCTATTAACAAGGAAAATTGTGGACATGGTACACGATTTCATAACACAAATATGACGTTGACGCGGTTTTGCATGAGATCGCAGTGCTGGCCAACAGCTGAGTTGTAATTTAAAAGGGTGAAATAGAGGAGCTGTGGGTATGTCTCGAAGACCGGAATGCACAAGATTAGCCACTCTGTAGCATGTGCATACGAACATTTTTAAACGTAAAGCTTTCGGAGAAATTCAGCTGGCATATGCGTTCCAAATAGAAGGAGATCGTCGCTTTTGTGGATGCTGCATTTTTTCCTTAGGTACGTTATATTAGTAAATTTTCGTAATTAAAAAAGTTAAAAAGAAAATTTCGTTTTCCATTACTAGATATATTTTGATAGATCTAAATAGGCTTTGATTATAACTCCATCTTTATAATATCATAAGATCTATTAACAAAAGCTAAGCTAAAAGTGATCATCGATATGCTTAAAAATTATGCCAAAAAACGGTATGTTTTTAAAAAAGAGCAGCATTTGCATTTACATCTATAAGAAAATAATATACATGAAAAAAAATTTATCAACATTGTATTAAATACACGGTCACATGTAGGATATATTCTTAAAGCTTTTAATTTAACATTCCGATATGTGCTCGGCCTCGATTAAGAAATATATTTGAATTACTGGATATGTAGATTAAGAAAAGATTTATCATGAAAATAGTAAAAATAAGGTCCAACTTAAATTCTATTAGATAAGATAAATATTTTTTACATGTATTTTTGTCATGTAATTTACTAAATTTTATCCATAATTATATAAGTAACAATAGTTACGAGTTTTATAAAATAAATTCTTAATTATCTACAATGTCATAAAATTTATGGAGAAGATTCTTTTTTATTTGTGAACTAACCATATATTTCTTTTATAAAAAAAAATAAAAACTTTGTATACTAAAAAACAACGAATAACTTATGTTTAGTAAATGTCTACGTATTATTTATAATTGTTTCAATTCTTAGGTATCGTATATACGAAAGATATCTTTTATATAAAAAACAAAAACTTTTGTTAGGAATTAAGTTTCATAAATATAGTGAATCATAAATAATTTTCTATAAAAAATTTAATTATTTACTAAATAAAATATTTTACTTTACAGTAAAAAAGAACAAAACAATTTGTTTTAAGTATAAAACTTTAATAAATTTAAAGTTAAGCCTACAAATTGAGAAATATAGTAATGCGCAGTACAGAATAATAAAATTATTGAATGTCTAGAAAAGTTTTTTTTTTTTTTTTTTAAGAATATAACGAAAATATGCGTTTATTTCAGAAATTTTAATTATAATCTAAAATATCTTATCTTTGAATATTTATAAATTGAAGTGGATATATGTTTCATAAATTTTTTTAAGCTGCTTGTGATTTGATAATAATGGAGCTATGCAAGTTATGAAATACGTACTACATAAATTATGCATTTTATAACGTATTTTTAAAGTACATTTTTAAGAAATTTTCCTACTATTTTAGTTCATTGATTTATAATAGTCAAATAATTCATTATTTGTTAATAATATTAAGCAATTAAATGTTTTTTTGAATTAGAATTATATAAATATAAATAAAATAATTATTGTATCTCTTGCAAAAGTTAAAAAACAACGATTAACCTACTTTGTATAATAGATTAAAGGAAGCATTTTACGATTGAATATGCTATCTGTCAAAAATTGACGCAGTCTTTTGATTTAATCAAATTTGAGAATTTATACAAGGATACCACATAATCAGTTTGCTAAATTGTAAAAAAATATATAGATTTTTTTCATACATTCATGAGAAAACCTAATATTCTACATAAATTTACGTGCAATCAAATAATTTTACATTTTCTTTGCATAATCTCATTAAAATTCAATACGAAAAATGAAAGTTGGAACAATAATAGAGAGATAAAGTATACATTAAAGTGTGATTTTAAGTTATTTAATTTAGCATCATACATACTCTTAATAGACCCGCTTTCAATTTAAGAATTAACTTGAAATAGAGAAAATTGAGTCAGGAGAAAATGCAATACTTTACATTATTATTTATTATTTATATTATTATTTAATTTTAAAACATATAAATACAATATGTTTAAAATATCGAGAAAAAAGAAGCATTAAAACGAAGTAAAATACAAATCCTAGATAGTTAGCTAAACAAAGATATATATATATATATATATATATAGAGAGAGAGAGAGAGAGAGAGAGAGAGAGGGAATGAGGGTATTTTGTTATAACCGCTTTATTCGAGATACTAGTTTTAAATAACATAAGATATTCTTCTATGAGTACTACATTGTCAATTGCTTTGTTAATGAATCAATTTTATCATTTTTTATAATTCTATTTTTACATTGAAATAAATGGTTTAAAATATGGACAGGCTTGCTCAATTGCTTGTGCACAACGGGAATAATTAATTGAATTGTTTATAAGTTATAAACACTTTTTTAAGGGCACGCTTGTTTAAATCAAGCAAGTGATTAAGTATGATTTAAAAATAATTATTTTATAAACTGCATAATCTAATTAAAATTATTTTGCTTGGTATATTTTCCATAATTACGTCGGTAAAAGTAATTGTTAAAGATGGATTTCCAATAAAAGGAAGCAAGCTCCCGTTAATTAACTACATCATTTAACGATTGCCTTGACCACTTATACAATGTATATCGATAGTTTTTTCAACCGTAAATGAATTTACAATACCTTCGATGCAAATTTATTTTCAGTTAATGTAAGACAGCAACAGATTGCCAAAAGACACTTAGAAATATCTTTCGTAATATGTACAATATAATAAGGTTTAAAAGATCCTAATTATGTATTCGTTGCCTGTATTGGTATACTTAACGAACCCATTTTATCTAGGCGGGCAGGGCAGCCTTTTACATGGGAGTTTCGCGCCGCTCGCCCTCTGGCGGTGGCCGCGCGAATTTTCTACTTCTCACCGTTTGTAATCCTCAAGGTTCCTTCCTCTTAATCAGGCCTTTAATTATATTAAGCCCTTTGGTTACCTTTGGCTTAATCTTTTAAAATGTTTGCTTTTTTCATCCACTGCTTTCGGGTACTTGCAGGTACCGATCCTTCATAAAATTGTACCCCGCGGACTCTGCATTCGCGTGTTCGCAAGTTGCAGTGCCTTTACAACGTCGTCCTTTGGACTATTCCCCCGAGCGTCCACGGGTCCCTAAAACCCTAATTCGACGTTCCAGACTATTCGTGTAGAAGAGCTTTGAATTTTATACTCTCTTCAATCAGGGAAAAGCTGAATTATGTTCGAAATTACACCGTCCACTCGCCGTTCACTTACAACAAAACACGGCCTTTAACAATAGCATTGTTGTGATTATTTCAATACTATTAGAACAGTTCTATTGAATCACGTTAATTAAATAAGGTTGAAAAATTATTGTATAAATATATTTGGATAATATAACAGTATTTTATTTTATATATAGCTAAAAATGATTATATAAAAGCAACTATTTCATCTATGAAAGTTTATCTTTATTTTTTACTATACCAATAGGGACAAAGCAATCACACTTCTAAACAGTTCTTTGGATAATTCCCTTTAAAAATGGAACTAATGACTTATGTAATCGTTAGCTAGTAACTATGAATTCGTACATAAAAAAAAAAAAAAAAACTTGGAAAAGAATTTTTTTTAAACCGTCGTATAGAAGTTTTAAATGAAAATGCGATTTGATAGCAGAGTGGGAAACGGCAAAATATTTTTCTACCGTAATATCGATTAAAACTAACAATGTGTATCGTGAGTGAACGGAAAACTATACCTTTATATAATTGAATATAAAAGAACGACAAATCACGCCCATTTTATAAATAGAAATGTGGTCCCACACTTTATATGCATGTAAAATTATAAGTATACGATAATGTTTACACAATATTATTGATTGATTGAGTATTCAATATTCATTTCGAAAGCAATTATTTTATAAATACTTTTGGAATTTCATTTTATATCAGGCAATTTGACTGTACACTTCTCCGTACAAAAAGTAAATTGGAAAAAGTAATTTCTATATTAAGAAAGTTCAAATTTGTTGTGTAAACTAGTGACGAGCGCCCCTCGTTCCTGGTGCCCCTCCACCCCGTGTTCTGCTCGTTCCCGAAATAATAGCTAATTTATTTAGAAAATGCGGCTTAGGCCAAATGCAGTGGCTTCGCAATAATAATTCGCAATAATAAAATCAACGAATTTACAGCAACGGTCATAGGGGAGGACGGGGCTCGAGGGAAGGAGGGCGAACCCCACGGATCGAGGCTCGCGAAAACTGCCCCTGCCCGCACTATCAGCTGGCCGCCAAGGGAACCTTGGGAGAATCTTAAAGATCGCCAACCAGACCATCGGGCTGGCCGGTAAAACGGTCCCCCGATGGGAGTTCGGTGAATTCGAAAGCGCCTCCCATTGATGACGCGGGAACGTCGATTAGGGAAATCGCATCCGTTGGGCTCGCGGGCGAAAAGCCGCGACGAAAACGGATCTCGCAGTCGAACAACGAAACAAGTAACACCGGGGCAGCGAATCATTCGGTCTTGCAGCTCGAACGACAAGCGAGTGAGTACCTCGCCCAGCTGTAGGGCCCTAGCGGGGGCCTATGGTGTAGCCCTATAACGCCAATACATATTTTTCCTACTTCTCCCTTCATTTTTTTCCACTCACCGGTGTTTATTTTTTGTTTTCTCCGTTTTAATTTGCCTTTATATATATATATATATATATATAATAACGATCGCGAGCAGTTGAATAGCGGACATCAGCTGTCTACAAGGCCGTAACAAGGCCCCTCCCTCTGTCTCACCGCGCACGCCCGCGAACCTGGCTAACGAGAGAAAATATTGTTTTCGAGTGTCTGCGGGTAATCGGACTATTTACGTAGAGCATCGAGTTAAATGATTTTTTTTCGCTTCCTTGTTTTCCGCCCCGTACTCGGACGAGGCTTCGTAGCGAAGACGAGGAAATCGCGAACCGTATTGCGCTAATAAGCGAATAATTATAATTGCGATTATTGTTGTTATGATTAAATCTTTTTTAGAATTCTTAGTTGGAAGCGAAATAAACTGCGGCGTAGACCGAAGGAGTGGCCTAATTGAAAATTAATTTTTTTTTGTAGTTGCTTCGTTATTTTATTCTCATACGCCTCCTCTCATCCGACTCCTCTCACCCCGCTGCCCTTCATCCTACCGAACCCTGGAGCCGGCGAGCTCCATCCTAGCAACACTACCCTCTCGAAGTACCGCGGGTGTCTCCACCCGCGTCACAAATTCAATTGCGAGCTTTACTTTGCATCTTTAAGAAAAAGAAAGCCTCAAGAAATTATTAATATGCATTTAAAAATCAGAAGTAATATCATTTAGTGATTTTAAGTGATTTTAAAATGTGGATGCTGAAAAATATTATAAATGAGAAAGTGTATAAAACCAATATATTTTTTTAAATATTAAATTTATATTTTATGCTTTAAAATTTATAAAAAATTATGCAAAAATATGCTAATATAATAAATTTTTTTGCAGGTGTTATAAATATATTTTTTTTTTAATAAATATTCAGATGCTTTGTTACATTCAACGATAAATAAAAATGCTAAATTTAATATTATTTAATGCACATATTTTTCTTACAAATGATGCGAGAATGAATTTGCTTAATATTAAATTATTAATTAAATAATTAGTATAAACAAAACATTTGCATTAAAACCAATTTATATTGAAAATCATATCGTTTTTTTTCGGATAATAAAACAAAAATATTAAAATTTTTATGCCTCGTTATAAACATGAAGCATCATTAGTCTATATAAAACTACATATAAGATTAAATTTAATACATCAGAATCTAATAACATCTAATACTTACTTAGCATTTTTTTTCTCATTTAATTATTTTATATTAATGTTAAGTGAAACCCATTAACGTGGCTTTAGAAAATTAGTAGCCATACACATCAAAATATAATTATATTTATATATTAGATTTTTTTCATTTACAAATATTTTTAACTTTAAGAAATTCTTTTTTATAAGATAAAAAAATTTTGTGTAATATAATTCCTTATACTCACCAATTGCATGTTAATTATTTAATAATATTTAGAGTAAAAAATGATTTTTTTCACTGAATTCATTGGAGACAGCAGACGCACGTAAATCACAGTATAAATAAATTTTGTCTCGTAAATTTCATAACTGCAAATTTTGATAATTAATAATTTATCTAAAAATAATGTTTTGAAAATTGTTTGAGAGATGATTTTTATTAAAGTGTAGCTGTGCTTGAACGATTATTGCACTAAGCCTTGAAAATCAGATACGAAAATTTTCCTTTAATAGCAGGGACGAATGAAAACAGTTAGGAAACTACGCATTTTGAGCTGTTTTTAAAATTGCATTTAAATATGTTAAAAGTTTTTGTTCTGTTTCAATTGCATAATATAGGATAGAGTGCAAAAAGAGAAATTAATATCTTTCTATCGATAACAAAATTGTTCAGGAGATATTTGTCTGAATTGCAATTTTACTAATTTAAATAAAATATTTCAGTTGTTATCAATACTATTTATTTAAAAATACATACAGTTGAATCAGTAATAACACTAAGTATAGAATTTACGTAGAAGAAAACAATATTTTTGGTCTTATATGATAGAAATAATATTGATAATAATACTGAAAAAATTATGTAAATAGTATTTTCTATCATAATTGCAACAAAAATCTAGTTAAATGTGAAATGTATGTATCTTCGGACTGGTTTTAAATTACAAGTTCAGTTAGTATATCTTAAAGAAATGAATTGTTTTCGCTTAAAATACGCAAACTAAAAGCAATTGAAAAATTTCTACTTTCAAATGTAGATGCTTTATCAAATATCTGGATTACTAATCACAACTGGCATTAGTTTTCAGGCTCCAACAGAAAGAATGAATATGTAAAATTTGGCATCGAAGTATTTGTCCGAATGGTGTTATCTAACCGTACGATTATCTGACTAAAATTTATTGAAATTTCAATTTGCTATACGAAGCCACAGAAATCTTCAAGAAATTTAAAATTGAACATTTTATCATCTTGCAGATAATTTTTCATGTTCGATTTTCTAAAATATAATTATCTTCTGTCACTGCTTACGTTTTCTATTTATAAAATCTTTAATATATGATAACCTAGGTGATCAATTAAGTTTTATATCGATGTAATGTAATTTTAAACGAATAAGACCAGCAGAGCAAGGGTGTCAGTCATTATTAAACGAATATATCGTCCTTTAAAGTTAGTAGTAGTTTTTTTCTTACTTTTTTCACGCAATGCTGAAATCACTTAACAATTAAAAGTCATTCAATCAATTAGTAAATGGTAAGAATCGTTATTTTTCTTCCGTTTGGAGTTTTGAAGGGAAAATTAGAAATGGTTCGATTCCTCTAATAGTTCCCAAATATTTGGTGCTGAAGAAGTTAAAAGTTCTATAAATCATTGATCCAATTAAGCACACTGTTTGAGTCATCATGTTGACATACGTTTCACGTTTTTTCAGGTGGTCAGACCTTGAACTTGAAATTCAATATTTAGGAGGTCGAATATGTAACTTACGAATAACGATGAATAGTTATTCCATGCTGTTTTAAAATGGGGAAGAAGAGAATTTCATAGCGTATGTGATTTATGAATCTTATATATCTTACGTTGCAATGCTCATTTCTATCTAATCAATATTCTTTTTCGTAAAAAAAAAGTTACTATATATTATTTATAAGAAATTATAGTTAATTAGAGTAATAAGGATTGTAAAAACAACTTGTTACTTGCAAACAAACTAATAAAATAAATAATGAATTCTGTATTCCCTAAATTAATAATGTATATAACAAATTTTTCCATCACAATCCATTTAAATTATTAATAAACTTATTATAATATAGAGTTGCTTTATATTTAATTTCTAATACTTTCATGAGTAATTCTCTTATTAATAACACAAATATTAATGATTAAATATTTATTTTTAAACATTCTTATTTATGGTAAATCAAACTCACAAAAGAATAAATAATATAATTCAAGTGCCCATTAATTTGTAAAGAATTACATATTTTAAAAATATAATTTAAAAATATGTGTTGAATAATATTTTCTTATTCTAATCAATATAAATACACTTAAATCATACATTTATTATATGTATTTATACATATAATTTCATCTAATATCAATGAGAATAATATTTATTCAGCGATAATTTCAATATATTTTCATTATTACAATTGGTAATATTAAAAAATTGTTTATATTATTAATTGGAAAAACAATACAATGAATCAATTGCTTAACGACTTATTTAAATTTGTGTGGTTGGTTAATAATAGTATTCGAAATAATAAATATTTATTTACTGGTGGGGATCTTTATACTACATTTTATTAAGTACAATAATAAAGCGATAGTTCCTATATTATTGGTTTAAGAATATTTTATTTGTATCAGGAGGTTGATTATTTTATTATAATACATATTTGATGTTAAACTTATAATTCGGAACACTTAAATATAATAAATTAGATATCCAGATAAAACTGCTTTTTTGTATTTTACCAGAACTGAAATAAAGAACAGCTGCATATTTTTATTGAAGATTTCGTATCATTTTTTATCAATTTTTTGTTGTTTCTTTTGATCTAGATACTATTAACTTTTAATATTTTAATTTTTTTTAATTAAAAAATGTATTCTGGGCATTATTTTACATATTTTCATAATGTTAAAATTCTAAATAATAAAAATAACTAAATAAATCAACGAAGTTTTATTTATAAACTTGAAAATTGATGTACTCTCATTGTATAAGAAACACAAAAAAATAATTTTTTAAATTTAAATATATTACAAAATTGGATTAAAAGAAATTATAAACTGTTATCATTTGTTGTACAAACATTGATCTTTTAATTTAAAGTTAAAATTATTGTTTTTAAACAAGAAAAGAAATTTTAAGTACTAATACTACATAAATTGTAAATAAAATTAATGATATAAAAGAAAAGAGTTATTTTTAACCATCACTTTAACCTTTTAAAAATATTATTATAAATTCGTTAAATTTGAAATTATTGAATAAATAGTAGTTGATGAAAATAGTCTTCAATACATATATATGAAAAGGATCTGGTGGTATTTATTAATAAAAAAAATATTTGTACAATACATTCTGTTAATGTGAAACTTTTACCATAAAAATAATAAACAAAAAGTAACTCCCCTCCACCTGCGAATATTAAGAAAATAGAGTAAATGAAGAAAAAGATGAACGGTAAAAATATTAAATCGAATTGAAGTTATAAAAGTTATAAAAGTAGAATGTGAGTAAACTTGAGTGATAAGTGTATTTTATCAATGTTCAGTGATGCGTCAAAGAAAAGTATATTGTGTAGGCTTTTATTATTTTTATCATTTATTCTAATTTTATAAACCTTTTTAATATAGACTGTAACAAAAATTTTGATTTCTTTATATTATTAAATATTAGATGTAATAATTTAATATTTTATTTTAAAAATATTTTATTCTAATATATTCTAACTCACTATTAATTATAAATTAAAATTCTTGAAGCAGATGTAAAATTTTGACATATTTATAAAAATATATAATGAAACGAGTTTCTCTTTGTATTTACGAATACTAAGTAGTAATAATTATTATTTGTTTTAGATTCAGTTATTTAATATTAGCATATGAATGCAAGTGTTAGTTGAATTATAAATATAAGTACATATTGATTAAGAAAGCAAATTAGAAATAAGTTATTGTGTATGAGATTGTACTAACATATTCATCAATTTTCATTTTTTAAAATAAACCACGTATAAATCATACAATTGAAGTACATATTTATTAACAAAAAATAATACTTTAATTACGTTATGGGAATTAAATTTATCTAAGCAATGGTTCTTTAATGCTAATAATAGGTTATTATTAATAAAAATTATTAAAAAATCCTTATTGTAACAAATTTCTATTCATGTAGTTCGAATATGCACGAAGAAACAAATTTGATTCAATACGGTATTGTAGACATAATGATGTCAGATTTATTGCTTCGTGTGTTGTAATGAAATCTTTACGAAAACTCGAAATTCAGAAGTTACGATGAAAATTCTGATATATCCTTATCCTTGTATTCTTAATGACATTAATTTTTGTATTGTGTATTCAAATAGTAGCGTGGTATGTCCGTAGCGTGCGAACTTGTCGTCAGTAGATTCTCACTCGGCACAAGCGTTCATTGCGATTGATATAACAGGAATCTCGTCTATAAAAGTCAATATTATGAAACAAACGTGAACTTGATTTAAGGCTTCATAACTTATAAAAAGACGATATTTTTAGAAAAATAATTACTATTTTTATAAATGCTATCTGTTCATTTTTCACCTATCTTTTAACGAATCACTAATTATACCGTATGTGGTGCTTTTTCTTTCTCCTGTAATTAAATATTGATTGGTCACTTTAAAGGACACCATTTTTATAATTAGTTTTATTTAATTGCTGATGCTTGTCAGATAGATAGATAGATCATTTCATAAATGTTATTTCAACTAAAATCTATTCAAATGCAACGCAACAAATCAGTACACTTACTTACAGATATTACATATAATTTCTGAACATCTTCACAAGGTCTTAGAAATGTCAAAGTATTAGCATACAGTCAATAATTTAAAAAAAAATAAATACATACAAGTGTACATATATTCGAAATGATTAAACATAGAGTAAGCCAAGTTTTAATTAAAAGTTTACTCAAGAGAGTGTAACAAATTGGCAAAATTGAATATTTAAAATCAATTTCGTGATAATAAATATTATCTATGTAATACTTTTTTATAGCGAATATCAAATTGTTAAGATATTTATGCGACTGAAATTTCTTCTAATTAAAACTTAATGTTATACACTAAGCTAATGATTTTATTCCTCTAAGCTATAAATGAACATTCAAAGGTATGTTGTTACGTTTATTTTAAATAGAAGAGAGCACCGAAAACAGATATTGCATGATTTTTTGTTACTCGTAACGAACGATCTTTAAATTAAAGACAAGAAATTCAATACTCTCAAACTAAAGGAAATATTAAACAAAAGGCTTATAGCTATTTTAATTTTTGATGACAAAGCTTATCATAATAAAACTTCCCACGTACCAAAAAGTTAGGAAAATTTAATAAGTTTTATCACGCAAAGTAATGTAATACGTTTTTTTTAATAGAAATATAATATATATATATATATATATATATATATGTAAATAATTATCGAGCTTCAGCAATCGATTATTAATTTTTAGAAAGGACAAACACGCAAAAGTCGATGTCGCTGAAAAATTTACTATTTTTGTATTTATAAAATGAGAATAACCGCGATGATCTGAATCATAACGCGTAAATAATGTTTTCAACACCTACAAAATCCGTCCGCTAATATAATCATGAAACTATTTACGAAAAAATAGGAAAAGAATAGGAAAAAATGTCTCAAAGGAATTATAGCGAAGGTCACTTTTCCCTGAATAATTCATTTAAAAATACTTTATTTTTATTGCTGCTCAGACCTCATAGATATGAGGCGTTTACGGATACATTGTCGTTTCTTCCTTTCTCTCCCATGGTTTGTCTATCGCGTGCTTTACCATTGTCTGGATCTCGTCATCGTTACTCGACCACATTTTTACGAGTGCTGGCAGCAAAGAAAACGCCACATTAATTTACATCGAGTTAGCGCGCACTTTATGCTCCAGCTGCATAACTTAGCACACGTTCACTACTACGAAAGAGAGTGGGTTTGCGTAGAAAGCTTTTGCACTTTGTCGCCCTGCTCGCGAAATGGAGCAGATTGATTTTATTTTACTCAAAAACTTACTTCCTTGAGTGAAAATATCTGAGAGGTTGTAATATAGATTTAGTCGGAATAAGTGAGTGAAAGAAATGCACAAATGGTTGACTTTTAAGGTGCTTAGCAGCTCTTATTATTTTTCTTGGTGATTTGCTAAATGCAATTTTTATTTACACTAGTTAAGATTTCAAATTGTGGCTAATCCTATAATTTTATATAAATTTTCCAATAGTGTTGTATATGTTCTTATAATTTAAGAGCAAACAACATATCTTCAAAAAGTATTACAAAGCTATTCACTAAAATCATTAATTTCTTGTTTTATTTTGCAGTCGTACATACAAACATAGTTTACTGCTATTAGATGGTACCCTGTTAAATACGATGAATAACTTATTACTCTAATTCAGTTTGCTCTTTAAATTAAAATTATAAATAGATTACTTACAAGCATTTTTTGTAAAAAACTAAAAAATCATTATTAAAGTCTTATTGATTTATTATCTTTGGCAATAATTCGAGGCATATTTTTGCTAATAAATTATAATTTATTTTACATGTTGATACTTTACAATAATATAAGTGATTTGAATGTTAAATAAACTATTATTCTTAGCACGCTGAAAATCTGATATTCAACGATACTTAATATTTTGTTGCTTAAAGTAAACAATTACTTATCTTAATATAGAAAATTCTTCCATTTGTTACTCGAAAATACAAACAATTCGTTGAGTAATGAATTTCCCACATAAATTAAAAATAATTAGTTTACATAAATACTAATCCGTGTTTTTTTAACTTTTTAAATTGTAATAAACTTTACAATATATTACCTGATAGAAAAAAACGAAATTTATACGTCGTAAATTCAGATAAACTGGGGAACTATAAAATGTTATACATATTTTACTTTAGGTTAAAAATCATTAAATGAGAATTGAAAAGCTATTTTCATAAAATTTAGTTCTATTGATTTATTTTGAATTTTTGACAATTTCAAATAAATGCTTAAAAAGTAATCCCTGCGATTTAGAAGATTAATGCATTTAAATAATAAATATTTCTAACACTTAGTATATTCAACGAGTTAAACTGACAAGTAATTTTATAGGAGCAAATAATGTCTTTAATTATTGTAAAAATATTTCTAGCTTAATTATTTACATAATTCATTATTTTTAAATTAAGAAAACGATTCTAAATTATACTGATCAGCTTAACTAATCCTGACTACTATAGTTTTTTTCCAATTAACAGTAGTTTGTAATTTACAAAATTTATTAAATTTTACCGAAGTCGACCGATTAAATATAACTCTGAAAATTATATTAGAATCACAGTAAGAGTTGGAATCTGTAAGACCTTGTCAAACGCCAATCGCTTATTGAAAGCTAATATCCGGTGTTGCGATAAAAAATTGACCCAAGACAGTCTGACTTTCACAGTATTAGACGCCAATTATCGACCAGAGAACCGATAAATCCAATCATCCACTTTTCATAAAAATCCTTTTCGTCATGCACGAAGTAGCGTGTGATTGTGTCATGCAATAAAAGGCTATAATTGAACAGATGTTCTCTGTGAAGGAGACGTTCAGAAAAATATTAGCTCTGAATGAGGAAGTGAGATAAAGTATAAAAGAAAAATGAAGTTTGACAAATGATGAATTTGTTGAATGGAGATTCTCGTCTACTTAACGTTTCATGGTCGTTTTTAGATAATTTATAAAACTTGATAAGCTAAAGAAATGTATAAATAGAAAAAAAATAAACGTATTGAATTTTTTTTAATTTATTAATAATAATCATTTCTTAAGAGTGATTCATAATTTAAAAATTAGCTGTTTTTATAAGTACACGTTCAGATTCATTTCTCTACGTTTTGTATCGTACAAATGTAATTAATTTCTCAAATGCGGTCGAGTAATGTAATTAAAGTCTTTTATTTCTATCTTTGTCTATTAGAATTTAAAATTCGTATTAGCAATGGGGTTTACAATAATTTAAAATACTTGAATTAAAGTACAATATATTAGATAGGTTACAAGAAATAAAAATATAGTTTACTTATAAAAAAATTATTAGTTTTCTTTACAGATTTAGACTTTTATCATGGCTAATGATTTATAATAAAAACCCAAATGAGCAATATTAAAGAAAACTGTTTAATTAAGAAAATATATTAGTAAATCATTTAGCAAGTTATAAATTTAAAAAATTAATACATGCTAAACTTTATTTCAGGAAATTAATTACTTAATAAATTAATATTAAATCTACGTCTATTATATTTAATCAAAATTTGTGTAATGATTTATTTAAATTTTTAGCCTTTGTTTTTATTCTTAAAAAATTAATTTTATCTTAACTTCAACAATATTATATGATTGATATAGTTTTACATAACTTTTAGTATAATCTTCTACGTACATATTATATTTATTTCGTGTAAGTTGAAGCATACGTATATTAAAAAAAGTTGTGTAAAGTTTGCAGATTTTACCGTACTAGTGCCTAGTGAATAAATAACATTCATTCGCAGAAGCATAAATCAAACATATTTATCAATTTACGTCTTAGATGTATATGTGCTCTGTATCTATGAAATATAATGTAAAAATGTACGACCATTTTCAATATGTAACGGCGAGCTAAAAAAGGCACGTTGCTGTCTTATCGCAAAGATAAGTACTTTGCTCACATTTTTCACCAACATATATCATGCTTACTCTCAAAAGATGTCTCCATCGACGATGACAGAATCCAAGAATAATTTTTTACGTTTACCCGTCTTTCGTTAATAAATACATGTAAAGAAGATCTGAAAACTATAGTCCTTATGTCTGATCTTTTTTCTTAATTATTACGTAATATGAAATCATATAAAACCGTATGTTTTACTAATGTTTTCGGAATAGCCCATATAAATAATAAAAATACATTTAATAAATATATATAAATTTTTTTGTACGAAAATTCTACCTTAAATATAAAATTTCTAATAATTTATTTTTTAATGCTATTAAATGTTTTCTAAATAAAACTGATTATCTCATTTTAATTGCAGTAAATAATATAATAAGTAATTAAAAATTATAAATAAGATAACGTATAGAATAACGTATATAAAATAAAATTTATTATTTTTATACAAATTCAATTTATCAAGTACACAATAATTGATGTACTATATAATTATCTTTTAACTTTATAAATTTTGTGAGATACTATTTAAGTTCGGTTATATTAATTTGAAATATAAATTTAGATTTGTATTTATTAATATTAATTAATGTGTTTTTTTACGTAATTTTTATTTCTATTATAACTTAACATTATGTATTATTTTTAAGCTGTTTCATATTTTTCGTATTAATAAAGAAATAATTTTATTGATATTTAACAATTTTTTTATTAGCATGTCTTATGAATTAATTTTTTAGTATTGAGCTGAAAATATAATGTATATCAAACAAATCTATTACAAATCATTTTAGGATAAAACAAATGTTTAGAAGTCAACAATTTCAAGCGATAATATAAAAGATGACTGGTGAATTTTTTGTTCCCAATATTAATTCATTATTAAACATAACTAATTGCTTTATCATGAATTATATGTATATGCTTTTGTATATATGGAAAATTCTGTAATTTGCTTACAAAAACACGAGTCTTAAAAATGACGCAACGTATTATCACTAAGAATATTTTTGAATATAATTTTATACTTCTCTTTACTGTACAAGATATAAGTATATCTCGTTTTAATTATTGCAAATTTAAAAAAGGAAGATTAAGCAATCAAGTGTTATCATTATAAATAAGATTTTTAATATTTTTTAAAACAAATGGGTAAATAAATAATAGCATTAAACAATTTATTTAAAATATTTAACAAGAAATATATTATAATTTATGCTCCCAGTTATATTGAACATGATCGAGTATAATAATAATTATATAATCAAGTTTTAATTAGCATATTAAATATCGAATTTAAAAATAATATGCTAAATAAATGAATGGAAAAATTATTTATTCTGTTAAAGAACAACGTTTTTTTTACTTACGGGTATATTTTATATAAATTACCTCGTTCCCTTCTGAGCCATTTTCATAACACATTTTCATAAATATAGCAGCTGAACTCAACATTCTAGCAGGCATACGATTTTATGACAGCCTTTACTTTCAACACTGGCATTCTTACACTTATTACTTGGCTTTTCTTTTAATTTTTATTTTCATTCATGTTTACGCAATTGTCGTTATGATACGAATGTATCCTTTAAAAAAAATTGCGAAAATGTGATCCAGTAATATTCACTTTTATATTCCATATTGCCTGACTACTGACACTGATTATCACTGAAAACTTGGATCGAGCTTTTAAATTCAGTAGCAGTACTTAAAAAAATTTTTGTTTATATACCTTAAATTACGAAATACTTGTTTTATCTTATATTCAATTATATTTAATTTAACAAAAAATATTAGAAAACTAATTCTTTTACGAGCTAATTTAAAGTAAAAATGTATAAAAATTAAAATAATATATATGACTCATAAATATTATGATTTAAATCTCTCAGTAATATATTACAATAATATATTATTTATACTGTCTGTTTTTCTTATGTATGCAGAAAATCTGTGTATTTTATACTGTTAAAATTTTAAATCAATCCATACAGAATAGATCTAAATTTATTATAAAAAAAAAAACACCGTTGAAAACAATTAGAGGTTCTTACTATAATTTCCTTACCTAATTTCAACTGAAAATTGAAATTCCTAAAATTAGAATCTTTATTGTATTTACGTATAATGTACGCATATATAGATACGATGCCGGCAATATACAACAAAATGGCAATTAAAGAGAAATTGCAAAATAAATACCATAAAATATAGGATAAAACGTTGTCTTGGATTTTAAAACTTAAAGAAATGCAGGTGTTCATAAAAAGTACCATAAATCTGTAATATTGCATCTGTTCTCATAAAGTTTATCTCTGCACATAACTTAAATATATATACGTGCGCGTAATTCTTTTCCGCTATAAAATTATATCTTTAAAGAATGAACAAATAGGACGGAAGAATATAATGCATAAGCAGACTAATGCTCTGCCAATTGAAGCTGCATGAAGTGCCCTGCTCAACGCTGCCACCTAAAATTCATAGAACAATTCACCATCAGCGTAAATACCATCGCTTGTAAAGGAAAAAGAGCGGGGAAGCCGGCAAGTCAATGTCTTAGAGGGCATAGCAAGGTTAAAGTAAGGGAATCTCATGCGGTAGCTTCTGAATAGTTTGTTAGCCAAGAAAAACTCGCCTAAGGCATTCTGACTCTTGAATCAGCCTTCGTCGAGTGATCGGCGTCTTTAGCTTCCTCACCTTAATACCGCGGTAGTGTCCGGATTCCCCAGACGCCAAGTCACATCGGTTCAAGCCAGTTTTCCAGGAACTACCTCACTACTGAATAGTTCATCATCTGACACTTATATTTTCCAAAGATTTAAATACATTTTTGACTATTGCACGAACCAGCTAATACATTTTTAGAATTTTCATAAATCTAATACTCTAGCATGAGAATAAATTTATGATCATTTAATAGAAAACAAATTAATTAACTTAAAAATTTTACTTAAAATATCATATGCGCATAAATTTATGTAAATTTTTGTATCATTAAATATTAATTATTCAAAAATCATATTATTTCGTTCAATTTTCCTTCGAGTACTTCGTTTTGTTTAATATACTTAATAATAAATTTAATTTTTAAAAAATAAAAAAATAATGCACGAAATTAAGTTTTTATTCAAATATATAAAATTAAAAAAATAAATTATGCTTAACAACTTATGGAAAAATAATGAATCCTTTATGCAAGTTTACAATCTAATTATAAGTTGCTTAATCCATTTTTTTTCCATTGTATTTTACCTTTTTCGAATAATTTTTCCATTTGAATAATTCAAAGATTATTGATACAATAAGAGTTAAAATTTATTATCAAAATTTGTTATATTCAATGCAAATTTATTTTATTTGCATTTTTATATCTTTATTTCCATATAATTTGTTCTTTTTTAGATTTTCATTCTTTGATCTAAACATTTTATTAACAGATAGTACATACTAACATAGAGTGTGTTATACATAGCAGAAAAAGCTTATGTTTCTTCGAAAATAAAATTTTAGAATTTATTTAAATAATCATTGTTCAACAGCCTTTGATACGTTAGATCAATGTATTTTTTACGGATAATTTTTTATCTGATCAATTCCATAGCCCCATTCCTTATAGTATAACTTAAATAGGAATTCATACGATTTTTCATATTTCATTTTAAGATATTTCAATATATTTTTTTATTATTATTTCATTGCTTAAAAAAAGTAATAAATTATTATAAACATTACATTAATCATTCATTTTTTTATTATATGTTCTAATAGCATATTTTATCACATAAAAACATATGTAATTTTTTATGGTGTAAAAATAAAATTTTTTTTATCTTTCTCATTCTTAATTTTTTAAAGACAGGTTGAATACACCTTTAATATAAAATTCATAAGCTTGAAATAATAAAATAAGCATTATAGGTGTATTCTGATTTAAAAAATGTAACATAGCTCATAGATTTTTTCTTAAAAGATAATAAAAATTGAAGTAGAATTTACACTACAACACATATAAAAATAGATCCCTTATATAATAAAAATTTCTATCGAACCGAGATAATACAAAAGATGCTACTTTATTGTATTACTTTTTATTACAATTTTAATAAAAAAAATAGTTTTTTACTTTTTTTTATTAGTTTTTGAAATGTAATTTATTATAAAAACTAAAAACAAGATAAATAAAAATAAAATTAAAGTAGAATGAATTTTATAACAAAATAATTTATAAAAATTTAATATATGCATTTACGATAAATTTAATATATGCATTGCGATTTATAATTTTTTGGTAAAATTTTCATTAGTTATTTTCGAGGTATTTAGGCATTACTAATTCTTCATTTATTTTTGTATTAATTTACCTACTTGTCCCAATTCGATATAACGTATCACTTCAAATTGTATAATATTCTTCCAGTTTTTCGGGCAACCATTGCTTCTATAACTCCTGTTTATTATTATCTTCTTTCCTAAAGTTAATACAAATCAAAAGTTATATGCCAATATGGAGACTATATTACAACTCTTAACTTATATTTTTATTTTATTTTGATATAATAAGGAATGGAATATGATTTTGTCAAAAATGTGTATACTAAAAGGTCATTGTTTTATATATTTGGAGCTCCCAACGTTGCTTAGTAACTAATTTATAATAATATAATTTAAAAATAGATTTAATATGTTTATTTTTATTGTATTATTCATAACAATATTATTACAAAGTATTAATCCGTTTTTATAGAAAAAAGTCAAAAATTAATTGGAAATATTAAACGAATTATAATGAACAATTTCAAGTTTATGGATTATCTATATGAAATATATTTGAAATTTATATTGAATATTGTAATGTTAGCTTTATTAAAAAATTTCATTATTTATCAAGTAGCTTAAATATTGTTGCAGATTAGACACTTCTTAATACATTCTTTTTAAAAAATATTTTAATTCTTATAAAATGAATTAAAAATAGCTTCGATTACTATACTGTTTACATTTACAAATACACTTTAATATGCATATTATATATATAATATTAATTAATATATTTATACATTATGTTTTTTTTTTAATATATAATTAATTTTATATTATAAATACATACAATATATTTTATCAAAATCTATGATAAAAATATATGTGTGAGTTTGAATAGTCTTTTGACATTGTTTTATAAACAGTTTTAAATACATTAAAAAATTAAATTTTTTTGTGTAAAATACTCTTCTACTTAAATTGAGTAAGATACTTGAGAAAATTGAAGAAATTTAGTTACTCATGGATATTTAATAGAAGCTTAGAAAAGATGAAAAAATATTAAAATATATTAAACAACCTGCATCTTATAAATTGATACGGTATAGATTTTAAGTAAATATAATCAGTTTCATAAATTTTAATAAATAAGCAAAAAATACTAATTTTGGAGATACTCATCCTATCTATTGATCGTAGCTGAAATCAAAAGGAAACAACAACATTGACGTATGTTTGTAGAAAATCGAACAAATGATTAAAGTCAGGGAAGAAGAAAATATAATCGACTGTGTTTTCCTGCATGAAAATACATAATGTATGATTAAAACTGTACTGACAAATACATTTCATAATGTGGCAAAAATAACTCGTCATGAATAAAATTAATTGATTTTGTGACTTCAGCATTTTCCCCATGTCTACGTTACAAAAACATCTAGAATTTTTTTGATGAATAAATATTTTTTTTGAAGATCTTATTTTAAAGTAATAAATTAATATTTTTTTATTTCCTGAAATATATTGTATAATTATGAATTTAAATGTATATAGATAATTTTTACAATTTTTATAAAATTAGTAGTACAATAAATAAATTTATTAAACAACAATATATATATAACTGAGATTTTATATTTATTTTTGTTTTTTATAAAACATCATTTCTAAAGTAGTTATGATTATGTAACATTTCATTGAAAATAAAGTTTTTAATGAGACGCGTGAATAAAAATTGTATGAAAAATCCGTTTATTCAATTGTATAATTTAATAAATGATAGTTATGTTACATTTTGTTTGTATACACAACTGATATACAATATGTATATTTTTTTTAAAAAATTTTCCTGGAACCATATCCTACCTTGACTAATATACAAACAAAAATTAGAACTAAATATATTATGCTTATTCAACTTGGAGTTTTCAGATAGTTTTATATATTCATCAAGAAACACAAATAATTTTTTAAGAAAAAGTTCATAGAATTCCTAATAATTGTTATCTATGATCCGGCAGAGTTATGAAAAATAAATTTGTTTTCCGAGGGGGATATGGGTATGATTTTGTAACAAGTTGTGGCACAGCGTTTGTTTCCGTGTTGACATTGTTCTTAGAAATTATATTGTGCCAACAATACTTGATAATTCTCTTCTTTAATGCAAAACTAACGTTTGGATACATTGTTGCTCTGATAGTGTTTCTCTTAATATTGATTAAAGTTTTTTAAAACATAATTTTTTGTTTATATAATTTGTTTACGTAGACTTTAATCTTTATCTTATATATAATCAAGTAAATGTATTTTTGGAAAAAATACAAATAGGAAATTATGAATTTGAAATCTTTAAAAGACATAATCTATAAGATTAAATTTCAATCAGCGTCTCTCTTTTTAAAAGTATCAATAGAAATAAAAACTAATAATTATTTATTTTGCCTTAAAAAAAAAAAACCAAAGCTGATTAATATTCTCAATTTGAGTGGGACATACACTCAAGAAAATAATAATTTAATTTTAAAAAGCAAGAGATCTATAGTTGATTAAAAAATTCAAAATAATGGTTTACTTTAGCAAAAACTTACTTTTTTATAATTTAACTAATTAAAAATAAGTTTATGACTTCCTATAATAAAAGAAAATAAATTAATAACACTGTGTAAAGTTTATTTATTATTTTCCTTTAAATTCATTAAAAATTATAAGGCCAATTTGTATAAAAAAAATAATTTAACTTGTATAAAAATAATATTCTACAAGAAGATTTTTTATGGAAGCTATACATTATTTAAATTAAAAATTGTATGGTATTAATATTGCAATGTTTATAAAAATCCAAACACAGAACAGTTACTCTTCTTTCATATGAAATGTAAGATAATTTTAGATTAAAATTCCATTATAAATAGTTGCAGTTACCTTATTAGTAGCAGTGAAAAGAGGAAACTATTATTAAATTTGAACAAATAAATTTTGATAGCTACAACAAGAACAATTTTATAACTATATTGTATGGAAAAAGTGTTTTCGAAAAAAATGAAGAAAGCTTGAATGTTAATAAAGCAAAATTGTTATGCTCTATCATTAAATGTGAGCGTAATTATTTTATACCTTACTCGCTAATGCTCCATAGTCCATTGAAACGAATGTACTATAGGATTTTGGTTGGTAAAAATATCGGTTCATACAATTTCTAGAATTAATTTATTAGTAATATTGAGGAAAATACTTCTTGAAACTGGAAAAATTGAGCATCCAATAATGTATTAGTGAATATAATCAATATCGTGAAGAAAGTGTCATGAATAATAATTACAGATGAGAAACATAAATAGACATTATCATTAGAAATGAATAACATCTCTATATTCGACTACTATACCATTGCTAACATCTTTAGAAATATACTCGAAATATACGGGTAATAATATTCTGCCGTGTTCATTAGTGACTTCGTCGAACTCAAAAACTCATTATGCGACCGACACACGAACCATCCATCCATATGCTAATCAATATTTATCCGAGAGCCCTCGCTATTCGTGCGTGCTTAATTACCGATCACTAGATCGCTGCGGACAGCCGAATGTTACGTAAGGATAGAGGACCTTTCGGGGTCTGGTTCGAGAAATTAACGTATTTAATCACTGGGCACTAGAGCATCAAGGAAAATTACTTATCTCTGCCCATGGGGAAATTAATGCGACGGCTATCGTATAGCGTATGAAAGCAATTGCCTTGGAATGTTTGCTCAATTAATCACAGCTGATTTTCCCACTATGCCTTACGGCCCGTGGCATAGTGAGAAATTATGTTGCGGCAATTTTGCCCTTATCATAAGCAACAGTCCACCTGCTTCACAGACCTGCGAACTAATTGTTCACTTTTGGTTTGATACTTGGGACTAATGTCGAGTACAGTTAAATTATGCGGTAGGGCTTAAATATATTTCCATTAGTATTATTTAATTTCAATTGCTTTGATATAATTAAATTATGAATCCGACAACATATATCCAAACGTCATGCTTTTTATTTTCCATGTGAAATTATGTTTGTGATTGTACAAAACTCTTTAAAAATTCTGCAATTTTTAATAATTTTATTAAGGTGAAATAATTTTTGCAGATTATTAGTATTTCATACTTATTTAAAGCATATAAATTATTAGAACTGCAATTAGAATTGTAAGTTCCTTTTACAATTCCATTCGAGGAGCCTAATTGTTACATAAAAAACAGACTTTCATCCCGTCATAAATTTTATATAAATCCAATATTATTCCAGTTATTATTACTTCGTCAAAGACAACCGTTTTTTAATTTCTGTACATATTCGATAAATATTTTGAACTTTTCATAAAGTTTGTATTCATTCTATTTTATAAGAAGTACCCAATAAATCACTACAAGTTAAAAAATACATTTCGAATATTTTTATCAATATTTGTGAATAAATATTTATACAGTAAATAATAGGTCAAAGATTCATTTCTATAAAATAAAGCTTTATATATTGTGTTTACCGATGAGCTTTATTTTGTATGTTAAATACTTTGCAAGTTTTTCCAAAATAATTTACCATTATTGAGGGATATGCAACACATGAAGAATTTCTTACGAGTCGTTTTTATACATTCATACTTTTTTTTGCTTCTTATCCTGTCTATATAACAAGCTAATAAGTTCATGAACCGACAATACTATTCCTATAATAAATGCTGTTGCAAGTTTTGGATATTTCTTGATCCTCAATGAAATATACAAAATGTAACGTGCAACACCGTTTAGTATGGCTTTTGATAAACGAGTAAAATATGTCATTATTGTAGTATTATTATTTTTTTTTAATTATCAGTCAATCAAGATATTTTTGTTTTTAATTTTTAGCTACCTAAAGTTGCAAAAATGAAATGCAAATTTAATTTTTTTAAAAAAACACTTCTTATGATTAAAATAGTATATATACTAATTAATTAATTTTAATACAAGTATTGATTTATTTGCAATATCGGATTATTGTTTACATCAATAAATCATTAATAATCTCACATTACAAAAATATAATATTCGTTAACAATTTGTTACTTACAGCAAACTACTAACTTTTTTATAGAAAATATTTTAAAATAATAAGAAATTACTAGTCAAGTAGTTTAACGCTTTAGGTTAAAATTTGTATGGGTTTTTTAAGAAAAGAGTTAAAAAAAAAGCTCTTTGTAGAAAGCTAGGAAGCATTGAAATTTTCTTTGTTCTCAAATTAATTCATTCCTAAAAAGCAATAAATAAGGACAGAGTTGAAAACTGTAATAGTTGAAATACTAGACTGTTCGAAAAACAAAAATTAAAGTAGAGGCAAATGAACAAATATAAGTTTTAGAAAATTTTTATTAATTGCGTATAAATATCCAAAAATATCTTTATAGCTATTAACTTATTTTAATAAAAAACCAAGAAGTTTTTAAGAGACTAGCTCTAACTGAAGCTTATAGTAGCAAAATTTGTAGTTGATTAAAATTTGAACTTTGTTGGCTTATCAATTTTTAAAATTTAATATATTTTTATTATTCCGAGACGTGATTATTACTAAAGTATTTTGAACTATCGGTACATACAAGTTCAAACAAATTATTTAACTACGTATAATGAAAATAGAATTTAATTTCTTTACTCAGTGGTATAATCAATCGTATACCAACATTGAATAAAACTTATTAAATAGCTTATATGCATACTCATAAATCCGTATTTTATCTTTAATAATTGTTTTTTTATAAAAAAAAATTCATATTTAAATTCAAAACATAAAATAAATATTATGAAGACATGTTCTTCAAACTTTTAATTATTTTTATTGATAATTTATGATACTTTTTTTGTTCTATATTTTTTTTTTAAATAATATATGAGAGTGTGTTATATAATATATGACAGAATTTTCTATAAAAAATAAAAAAAAATGAACATTCAAAACTGCTGCACTTTACTAGATCCTCTTTATTAAAAATTTGTGAGGTAATTGATTATATTCTGCAAAGGATAAGAATTTAATGCATCACTAATTAAAATTTTTTAAAATGATTTAGATTATTAATCAAACAAATGGGTTTATTTTATCATAATTTTTAATATCTATTCAATAAAAAATCATAAACTTTTTAAAAAAAAAAAATTTTTTTCGTAAATAAAAAAATTAAGTTTTGTACTTCAATTTCGCATTATATTGTTACATTTTATTTAATTAAATGAATAAGAAATCATCAACAGACGTAAACACTATGAGTAATAAGATGTATTAAAATTAAATATTAATGCAATAAGTGTATTAAATTTATCAATTTGCAATTACATGACGATTGTGAAAGAGGCATTTTTTAGTATTTGCCAAAACTTTCTTCCATTTTCAATTTAAATCAATGTCAACTAAATATGCGCACTTGTATAAATATTTTGCACATCCTGACCTTACAAACAATTGTATCGTGATCGATTTATGCTAATTTTGCATTTAAGTGGATTTATTTCTTGTGTTATTCCACGTCTACATACTTGAAATCATATTTTTTGCTATTCTTTATGTATAAATTCTATTTCACTTACGCAAATTTCCCTCATTTATATGGACCTTCTTATGTAGATGCTTAAAAAACTGAAATACCTCGCCAGTTTCATTATATTTCAATTGGATTACCGGACACGCCTTATTTTTACGTTAAATCTCAACCATATATATTTCAAGGGCATTTAACAGATGCCACTTAACCGAATAAATATTGTGTTAAAAATGAAATGACTGAAACTGTAGAATAATAATTAGGATTGATTAAATGAAACCGAGAATTGAATTGAATAATTAATGTTTGAGAGTCAACTTGATTTTAATTTTTAATAAAAAATCATCACGGTAAAAAAGTTCATACTCATATTTAATAAAATTAGTATTACTCCTTTTTTTATGCTGATACAATGTCATTTTCGTAACAAAAGAATATTAAGAACAGGTTGTACAGGTATAACTTAATTCTATACAATCATACCAGAAAATATGTATAAATTAAGTCAATTATTACGTTAAAAAATCAAATTTTTTTAAAACGAAACTTTAAAAAAGAATTTCTTTTTAAAAAAATTTGTTGTAATCAATATTTAAAGTTTAATCATTTAATATTTTTTTTTTATGGTTTATGTTTTTTAAATAAGTATGTCATTCGTTTTATTTATAATGACTTTCAGGAGATGATTTATATTGTAGTATAAAATTTTTTAGCCAATTGAATGATTCAATTTATAAATACATTTATGAATAAATATGAATAAAATGTGGATTTCAGTTTACATGTTTATTTTTAGATTACAGATTTTAAATTCATTTTTAATGATTTTCTTATTTTAAAAAATTAAAAAATTGTTTATAATAATTTTTTATAATGTTAAAATATATTAAAAGTAAATTTTTTAAAAATAGTTGTAAACAATTGTAAAATAGATTCTTCAAATTTTTATAAAAAATGACAAACAGAGTTTAAATTAAAAAAAAATTTTTTTACCCTATTTTTACTTCATATCTTTATTAGGTTCTGAAATATTGCCCTAACTGAAATAGTATTAATTTTGTTTCATTTTTTTACCTTTCTTTTATAAATATAAAAAATATTAAATATTGAAAAATTTTGAAACTTAAATATTGAAAAATGATTTTAGTTAAATTTATAATAAATCCAAATTAAGAGGTATTAAAATTTTTCATTACAATTAAATAATTATACAATTCATTGTTAACATAATAATATATGTGATTAAAAAAATCAATAAATATTTAATGTAATCGAAAATTCAATTTAACGTATAATTTATAGATTACTGTATACATAAAAAGATTCATAAGAATTAAAATTATCAATTTACAAAAAAATAATTTTCAACAAACAATTTAATTTATAAATATTTTCATATTAGAGTTTTACATCAAAATATTATTTTTTAAGAAAAAAATGAAAAAATGTAAGGATATTTATAAATTTTTTTTTAATTTAATACATAAGACATTTTAAAATAAACAAGAGAATTTTATGAAAATTACACAAAAAAAAAATTACGAAAAAAAATTATGAAAATTAAGTAATACTTTTTTAAGTCTATATTGATGTTACATTCATTTATGGAAATATTGTTAAAATTATATTTTATTTTTTATTTATTATTTGCATTAAGTATATCAATTAATATCACATTCGAGCATAATATCTGGTTTACTTAGCCGAATATCAAATTAAGACTTTCTTTTTTCCACAGTAAAAGTTCTTCCAATCAAACTAACGATATCAATCTGTTTTTTAATTCGATGTAAGCAAACAATTGCAGCGGAAAATAAAATGTTTGCTTAACATTAAGCATGTATGAGAATGCGTTGTAAAAGAATTTTTTTTTATTATTCCAAAAAGTATTTTAAAAAGTTAGTAACTGAGTTATTGATGTTTTATGTAAAAATAAAAGGTTTGTTGTGCAAGTCAAATGATGCCACTGTTGATAAATCGAAATAAAATATGCATTTTCTGAATTGAATTCATCTGTACATTTTGCAAAAAAAATTCTTCAAGAAAATAACTGTGATCCGAGTAAATAAAGTTTACATTAAAAGAAGAGGTCATTTCACTGAAATATGCAACCAAATTCGTTATACATAAAAAAATAAAATAAGGAGGTATAAACAATAGAAGACTCATTATTAACGCAGCGTCATGTCTTTTGTATTCGCAGATTGTAACAGCAAAGAATCTCATTAAAGATGCAGAAAGAAATCGCGCTTTTCTGGCTACTGTTGGCCACTTTTGCTGCTATTACTATTTCTAACCGTGTCGAGGCTTTACCTTACACGTAAGTACTCTTTATCTTTTGTTATGTCATTTTCATAACAAATACAACATGAATATGTAACATATAATGTAGCACTTTTTCATTACAATGGTTATAAATAAATTGTCATAAAATAAATTGTATCTTTATAATGCATTTATACGGTCTGATTACATTGAGCCGGAAAAAAAATAGAAGAGAGATGATTACATTTAAAACTTATTTTTAATATTTCATGATGACTCTTTACTGTAAAAGGAAAGCAAGTAATTTATTTATTTTTTTATAGTATAAAATTTAATTTTGAAAAAGCGTTAAAATTGTATTCATACAAGTCGCTCATGTATGTTAAACAACATTAAATAAGTCTTAATGATCTTCATAATATATTTTATTTATTGAAAGATCAATTCTTCGAATATTTCAACAAAAATTATTTATTGCACAGTGGAAATAAAGAATTTATAATGGAACTAAGTAAATACGTTTAATATTATAGATTGTAAACTTTGTAATACACATCAAAGGGAATCGTAGTTTAATAAGTTTTCATCAAAAGCTCTTTAGCTGTTAATCGATTAAATTTTTTTACCTTGATTCATAACGTTCTATAGTGAACAAGACCGAGTAAATTTTAGTCTCTTAAATTACAAAGTGGACTCCCCCTATTGAATACCATTAGTCGCATCATCTGGAATGGTATAAATTTATTAATGTAATTCAATGAATTCATTTTTCAAATATCATAAAATTGTCTACCCGCTCCATTAGAATAAATTCTTATATAATAAAACTTTACACATAAAAAATGAATTATAAGGTTTCGGAAAAAAACAATATATGAAATTCCTTTGCTCTGAAAAATATGTTTAATTGCCCACTAAAATTTTCAATAATATCCCTATTTTATAGAAATTTGAGGAAAGCAGAGTAAAATTTATGATGCTAAATCGTTGTATATTAAGCTGACAGTAGCGTGTCAACAATCTGTAAAATTAACTCACTTACTGAAATTGCTGCACATTTCCTAGCCACGATTACGAAATTAGTCAGGAATCGCGAGTCTATTAGTATCTTGCTTTCGAATAACCCACGTAAACTTTCTCAGCGGTTTGATATCAAAACATTGCTTGTATACCAGTAATTGAGATAATCGCCTGAATCCGCTTACAGAAGTTTCGGTACCCGTTAATCGAGTGTAAAATTAATTTCGCTAATGGAACGTACGTGCTAAACATTAATGCAAGAGAAAAAAACAAGATTCATTGTAACGTATGTTAAAATGGCAGAAACAGTTTTACTCTGGAATGCTATCATCTTTTTTCTCTCGTTAAAATGCATATTGCTTGAGCCTTACTTAACTTTATGAAATATTTTCGCGGTCTTGTTATATTAAACTTACATAGCTACTAAAAAGAAGTATTATATTAATAATCAGATAGACAGATTGTTCTTTAATAACATAATGTTGTACGTAAAACCATTTCTTGATAACCAAATTAATAATAGCGTAATTTTTTAAATTAAATATATTGATCGAATTTAATTTATATATTAAAATAAAACTTGCGCAAGCAATAACGTTGAATTTAGTGAATGTTGAATATAATACACAAGAATTTATAAAGATCTTTGACGGAGGAAGTGAAGTAATTTGTAATATGTTTTACAATATAAATGGATTTTTATACTAATTTATTATTGTTTATAATTCCAAAATTCATTAAATACAATTTCACCTAAACATATAGATTTCCAAATTAATCAAATTCTTAAGCTCTTCTTATTTTCTCTTAGTTTTTATTAAGCCACAGTTTTTCTAAACGTGAAAATTACATTGAGCTTTTCAAAGTGTTTCTTCGCAAAACCGTTAATTGGTTCTATTTGATACTGAGGTAATTTTTATGTTTTTAAAAAATAATTTCTCGTGATTAACGTAATAGTTTTTTTAAAAGCAACTGTTAAAATACAAATAATAAGAATCTCTTTAGAGCTATAGGCATTATAAAACTTATTAAATAAATATTGCTCTATAGTTTAGTTATATTCAAAAGTAATGTTAAAGAAGTAAATGTTAATCCGACTTTATGAATTCGCATTACGCAATTAATCAAAATTAATAATGAATGAATTAATAATGATCAAATTTAGGCTCCATTTTTTCTCCGAAATTGCCTTAACTAAAATCGATTTACAAAATTGAGAATGTATTGCAAAGTGATTTGAAAAGACGCGCGCGCATATTTTTAAAAAACAATAAAAGAGTTTATCAAGAAAATATTTTATACGTGAGTTTTTAATTTTACAGTAGGTCGCGCTCGCTTTGGAATCAATTTCAAGAGGATTATCCAGAGGCCGCACAGGAGCTTCTAGACAGAATTGAAAATTTGGCAGTGTTTGTGCAGCCAGATAAGTAAGAAAAATCCAAACAATTTCAACGGTCTGCATAGTAAATATAAAACTAATAGCAAAGATAAAAAATTTTATTTAAATTTCATTGAATTCTTAGGATCTTATTAAGACATATCGCATAATTATATCCAAAGTCAAATAGCGAGTAGCGTTCCATCAAAGTTTTTATCAGCTTCACGTGCAATGAAAAAATCGTCCGTGTGTAATTATACTAAAAGATTGAACTGTCCCCTGGTCCACATAATTTTCAAAGAACGCTTAATTATCGCCAATGGCGCCCAAATAAGAAAATCCTATTATCGTCTCAATCTTGTCGCATTGTCGCGCTCCAATGTCCGAGATCTATTATATTACGAGGGGTAAAAAATCCTTGCCGGCTATCGCAAGGGAGCCGAGCTCCGACTCGAGGCTTTTAGTGAGTTGTCACGGTCTGGGGTTGGGCTGTTGCAGCGCGAAGCGCGGACTCGACCTCGGACTCAACCGGGGATTCAGCGGCAGCCAGGCGGCGAAGCATCTGATGGGCCTCGCGGCCGCCAACTACGCAGGCGGACCCGGACGGAGGCGCCGCTCGGAGCAGGCGTAGAGTCCAGGGGAGCCCGAAACCGGCTGCGGCTCGGGGCCTCGGTCCCCGGCACTGGCTCGAGCGGAGAGACCCGGTCCAGGCCCGGCTCCCCGACTCCTGGGACGAGCCGCCGACCGAACCACCAGCGCGCCTCACCCTCGCCCCTCCCCGGCCGACTCCCACCTCAGCCGCACTCCGCTCTCCGGCAATCGTACCTTGCTTATTCCGGGAATCGCTCATTACTAATGGGAGAGCCAGTCTTTCTCTCCAACTCCAGCAATATTGTTCGTTTGCCTGTGTTACGCGAACGTTGGGTTTTGGGGGCGGGGCGGGGGGCGGGTAGCTGCATTTACCTTCATCGTCTAATTTCACCGGGTCGGGCCTCACTTCAATTAGTTCTTATATATTTTGGTTACCGCTACACTGCGATCAGAAAAACTTAATAACTTTTGCTCTCGGTTTGTTTTTAAGATCAATATAGCGATAGACGTATTTAATTACAAATTTTAATACTGTCTAGATGTAGGGTCTACCTAGTAATAATTTAATTGTAGGCGCAACGTCATTATACACAATCGCATGTTAATCGTCATCTAAAAATCTTCGCTGTGCTCTTTTCGATTTTACTTCTGGTCATTATTGAAATGTTTCAAGGTGACAACTAAAATCCATATAAATTAGATAAAAAAAAAAAAACAAAAAACAAATAAATAAAATTTCATGTTTATTCAAATTAAAAAATGAGACTAAAATAAGTAATTTAATGAAACTCATATTTTGGTTTCTTACAGTCATTACAAAATTACTTTTTGTTATTTTTCTACATTTGTTGTTCTATATCTCTAGAAAAAAACAAATAATGATATAAATAAATTAACATATGTATGTGTATTTGTATATTTAATTTTCTTAGCATACAGATGTAAAACTAATATTAAAAGTATTAAAATTCAATGTTAAAAGAGAGAAAAGAGACATTTCGGCGTATCGCCGTTAATCATATTAACGATTATAAAGAGATGTTGCGAAGAGTTGCTGATCTGACTCTGAAATTTTTTAACCTTCCTACAATGTGTTTTGAGTACAGGTGAATGTTATACCAACAAATGAAGCATACAAAGCAGAGCATGAGATAAACTCTAACCTGCTCCTATAGGATGGGTAACTGTAAATCAAATTACATTCATATTTCTGGTTGAAAATAACGATTTCAAAGTCAAGTGTCAGTATCTTGCACAAAAAGGCTTACTAACAAATATATAGTATTAACAATATACAACTATCTTCAGTTTTCAAATCCATATGTGACTTTCAAACAAAATAAAATTAGCAGCACTCAAGAGCCCTTCGTACCCTCGAGAGCAAGATTATCTCGAGGCAATTCGTAGTGGGATTTTTGTTTCCTTATACTAGTAAGTCGTTGCACAAAACTTACCTCAATCACTTCCTCGTACTCTCTGCAATCACAAGTTTACTTCAAATAGAACATGATATCATAATTATCATCGTAGTCGAACTTTTCAGTTACCAGAATTTTGGGCTATCAATGTAATTATATAGAAAGCTTTTTTCTTACACTCTGCCTTTGTTATATCTGGTCGTAAATAATTAAGTTCGTTTAGTGTATTTGGATATTAAAAACCATTTGAAATCAAAGATGAAATAACTATGCACTTCTACTTGAGACTTTCATCTAAGAATATCATGTTCGATATCACAAGCTGTGTTTAATTTATTGAAAAAATATAGATATAGAGAATAAATATAAAGATATAACGATTAAATTACATATTATCTAAATTTCTTGTTCGAAAGCCTATCACATCATTGTATCAGAATTTTCAATGGCTTGGTAGCTTTCCATTTGCATATGCTTGCACTTTTTGGAGAAAAAGTCTGATGAGCTTCAACGACATGTATACCTTTTCTCTAAATTATTATCCATAATGGACGGTGGGCTACTGAATTCATGGCAACGAAAGATATTGAGGATTTAAGGCCAATACAAAAAGAAAAAATAACAACACGATTGACTAATAATGTCGAATATTATATAAATAGAAAGATGTTATATTAGTTAGCAGAAATAGGCGGAGGAACTCAAAATTATAAGCTTAAAGTATTGCTTTAAGGCATTAAAAAAATCTATTATTATTTAATATACAGATTTATACAGATATTTAAGATGGAGTTACATAGCATGACAAACTCGATTGATAGATTCTCAAACAAATACTAAGATCATATAAAGTGGTGAAAGCAAAAATTATCGAAAACACGAACCTGGGAACAGTAAGTTTTTGTGAAATGATGAAAAACGATTTTTATTCGAGCGAATCCAGAATGTGATCGGTATTTTGTTTACTAAAATATTTTCCTTAAAATAACTATAATACGTTATTGAGTCGTAGATTGACGAACTTTACTCAACGAAAATAAATATATCAAGCGTTGTTGCAAGAGGCGATTATGAATCGATGTTTATTCTTTATTATTGTACGTGTCCGATTTGTAAAGCAACCCTAATCAGATACTCGCAAAAAAGATTATTATATACTTTATAAATAAAGAACTCTATTGCTATAATATAGGTTTTCTTATTTCTACGCAAAAATAGGTGGACCATTAAATAACTAAAATGTTCATACATTTTTGCATATTCATGCATATATGCGAAGGTACAAATATATAAAAAGAGAGAAATCAATATAAATGTCATTATAAGTGTATTAAACCTTGTTATATACGTATAATTATATTTTTAATTATATTACTATGAATATCATCTATTTCTGTTAATAAATATTTTCTTATAAAGTTTTATGATAATTATGTTTGACCTGTTTCTAATTTGTTAACAAAAATTGTGAAATAATGATGTTTTAATTTTATAAAACTGCTTACAAATTACAATCTATCGATGTATTTATCCAAATTGTATTTTTACTTATTATAAATAAAAAAGCATGTCTAGTGAATCAATGTACAATGTTTATAACATTTCGTTTTTAAAATCGTAGAGTTAAGTGGATAGAGTTTCAATTAAGATTCTTTAAATAAGATAAATATAAGAACAGATGGTTGCTCTATTTAAACAAAATCCAGATTTGAAAACAAAAACCCCTACATAACATTTCTTGCATTCTCAATATATGCACTCGTGACTTTATTCAATGCGCTTCTACTTCTGATGCTCTCTTTGTCTTTCTATCTCTCAACTGAAATTATCTACTATATAATTAAAATGATAAAGAACGTTTCATTTTTTATTTTATTATAATTGTCTTTAAAAAATTCATTGACAGGAATGAAAGAATTAAAATCAAATGTATGTACTTCGCAACACAATATGTTGTCATTATATTTAAATGATAAAAAATAAAATTTTTTTATGATATTTTTGGGTTTATTTAATTATTTGCTTATACATTCAAATAATGACATAACATTAGAAAAAAGAAGAATATTGGGTTTTATTTGTAATTACTCTATTACAAATTTATTTTACTAATATCTAGAATATTTAAATATCTAAGATTTCGTTTTATGTATTTTTAACATTTTTTAAAGCAAAATTATATTGATTTTGTGATATGAAAACAAATGTGTAAACGCGTTTCTTAATACCAGAACCAGCAATACAATTTTGTATTAAATAAAAATTACATATTATTAATTCATATTAATTAGTAATTAAAGTGTTTATTAAATATAATAAATAAAAATATATTTATTAATATAATAATATTAATTATATATTACACAAATTTAAACAGATTTTTTTCTTTTTAATTGATTATTAAAAAAATTGATAATTAACAGAGTTTTTGAGAGTAAGCGAATTCATGGATAAGCAGATTCGATGTATTATTTAGTAATAGTTTATTTTCTGTGTTAAAAATTTTAGAAAAAGTAGCTCTTGTTCTTTTATTATTAAAATAAAATGCAAACAGGATTAAGAGTATCGTGTTTCATTTCCCTTTTTTACCTTATTCCTCATACGCATTCTCGCTCACCCACACATATATTATAATAATAACAATTTAAGCATTTCAAACATTTATTGTCATTAATCAAACATATATTCAAATTAATTTAAAATTAATTTTGAGAAATAATGCATTCATAATATTTCTTATTGAACTTGTATCGATAACATTATTTGTCTTACATTTTCACATAATTTTTTGTTTTGATTGTCATGATTAAATTTGTCATCATTATTACAAGCTTCAATATAAAATAAGCTAATGATAATCACAAATTGTAATGCTTATCGTCCTGTGTACATATTCTGCTTAAAAATTTTTAAAACAATTATTGGTTAATCCAAAAAAAAGTCGTTATTTATATAATGGTATGTTTTTAACAGCTATTGCTATATAATTCTTAGTACAATGATATAATATAATCTATTATTATATTATAAAATAGTATTATTAATAATTTACTTAGTATTTTGTATTTAAATATTTAATTACTTAATCATATGTATTAATATTTTAAAGGATTATTAATACCTATAATAATATTTATTCAATTGTAGAGAATATTTGAAAAACATTAAAGGCCTGTGTCCATAATAACTGTATGTAGATTCACATGATTAAATATCAGTAAATAATTATTATATTTTTAAATTTTACAGAAATATCTATAATCTATTTAAAACTACTTTCTTGGAATTTTTTCCTTTTTAACGAATTAAATGTAAAATCCTACTTTATTATTATTATTTCATATTTAATTATTATTAACAATAAATATATAAGTTACAAAATTGCATATATATGTAACAATGTTCATTATTAAGATTGCATGAAATTGAATGTAGTTGTGTATAATAATTAAATGCATAATTTTTTAATCACTTCAATTTGGAGATTCATAAATATGCAAACCAAAAATTCTATAGATTATTCAATTCGGTGCATTGCAACTTGTTGCTGTCTCTTGAAAAACGGATTTATTAGAAACTAAAAGATAAAATAAAAAAAGTAAGCGCAGCGATTGTCTGTGCAAATAATAAGCTTAAGTCTCTTTCTTATTATTTTTATGAAATCATTAGAATATATATATTTTAATAATACATAATGACTTTCATTTCGTAAAGGATTTTTTATTAATCACGTTAGAATTCGGTGATTTAATTAAGTTTTAAAATATATTTATGGAACAAGAAAGTAAAAGAAAGAAAGAGAGAGAGAGAGAGAGAGAGAGAGAGAGAGAGTGTGTGAGAGAGATAAACAGAAAATAGGAGTAAATAGTTGAAACGCCAATTTCTGTTAATTATTCGATTATGAAAGCAGAAAGAATGACTGATTCAGGCATTAACGGTCTGGCGAACGTCCCTGAAATATTTTTGTTAAGAGAGGCGGAGAGGTAATGCTGTGACCGGGACACGCAAGAGTTGACAAGCGAGTAGTTTGGTCGGAAGTCTTCTACAGTGGTCACTTAGTTTTATCTTTTGTCCGCCAGTGATGTGGGTAAGAGTCAATAGCAATTTCATTATAGAAATCCAAATAATAAAAACTATGAGTTTGTTAAGCCTATAATGGGCTCATTTTACAGGTGTATTAGACTTGTTGCGTCTATTATCCGATGAATAAACAAAGTGGGATTCGGGAGAGAGTCAGAGGCGCTGCAATCGCATAGGCAATAAAAACGTATCTCTAATGATGCAACAAGTTTCACCGTAAAAAATAACACTTGAGGCACATATGCGCATCGCTCTACTGGTTATTAAATAAATATGCTTAAGTGTATATATAAAGTAATAGCCATAGCTGTTGTTTAGGATCAGTAGCATCATTAACTGCAGTTACGGAATACGTCGCTTAATATTGGGACCGCGCAACAATACCTTGTCGGTAAAGTATCATTTTACTTTATAATCTGCATTATCCACGATTCCAATATTCTCTACCTGTGCTCCGGAGGTGTTTGGAAAATTTTTTTTAAAATACTCCTATAACGGATATATACACAAGTGATATTAACATTAATTTATTCAAATTTACAATGCTTATTTATTATTAATTAAACATACCACGTCAAACTACGGTGCCCGATCTCCTAACATTAATACTATACACTCTTTCAAGTATTTAAGCCAGAATCGCGTAAATTATTTTAAGAAAAAATTCAATATCTTATTTTTTATTTTTTCAAAACGAGCTCACTCGAGCACTTAGCAAGTGTTCTAATATCGATTAAAATAATGACTTGAGCGAATCCTAATTCACAGTTTTCTTTAAAAAAAAATGTATATTATAAAAGTTTCACTTAAAAAAATTAAATTCTTTCATCTCTATTACCCACTATCAGAAATCTTCTTGATATATGATTTCTCAATTTTTAGCTTTCTGTTCTTAAAAATTAAAACTTAGTTTTATTGTTAATTACTTTCGAAAATATTTCAAATGTTTCAAAAAACTTAATCAAAATGCTTTTATTTTCTAAATTATTAATGAAGAGAAATTTTGATTTCACGATTATAGTATAGCGAGGTAAAATATGTTTAATTGTTGTGTAATCTTAATAACCTTATTCATATTTTTATACTAATACTTAATAATATGCCATGTAGTTTAGAATTTATAAAAATGGAAACTTTCATACTTAGTGTTAATTCATATTTATAATAGTAATGAGTAAATATTGACATTCTATAACCAAACTTACGAGTTTGTAATACTTCTACGTACAGTGTATTACAAGGATTTTACATTCTTAAAAGCTTTTTTTATAAAGTACGTTTAAATTGATGTAAAAGTATAACTCTTGAATACCATCTTTATACTATTCATTCATAAGAAAACTATCCATCATTAATACTATAAATCATTAACAAAAAGTACATAAAAACTGATGCTTTTATCGTAAAAAAAGTTATTGTAAAAAATTTATTTATTAAGTTATTTGCTTATGAAAATTGAAGTTAATGATTACTAAAGCAATAATTTTTTCGAAAATTTTCTTAAATTTTTCAAGAAATAAAGTAGACGCAACACAAATAATTACAAATTTTACACTCAATATTTTACAAGGAATAAGCTAAAGTATTAGTTTCCTAATGTAAAATGTACACTTAATATATACTTTTAGATACGCATATACAATAATTTGTTAAACAATAAATAAGACTCTTTTGAATTTAGTTCCTCTTTCTTGAAAAGACTTGTAATCTTCTTGAGCAGCCATGAGCAATAGTGTATTAGTGTCCGCCTTTCAACCAGGAAAAAGAAAAATTTTTGGCACAGTGGTAATTCTTGGTTTTTTAATTGGACTAGTCTTTTTATCACATGCAGCTTTTGGAGAAAAAAGAAATGAAGCATCTTTATCTAAAATCTTTTTCGTAAGTGTACCCTAAAAATTATTATTATTATTATTATTATACACTATTGAATAAAAGTTCAATGATAAAAAATAATGCAATCGAGTATTATGTTGCACAAGTAGTTATATTTCTGGTAATAGAGCTAATGACACTTTTTTCAAAAGTAAAATGTTTGAATGGTATCCTTAAATATCATTTACTTTTTTTATTTACTACTGCTGAATTTTTATCCATTTTAAAATTTTCAGATTTTCCGTCATGGTGATCGAACTCCGACGGAAACTTATACAAATGATCCTCATATAAATTACAAGTGGCCAGGTGGTTGGGGGGCTTTAACCAAGGTAAACTTTTTAATAGTCATTTCATATATTTCAAATTCAACTTTGAATAATTTGTATCAAAGAAAAATAAGCTTTCAAACTATTGTTTATCGACTAATATTTTATGATTCTGTGGAAATTCAAAGATTAATTTAAAAATATTATTAATTGAAAAAGAGCGAGAAAAAAACATATGCGAAGAAAAACGTTTTCTTCAGGAGAGTGGAGGATTACGATAAAGACGTTCCCTAATCTCTTATAAAACTTTGTTTAAAAATAAATTGCTTGTTTAAAGTAAGCGTTAAGAATTAGCATTCCAAAATATTATACCTGCATGAATTATCCTTAGAACGCTTTACAGTGGGAAAATAAAAATACTCGGTAATCATAAAGAAAAGGCCTTTCTGCAAAATTTTTATGATACTTAATGATAATGCATCTCACACCCTTGTTCCTTTTGCAGAAAGGAATGCGACAGATGTTTAAGCTTGGACAGTGGATTCGCAAAGAATATGGTTGGATCACTCAGTACAAATATGCCAAGGAGAGTACAAAAGCCAACAGCAGCTATGCCGAACGCTGCATTTTGTCGACCCAAGCGTTGCTCGCTGGACTTTATCTGGAAAAGGACAGTTTCGTTAAGGACTTACCCTGGAGGCCGATCCCCGTTCATTATCTGCCGAAAAGTATGGACACGGTATGGACAGATTCGATATTAATTTGCTCTCGATTGCAATATTACATTACTTCTGTCAATTTGAAATTATTTTATTAGACAAATGACTCGATGATGGTCCTCTTTCTATAAATTAAATTTCACCATAAAGACTCTTTTGTTTTATTTTAAATTAATAATTAAAATTAAATTTCTTCTAATACGTGATACTCACATTTGGTTAATTTGCATGCATTTTTTTAGACAAATATTAGCTACCATTCAGAGTTTGTCATTGTAAACATATTTGAAATAATACTATTTGAATTGCCATTTTTTCTTATACCATAGTTATTCAAACAAACTTTTTTTTTAAATAAATAAAAAATTACCTCGTAAATTGAGAACTTTTTAAATATTTTTAAACAATATAAATTATTATCCGTGATTAAGATTATCTTATGATTTAAAGCAAATTATTCATTCTTGTATAGACCTTAATTGTTTTCCTTTTTTCATACTTAGGATATTGTTCTAATAGTTAGCGTGACTAAAACAAAATATTAAATTATTACACTAACTATGAACATTTTTTCTTTTTTTTTTTAATTATTTTTAAAAGAAAAAATTGTTTTTCAAATTATATTTTGACTCCAAGATGTACTTTTTCCATAAAGCTCCTCGTTGTCGGAAAATACTGTCCGAAATTGATAGCCGAATTAGCAGATGCTTATCGTAATGAATCGAATGTATCTGATGTATTATTAAAATCCTACTATAAAAAACTTTCAAAAGTCACGGGGCAGCCAATGAAGACTATAACAGACGTCGAATTTCTCTACAATACTTTGGAAATCGAGGTGAGCCTATCATTTCTTAACAATATTAAATCGTTAGTGCTTAAGTTTATTTAAAATTAATTAATGTATAGAATGCAATAATTAAAACCTTCACAAGCGCGGATATGATTATTGTATCAAAACTTTTACAAAAATTAGTAAACTAAATTAAATTATGAAATTGTTTTTCTAAATTTCAATTCTTATTAATTGGTGGCGAGTCTTATAATAGATACAGTGGCAAATATAATTACACCTAGAAAAAAGTAAAAATAATTTTTTTGTATTATATTAAATAAATTGTATCAGAATAAAATTGTTAAATAAATTAAATATACGTTTCATAAAAAAATATTGCACAAAATGATATTCTACCATTCTGTAGTAACTGTATTTATACGATAAATTTATTAAAAACTTAGGATAAGAAATTTTTAACGGCTTCATAGAATTCAGAGCATTTTTATGTACATTGTGAATGATAAAATAAAATTATTCTTATAAGAATTAATAGGTATATTTATTTATTACACTTATGTATAATTACATTACTTTAATAGGAAATGAATGGCTTGGAAATTCCTGCACCAATAAGGAAATATTATAATCACGACATGCGTACCATTGCCAGTCGTAGTTATACCCTATTTACAAGTAATAAGATACAACAACGACTTCGTGGAGGTAGAGCAATATTTATAATTGAATGTAAATAATTTTACTTCATTAAAAGAACCTTGCTAATGAATTAATAATTTAAGGTCCATTATTAAAACATATACTGGAAACCATGAAGAGTGGAAACTCAGATGAAAAAATGTACTTGTATTGTACGCACGACGTTTACATAGTAAATCTTTTACGAACAATGGGATTTACCAATGAACTTTTTAAGCTTGATATAGGCGTGAGCCTTATTTTTGAATTACTAAATATTAACAAAGGATCAGAGCAGCAAGTTCGGGTAAGTATCATAAGTAATAATTTAGAAATACATGTGTATTCTTAAGAATCAATCTATAAAGACAAATTTATGAAATTGTCATTTGTAAATTTTACTCTCTCGTATTTAATAAATTAATTATTAACAAAAGAAGCAGTTTTCAAACACCAAAGCCAAACTAGCCTATATCTACATGTTACTACTATAAATTTAAAAAAATCATTTAAATGATGAAAATTAAGCGTCTCTGAAGATAACAATCTGCTAAAAATATTTGGCTAAATTTCCGACACACTTTTTTATATGATTGTCTGTTGGCTAATAAATGACATTATCACTTCAAATTATAGTGTAATATGTAATTGATCGGCAATATCGTAGTGATATAAATTTTAATTCAATTTATACAAAAAAACTGTAACGTTCGAGAATAATATTAAAGTTATTAGTAAACTCGCTTTATTAAATTCGATTTAAATTATAAAAATATGATCAGTTTAGGTATACGATATTATTTTTTTTATTTTAAAAATGTCTACATTATTATTAAAATATTTAAATAAAATATCTAAATTATTATTAAAACTAATATTAAATGATAATACTGTTTATTTATAATACAGAAAAGAATTTGTTATTCATTACAAAAACATTGATTTAAGACGTGAAAGTAACGAACTGCGGGCTACAGATTTTTTTCTAATCGAGCAAAGAATTGCTTAATTTATGAATCAAATCAAAATAATTTCGATAAGATTACAATGTATTTATTATTTCTTTTATAGATTTCAATGCTGAATAATACCGAAATTCAAGAACCCTATACTCTGAAAATTCCGAATTGCCCAGAGCCCTGCTTATTAAATCAATTATTCGACGTTTGGAATGATGTACTTCCAGTTAATTGGGAATCAGAGTGCCGAGAATAGCTCTTTTACAACTCCGAGATTTTATAATTGACTTTATTAGAATGTACCAATAAGTACGTGTACAATTTTATTCGCGCACATACGTTCTTATGAACATAATGGGTGTTCATATATGTGTGATAAATATAAGGAAACGAGATTATTTTTTAATCTACTTCAATTCAACAGTTTCTAAACATTGGGAGCATTCAAGAAATCATTTTATCGACATTAAAAATACATTATAAATACGTATCATATTTATTATTATTCTCTATCAAGCAATTAATGATTGATTGTATATATAATTTATAAAACTTAGGAAATTATTAAATTTATTATATTATTTTAAAATTTGCATTGAAACATTTTAATGTCTAATTTTTTTTTAAATATAATGTTAGAAACAAATTTAATTATTGCGATGATTTTTAATTATGTACATGAGCTCGAAATACTCATTAATTTTAATAATCGATTATTATTTTGTAACATTATCGTCGTAACGTATATTTAAATAATATTATGCAATTATTATTCTTTATATATGAATGTATTTTTTTATATTCAATCATTAATAAAAAAAATATTGTAAATTTAATTCAATTGTTTTATCATTTAATGGCGTGCGGGTTTGAACATATACTAATTTAATACTTAACCTTTTTTTATTACATCTTGGTGATTTGAAAATATTTTTTTTACAACCTTGCACTTAAAATTCGACAAAATTATGTCAAAAGGTATTTTACATATAATTTAGATCTAATTAATTAAAAAACTGTTGCTTTACTGAATTGTAATATATAGTCCAATTGAGGGATTATCTATTTGGAAATAATCAATCAACCGACGTACAGACACGTCTGAAGAGGACTCAACAATGGATTAATTCATTTTTTAATTCATTCTCAAGACGTATAAAAGACATATTTTCTGAATTGGATATAAATCGAACTTTTGAAATTATCGAATCAATTATTACATTTGATGGCAAAGACGAATGTAATTTGCGGCACCGTAAGTGTCATGAGCACCATCCTCGCGGTTATTCTCATCAGCATCATCATCGCTGCCATCGTTTCAAAAAGCATTACGCAAGATCGTTTCGAAACAGAAAAGCTGTACTGGTTCAAGAAAATATTCGTCCCTATCACAGAGTGAAAGCTAATTGTATTTGTAACCACCAAAGAAGTCAAGTTTGCTGTCCGAATTATCTTAACTACGTTGTCCAAGACTTTTTACGCAAGATACAATGTGTTCCTTGTCGTTAGTACAAAATTATATAAAATTAATGCACCTCCCTTTATTGCTGAAAGTAAATTGATGGATTCAAAATCAAGGTCCTTAGATTATCACCCGAATATATAATTTTTCTTATATCTTACACCATGCAAAATAGACGAACTTTAGGATATTAGCTAAGAAATTAATTAAGGTAATTTACCATTGGCCGTGTGTATGATGCTTGAAAGAGTATAAAATAGACATATTGTGTTATAATTTTGCTTAGACAATTGGCTGCTAGAAAATTTCCTTAATGTTACCCATACTTGCATTATATTGTTGGCATGCTAATATAGCATTAACGTAAGTTAAGTAGTGCTCGAACCATCGATTCGAGGATTCGCGAGAGCCGCGAGGATGACGCGGGGAGCTGGAAAACCCCCACAATCCTCGCTCCTCGAGCTTTGAAGCCCCCCCCTCACCGGCCCCTTCTTCCCCTCTCCCTATAAAACTCTGAGAAAACCTATTACTGGTTAGATGCAGAGGAGCACCAGGGCGGAAGGCGACATCCGATATCGAGTGGCTCGATGAGTGACGCGTTCATGACCTGTTCACTAATCAACGCGGCGGCTTCCGGTCGGTCGAAGAGGTCCCGGGGCGAGGGGAACGAGAAACTAACCACGAGATGACGAACCGAGCTCGGCGATTAACTCTCCCGCATCCGAGTCAGACCTCGAGAAGCCGCGAAGCATTCAAAAACGAGAGAGAGAGAGAGAGAGAGAGAGAGAGTGGGAGCGGGGGTGGCTCGACTCCGAAGTCCGGACAAGCGAGAAAGCGCAGATTCAGGGGGATCGCCTCGCAGCTGCCGACGGCGCCGCTGCTCTTCCAGCGTATCGATGCTCATTCGACTAACTGCGATCCGACTGGGCGAGGCATCAGTGAGAATCCGATTGGATAGCTTGGCTCGCTAAATGCGCCTATGATCTCATTCAGCGCTTATCTAGTTCGACACGGATATCATTGTGCTAGTGCTGGGATGGGAAAGCCTTGCCGTGCATTCGTTAACAGCTAATGATCTTCAATCAAGTTTAATGAATGCTCGTAAGAGTTAACGAACGCTGCTACGTACAAGGACTTCTTTTTCTCTTTTGCAAAATTGCACTTCTGATGTGTAATCCCGGGCCGTTGCTTCTTTAAAGCTAGTTGAAATTTTTCATTTTTTACGTTCCTCAATTTTAAATCGCTAAATGATCAACGTAGGACTGTCCAGTCGCTCCTATCGTCGGTAATGTTTCGCTGTATTAATATACTTTTGTCGTTTTGTTATCATCTTCCTGGTTTATGCTAATTTCAGTTACATTCTTGTAAACAAATTTTGTATTGTTTTTCAATTTAAAGTTTATAGATTTTTCCTTATATAAAAAAATTAAGTAACGATCATTAACGTGCCTACAGCTATCGGACTGTTATTGTTGAATTGGGCCAACAATATTTGCATTTTATTTTTGTTTTTATTTCATTTTTTATTTTTTATTTTTATAGCTTTACTTTACTGTTTTGGAGAGCATTATTGTTTATCATTAATTTTGTAAACAATTTTAAACAATTCCTTCCACGTTTTCCTATAATTTTCTTATTATTAAGTTATATATGTTTGAAGAAAAAAACTATACGGATTCTTAAAATATTAAATATTTTTAATAATAATTGAGCTCTAATATGTACATTGGATACTTCAATATTAGGAATTTTTAATGAAACCTTGCTACAAAATACTATTTAGTACTTATTGCTGTATCATTGATACTTATTTTTATATTCGTATAGTCAGTAAAAACCTTTAATAAATCTAAATTTCAATCATTGGTTATCAATAATTGTTTAAAAAAATGCAACTAATAATTATAATGATCTCCTTATTATACTACTATTTTTAATGGAATATTATTGTGAAATGATATTTTTTTTACATAAAAAATAAAATTGAGTACATCTGAAGTAAAAATGTTATTTTTTGAATACACTTATTTATGTATACTAATACCGTAATTATTAATACCAAATGTATTTAATTACATCCCACCACCACAGCACGTGAATCGGCCAAAAGTCACGTTATGACACTTTGCGGAATACCTATATTTTCTGAAAAAAATAATAACAATGAAATAATCAAATGAATCATAATACAAATGAAATTTTAATCAATAAATTGAGGAAGACAAGGAATTAATTTAACAGAAAATGGGCTCGAACACTCTAATACTTGCGAATTTGATGGTTATTATAAGCAGAATAATGACTAGAAAACGTAGAAATGCAATCGGATAATTAGCATAAAAATACATTTGGATCGACTTATGTCACATTCCCACTAAGATTTATTAAAAAAATATCCTTTAAATTTTCCTTTAAAGGCAATAAATTTCTTCTCAGTATTTATCAATATATCAGCTTATTCAATAATCAGTCCACGATTCAGATTCCAAAAGATAGTTTCATTATCTTCTCCAGGTCGGTCATTGTCATATATAAGTTATTTTCTGAAAACTGTATCCTCTTTCAAATCATATCCGGACCACTTCTTTATTTTCCCCTTCTCATTGTATGCCTATCAGTCAGTTTGTCGACGACCATTTTCTCATGGACCAAAGCTTGCTAAGTGAATCAGCGTCTGATTGCTTTTTTTTATAAAAGGTTCTTTTTTTTTATGATATTTGAATATTTCGGTGTAACAATTCATCAAGATCTATATTCTTCCGGTAAACCTTTCAACAAAATGTCGCGATTCAGAGCTTGATATTCTAGGGATGGAAGTAAATAATAATCGATTTAATTTTATTAATAATTTTTTTATAATAACATGCAAAATAAATCTAACGCAAATAAAAATGTTTTGATAAGGTACAAATAAAGGGTTATAATTTTTAAAAGTCTGAAGTAAAAAATTCTGCTTCGGCAATATGCTCACTCAATATCAATACGAATAACAAAATAAAAATTTTTTGGATGAATATTATTAGTTAACCATATATGCTGAGAAAATATCCATACATATATCCATATAAATATCCACGTAATCGAAACTTATTACTCAGTTATAAGCCACAAGATGACAATGAAGTAGAAAAGCTAGATAAAATGAAAAAATAAAGTAGTTAATCTGTACCGTTTCCTAGTATATAGATGGTGAGCCTTTCAAATATAATAATCTACTGATAAGATATGAATAAAAACATAGAAATGTCTTAATTAATACACGAAACGAATTTATACTACTAATAATTTTTTTTCTTATTAAACTCACGTATAAATAATAGAAAAAAAATGAATAAATAATGTTTAAATAAAATTTTCAATTTACAAAATGCTATTATAATTAAACAATATAATAATACAAGAATAATATAAAAATAAATGCAAAATTTTGTATTAAAAAATAAAAAAAGCAAAAAAATATTTCTTTGTATTGCTAGCTACATATCTTATTTACAAATATACGATTCAGTGCTTTTTAAAATATTTATTTTTAAAAATGTAGATAATTAAAAATTTAAAAATTAATTTAAAATTAGCTATTAGTTTTTATAAATGATAACGAAGTACTATAATTTTTTGTTAGGTTGCATAATCTAATTATTGCAATGACTCATTAATCTTCATTTTGAAATAAAGTATTTATACAAGATTGATTTTCTACTCAACAATTTATTTGTATTTTTTTTAATTATATTGCTTTTATAAAATTGTTTTCTATTTATTATTAATTTATTTATATATATATATATATATATTTATTCTAATGAACGAAACAAAACATTTAATTTTTACAATTACATATATTACTGTCTATGAATTTATTTCGAATACTTCCTTAAAATGCATAAGCATGTTTACGAATAATAATATCGGATAGACAGATTTGTCAGAAAATTAAATATTCTAGCTCATAGTTCAATGCAATATAATTATTTCTGTTTACTTTAACAGCTTCACCTTGTGTTTCGAATCAATATTGACGTATAATCGGACAATAAATGTGATAACAATTAGTTCTTAGTTACTATCAATAATATATATAATTGCTTATGGATTGATCCATTCCTTTCTGTATGCGTTCGCATAAATTCTTTATAATTATATTCTTGAGTATATATATATATACATAAAAAATCAATTGTTATATGTTTTACTTGCTTAAGATTATTTTTAAAGGTACTTTATTGTAATATACATCCATGGAAATACGTCAATCGAAATTAAAATCATCAAACAGTTCTAATTGTAAAATGTCTGTTACTTGTCAAATTTTAACGCTGTTACTATTATTCATGGTAATTACCTGTGTAATGCCTAGATTGTTACATTGCTCATATAACATCCTGTACTTTTTCAATTATTGTCAAAAAAAAGAAAAAAAAACAGCACAGATAATTGGGCTATCCTTAAAGCTGTTCTATTTAAATTCAACTAGTTACGAAGGTCGCTAGATAGTTTTTAACGAGTAACAAAGTTGTAAGATAAATTTCTTATCATACATTATCCTTCAAACTGTCTAAAAATGAATTTATTTTTATAACTTTTTCCATCTTATACTCGAAAAGAACTTTTTCTTGACAGTATTGCCAAGAAGAGCAGATAAATTAAAAAACTAAAATTTGTATAATTATTTGGGGTAAAAAGGGTAAACATATTACAAATAATAACAAACCAACTGTACATGAATAAAAAAATAGCATAGATGTTTGAGTGAAATGTGGTTAGGTGAGAATGTCTCCTTAAAAAGCATTAATTACAAAAGTATTAGTAGTCCATTGAGTAAGTAATTTTGTCCAAATTAGTAAATATTTTGACATTCAAATTGAAATATGAAGACTTGTAGGTGCAGCTGTGCACGCAATGACGACTATTAAGAATTACACCGTAACAATGTTTTCATTGATGTGATTTAATGATTTTCGTATTCTGCAAGAAGCAGTGAACATTTCACTACTGGATCATTTCCAATTCTAAATGCAACGAGGCTTAAGGGTCATTACTCTTCGCTGACTCTCTTTTAATCGTAGAAATAATGCCTGAAAGTAATGCCGAATGTGAATCATTGACGAGATCTCGTGTAGCTCAAAGGCGCTCCGCACACCAGCCCGTGGAGTCTTAAGCCTTTTCCTCGGGACAACACTCGGTATTATTTGGTGGCATGATACAAGGGATACGATGGAGCACATTTCATAATCGGCCTCGAGTTGTGCAATGACATTGGGAAGCCGCCGTGGGCGGCATAGCTGAACTGTATCGATTTCGTGTCGCCAGATAAATTGTTTCTGCAACGTAAGTGTGCATTATTCGGTATCTCGGAGAGAAAAGTACCCAAAGCCTGTATAAATGCATATACATGTGGAGTAGGAATGTTACGAGTGCAGTGGGGATTGCACGCTGATCTTTCTTAATTGGTAATATACGTAGTTATTATTGTGATTTAATAATTATTAATTTAATTAGGCAATTATATTTTAAAATATCTGAAACGGGGTTTGTGGAAATTTTGCTTCCGCAAGCCTTCCATTCAAGATAAAACTGTAAAAACATAAATTGTTTTCATGAACAGGATGAATTTGGCAAAAATTATATTTTTAGTAAACGAAAGGTGAAATGATGGAATTTCGATTGTGAATTCTAGATTTATTAATAACAAAATGTTATATATATATATATATATATATATATCCATCATATTTATCACTATTATTAGTTGCATTTAACAAAATTAATGCAAAAAATAAGATTACGATAGCAGTAATCGTTCATCTCAAGCAGAAAAAATCGAACGAATATAGAACGAATGTAAGATTCTGAAAATAACTGATAAAAAAGTTGATAATGCTATGATATGATAGCACGACCAGTATAAAGCAATATATATATATTACATATTGTAACTTGACAAATCTTTCTAATTTTTTGATAAGTGCAATTTCTGTGTTCGAGCACATCGTCGAGCAGATTGAAAACGATTGGCCTAGCCGCTTCGTACCCACACCCACAGACTACAAACTACATAGCTACGATAATTCAACGAACAGCCCTCCGGATAATCGGGTTCTTAAGAATACGAGCTAGAACATTGTATTGAAGTAGTTAAAAAAAATGAAGAGACAATTCGGCTGCTCGTGGCTCAAGGCTCGGCTCAATTCGTGTATCCGCGCGACCAAAGACCGTCGCCCTGGTATCATTCGAGCACAAAAGCCCACTGGCTCATGAGCTCACAAAGCCTTAACGAAGGCGAAAGGAGCGGCTCTGGTCTTTGGTGCGTGGCGAGGCCGCGAAAAGCGATTTTCAATGTGAATCATCGCGGGCCGATTATCAGCTTATCAGCCCACGGAGATCGCACTCGAAAGGCTAGAGAAGCGTCGGAGTGCATTCCCCGCGCTGATAATCCTCCTCCCGCTCGCGTACGCGCACACTCTCTATCTCTATTTATCTGCCTATCTGTCCGTGCCTCGAGTTCTGCTTCCCTCTTCTCGACTCTGAGCCCCCCCCCTCGCCCCCTCCACCCACCCGACCACCCACCCACCCCTGGAGCCGCCGAGGAACGCGCAAGTCTCGGACTCTTGGATCGCACGTGGCGCGCGCACTCGCTCGAATTCGGCGTCGATCTCGAATGCGCTGGACTCGTCGCGACATTTGTTGTCGGTGTGTTAGCGATGCACATACTTTGACTCGGCGATCGGTTTGTCCGTACGTCCGTTAAAAACGCGTCCGCGCGAGTGTACACCCCAGTGCAATTTACGAGCTGCCCAGTAATAAAGGAGCACCCGAGGTGCCCCAGCAGAATTTCTTCCCAGTGCACTATGTATGCCAGTTCCTGCACCGCTTCTGTTCGCCCGCTGCTCCCTAATAGCTTTACAATTGTCATTGAGCCACACGCGTGGCGCCACGCAAGTGCGTATGTCCCAATAAACAATAGCACGAATAAGAGTGCGAGATCGTTGTCGTTACATAACTCATCTGCCTAATGAAAACGCCGCTTAAAATTTGGTGGTTGACAAAAACATATCAAAGATACCATAGGCATTGAGAAAATAGTCTTACGTGGCATCATTCATGAATAACTACAACATAGTTCTACGTTTAACAAAGCCATAATTCTAGATCATTGTAGATTAGAATTGGTGCTGTTTTTTGCCAAGCCTCTAACTGTAATTAAAGCAAATTCATTGCCTTAACAGACAATGGTTTTTATTTTATCGATCACTTTATCACGAGGCACTGATAACGCAATGATAATTCACAATTATTTGACACAAAAAATAATTTCATTTTGGTCTGTCGTCTGAAAATTATTTCTTACTTTTTATAGTCGGACTCGTTATAAAAATGACGATCGATTTGTACCTTGACTATCACTTGACTACTTGTTAATAGCTTAAGTATTCTTCAACTTTACTTGACGTTAAATTAATTATTGTGTTTCTCGCTCGTAAATAACAGTATTTGCTTCAATTTCATACAAAATATAGTACTAAAGATATTTAAAATTTCTAATGAATTGAAGTATGCACGCGACTTTATTAAAGAATTTACCACATCATTAATTAATTAAGTGCAATTGTATACTTAGACGGTCGCTAATATATGTGACATTTCTTTCTTTCGGATGTCTGCATCCGAATTCCTTTATCAGAATCCTTTATAACAAATTTTCAAAAAAATACTCCATAACTGAACCGTCTAAACTAATTAAGGCGTGTATGTGTGTGCATGATATATATATATATATATATATATATATATAATGTGTGTGTACGTATAAATAGACACGTAATGGCTTAATATGGACAAAAATATTTCTTTAAAACGTATACACAAATATCGAACAAAATTTTTGCGTAATATAAACAATATCTAGGATATACTGAAAGGTTATAAATATAATAACGATTGCCTTTTTCATCGACCGTTGATAAATAGATAATTAGGCTCGTTATTTATGTAACATAAAAATCAGTGACAGTGATTCCTAAGCTACTGATTATCAATGTAGAAATGTTTGTAAAAACATTTTTTATATATATATAATAATAAGAAGTCCAATTAGAATAAAAATTACGCATAAATATCCAGAAAATAGTAAATCGGAAACGATGCTCGCTGATCCACAGCTAAAAAGAAGTGCGGAAAAATTTCTCTAGACGTCCTTGTGAGTCTTTAACAATCAATTCCTTGACATCGAAGAATAAGTCGCATATACGTGCACGCATAAAAATTTATATTCCACAAAATGTATTAAACTAAATGAATAACAAACTCTTCGCGCAATTTTATACAATGATGAGTCTTGCGTCAAATATAATTGCAAAAATAGTTGCGATATACGGCGGCTTAGATGCGAGCACCTAATAATATAATTCGCTTAGCCACAATCTTATTCCTGAATTACAAACCCATCAGTAATTAGCGTACTCTGAATCACGCACATGCTCTGACTTTAAATCAACCATTTAACTTTTTTCTTTATTGTTTTAAACGGGTCGTTGAGATAAACGGAAATTACGATAAAATGGCATATTTCAAATGTACTACAATCTATGTCAATATATTTCAAAACATAAAGAAACAGCGAAAGCATTAAATCATATTCCAAAGATCTTGAAAGTTTAATAAAGAATGTTAAACTTTATATTGATGAAATAAAGCAAATAGTCATTAAAAATAGTAGCACGATTAAAGAATCATTAAAGGAAAAATTCGAATTAAATTAAAATTTTATTTAAAATTTGATTTTTTATTCTTGAATAAAATACGTGAATTTTCTATTGCAATTAAAATGACTAATGCGGTTTCGCATTACAATAGTTTAACTTTCCTGATAAAATAACTAAAGAATATATCAGTAAGCCAGTTACAATAATACAAAACGAAATTAACTATTATTGAAGACTATAAATAAATTATTAATATAACAATTACGACCTTAACAAGTATTTTTTATTTACTTTCGTATTGATTTACTATTAAAAAATTTCATATAATTTAATATAAAATTAAATTAATTAAAAAAGATATTTTTTTAAATTAGAGAACAACTATGACCTTAATCAATTATTATATTTCAAAGTAGAAAAATTTTATTAAATTTTACTTAAAGAAAAGAAATATTTAAAGCTTAAAATACAATATCATATGCTTTATTCGTAATATATATTACAAAATTTTTGATTAATTATGTAATTTTTTAAATAGATTTTTTATGTATAAATACAAATGAAAATTGATACTTTTGCAGTAAATATAGAGATACCTAAATAATTTATAAATTCCTTATTAATAAAACTTTCTCGTTAATAAAAACGATACATTATTCACCATGTGAAATATCATAATTATATGTATATACGTTTGTGCATATTGCGTTCATCCAATTTCTCTAAATTAGTAGGTAAACTCCTTTGCTTGAAAAAAGAGAAATGTTTTGAAAATGTGGATAAAAGCAGGCCGGAAAACTGTAAACTACTGCTACCTTATTAAACGCGTCTCATAATTTACATTCTTAAGGAATCAATGCGTACGTTTTATACACATGCCCGGAACATTCACAGGCCCTCGTGATCGAAAATATTACTGAACTGGTACAAGAAATGCTGAAATTCGCAACCCTGGGCATAGGATTTATAGATTTCTCGCTTCAGCGCAATAGTATTTTGGATCATGTGAGCCGCTGAACGACCCTCCCCTCTAAAAGTAATCGAGTAGTAAGGACAGCCAGGATCAGCCAAAGGATATTTTCTATTATTAAGCAACGGCGTCGCTGCTTACAAGGAAGCCTCCTTTACTAGAAAACTATGAATAAGTTCATAGGCGATTTAAACGCTCTACTTTATCGACAATTTTCAAATTTAAAGACTCGCTACGCTTAACAAAATAAAATATAGAAAGAAATTCATTAAAGATCCTATAGATTACCAAGATGCTATACAATAAAACGTAAATACGCATTTTTACAAAAATAAAACTAATATTAATAGGTTCGATTGAATAATTATTATTTTCTTACTATCATATTATTTGTTATATTATTTAATTAACTTGAGGACTTGAATACCAATTCGAGTACGCGAACATTAAAAAAAAATTTACAATTTATTGTGCAATAATCTAATTTAATGTTACATGTTTTTTTAAAAATATTGCCTTAATTTTTTTAACTCTTTCAATGCGGTTTTTCAAGCTAAAATTTGATAATACAAAAATTATATTTTTCTATAATGAGGATATTAAAAACATTAGCCAAGGAATTTTTTACTTACTCCTCCTCTTTGAGTATTAGTAATGTCATAATTAACAATTAAAAAGAACTGGAAGACGTTTATTTTGGTAGTAGTATAGATAGTTGTTTGGACAGATTTTCATACGAAAATATTTAAAAATTTCGATTAAATTCACGTAATTTTTTAGAAACGGCCTTTTCCGGGATACGAAAAATTTTTTAAATCATAATAATGAGCTTCTACGCTCTCTTTCTTTTTTAAATTCGCGCGTAGTTTTATAAAAAAAATAGAAATAAACGTATTCTGATTTACATGAAATCATTAAATTTTTCTCTTAAATTGATAATGAAGCCTTGGCCTATGAGTGGCGAAGCTTGCCTCATTCTTTGTCGAATAAGCTAAACCATCCTCATTTTGACATGGAAATTATCGACGTATGGAGTATAATTATAAAAAAAAATTTATTGGGCGACGATGAATTTACATTGTTGAAATTGTTAATAGAGACCGTTTCTGCTCTTCCGCATTCAAATGCGGAGCCAGAAAGATGTTAGCAATATCAAATATAGAAATAGTAATCGAACTTCAATTCAAATGTTAAATTCAAGATGCTTTCTCCGCTCACTCGGTGAGGCATATAATATTGATTCTAGTTCATTTGTTCCTACGGAGGAAAACTACAGTTTATTAAACAAATTAATTTGAATACCTGAATTTGTTTTTTATTATTTTTTTAAGAAAATTGACAAGTCTTATATTTTATTTATTTATATTATAACATGATAAGCAGGCATCTAAAATATAATAAAAGAAATGGTTTTATGGCTGCTGGAAAAGGTTCCACTTAATTAAACAGAAAGCAATTTTTTACCAAAAAAATCTAACGAACCTAAGGAAGCACCCCAGAAATAGTTTGGAAAACTTTCAAAACTCTAAAAAAAGGTAAAATTACACGATTACATAAAAAAAAATTGTAATATATGCATTCTGCATATAATACAACTTTTCTCATTTAGCATAATACTTAACAGTGCATTGCATGTTTTTTTAGGTATGTTAATTAGGTGTTTTAATATATATAAAATTTTGTTTATAAATATTTTTTAATACATCTTATAGTTTATAGTAATATAGAGGATAGATATTATATATATATATATATATATTTTATGCGTATTGAATAACGATATTAAGACTTTCGGATGATACTTGTAGGCCATAGTGTATAGTGAGAGAGAGAGAGAGAGAGCGTGAGTTCAGTAAGGGATGCGCGAGAGAGAGAGGGCGTACGGTATGTGAGTGGATACGTAATAAATAGTATGGAATCTAAAAAAGAATAATTAAAAGTAAATGATATAATAAAATAAAAACCTTAAATAATGCAGTAAATAGTTAATTAAATAATATAACAAAGAAAAGAATAATTATTCAATCGAACCTATCAATATTAGTTTTATTTTTGAAAAAATGCGTATTTACGTTTTATTGTATAGCATCTTGGTAATCTATAGGATCTTTATTTTAACAAATTTTCTATAATGAATTTTTTTCTATATTTTATTTTGTTAAGCGTAGCGAGTCTTTAAATTTGAAAATTGTCGATAAAGTAGAGCGTTTAAATCGCCTATGAACTTATTCATAGTTTTCTAGTAAAGGAGGCTTCCTTGTAAGCAGCGACGCCGTTGCTTAATAATAGAAAATATCCTTTGGCTGATCCTGGCTGTCCTTACTACTCGATTACTTTTGGAGGGGAGGGTCGTTCAGCGGCTCACATGATCCAAAATACTATTGCGCCGAAGCGAGAAATCCTGAAATCCGCAACCCTGGACCGCGCAACAGATTAGTGACATAGCAGCCACGTTCGTGCAATATATGGAGTAGATAATACATGAAAAAGTCGGGATTGACGGTGACAGTACATCAGAAAAATCGCGAGATTATCGCGAAGAGTCGTAATTGTAAAATGATTCCAGTGTACAAAAGAGCCGTTCAGTGGGATTGTACTTTTAGAGTAATCCGATCGAATGCAACTAAAATGATATCAAGATAATTAGAAGAAGAGCCGGCTTTTGCGCTGCAATCGACGCGGATGGTATTACTCCATCCGGTGGGCTCGACGATGACGCCTACCCACGTACATTTGCGCGTAACAACAGATATTCCATAGGCCGAAGTATAGTAGTATATCTCACTGTCCGGGTCCAAGTCTTAAGTTCGCCCAGGGCTCCAATTGAAACGAGCTTCCGTTGTTTTCGAAATAATAGCGGGAACCACACGCCTCGACCTCGATCCGTTATAAATTAATCGGCGCGGAATGCAAAAGGAGAGGGACGGGACACGACAGTACGATACCCCGGGTAAAATATGCCCTGGCTCCTCCCCCCCCCCCGCACACGGTCACCCGCCACCGCCGCCCCGGGACTCGCACAAGCAGCAAGTTTGATCGTTTAAAGCATAGTAGTCGCTTTTTCTCCAATAGAAAAAACAATAGGAGGGGTATAATAGCGGAGAGGAGCGGCCAGTGACGGCCAGAGAGAATAATCCCGAGGGCGGTGGAAACCGGTGAGACCTTGAAAACGCGGTAAGGAGGGTCAATCGAGCTCCGAGGCTCGTCGCATCCTATGAGTCAGGTCGGGCGTAAATCTCTGCCGCAGAGGCGCAACGGGGGCTCCCCCGCCAAGGGGCTCCGCGTTCAGGGCTGGCCGCGCCTGACAAGCTGACGACGACGACGACGACGACGACGACGACGACGACGACGACAACGGCGACGACCGAAGGGGCCTCGAGAGACCGCGCGGGTCGAAGCTCGCCAGCTCACCCCGAGGTGCTGGTGGCGGAAGGCCCGCCGAGCCCCGGAGGCCGCTAGGATTTGCCCTCCCTCCCCGCCTCTCCGCCAGAGGTGCGAGTACTTTCACCGCCGATTACGACTGCGCTCCTGCCAACGGCAGTGCTCGCTCCGACCATCGTCGACTGGCACACATCGGGCTCGCGTGGGGCTGCGCCCGATTCTGTTGGACAGTTGGCAGCCCGGAATGCCAATGACGTAGACGGTGATTCGTCATTTAATCAGCTGAAAGGCGTCTTTCGTTAACTGCAACGCGTCGCGATTTCGTTCCGTCGCTCAATTGGCTTTAATTGATGCCGGCTCTTCCCTCGCTGTGAGACTTCTTGTGTATTAAATGTTGCCTCTTTGCGATCGCCTTTCGATCTGTATGGCGAAACCTCGGCGCTTCTTCCTCATTACCAGTGTCTTCATTCGTTGCTAACGTTTGATCGTCGCCACGCTCTTACCCTCACCTCACCAGCCCCCTCCTCGACCCGCCCAGGCTCCGTAACGATTCCCGTCGAAGTATCGATGCCTCGTTACGTTTAAATTCCTTCGCGAATCCATTGATTTTTGCGAGCGTCGATATGTGATATTGTATGCAGCTCAAGTGTATGATTCACAATCAACCCTCCTTTGACCCTTCTCACCTGTTTCTTAATTTCACATTGCCACATAAATTTAGAAAAACATAAAAGATGTTCAGCTGGCTGTACAAGGATGACATGAATAAGAAAGAACTATTCGAAAATGTCACCGAGGGCCTTAAAAAGATCTACAAGACTAAGCTGCTGCCACTCGAACAGGCTTATCAATTCCATGACTTTCACTCGCCACAGCTCGATGATCCTGATTTTGATGCCAAGCCCATGATATTATTAGTTGGACAGTATTCCACTGGTAAAACAACTTTCATCAAATATCTGCTGGAAAAAGATTTCCCTGGCATCAGAATCGGACCTGAACCCACTACTGATAGATTTATTGCTGTTATGTACGATGTTAAAGAGGGCATTATTCCTGGTAATGCTCTTATTGTGGATCCGCAAAAACAGTTTAGACCACTTACCAAGTTTGGAAATTCCTTTTTGAATCGCTTCCAGTGTTCTATGGTCAACTCACCAGTGCTGAAGGGTATTTCCATTGTCGATACACCTGGAATTCTTTCTGGAGAGAAGCAAAGAGTGCGTATCTATAAATCATTAATAAAGGCAAAACATTTTGATGAAACGTTTTCAATCAACTACAGACGTTATCCTTGATTAAATACGAATATTGTCTATTTAATTGTGCAATTATAGTACTTAATGTACTGACATTTTTAAAACATATTTATATAACTTTTAATCGTGTATACAATAAATACTGTATAAAAGTTTTATAAAAAAGCAAGTGTACCTTGTAAAAAAATTAAAAAACAAATTTTTACAGGTAGATAGGGGTTATGATTTTACTGGTGTGTTAGAATGGTTTGCTGAACATGTAGACCGTATCATTCTTTTATTTGATGCTCATAAATTAGATATTTCTGATGAATTTCGTCGATCGATTGAAGCACTACGTGGTCATGATGACAAAATTAGAATTGTGTTAAACAAAGCTGATATGGTGGATCATCAACAACTTATGCGTGTTTATGGTGCTCTTATGTGGTCTCTTGGCAAAGTTCTGCAAACACCAGAAGTTGCCCGTGTATATATTGGATCATTTTGGGATCAACCACTACGGTATACTATTAACAAAAGGTATAATCTTTATCAAATGTATAAGATGTAGATAAATTAGTGTAAGGAAAAAAAATTTGTTTTCAAAATATCCAAAACAATCTATTTCGTAGTAAAAAATTTAATAAATCTTTTATGATTGACCTTGTATTTTAACATCTTAGACTTGATTAAAAATCATTATTAATGAAAATAGTTGCAACATTTAAATTTTTTTAAAAAACTCCAACAGTCTTCAATTAATAAAGTTAAAAAAATATAAATAAGATATATTTTATGAATTGTGAATTCCAACATTAATCTATATTTTAGCTTATACGATTTTAAAACCCTCTTTTGTCTGAAATAGTGATCATTAAAATTATTAAAAAACTTTGTATTTTATAAACTACGGTTTATTTATAAATTGTAGAACACCTAGAAAAATCCTAAAATAAGTTCAGATTCTGTAAATGATAAAAAACTTTGTTACAGATTATTTGAAGATGAAGAGCAGGACCTCTTTAAAGACCTACAATCACTTCCTAGAAATGCTGCACTTAGAAAACTTAATGATTTAATCAAAAGAGCTCGTTTAGCTAAGGTAAAAAATATTAATAAAGAATAAATAAACTTTATATAATTAAGTTAGATCAGCATTTAAAGTTTTTGTAATTTTTAATGGCCATATATTGAAAATTGCAGGTACATGCATATATTGTTAGTGCATTGCGTAAGGATATGCCTACTGTATTTGGCAAAGATACTAAAAAAAAAGAGTTAATTAAAAATTTGGGTCAAATTTATGATCAAATACAACGCGAACAACTAATTTCACCAGGTGATTTTCCAGACCTCAAGAAAATGCAAGAAAATTTAGTTAATCATGATTTCTTAAAATTCAATTTGCTTAAGCCTAGATTATTAGAAGTTGTGGATAGAATGTTTTCTGATGATATTTCTAAACTTATGGCAATGATTCCTCATGAAGAAAGCACAACTTCTGAAAATATTGAAGGTACAATCAAGTTTGCTTTACCTGTATATTTGCTGAATTTTTTATTTAATAATTTTGACACGTGCAGGAGGAGCATTTGAAGGAGTAGAAGATCAAAAAAGTCCGTTTGGATATAAAAAAGGTGAAGGCATTGATGCAGGATCTAACGAACCTGAGTGGATTGTACTGAAAAAGAAAATCAAATATGATACAATATTTGAAACTCTTGAACCATTAGATGGAAAAATTACTGGTGCGGGTAAGTGTTCGACGAATTAATTTTTAAAAATTGAGATGTAAACAAAATTAATCTCCTCTTATTAAACAATCATTTCGTATCATTCATTATCATTTTTGTGTATTGACATATATTTCTTTTGGCTTATAAAATTAAATTTAAATTAAAAGATATGCAATTCAGTAAGCATCACTAGTCAAATTAAAACGTAATAAAACATATAATAATCATTTTAAATACATTTTCAGCTGCTAAATCAGAAATGGTTAAATCTAAACTACCCAATACAGTGCTTGGCAAAATTTGGAACTTATCAGACATTGACAAAGATGGATACCTTGATTCTGACGAATTTGCATTAGCAATGCATCTTATTGAAATTAAATTAGAAGGTAACGAGTTACCTGGACAGTTACCGGATCACTTGATACCTCCCTCAAAACGCGATTCATAAATTTGAACCTACAAAAATTTTAAAGACATTTCTGAATTAATTGAACCAGTAATGAAAATTAAATAACATAAATCTTTACACTAAAAGAAAAGAATAGTATGTAAAAGAGAATTATAATCCTATTGCTGCGAAAATGTAAATGTGCATATTTACATGAGAGGTAATAGATAATATTGTTAATATTTATGTACCAGATGAGACAAGGTGGATGCACAGAATTATTTTTTTAAATCTATATGTGATCATGTATGTGACTGATTAGTGCTATTGAAGTAAACTATTCACATAAACTAAGACTCGTGCATTCGATAATATTTTAAAAATAAGCATAATAACAGTTTACATTTAATTGGGTGTTAGTTTCAACAAGGTAATTTAATAACGATTCAACTAGAGTGCAATTATGATTACTTGTTATTCATTTTTTACAATGCTACTTATGATTTGTCCTTTCTGAAAATCATACTTTTTATAAAGTATGTTAACAAAGATAGGATAAGGCGAAAAATATAATATTTACCGATGAAGCCATTTTGAATATAAAGCCTTTTTCTAATCGACTTAATTTATAGAATTGCAGTATAAGTGATATTTGTAATATCTATAGCATATATGTGTGTATGTATAAATATGCATACACAAAAGTGATTAAACTCATAGTAAACAAATCATAAAGCTTATTAAATATTAAAAAAGATTTATTTTCAACAACAAAAGTAGATTATTTAAGTTATTTATTTTTTATTCATAAAATATATTTCAATGTAAAGAAAAAAATTACGAAATTCTATCATTAATCCATTTACTTATAATCTGATTATACAATGTAAACATTTTTTTTTAATTTTTAATTTAAAAATATAAAAAAATTTAAATATGATTGAGCACATTTTAATTGAACATATATTGTTCTTCCTTAATGTGACATCTATTTACATTGTTTAAAAGTTAACAAAAAAATTATATTATTTAATTTTAGTAAAATAGTTACAAAGTTTATTCATATATAATGATTTAAAATATTACAAATATTTTAAATATTGTTAATGTAAATGTAAGGTATATTTTTCTATTCCAGAACTTTGATTAAATCAAATTACGATCCATTTTTTAAAATCACATGTAATTTATAATTTCTAATAAGAAATTTTATTGTACAAGTTTTTAAATAAATTGAATATTTTCATATTTTATACTCTAAGCATACTATATTACAGTTTTTATTAATTTTTTTAACAATAACAAATTTACAAATGTAAATTTCTCTGAATACATTGCCTATGGTTTTTAAGAAATATTTAAAAATTTATTTTATTTTTCTGTAATCGCTGCATATATTTTTTTTAATGTTAAAAATTTAATTCAAACGCTTTATATAAACATCTACAGTTTATATGAACAACGTTAGCAGATTTTATATAATATGTTAAAAAAGTATTTGTTAAATAAATAATTTATTACTTATTAACTTAATATTTTTCTTATATTAACTTAAAATTAAAAAGTATATGTTAAAAAAATAATGATTATCAAAATAAACTACATATTGTTCGGTATAACTGAATCAATTCTGTTTATATCTGATAAATGTTATTTACATTTTATTATTATTTATTAATTTATTAACATACATTTCTTTATAAAATTAAATCAGTTATATATTGTAACCAGTCATACAAGTTTATATTGAATATAATTTATCAGTTAACATTATCAGTACGAACAGTTATATTACTACAAAACTTATTAATAAGTATTTTCTTTTTATCAAGGATACAATACAGGATTATACATTGCGTGTATATTTAAAAAAAAATTCTTCTCTCATGTCTTTACGCTGCTTCTTATGCATGCTAATTATAAGCAATTGATTTTTATGCTTTATAAATGTAACAAACGTTGGCAAATTTAGCAAAATTATAAGTAATATATTATAAAATTCTTTTTTCGTCAGTTTTACGAAAAAAGTACTTTAATTAAGTAATTAAGTTTCCCTACTAATAATTTTTTCCATTTTTAAATATGTAAGATTCGACTAAGACGCCAACTCAATCTTTTTGTCCTTATTTTGTTTGCATTATTCATATTCTATATAAATTAAACTTTGTTTTTTGTATATTATGTGATTCTCGGGGTCGGATTTTGCACTGATTATTATATTAAATAAATAATCTTTTGCTTTCAAACTCAAGTATATTTTTAACTATATCTTTAAATTAATTTTTGTTTATTCTCGTAAATTGTATGTTAAATTAAATCTAGCAATTGCCGAATCATCATTTCTTACCAGATATAATTGAACATTTACTGCCTTATAATTAATGAGGACGCAGTTGCGGCTTCTAGGAAACGGTAGAAATGGACAATATTTCAAAAGTTTAATAAACACAAAATTAATATACAGTAAATCAGTGTATTAGCTTAAATTAGTACTTTAAATTAAGGAAATCATTTGTAGGTAATAAGCAATCTTTCTATTTATAATCTAATTGCTACCTCAAGTTAAAATAGTTAAGACTAAACTAGCCAATGGTTTTGTTAGAGTATATTTATATATTTGAAAAATAAAAACTAACATTTCCTAAATTCGTTCTAAATTATTTTTACTGTAAGGAATAAATCGCTTACAATAACATTATGATTATTTTATATAATTTAAAGTCAATCTTGATTTTTGCTGCCTTTCATAACGCAGCATATCATGCCGCATAATAACAATTACAATTTAAATGCATATTGGATGTAGAATATTTATATAACAGTTTCACTGGTTATATAGACCAATTCTATCTCCAATATTACACGAACTAATTATAAAGTACTGAATTACAAAGGACTGAAAACGAACTGATTTAACATCGACCCTACTTTGATGATCGTCAGTCGGCATTTCCGTCGCCATGACACCTTAGATCCCAATTTAGATTGTATAGGTTAAAGACGCTATAAATATAAAAAAAGATTTCGTCTTTTGATTAACAAAACTTTTTTATATTAGTTAAGAAATAAAAGAAATTCTTCTTTTTATGTGAGAAATTTTTTGAAATTTTAAATATCCAAAAGTACGTTTCCGTATTAAAATAAAAACAATTAACGACAATAATAATCGTTATTCATCTAGTTTGAAAATAATAATACAGATATAGTAGTCAAATGTCGTCTGCGGTTATATTATCGTTATTGTATCAAGTGCTCCTATATTTGAATATGTTTTACTTTGGCATGTTTGCAACTTGTGAATTCTGTATGAAATGTGTCAAAGCATATAATTTCCCTACAAGTTTTGGTACAATATCAATGGAATTTGCGCTACTACTGTTTCTCATAACAACGGAAGGCATAAGAATTTACTTGGGTAGAAAAGGAAATTTATTGGATCACGGTTTACCATTTCTATTAGGAATAGCTTTAAATGTACCTAGTACTTTGGCTACTCTTTATTTTTTATTCTGGCAAGATCGAACCTTAAGGCTCGAACAAATTTTGTGTGGAATACAAATTGTGCTACTTGCTTCAGAACTCATTGTTGCGATTATGTTCCTAGTAGCAGTTTATAGACGACCACCACCAGAAGGCTGAATTTCCATAAGATATATGCCATATACCAAAGATTACGCATGAGTCATTATTTATATTTGTATATTTATTACCAAGTACTTATTTTAGAGCATGTCTGTCATATTATCATTATCATGTATATTTATTGTTTAAACTGAATCACTGTCACATATTGTCATTAATTTTACAATAAGTTTCAACCCTTTTATCGTTTCTCTTTTGAAGTACTAAGTAGTTTTCCTAAATTTATGTATTTACAATTCAGTAGCAAATAAATAAAGTTTCTAAAAAACGTTTAATTAAAACTTATTTTTTATACTGTTAGCCTCAGCTCTTCTTTTTTTAATAGAACGTAATCTGTTGTTGCAGTAAATACGTAGAAATATTGCCAAAAATACTAAAAACACTCCAAATATACCAAGCGATGTAATATAATGATGATATAATAGGCACGATAGAAGTATTGCAAAACCCTAGAAAACGAGTATTTATTTCAATAATAAATTTCAATATATATATATATATATATATTTTATATCTATTACATATATTTTCAATTATTACCTGACGCACTGTCATAATTATTATGAAAGTAACTGCTCCAAAATTTGAAATTGTATAGAATATGTACAATTGACCAGTTGTAGAAAATATAGAAATTAAAATACAATCCAATATAAATTGAGGATACTAAAATAAAGAAATAATTTTAATATATTTTAATAGTTGATTAATAAAGAAAAATAATGAAGATTACAAATTTACATACTGTGGCCATAAAAGTTAAAGAATACATAATACTTGATTGTTGAAAAAGAGAAGTTGCTGTTAATAAGCAAGAAAATAAATTCACAGCACACATCATTTGAATAGTAGTTACACCATACTCATTAAATAATGCATTTTGCCAGTTACTGGTAAAACTATCCAACATCATGTACGAACCTAAAAGTATGATTCCAGAAACTGTTGTTGCACTATCTGTAAATTAATTTTCAGTCACTAATACATAAACATAGTTTGTTATTGTAAGAGCTGTTCTATAATTATTTACCGTTTTCTTGATCAGTGCTTCCCATCATAAACATCATCATTCCAATTGATATTAATACTGCTGTCACATATTCATAATACTCATATTTCATACGTGATACAATTTTTCCCATAATCATTACTGGGATAATTTTTGAGGCTTTTGCCAATACCTGAGTTGGAAAACTAACGTATTTAAGTGCTTCATATTGGCACCAGCTACTCAAAACATTAGAAAGTGAACAAAAAGCATATTTATACAATGGTATTGTATGCGGTGGTTGCTTTATAATAAATAAACAAACCACAGATATGACAACAGCAAGAACTCTATTTATAAAAACTATGAATTGTGAATCCTTGAAACTACCCCTGTTACCTTGCCCATCGTCATATTCCTGAAATTAATATTTTCTTAAAAAATGTTTATACTATAATAAATTAAAAATTAGGCAAATTAAAATCATCAATTTATATATTCATATGTATTTATACATATAAAAAGTAACCTTTCATTATAATACCTGCGTCATAATTTTTTCTTGTAAATAACCCCATGTTAAATAACTAATTTGCAATCCAAGAAAACAATGCGTTAATAACAATGCATCTTGGAAAAATGTGCTTGTAGCATGACTAGCTGTAAGTGTTGGAGAATAATGTGTAGAATCTAATAATCCTTGATCTCCGTTTCCCAAAAAACAAGAATGTACCAATCTTGGAATACATCCCTTACCTGCATGAAATTTTTATAATTTTAATAAATTTTACAATTTATTGGTATTTGTTTTAGTTTTTTTACTTACCTTTCCTTTGAAGATATTTACTAATTCTAACATACTTGTATATCAAGTATCCTGGTAATAAAACAGTAGCATAACCAGAAAAATTTAAACAAAATCTAATAATCCAACTGTAATATGTATGAGAACTAATAATATTTTCTCCACTTCCTATGAATAATTTTATCATATGTGTTGTTCCATATATAAAACATATTGAAAAAAATACCAATAGGCTAAAAAATAATTAATAAGGATTAAAATAATTTAACGAGTATTTTATAAATATTAATATTATTAACATTATAATATATGTGATATAAATTACGCTTGCTTATTAAAAAAAAAAATATTAAAAAATGTTAAAGAACGAAGAAGGGATAAATTGTGCTAATAAAATTGTTTTTAGTATGATTCATTTTATAAAATGGTCAAAACAGTTTAAGTTTTTAGATTTGATTTCAAAATAAAAAAGAAACAAAATGATACATAAAAAAATTTACCATATTATAATATCACCCGCATAATTGCCCATAACTGTTGAGGTTAACCTTAGACATGAAATAAATAATGAAAAGCTTAATAAACTACTAATTGATTAAAAAAAATTCCATATTTGATTAATAATCATAACATATTAAAATCACTACAAGTTAACATCTCGGCCATCCTCTTTATTTTACAATACAGTAGATGAAACCGAAAATATTAATATTTTTAATAGACTTGTTAAAATTTTCTTCGGAGGCTTCCAGCCTTCCACATCCCTGGGATTCTCGCGCTTGTGCGCAAGTAATACATCATTCATTGGTTTGATCCTCTGGCGCGTCGTTCGAAATAAATGCATTAAAAGGAACCTTCCATCTGGTGACTGGTCTGTCTGTAGTTCTTAAAATGTTCATTACGATATAAAGGAGTAGAAGAACTACTGGAATTGCGTCGGTAGTGTCGTCTACGGATATTGACTAATCAGTATAACAAGGGACGCACGACTGCTTCTCGAGGGTTATTTTAAAAAAGAAGTAAAGCGTCGAAGAAAGCATTGTTTGTTACACAAAGTCTTTTGGTCGTTTATTTATGTAAACGGTCGACCACTTGGTCCATTGATAAATTGATACAGAAACTCCCTCGCATTTAGTGCGTAAAGCTAGTTAAAAGCATGTACTTCTATATAAGAGTGTAAGATGTAGAGAAAATCTACCTTAATAAAATGCCTCTAAATGTACATACAGTTCAAAGGAGCCGAAACCCCAATAAGTCGCATAATTTATGAGACGCTAATTTGAGAATAAAGTTAAATTAACCGTATTATATTCTGCTATATTGGACTATATTACGCTGTATATCAATTACACGAAATGTAGCAAAATAAGAATGATGATTCTTTTTACGCACAATTTAATTTGCTACGTACTCGAATAAAGTGATAATTGAAAAATATGAGTGGTAATTAAATAATTGTAAGTAATTTTTAACACGAAAAATAACCTGACAACTTCAAAGTATTATTATTTTTTTTTTAACAGAATTATCTTTATAAAAGTCAAATTCTTTTAATGTTAATATTTAATAATAGAAATTTTTTTAATAAATACTTCAGACTAATTTTATTTTAAAAAATCCATAGAATGTATTTTTTTGCATTTATGCTTTATGATTATGTTGTAATTGACTTTTTTTTATTGTTTAAAAATTCTTTGACCTTATTGATTAAAAATTTATATAATTTATTTTAAGTGTTATTCAATTACTACACAAAATGAATAATCCACACGTGAATTCTCAGAGCTGTTGATTAATTCATGTAACTTCTAAAATTATTCGTCGAAATAATAATTACAATTTTATATAAGATGAAAAAGATTTGCATTTACAGTAACTCTTTTAATTTACGCAGTTAATAAAAGTGTTAATAATTTATTAAGGAGATTTTTTGCAAATTAGCATGCAATTAAAAAGAAATGAAATTTTGAAAATTAATTAATTTACAATTGATTTAATATTTTGGATGCAAGATTCTAAAATTCAGTTTCTCTAATATTTAAATGTAAATGTTTATTTTACATAATGGTATTTAGTTTCTATTGAAAAAAAGTTTTCCTGTACAAATAACAGATGAAGAATTGTTAGAAAAAAAATTAAAAAAAAGAATGCAACACGTACATTCAAACAAACTGACAATACTCTTTAAAAAGTCATTATATTTACCTATAATTATTAATAACTATAGGTATACGGTCGAAGCGTTAATATAGGGCAAATCAGGACAAATAAGTAGAGGATGTGAAAAATTATGTAAATAATACTCTAATATACATGAACTATGTATGTATTTCATTTATCATAGCCAGAAAATGATACATATATATATATAAAATTTGGCTAGAAGTGGAAGTAGATTTATATAACAAGTGCAATATAAAAAAAAACCTTAATTGTAAAAGTACAAGCTAATAAATTTAGGCATATAAAGATTGATTGGTGAAATCAAATCTTCATTCGAGGTTTGAAAGTAATTGGACATAGCAAATATCTGAATTAAGGTGCATTTTACTTGGAGTAAGAAAGTCTCGGTCCAAATGTATATTTTGCGCGATCATAATTTAACGATAGCGATAAATAAAATAATTGTTACACATATGAAAATTGTTTTGGCTTTAATGTATCTGTATAAAAAAATCAACAATTTACTAATAACTGTCCTAGAAAGACAGGGACAGACAGAACGAGAACGAAAATATTGGCCAACAATTAGCCAAGGATCGGTTCCGAGTTGATTAAGAAGCGACCGAAGCTCGGCATAGGAAGCAAGGGATCTCGTCGACAAAAGAAGAATCAAGATAATGAACGAGGACAGTCGCGCCACGATGCCTCGACGAGGCCGAGCATCGCTCGCTGAGGGAAGGAAGGACGGGTGGTAGGTGGGATGCAGGGGGCCAAGGCCGCGGGAACAGTCCCGGGCGCACCTCGACGCAGCGGCGCGGGCATCGCCAGCCGGAGCTAAGGGGACGCCAGTAGTCGCGCGATCGCGATCGCGATGAACCGCAGCCTCCTCAGCCTCTGCGCGCTCGTTCCGTTCCTCGCGGCCGGCCTCGCTGTCAACGTCACCCGCGCAAAGAGTAAGTCCCTTTGCGCAATTGAACTGGGAAGAGCCAAAGCCGCCCCTCGAGGCTCTAGCTACGACCCGATCGGGAATCCCCTTCGCCAATCGGTAACATCGGTGGGCTCGTTCGCTTCCTTTCCACTCGCGCCTACGACCCCAGGACGCGTCCTCCATCCGTTTTAGTTCGGGACCCTGATATCTACGGCCGTGCTTTTTTATTTTACCATAACGGCTACGGAACTTTCGGCCCGTGTATTTATTGATCCTTAATCATACGATTCAGTTGTACGAAAAACTTTCTTACAGCGCGATCGAAGACATTTGACGCAATGCTATTAATCGTTTATTAATTAATGAACATTAATAATGTGTTAAATTGTTTATACTGAAATGCATTCGATTAATAATAGGCTCAGATTAATTACGAGTTATTTTACTGGTACTCAGAGGGTCGCTACTTATACAATAATTCTAAAGTGGTGAAAATTAAAAAATTCAATTTGACATTTAGCATTAGTATGTAATAAAGGTGTTCAAACTAAGGGTCACGTTCCCTTCAATTTGTTGACCTATTTATGCTATGCAAGATAAATAAAGTGAATAAAGATAAAAAATTCAAGTCATCGATTAAATAATCGCCTAGTTTCTAATGCATCAATTTCTTATGTTTACTAAATATATAGATTAATATATATATATATGCAATCATTTAAGTAGTCAAACAACTTAAAACCTTAATAAATTAATTATTCATAAAGAATCGATTCGATTTGAAGATTCTTTTATTAAAAAAAATTTTTGATTGAAAGTAAATATATGAAAATCTTGTACGAATTGTTTATTAAGAGACTCAATCATTATCAATTACGTCTTAGATCGCAAATACCGTACAGATTATTTTTTTTTTATATTTAATATTTAAAAATAATATATATATATATAGATATACTCAAGACATATGATGCTTGATCTAATGAAAAGCCAGTGTTTATTCTTATTAGTTTATTAAAAATTGCAATAAAACATACTACTAATAAAATGGAAAGCCTACTTACAGAGCCTATTTCTTAAAAAGCGAATCAAGTATGTTCCCTGACCTCTATACATATTTTTAAATTTCCATGCCTAAGCTCTATCCGACCTATACATTAGAGGCGTTTATCCACTTACAGCCCCATTCGCTTTAAATCTGCAATGTGCGTGCCGGGCTGACAATTGGCGCTCTATGTCTCTCTCTATCTCTCTCTCTCTCTCTCTCTCTCTCTCTCTCTCTCTCTCTCTCTCTCTCTCTCTCTCTCTCTCTCTCTCTTCTCTCTCTCTCTCTCTCTCTCTCTCTCTCTCTCTCTCTTTCTTTCTGTTAATGTGTGTGTTCGTATATGTTTGTGTGTGTGTGTGTATATATATATATTCCTTTTTAGCTTTGAATATCATATAACCATATATTTCAAAACCTAATTCTTTATTTCAAGCGAGCATTCGAACCCTTTCTTTTCTCTCTCTTCTTACAACTTGTCTGAAGCAGCTCTTTGATATCCTCATTGAATTGTCTAAATGAAGAGGAAAAGAAAGAGGGAAATATTTCGAATCAAAATTTTTTCGTTTATTAAGGCCAGTATATAGCAATATGGTTTACCATAATTTATAAAAACGCATAAACTTAAAGTTCGAAAAATTAGTTCCATTCGGTACACAATTGAATAATTATGCATCTTTTATAAGGCATAGCATTACAGTTTAATGAAGTAATTTCTTCTTTATTTGATTCACCGATTAATTAGCGTACATTAAGTCATAAAGTCATAATAACCATGGTTCAGTGGTTTTTGATTAATTAAGTAAGCAGTAAAACTATAAGAATTTACCGATTATTGAATGTAACGACTAGCCTTTTATACATAATAAAGAAAAAATAGTATTTATGATTCAATTTAAAGTCAGTAGTTTGATAAACATACCCAACCACTCGGCGACATCTAGAAAAATGCAGATACAATAAATTCATATTTCACTAGATGTTAAAAATAGCAAAGCTTCTTGGCGATTTTTCAGCTTGATTCGAAAAGTTAATAAGCTATTGTAGATTCCCCATCATGGAACGAAACTTGGACAGATCGATTAAAGCAGAACCTGCTCGCCAAGTACGACAAATTTTCAAGACCATCGCAGCACTGGAATACAACAACGGTCAACGTCAAATTAAATGTGCAAACTGTTGAAGTGGTAAGTGTCAATGTTTAAATATATAACTTGGATATATATAAATTAGATATCACTTGAATTTTTGTTCACTTCAGGATGACATGATCAACGTTATGGCTGCAAATGTATGGGTTGTAATGGTAATGAATCTATAATAATCGCTTGTATCCGACAATGATTTTCAGTCTCTCTCTCTCTCTCTCTCTCTCTCTCACTCTCTCTCTCTCTCTCTTTCTCCGTCAAAGAATATTCAATGTAATAAGCTTTTTGTGTCAGACTTGGAACGATGATAAACTGAAGTGGAACTCCTCCGATTACGGCGGTCTGAAAACGGTGAATTTGGGGGCCCACGAAATCTGGCTCCCTGATATATATTTATTAAATAGGTAAATATTGTTCAACTATTCAAATGAATCGTCGTAGCATTTCTAGTGCAATAACTTAGAGTCGTCGATAACAGATGAAATAAATTTTAATCTATCCGAACCTACCAAGAAAGGTGTTTTTGAGTACATTTTATCAGCTGTGATCCAAGTTGCTTGAACTTTGCGTACGTACCGCGAGGATCAAAGGATCTAGGACCTCAGGCTTGAGCTCACGATCTGTGCTTTCAGTGCTACGCATGGTATGGAGTACTACGGGGACAGACACTGCATTGTCAGCGAGCAGGGCATAGTCCTGTGGGTGACGCCGACGATATTCCACGGCTACTGTCACTTAGATTTCACCTTTTGGCCCTTCGAGATGAACACGTGTAGGCTCAGCCTCAGTTCATGGACGTACGACGGCACACAAGTCGACCTGAAATTGCTTAGCTCTGGCGTAGATGTAAGTAAACCACTGGCTCCACTGTAAAATCCATTAAGATGTCCATGTGCCCTGAGCGCAGACGAATAGAATCTCATTGATCGAGCTTATAAATTATCCTCGTTATTATAAAGTGAAGTTAAATTAAAAATGCTTGAGCCCCGATAAGAGAATGACAATCCATAAGCATCCATCGACCTTTATCATTTATAATTCTCTATTCGCAAGATAATCTTGATTTGATAGCAATAATAATCAGGCTTTCTAATACTTTCAAAATAATTGTCAATCGTATCGATACTTAACATCGCATATTATTTATGATCGATCAAATATCATTGATCAATCGAGTTTGGCTTCAAGTATTAAGCAAATTGTGCCAAATAATTCAAAACATCAGCTTATAAATATTATGATTGTAAAAAAAGCGTAGATAAATTATTAAGGGTTACATATCAGTGTATTGTACTATGTATCTTATTATACCGTGCATCCAACCTTACGTGTATTTAATCGATTACATGAAAGTAGCCATTCTCAAAGCCATCCACGACCTAAAGCTTAAGTTTTGTCGCAGCTAGATGATTACGTTGCCATAAATGAATGGATCATACAAAATATTACTGCGAGTCGAAGAGAAGAGGTTTTTGATTGCTGCCCTGAACCTTACGTAACCCTAGACTTTGAATTTGAGCTTTCGCGCTCGTCTGAACTGTATTATCACATTATTTTCGTACCTACTGTTCGTGAGTTGATATTTAAAGAACTTAATCATAAGTTTATCTTAATTAACTAAAATAAAAGTTCCATGTTTAATTGTAACGTTGACACACCTATTTTCTTTTGTACTAGCTATCGTATTCTTATCATTGATAATGTTTTGGTTGCGGCCCCAAAGTGAAATTAAACTTATTATAAATGCCTGCATTATTCTCATCGTCGTGCTGTATCTGATTTATTTTGGATATAAAGTGCCACCGCGATTCGACAGTATGCCTATTATTGGTAAGTTGAAATGTTAATATAAATATGTAAAATAACTTTTTTAGAGTAAAATTAAAGAAGAATAACAAATGCTTCGTGAATTTTCATTAATGAAGTCATATCATTTTGGCTAATGGAAACACATTGAAATATGAAATAATAATAATAATTCGTATTTAAATCGATTGTATTATTTACTTACTTAGTTAATTAATTCTGGGCAGACTTTTTGCAACTTTATGCACAATTAACGTGTATGTAAGGCAGATGTATGATGTTTCATCACATTTTTTTAATTCCTTCAGTTAGATTTTACAGTACCTGCCTTTATCAGGCGACTACATCGATGATCATTTCTATCGTTGTGATAAACATAAATAAACTTGCATATTGTACAACTATTCCACGACCAATAAGACGTTTCTTACTAGGCAGACCAGGAAGATATCTAGGTCTAGGTCACATAATTCAAGAGGTTGGTAAAATTAAATACGTAAAGACATAAAATTGTACTCAATGAAATAGATTTAAAAGGATGTCTTGAAGAAATTAAAGGCTCTTTTTAGACATGAAATCGTAACTAAAAATTACAGATCGAGTGTCAAAAATCAGCAACAGAGCAGGAGATGTGCGACAATCATTTGATGGATATGTCGATGTCAACGACATCCTTCGTGAGCTTCAATAATAGCCAACAGACATTGACAACTCATTCGTCTAACAAGACCATTGTCAATTTGGAATGGACGCTTTTAGCAACAGCCATCGACCGACTAGTTTTTATAATTTTCTGTCTTATTTTTAGCATAGTGGCTATTACTTGTGTGCGCGTCAAGAGATTTACATTTTCAAGTGATAATATTCCTTACTGGCATAGCTAATAATTTACAATGTTTCTTAGATCTTATTTTTTAAATTATTTTACAATGTTTGAATAAATAATTTTATAAAATTACCTTTTAAAGAAAAACAACTAGTTATCGAAATAAAAAAGCGCCTTTATTACATTCAAAATTTCATTTTACACTGTAAGCATGTTTAAGTTCAGCATCGTAAATGCGCTACATGTAAATACTAACAAATTATATAAAGCGATAAAACGGTTGTACAAATACACGAAAATATGCTTTTGTTCTTCTATTAAGTTTATTAATATAGCGAGAAAATTTGAAAAAATTTTTTTCTGCGCTTTTAAATAATCTTTACAGAGCACTTATAGAAACTAGAAACTTATAAAATTGAAAGTTATAAAGTTGATATATTTTTTTTTTATTATAAAGATCACTTCGTTATAATTTTTTTCATTTTGAATGAAGATCCTTGTTCTATGAAGATTCTCTCATTTTTAATTCTTCCACTCAAATTTAATCATTTTTTTTATTAGAAAATATTTTTAAAAATTACATATAAGCTTGCGAGTTTATAGAGACATTTCGACAAGATGCATTCGTCGAGCACAGAGAAAAAAAAATATACATAAAAAATTACTTCGCCCAAAGCGAAGATTGCAAACTTGATAAAGACTTGACTTGAGTGAAAAAAGAAATGATAAACCGCCTTCGGAATGATCTTGTCGAATGTGCCTCATTCATGCGAGATGAAATATTGATTTACTCTTATGCATAGGAATAACTCGCCTCATATAAGAGTACATCAATAAGTAGGTGAATTTTTTACAGAAAAAGCAGTTACACTGAATCATTGTTATCGCTCATTTAACAGTATGAACCTCGTCCTTCATTATTGTTATTAGCATTTTTAACGATTTTTTTTTAATTAATACGAAACCAACATCTCGTGTAGTACTAAATCTCCGGTGATAAAAACTGTATCAATGATCGATGGATGCAGTCTGTGCTTGAATTCACCAATTATGTTATTACTCAGACCTATTACATATCCTTCATGTTCACAGCGTATTCTGCAATGCAAAAAAATAGAGTTAAATAATTTTCTTATTTCCGCTAAGCATACACTAACGTTTAAGTAAATCTTCACGCGGCAGATTTTTCTTCAAAAATACAATATAAATTGATAAAATTATTTAACCAATAATAGGAATACTTTATTTATCGGATAAATCAAAAGTCATAAAAGGCATATGTTGCAAGAAAATAACAAGAAATTCAATTTGAATAAAAACGATACGTTGTAATAATTACGTCAACAAAAATTCTCGTCCCGGAGTCCAAGTTTGCCCCAGATGGCGTTCTTCATCTTCCCAACATCCTTTATTCCAACTATTCATAATCATACAAGCAGGTTGATTTCCATAATGATATCGTGGATTTAAGTGCAAAGCGATAAGCGGATGAGGATAAATCATTTTTCCTTTTTGGAGATTTATGTAAAATCTAAAAAGAAATTTCACCCTATTATAATCAATCGAAATAAGGAACTAATGGGTACTAGATATGTAAATGTTTATTTACGAGTAAGGCAAAAGCTTAAGCCTTCCTTTAATTAAGAGACAAGCTCCAATGTTGAAACCTTTGGGTAGATCGATATTTACTGGTAAATCCTAATGTAAATTCAAGATAATTAGGACTATGAAACAAATTGTACACCTTATTATTACATAACAGAACCTACTAGGTCTTTGTCTAATGGTCGATTATCTATCAGCTCAAGAATTCTTGTTGATTTGCAAATCTGTGGATCGGGATATACAGAAATATTCGTCTGTCTAACTTTAATCTCCTCGACGTCATCATTAAATTCAATACTAATGATTTCTTCAATTGGAACTCTGTAGGCAAATGCACAAAAATGTTCTCCATCGATTGCTATCTATTAATGAGAAAATTTGTTTGCCGTTACTGTTAAATCATTTTTTTAAACTTTAATAATTATTTGATGTAATGCACTAAGGAAAGATTTACCAGGATTCTAAAAATAAGCTGCTAATGAAGGATTCTTATGAATAAGTTTATATTATTTCTAATGACAGTTAAACGAAAAAAAATCAATAGAATGTATAAAAATTATAAAAAAAACTTTAGATTGAAAAAATAAAATTAATAAAAACCTCATACCTGAAATTCATTTGATGTACAAAAGATCGTAATGTGAAAAAAGGAATTCCTTCGAAAGATGTAGCCTCGTGAACTAACTGGTGAACATGTTTCCTCCTGTTCCCAGCATCCTTTGACTTTTGTATTCCTGACGACGTAGCCACGATCGAGACGAGGGTTCAAATGCAGAGCGATAGTTCCCGTTGTCTTACATTTAAGATTTATCGAGAACCTGTTGTTGAATTTCCGTGCCGAAACAATTTTCCATTTTAAATTATTGAATCGATTGTATTATTTCAACGAATTATAGATGTTAATTGAACTAATTTGGATGGTTTGACCCAGAAAAGCTTATTTGGGAACTCTAAATGATGATTGATTTATGTAAAACTGATTAATTGTATTTTGTATCCCTGACAACATAAGACTTTCGCTTGTTTTAAGATTTAGTTGCGAAAACAAAGAAAAGATGAAATGATTTTTCCCCCGTAACTCTATAAAAGATAAATGGCTATATTGTAAAAATGTAAACTTTCATTTTGAAAAAAACAACGATGTTCTCGATTTAATTATTTTTTTTTTTAATTTGAGGATTAATTGGATTAAAATTGTATTAATTACCTTTTGGCATCGATTGGAATGTATCCTATGACAATTATGGCAGACGTTACTTTTAATTGCGTGAGCTTAAAAGGCTTCGATGTATCCTGGGAACAATTTTTAAACATTTTTTCACTTTATAAATCAAGAAGGTGTTGAATTGGCAACGTATTATTTTTATAGAATTATATATTCAATATTCAATATTCAAGGCCAGATACATACACGAATATGATGTAAACTTTGCGGGTGTGTGCGCGAGCGCGCGCGCGTGTGCCTGTAGTCTTATGCTATTGTAAATAATCCGTTTTTTAATTATTTCCATCACTAAGCTCCAATTACACCGAGCTTGTTTTATACAAAAAAGCTTATCTCTTATGTTAAAAAAATATTATGATATTATGTACTTGCATGTTTCTCATATGTTGAATTTTATAAATTAGTAAACCTTAAAAACCTACGTTACTATTCAGTCAACCGATAAATATCAAGTCAATTTTCAGGATACTTTCTCGTTCTGCGACCAAAAATAAAAATAAAATTCATTTACATGAAATTAATCTCCAACTCAAACATTTCAATTGATAATGTAGAATACAATAAAATTATAAAAAAAAAGCAACGAAAGTCGTAGCTATCAGTCTTCGTAAAGAAAACGCACCCAGGGAGGAGTAATTTTATTAAAGCTAATTGTCACTTTAAGCGCTCGACCCGGATGACGAAACTTTAAATGGTTCGCGTTCTTCGTTAACGCCTACTTTGCAAAAAACCCTCGCCCACTACACATCCGAATCAGACTTGGAGCGAGTGCGGTGATTATTATTGCAGAGTAATATCAATAATATTGAACGTAACTGCATAACGGTAATGCCAAGTGACGTTTTCCTCAGGATGATCGTAGAGAAGCGAGGGGAAGGACTAGACGTGCGAGCTAAGCTGCCTCTCCAACGCTGAGCTGTTGTTATGCTTACCAGGGGAAGGGCCTCGGCGTCGGCGTACTGGAAGTTCTTGAGGGCTTCGCTCTTACGTGCGACCTCGTCCCCAGGACAATCTCGCGACATCGACGACGTTGTCTGATAATTTTTTTGAGCGAAATCCAGAATACACTGCGCTTGCGCAGCCTGTGTACTATTGCCCAAGCTAATTGTTACGTTCTCTTGACTCTTACGTGCGAATGCAATGTCGCATCTGTAGTCTCTACCGCTAATACACGGCTTATACTTTGCCTTCTCTCGAACAAATTGCGCATGCTTGCAACTCCTCCCAAATTTTCTGTAAATTATCCCTCTAAAAATACCTTTTTCTCGCTTTTCACCAAAGCTTATTACTACTGTTTATTCTTATAAATCCCAATAGTGAATGGAAAGACAAAAGGAATATAGATTAAATTAAAATAATCTTACATGAAAATGTTAAATCCTATTATTATTATTATTATTATTAAACAAACAATTTACTTTTCTTTTCAAAATTATTATAAATCTTAATTGAAGACCTGAATTGATATATTAATTTTTTTTTAATATTAATATTACCAATTTTAAACTTGTGATTGTTTATTAAGAGAAGGCAGCAATACTGTATAATTTCATTTATACAAAATTTAATATAATAATAAATTAAGCAATTTAGAACAATCTCATAGTTGATAACAGAAGGTCAAAAAATACTCTTTCCTAACGCGAGTAAACGTGATTTAAATTCGAATCCATAAAATTAAAATAAACTTATGCAATTATTTCGATAATTATAGCATGTGACTTATAAATGTTTTTTTCAGAGCTATTATGAATATAAATAGTAACACAGCATGCATTAATAAAAATATTGTTAAGTTTTGTACATGAATATCATCTAGATAATTATGATTTTTATACAGTTCATTTGAAATAAAATACGCGGGAAAACTTTACTATTTTATATCTTCGTATTTTTTTATGGTCTACTTTTAAAACGTCTTAAGTGTTCTTTTATATTCATTAACAGTTCCTATATTGCCGGGTAAATTGCAATTTCTTAATCAATATTTAAAAAATAAATACTACTTACAATTTTTAAATAAAAAATGTCTTTATTATAATATACAACAATTTTAACGATTATAAATTTTTTAAATTTTTTAAAGTTGTAATAAATATATATAAATTATATTTGAAAGCTATTTTAGTATACATTTTAATATTATATATTTCGTCTGAAAAATATACTTGTTTAATTTAAATTAACATAAAGCATTTATTCAATGTACAAACAATATAATGTGTTAAATAACTACTATATCAACTATAAATGTTGATTAAAAACGTTAAAAACATGCGAAATTTATGGAACATTAATAGTATTAATAGTATTAATAGTATTGTAACGTCTTATTTTAATACAATTCTTTATAACCAGCGCAAGTTTAAAAAATTTAAATATTGATAATTCTTAAAATTATTTAAATATCACGAGGTTCATGAGGATCGGGCAATTTTTGCCAAGTAGGTTCAACGCCCCAAATATCTCGGGCGTACTCCGCGATTGTACGGTCAGAAGAAAATTTACCCGACGAAGAAATGTTGTTAATGATCATTTCCATCCATTTCTTTCCATCCTAATAAACAAAATAATTAAAAATAAATTATTAAATACGCATATTAACGAAAAATTATTTTACGTACTGCAAAGGTTTCCGCTACAACATCTTGGCATTTAATGTAACTTTCAAAATCAGCCAGAAGGTAGAATCTATCATACTTTAGTAAAACATCTGCGATATCTTGAAATTCGTTTGGATTATTGGGACTGAAAAAGCCTCCTTGAATTTGGTCAATACACTGCTTCGCCTCTGGTAGACTATTGTAGTAATCGTAAGCATTATATCCTTGTTTCTTCAGATCTTCAACTTCATCTACGGTCATACCAAAGATGAAAATGTTTTCCCGCCCCATTTCCTCAGCCATTTCAACATTTGCTCCATCAAGAGTACCAATCGTTAAAGCACCATTCAACTATAAATACATAGTAGGAAAATTTAAATATAAAAGCTATAATAATGAGAAATGATTAATGTTTAAGGAATAAGATATGCATAAATAACATGTTCATATATGGAGTAATTTAAAACCATATTATTTTTTTCTAAGATAAAATTATTAAAAAAAGGTTTTTTAATTTATATTTTCAACAAGAACTTAATAATACTTAATTTACGACTAAACGTACCATAAATTTCATATTTCCGGTACCAGAGGCTTCAGTACCAGCAGTTGATATCTGTTCACTGAGATCAGCAGCAGGAATAATCTTTTCAGCTAAAGAGACTCTATAGTTTTCCAAGAAAATAAGCTTTAGTGAATCTCCAATTATTGGATCATTATTGACAACGTTCGCTACACTGCATATAAGTTTAATAATTTTTTTTGCGAGATGATAACCAGGTGCAGCTTTGCCACCAATCATTACTGTACGTGGTACGATATGCATATTTGGATTGCTTTTAATGCGATTGTAAAGAGTGATAACATGGAGGCATTTGAGCAACTGTCGTTTATACTCATGGATACGTTTCACGTGAATATCGAAAATTGATGACAGATTAACTTTAATACCGTAATCGTGTTCAAGGATTTTAGCTAGCTTCATTTTATTTTCTTGTTTAACCTGATTTACAGCCTGTTGAAACATCAGATCCTTAGCCCATTGCTTCAGCTGCGTAAGCTGTTCTAAATGTGTAGTCCAATCCGTTCCAATTTTCTATAAACAATAGTAAAATTGCATAAAAAATTTCACATACAGAGAAAGAGACAGAAATTTAATGTGAAAAAGTATATATAAAAACCTTTTTGTTTAAATTGCATTTAATTTTTATTATAAATTTAATAACAGAAAATAAATAATCAATATTATCAACGAATATTATTAAAATGTATTTTTCATTGAATTAACGAAAACATTTAATTTGATGAATTAGTCATTAGAATTGAAGCACCAACCTTTTCTATGACATCAGAAAGACTTGGATTGCATAGCAATAGCCATCTTCTAGGGGTTATTCCGTTAGTTTTATTTTGGAATTTCTCTGGAGTAAGTTCGTAGAAATCTCGGAATCTAATATACATTTAAATGAGATCAGACAATATATAAGATTACTCAATGGATAAATAGAGATCGAAAATATAAATTGACTTACACAGTGTCTTTTAAAATTTCCGAGTGAATTTTCGCTACACCATTGATGGCATGACTACCAACGATAGATAAATGTGCCATATTAACTCTCTTTTCACCTTCTTCTTCAATAAGCGACATGCGACGCAGACGATTGAGGTCTCCGGGGAATTTCGCTTCAACTTCCTTAAGATGCAGGAAATTGATGTGATAAATAATTTGAAGATGTCTTGGAAGAATGCTGTCTAGCATACTCGTTGGCCATCTTTCCAAAGCCTCTGGCAATACGGTGTGATTCGTGTAGGCACACGTGCGAACTGTTATATCCCAAGCCTAATAATAACGGAAAAAAATGCATTGTTTTAATAAAGAAAATCAAAATACTTTCACGACAAGGAAAGTCAATTCGACAAACCTTTTCCCAAAGAAGCCCTTCAATATCGAGGAAAATTCTCATGAGTTCAGGAATGGCGAGAGACGGATGCGTATCGTTCAATTGTATAGCCACTTTATCCGGGAAAGAATCAAAGTCAGTTCTGTGATGTTCCCGTGAACCGAATTTGCTTGACTTGTAACGACGAATGATATCTTGAAGAGTGGCAGCTACCATGAAGTATTCCTGCTTTAAACGTAACTCCTTTCCTTCGAAGAAGTTATCGTTTGGATATAACACCCGCGATATATTTTCCGCGAGGTTCCGGTCTATCACAGCTTGAATATAATCACCGTCATTGACTGTAAAAGCGTATTGAGGAAAAACAGAGTAAGTTCCTGGCATTTACTTATACATTGTATAAAAAAAAATTACTAACAAAATTTCAAATTAAATTCGATCGGCGACTTGGCTGACCAAAGCCGCAGTGTATTGACAACGTTATTCTTATATCCTGGAATCGGATTGTCGTAGGGCATCGCAAACACGACCTGATAACGATATGATAAAATTAAGTGAGATCCGCACCACGTAGGGTGATAAACCCGAGCGTGCGATATACCGTAGCCATACCTGCGTGTTCACCCACTTCTTGCCCTCCGGCGTGTCGATAACGTGCCCGTAGAAATTAATGGGCAGCATATACTCCGGTCTGGCCTTCTCCCAGGGATTGCCGTACCTCAGCCAGTCGTCGGGTTCCTCGACCTGTTGGCCGTTCTTTATCTTCTGGGTAAAGATGCCGTACTCGTAGCGTATGCCGTAGCCGTAAGCCGCGAGTCCCAAGGTAGCCATGCTGTCCAGGAAGCAGGCAGCCAGGCGCCCGAGGCCGCCGTTCCCTAGACCGGCGTCTTCTTCGAGCTCCTCCAAGTCTTCGATGAGCATACCCATCTGTCGGTATCGAGGCGAAAATATATCAATGGCTCGCGTAATCCCCAATGCCAATTATCATCGAATTATCAATAGGCAGGCTCGAAGTGTTTAGAATAGTTATATATCGAGCATGCTCTACCGGAACATTATACGTCCCTAATAATAGAATTATGTTTTATCCTCATACTCACTTGATACATAGCTTCATCGCATGCTCCCAGAATTCCTAAATTTATCATTGTATTTTGTAAAGTTCTTCCCATATAATACTCGAGGGAAAGATAATAGACTCTCTGTAACAATTAATTGCTGTATAAATAATTTTTTAAAAAAGTAGTAATTTGAAAGATTGATACTTCCCAAAATTAATAAATTTCAATAACAAAATTTATTATAAAACAAAGAAAATTGATTCTTACATTCGGGCTATACCGAAGAAAATACTTAACAATAATGCTTACGTTATTTTTAACGTGAAATCCTTTAGTCATGATATATTCATGATGACATGGATAAAAAAAATATGTGTAACAATTCTTATATTAAAGGAAGAAGGAAAAGGAATCTTGTTAACCATTGCTTATTATTATTACTACACTTATTATTCAAAGAATTTAAAATTAACAAGAACATTTCTCCAATCTTTCTTATTTCTATGTGAAATATTGAAGTCCTTTTCTTTTTTCAAAGAAATGAATGTATCAATGAATCAAAACTTATTTTTGTATTATTGAAATGATTTTTGTGTTCGATTATCATCAATTTGAACTAACGAATAATAATAATATTAATAATAATAAGAATAATATATGAAGAATAACAGAAAAATATTGACAGCCTTAAACCAATATTATACGCGTATGATGATAGATAAGATGATGATGATGACTAGAGATTAAATTGATAGGCAGTCGCTAGCAGCAGATAAACAGTATATGTGAAATGTCATAAAATTAAATACCTTCAAATATATTCTATGTGTTTTGTAAAATAAAAAACTACTGTGTAATATTACGTTCGGTTCTGATATGTTATATATGTTTTTTGTTACGTTCATTAGTGAGCTTTGCCAAATTAAATATTTATATATACGACACAAATTTTCCTACCATAAATTTATAACAAAATACTTTCATAATAAAACACATTTGTATCAAAACAGGCAATTATTTGTTTTTCTAGCGTCTTTAGGAAAAATGTTTAATACTTTAAAAATGAACTGTTTTGACAAATTAACCAATTTTAACTAATGCATATTAATATTAAATCGACAAAGTAAAAATAAAAAGATCTTATTAATGTTAAAATCTTATTATTTTATTTATAAAACTAATCTGTAAAATTTACAGCATTATTTGATAAATAATCATTTAGAATTTAAAAAGCCGTATTCATTGCGAAGGAAATAAAAAAATAATCACTTAATAAAAGCAGAGGTTAATGAAAAGATTTATAAGTAAACAATGTGTAAGAATCTACAGGATCGAATGAATGAAAGTTATTCGTTAATCTATTCAATCAAACTTTATCTTACAATGTATTTTAATTTGAATATAGCATTTAATAGCCCACTCACTTATGTCATTTAGCATTTAGAAATCGAAATAATGTGTTCGGTACTTATTAACGCGACTATCACAGCTCGAAACATCTCCGTATCCTAGAATCAAAAAGAAAAATTTTCAAATCATTATATTTAATGTTTATTACAACACAGCCGAGCATTATCTTTAATCAGCCGTTTTATGTCATAAATAAAGAAAAAAATCAGTACATATAATCACTGCATTCTTGAAAAATATAAGTGCTTGTTTGAATGGAATGACAAGTATTTGAATTTTAAAATGAAATATAATATTCGGAATTTACTGTCGCCAGTGTCGTGAATGCCGCATTCGTACAATTTAAAAATATGTGTAATTAAGTAGGCATAGAAATTTATAGTTGATTCTTTTAAAACAAAAGGATTAATGGTAGGAAAATGGTTTTTCTTTCGTCAGAATTTTATTTAAGAAATCTCAAGCATTGCCGGTCATTTTATGGTAAATGATACACAGGAAGATGAGCAGCACAAACTAGTAAAAACAAACAAATAAACAAATGGGATAAATGTGGAATGGAAAAGTAACGACTTATGTAGATGACAGAATCAAAGCGTTAAAAAAAAAAAACTGAAATCTAGTAGCTCTACGCTAAGAAAACGAATCGTTACGATTGGATCTACGTGCGACATATTGCATCCTCTCTAAATATTCGATCAAGAAATCAGGCGGCAGAAGGTTAGGTTATCTCGTATAGATCCAAATAATCAAACGATCGGAGCAAATTTTCCTTTCACGCGTGTCTTCAACGAGCGAATGATCGAAGGTGCGAGCTCAATGACGAGCCGTACCGGTTAAAAGGCAAAGGAGCCGCGATAACGCGGTTAAAGAGTCGCGGAGGTTAACCGGAGCCCAACCGGAGCTCCAAAGAATACGTAAACAGAAGGTAGTCGAGAGTGTAGTCGAGAGCGAGAGGCGGGGGAGGGGCGCGGGAGTAGAAGGCACCTTAGGATCGTTCTCGTAGTAATACTGTTGCGTGCGGATCCACCTGGATACTAAGTTGTCCTTGACACTGTGGGCGAGGGCCATGTAGTAGTCGCGAGGCGTCGCAACGTTCCGGTCCTTGACCAGGGTATAGTGGAGGTGCCTGTTGAACGTCTTCTTGAAATTGGCGACATTCTCGACGTCGACGATCCCCCTCACGGATATCTGCTTCCATTTTTCGAGGTCGATCTTGTCCATCGCCATTGTCGTGAGCTGGCCTCGGGGCTACTCTACTTCGGGGACTCGTTGGCGAAGCTCGCGGCGCGGCCGAGTCGAGGTAAGTCGTTCGACGTTGGTCGCTCGCCGATAACGATACACTCCAATCTCCCCGACGGGCGGATCTTCCCAGACTATGGTGAGTGGGCGGTAAGCCTTCCGGCGGATAAGGTCAAGACTGTCGAGAGCCCAGCGCGAATAGCGACACGGGGCCAACCTCGGGAGTCCGGGGAAGAATTCCGAGGGAAAGTCACGACTTGGCTTATTCGCCGCGAAACGTAAGCGCTCGCCGGATGCCGGTACAACGGCTCGTCACCTTGGAAAGGTCGCGCCTGCGCTCTCACGTGTTCCGATTGATTATTATTTATCAGTCCCGGCGGCGATGCGGGTCGTTTGAACCTACTGGAGCTGCTCGCGACGATCGTCGACACTGTCGACAGCAGTTCCATCGTGCCGAGCTCTGAATGTTTTCATTAAGACGAACGGTGTCCTAATATTTACCTGGACATCTGAAGTTCATTAGCCTGCGTATTTTAAAATGATGATTGATCGGAGAGTCGCAATTTTCAAGCTTCAATGATGAATTTAAAAAATATTTCAACACCTGTATTCGATCTTTATTATTAATTCTTGCGGGCTTGTAGAGATGCGTTAAGTAATTACAAATTAAGTAAAAATAAATTTTTTTCCCTTTTATCTCTAAAACAAGTATGAAAATTAAACACTGTATCGCTCTTAGCCTTGAAATAAAAATGATCTTGGCTCTAATAATTTTGCTTAATTTATAAGAAAATAAAAGTAATAATAATCATTATCTAACACAATATTGCAGTTACAAATTTACTAATTCTACGATTATTAGATAATTAAAAAAAAGAATCATTTCTGTCTTATTCAATTGTCTAGTTCTAATGCTTTCTAAGTATTTCAAATGAGTTTAAAACTTTATGTAAAATCAACATTTTTTCTATAATGTATTTTCTTATACGACTGTTTAATAATTTCATTAATTAAAATTTATAATAATAGATTTTCTAAAATTTCATTTCAAATTCAATATTAAAAAACATATATATATATATACCATAACCAACAGATTGTGATCATTAAAAAAAAATTCATAATAAAAAACAATAAACTCTGCCTAAAATACTTCAAAACTACACTTAAAATGATTTTTTAATTATAATAAATTATAAGCAAAATATTATAACATATATTTTTATGTTAAATAAAAATTTATTATTATAGAATATTCTAAATTATACTATAACATTGGTAGGTTAAACAATAAATTTTTAATTATACATAAAGTATGTATAAATTTTTCAAAATAATAACATAGTCACGATATAAAACTAATATTCTGAAATAGGATCTTAAATTAAAAAATTCGTAAAAATAATTGAATATTCTAATTTAAGCGAAAAATCATTTACAAAAAGTTTTTAAATAATAATTAAGAAAAGAGAGATAAATGAAAACAAAATTATTTGTAATATTGAAATTTATGTAAACATAATTATCGACATTTTGTGTCTTATTAATATCGTTTATTTATAAATTAATCGTGCGAATGTAGATGCAATAATGAAAACGTCAAGAAGCGATACGCGTATTACAAGTCATATATTCTCTTAACACTTGTCATCTTATCCAAGATAAAAACATGTGAATTAATTTACTACAGATAGATATGAAGAATATGTATAATATAATATTAAGTTGCATCATCATGTCTGATTTATTGGATCATCAAGTGAAGTACGTGTTAACTGCATTTCCATTGCATCGCCATAAGCCAAATTTCTCTCTCTTCGTTTTTTAACTTTATGTAATATAAACTGATGTATTTTTCATAATTTTATATATACTTTTTTATATATTAGCTTTATAATTACAATCATAATATTAATGTAATGGCAATAATATTTTGTAATTATCAACGATGTTCAAAGAGACAGATACAATAATTAATAATCACTTTATTAACTTCTCCATTAATTCTCATATTTGTTCGCATTATAACAACTAAAACACGAGGATTCGCTGATTATTATATCTTAAGTTCTAACGATAAAAAAGAAACAATTTCGAGAAGCATTTCTTTCAGCGTATATCACATTCCGTTTTTTTTTCACTCGCTTTTAAATAACATTCCTTCTCAACACTTTTATTTCCTTGTTTCCCCGACTTTCAATACGCACTGCCTATACTTACAACAGACACTTTCACATAGATTGCTCGGCCATAATTTTCATACGTGACCTGATTTATTAATGATTACCTCAACAATGTTTCCTACATCTAAAAAGAATAGACTCTCCGTTACGATTAGTGATCAAGTAGCAAACGGGATGATGCGAGAGAATGCGGGTGAACGGTATAATGCATATAATAATACACTATTCAATATTGTTTAATTAAATTATTACTTATTTAATTTATTGTTTTTTTTTATATGTTTTTAACTATGTTCGGTTTTCTCATTTTTTGTTTTCTTTTGGAAAAGGGCCGTTTATTTGATTGCACGCATTTTGAAAGGGAAGATACTCGCTTTATGTATGGGCAGTTATAAAGAAACACCCAAGGAGCGCACGGTTGTGGTCGTGACAATTTCAATAATTGTCTTTGTTTCTTAAATTGCGCGATAAACACAGAAGAACTTTAGCTTAAATTATTTTCTTTTTTACTATTATAATTCTGTAAATAGTTCTATTTCCCTGTTAGAAGTTCAATTTACTGCAAACATCGTCCCATCACACTTTCTCTTGCTGTTCACTAAATACATTCATCACCATCATCGTATCATAATAACGAACAATTAATCGCTAAGTGTTACTTGTGTTTTCAATTTTTTTCATAGTTTAAAAGGATTTTTCATCTTTTCTTGAAATAATGAATGTTAATGCTTTATATCTCGCGACTCGTATATTTTTGCGAGATCGAAATCTCATTACCGATTAACATATCTTTTGAGACGCAAAAGAAACGATCATATATCACTTGTTCAATATTAAACGATCGATAACCAACAAACATTTGAAGTAAAACAATGGTCCGTTATTTACAATCTCTAACTCTTTCTATATTCTTTCTCCGGCTTTTTCCTTATTTTTCGCTAGTCAATTTAATAAAAATTGGAGATGCTGTATACGTCTCTTCAGCGCACGCGCCACTCGAAATCCTTTTGTGACATCATTACGTCTTTAAAATTCGTCGACTATCCTTTTTCCTTTCTCTACACGGCTTGCAACGATTAAACTTCTCTTTTGATGCTCATTTATTCTTCTTTTAATGTTTCGGCCTTCTTACCAATGGGTAGCGCCGCCTTTACTCTGAAAAATAAGATGTAGAAAATGAGCGTAAACGTTTATCTTCAAAAAAAAAATAAAAAATAAAAAAATAAAGGAGATTTAATAAATAAAAACAAATTAAAAAATATTCATTACTTGGCTGTTATTTCGTTGAGTTTTGCTTGGACTAGAGCTAAATTCTGGTCGATTTGTGTTTTGTTCGTTTCGTATATCTTCGGTAATGTAAATAGAGCCACCACCACTATAAAATAAATACAATATTTAGTAAGAATCAAGAAATACATCAATTTTCATTATAAGCATAAAGACTAATTTCTACAACGCATAATTTAGTAACCCTTTTATTTTTTAAGAACTATTATAAATAATTATTTATATATTTTAATGAATAAATTTACAAAAATATGGCATTGTTAACAAAATAATTAAAGTATGTTCTGGATAAACAGATTTTTCATTTTTGCTTTTATGTAAAGAATACACAACATTTAATATATATAATATTTACAGACACTGTAGTAATATTTCTTGTACATTCACTTATTAAACATAATTTGAATATAATTTGAATAAAATTTAAAAAAAAAATGTCTAATTTTTGTATATAAAAATTTGTTAAGTAAATTAGATCTAATTACTTCCTGTGTTGATGCAAAAAAAATGCATACAAAATTTAAAACATTTTTATTAAAATTATACCATTTTTTTAATTATATCGTATACGAAAAATACGTTAATTTAATCTCCTTATCTGCATAATGAACAAGATAAGGATAGTTACACAATGTTTTGACAAATATAACGTGTAATAGGGTGGTTTCAGTGTTTGTATCCATGTGTCCACGAATTATTATTTGTGGACATATCAAAATTATTATCAGAGTAAAAATTGTTTCCTGAGCAGGTTAACTAAAAATTAAAGAGATTATAGTTCTTACATTTGATTATTTCTTGCAAAAAAAAAAAAATGATTTTAGGTGCTTTGCTCAAGTCCAGATAAGACATCTTTTATTGCATACAAGTTGTGTAATAATGAAAGAAACGCATCAGTATAGATACTTTTACATTTTATGTTTGTACGTAACAGTAGTAAAATCGGATTGATATAATAAACAGAAGCAATTAAGATTTATGCATAATTGTACATATATTTATATAATATCTATTAAATAAAAAAAATAAATGATTATTTTTATAACAAAAATAATAATTTTTTATTTAAAACATAGCTATGGTAACTTGTGCGTAAAAATTAAATTTTAGTTACTACGCATACCCGTTCTAACTTACACAATACACGGCTTTAAGACAGTTTCCTTGCTATTCTTTTGCCGAATGATCAACATTTATATAAAATGTTTACATAAAACATTTAATCAGACCTGTAATCGGATGAAAAAACCAACGAATACAAGGCTATTGTGTCTTCTAAATTATTTAACCGTATATAATATTAAATTATAGATTAAAAATAGATTAATGTCACGTTAAAATTAATACTAACGTATGATTATAAGTGTCATCCCATTGAACCATGAGCCAAGGTATGTGAGGCACCACAGCAGGAATCCAAACTTGACGGAATCAACGAAGTCTTCGACCAAGAAGAGCCTGCGCAGTTCGGTTACGGCGGCATTAACATTTGCTACTGCAATGTCGGCGACTTCGTGGACTTTGGAGCTCGGTAGCGTCAGGTCAAGTTCAAGGATGTTTCTGAAATTAACAGGGAAACCATTGTAAAGCAAGACTATTTACGAATCCATTACTTTTCATTTATCATTATGGAGATGCGTTGTCCGATACAGAGAAAGTAGTGAATGGTAAAATTAATTCCTACCCAATAATGAGAGCATGGAAGTTTGAAATCATTTTCGTATGATAAATGCCGCGTAGAAGTGAACCACAAATTATTTTATGATCTTTTATTATGACTGTGTGATAGCAGTATTTTGAAATGGAATAATACCTCGATCGAAGAACCTGATTTTTTTATACTTTTTACACTTTTAATAAAAGTACAGAATGCTTAAATAATTTATTCTATAAAAAAATGCTTTACTTAAAATAGACCGATCATTTTTATTGCGTTTGTTAAGTATAACTCGTGGTTTTAAAATATTTTATCTATAAAAAAAATTTAATGTTTTGAAAAATAAAAAATAACTCAGATAAGAGTAACACATTTTAAGCAATATATTTTTAACCACTATTGATTTTTAATCACAACTTATATTTATAACTCTTACAAATGTAATTCGTTATGATGAACAATTCATAGAGTTGCCAAAACCAAACAATACATATAGAAAAAAAAATTCTTATAAATTCTTTTTTTATACGTTATGATGGATTTTGTACCCGAGATAAGTAATCTAACAATAAATTAAAAAAAATTATATTTACATTTCAAATACAATGTCAGGTTTTTGATTTTACTAAAATTTTTATATGCCACGACGATTTATAAATAAACTTTTAATCACTTTTATTTTATTAAACACCTGTCAAAGAAAATAAAAGCTAGATCGACTAAATAAATATTGAAAAAAAATTTTCACATTACTGGTTGGCGTATAATTAAACATTTTATATAATACAGTTTACTATTTAAAGATTTAGAAAAATATTACAAGAGAACATTTTCAATTTACGGTAACGTAATACATATTGTAAAATTCTAAAGCTATTTCATATCATAATATTCCTAAAATACTGTGTATAAATACCAAAGTTAACAATAGCTTAAAATATGTAATTACAATTATAAATTGCCAAGAAAATTTTTATTACTTCTAAAACTTCTAAAGCGCATATATTAACACATTTCGAAAATAATATCACGTTTTTTTAAATACTGATAATATATTAAATATATCCTTTGTGTTGTTTCTTCGCAAAAATGGGTAAAAATTTATCACTGCTTTGGACATAACGAATAAAAATATTTTAGCTTCTGAAACATACGTTATGAATAGATTGTTGAAAAGAGCTTCATAAATTTTGAATGTAAAGCATTTGATTGAAATTTTTTTAATATTAATGAAATCCTTAATATTTCAAGTTGTTCTAGTATCATAAATGAAAGTTAGTTGAGGTGAAAGACGTGGCGTGAACACGTGCAATAACGGGAAACTATATTTGGCAACGACATACGGTATTTGAAGCACAGCGATTATTTTTTTTTTAAGGTCCGTACTATAGTAATTGCAATAAAATATCTTAAAATTTTTCTAATTTACACTCTAAAAAGTTGAGAGACTTTGTTAAATATTTTATAAATAAACTGCTATAAAAAATTGCCATATAAACATTGGCATAATTAAAAAGTATTACACTTTTGTTGTAACATACTTTATATATATAAGTTCGTACAAAAGTATATTAAAAAAAAAAACTTACTTGAATGGGTGTCCATCTGACGTTTTCTGAATGGCTTGAATGACAGTCTTGTAAATCCGATAAGCTATGGTGAAAAACAGAGTAAGGAGAGATATGTAAGCTAAAACACTGATCAAACTAAAGTAGGCCAGTGATAAAAGCACTCCGAGAGTTACACCAAAAACGATTCCCGATTTCTTGGGATCGCGCCAGTAAATAAGGGATGCCACTGAAAATAAAAAAAATTTCGTTAAATTCCGAATAATTGTTCGTTATTTTGAATAGAAAGTTACAGAGATATTCAAAGTCAATGAACTCTCATTTCCTTAGCGCATAAATATGATCGTATATGAAGATTATGTTGTGAAATTTAGAAAGTTTCTATATTGTTTAAGTATTGTTTTTTTTTAATACAAGTGTGAATGCATAAATTAAATAATTGAATGCCAGATTTGTTTTATTACGAGAAGTAAAGTCTTTGTTATTTAGATTATATTGAGATTCATGTATAAAATTATACTGTTTATTGCTTACTTGTTGAATGAACAGAAGAGATTTTCATTACATACATTTGCAAAATAAGTACAAATGTATATCATAATATTTGATTGGTTGTAAATAAAATATTAATACATTTGTAGAAATTATTTACTAACTTTTTCACAATTAATATTAATTTCAAGGCTTCATTTTATAGAAGTAAATAATTAATAAAAACTAAAAGCGCAAGTTGCGAAAACTACAGGCTATATAAAGTTTGCTTCATAATTGTTAGAATTAATAATATGCAAAGAAAATTTTGAAGAAATAAACACTCATGATAATTGAAAGCAATGATTTTAACGAGGCAATATTTCTAAATTCTGAAAACTGTATTTAAATTTATGAGAATACGCAAATTGATAAAAGGTCATGGTCAATGCCAGATTGTCCTAAATGATTTTTTCAAATCTTTTTCCAATTTCTTTGACCTATATTGACACCCTGTTGCTTTATTATTATTCAAAATTTAATTATTATAACGGTATAAAGATATGATATAGTATTTATGCAAAATTAGAGTTTATAAAGAATAAATCGCCCAATTCAAATGTGAGATACTTGTAAATGTCGGCGATTCACGTGGAGGCTTGTAGCGTGATTTGGAATCAATCAGCCGAAAGTCGAGGGACCGTAGGGTGAAACGTCGTCAGGGCTCGGAGGTAAGCGAACGAATAGCAGGTGGTACGGGACTGCGGTTAGACCCGACGAGACTACTCGTAATTCGTCGAAAAATCAATCAGTATGATAATCCCGTCGGCCACGACGAGTCGATCATTTAGCAGGGCTCGCGTGGTTGCGCGGAGGGAAGGGTCAAGAAACCCGAGACTCCTGTAACGAACCGCGATGATGAGTCGTCGCGCTTTGGTTGGTCGTCGCCGGGGAGGAAAGTAATGGGTGCGGGCGTCCGGCTCTCCATCCATTTCCGGAGCGACTTGTCGCCAATATTTTTCCCATTTTTATACACGTGACGAGAATCTTTTATGATACGTCTTATTTGATGGACGTTCACTTGGCTTTATTGCTTTCGGCCACCGATACTGGTAACGACAGTGTTAATAAAGTGGTCGGTGGCGAAAGGTGTACCAAGAGATCTGCATGTAGCTACAAGTTTTGGGAAAATCGGTAAGTTAAATTTGTAGTTTTAAAGTGTTTTTTTAAACATTTATTGTCTTAGTAAACTTCGAAAAAAGTATCAAGATTTCATTCATTTTAAAAGATATATATTGATACTATCCTTTTCTCGAAAAGTTTTTATGTGCGTGCAAAATTTCATAATAGTATATGAAAAATTTTTGTACTTGTAACTGTGTTTGAAGCATAGAAAGCATACTTTTTTTCAGATACATATATTCTGTGTGTATTAATATGGTTCAGTAACTTTTTCAATCATATTTTTTACAGTCAATTACGATTAACTGTTAAAGTAACGTTAATGTACGTTGTAGATCCGATAGTCTTTTGAAGTACGTAAACCTCTTCATCACATTTATTTAGAATTAATTATTACATAAATAAATTTTATTCCGCTTAATTATTTATAATTTCAATCAGATCAGCCGATCTTAATTTTAATATGAATGATTCCGAACAATATTTTAATATACAAATGTTTTTTTATATCTAATATTTTAATTCATTACAAAACAAAAATAATAAATTAATATTCAATAAGAATACATTATTATTTAAATGTGAAAAGGGTGGTTTTGTTTAATCTGAAGCTTTAAAATGTCAGAAAAACAAATATATATATTTAATGGTATCCTTCAATATGTGTATCAAATATATAAAACTCTAATGAAAATGGAATGTAGTAATGTAAAATAAATAAAATGAAAAATAATTTGCAAGCAGTGAGCTACACACAAATTTATTAGTATGATACATAAAAATATTATGAATGACGTGGCAAATACGCCTTTGCTATTTTAACATTTTGGAGTCGACTGTCCTAAATAACAAGTCCGACGAATTCATGTAATATCATATCCGACTACTAAGAATAGAGTGACGAACAAAAGAATATACATAAATCTGGTTTACGTAAATTAACATGATTAATTGGTCTCATCAAAATAAACACATAGTCGATTGCTTTCTGATATATTTACATACTATTTTTTTTTATCTTTTCTTTTTCTTATAAATTCAGGAACTTTTTTTTATTAATCATAATTAATAAAAAAAATAATGATAAGTCAGTTTTTATTACAATGTAGAATCGATATTTATGAGCCCTTCTTGGGGATAAAGTTTATCGGGTCCTAGGGAGTTTAAATAAAAAAAGCATATATGAAAAATGACTAAATTAAAATGAAATTAGCTCACTATTACGCAATATAACTCATTAATGTTTTCAATTACGAATTAGAGATATTTTACGGGGATGTCATTTAATGAACATTTACATTTCCTTGAGAATTTTTTTAAAAATAGACATTACAAAAGCTAAGTTATAACCCGACTCCTACGTCAAATTGTATCTCCAGGCTTGAAGCACGCACACGCGCGCGCATAAAATACACAAGACTTATCGATCTCTTTCCCAGAGGTATTCCAATATAAATTCAGGGGTTATTTTTGGGCAGCTCGTGAGCGCGGATCTACCAATAGAATCCGAGGTAAGGATGCTTAAGACGTTGGTAACCTAATTATCGGAAAACAAGGTGCGCCTCGGGCAAAAAAGCACTTGTGGAGCATCGCCGGTGCACCTCGCCGGTGTCTCTTTCCCTTAGGGCAAATAAAAGTTCGATATCGGTAAGGCCATAGGCCAAAGCTACGGTAGCGTGGATCCGACCTTGAGCTGGCCGAAGCGTAAACACACCCAGGAAGCTGCGCCGAGCTGCTTCCTTCGCCCCCGCGAGCCGTCTCTCTCTCTCTCTCTCTCTCTCTCTCTTTCCCATGAATGACGCCAGCGGTGAGATCAAAGTGCGCCCGCGATTGATAAGTGGGCACGCGTGCGTGCGCGCGGGCAAATGACCCGTAAAAAGCCGCTCATTGATCGTAGGCCGGGACCCGCGAACGAGGTGGATCGGCGCTTAAGGACGCAAGCGTGAAGCCATAGGCTGTGCCGCGCGCCTTAACCAACCCTGAGCTTAATGTCCCGTGACTGGAAATTATTTCCTCGGTACGCTGGCCGCTATTGACGACTCGCATGGACATTAGAGTCGCTGCGCTTTCTGCTTTCAATTTTTCAAGCAGGTTCATCGTACATTCTCGTATATCAACTGCTCTTCGAGATTTCGAGCTTACAGAAATACTATTTCCATCGCGACTACCGTAAATAACATTAGCAACCTGAGCGTCTTGTAGAGCTTTATTCTTCAATATTTCAAATTAAATTAAAAAGCCTATATCTAGGGAAAAGCATCGTGTAACTACCTCTGCAGTATCAAATGACTTTATCGAATGCCTTTCTACTCGCTACGCCGTTCTATGCTATCCGACTCTCAGTATTTTTAAAGATAGATTTTTGAAATCGGTATTCTGGATAAGGATACTCTAAGGAAGCTTCAAGTGACAACAGCCTTCTTTTGCTATGTATGGTAAGTAAAAAAAACAATGCACAATGAAAAGCATCATACGCTCAATTTTCATATGATCTCAAAGCAAGGTTAAAAATGTATAATTTATTATTTTGTAACATCTTAATTCTTTTACAAAGAAGCAGTTCCCTAAAAACTGCATTAGCTACGGAATATGTATTACATCATTGACATATGCCGTCTCATTATAAATTAATTCTTTGGCGAAAAATATAATTTTGCCTTTTTGAATAGCCTTGTGATTTATGTATATCAGATTCTTAATATTCCAGCTTCATTGCGTTATTGATTTCACTGGGCTTTAAAAATACTGTACCCATTCATTGTTTATTCTTTAAAATAAATTAATAGTCAATAACTTTGTTCCCTTTATTTATTTTTCAATATAAATAGCATTGATGAAAACTATTAGTTGTTGCCTCATTGTATTTAAAGAAAACGTTTTCAAAGGGATATATTTATTGCTATAGAATAACGTTTCGAAAACTACCTTTACCCACGCCATTCCTATTTCCAAATTCCTGAATCGACAAGTTATTTTAAAATTATGAATTTGCCTCTCATTTTTATCGTTAAATGAGCGCCTTAAACATGGATCCGAAATCTACAAAAAAAAACTCCCGAAGGTAAGCAAATTATTGCTGTAGTTTCTTTCTTATCTTACGTGACATTAGCACGCACGAATTTGCATACAAATACTTTTAAATGGTAACATTTCTTGACTTATCAAGCGATATTATTTTTTCTATAATTGTTCTAGTAGTTGCTCAAGCCACGTTTGGCCAAACATATGATTAAATTACTAAGTGCCGTATAATCTCATATTTATGGTTAAGCAAATAATTTTTTAATCGAATATCTGATATACATTGTAACACATTAAATCACAACAAAGTCCTAATATTTGGAACTAATTTTACATTTTATAAATAACATTCGCTGTACAACCTTGGGCCGATTTCCTAAAAGAGTGCTTGTCTTTCTCTTGCTCTTTATGCATACTATTCTAGTTTCATGAACATTCGCATAATGGAAAATTTATCTCACAACATCACATTAACGATTGCCGTGATCCCGATCATAAATATCGATTGACAAATGCTACGAACGGCATGTTTTTTTATATTTTACATGTTCTTTCTTTAATAGCTCTTTTTTCATACATAACTACCGAAATGTCATATTAGCAAACAAATACGCAATCATTCATCCATATGATGACATGGTGATCATACTAGGTATAGCAACATGTTAGCACTCGAACTTATATATATGATGAGCCACTATTGCCCGATATGGTAATTCAAAGAGTAAAATCTTAACTCTTGTATGATAAAATTCAAAATGTACGACATTATAAAGTTTGTTTGCGATATTGACCAGCGAAGTGCGTCATAGATGAATTTTAATTATTTTTTACTCGAGTTTTACAGTAAAATTAAGCGTTATCGCAAGCGTCGAACTTGAAATTTAAGTTTCAAGTTGTGAAGTTCCAAATTAGGAATAAGAATCTACGAAGGAGAGAGCATTGTAATACTGGCCTTCGCCGTGTCGCCTCGCCAAAAGGCAGAAGCGAAAAGGGCCGCATGCGGGCTGCGGGGCGAGGGTCGGGGGGTGGGGGGGGGGGGAAGAGCGAGCTAGCCGGAGGAGTCTCCGATCTCGTTTGCCGCATCGGAGGCGAACCAGGTGAGGATCGGCCACGTCGGGGCTGCTTCCAGATGCGCGTGCGACCCCAGGACGGATGGGCACGTGGTGCAGATAGAGGGTGGGGAGTAATAATAGCACGCGGCTGTGTCGGTACGGTCGATCGGAGCTTATGGCGTGTCTGAAAATAAGCACGCGAGTCCTACTGGCTGATAGGCGATAGTGGGCGACTTACGAGGCGCGGGGGACGGAGAAAAAGGCGCGGGATCTGTACGCGTTCTCCATGGATCGGGGAGCGAGCGCCTTATTGGAAAATCAGGCCCGAAGCTTTAAAAGATCCCCCCAGGCAGCATCCTTTCGAGCCCCGTGCCCGGTCCGGACGCCCCTGAAAAATGCAACACGTGCCGCGGCAACCATATGTTGGTAGGAGCGGCTCTCCCGATCGACTCACCAGGCCCTCGTTCCGGCAGATCCTTGACCGCCTGGCCAGCGTTACTTCTGCGCACCATCGCCTCAGCACTCTGCCAAAGTTTAGCCGACCTCCTGCTGCAAGACTGACTCGAACTCCTAAGCTTTTCCCGGAGAGGCGCAGTTCAATCGCTTAGCTCAAGCCCATGCAGCGATCTTCCCGCGTACGATTATCCCCCTCTCTTCGCCTTTCTTCTCGGCGGCTTTTTCGGCTAGAGGCACGAGTCCACTGGAGCGCGACGGAAACCTGCGGATCCGGGAGAACGGCCACCCGACGTAACTCTCGCCAACCGACTAACCTGGCGCGCTGCTACTTCGTGGGCTCTACCGCGTTGCTACGGCCGTGCGAACTCGGACGTGCGCGCGCGGAGGAGACGAAGAAAGAGGTGCAAGCCAACCAAGTGGAGGGGACCTTAACCACGCCGTGCGGTCACACATACGCACACGTGCACGCGCGCGCGCGCCTCCACAGCTCCTCACAAGCGCATACGGATCGAGACTTCGGAGCCAAGGGAGCGCGCGCATCTCGCCCTCCCCTCCGCGCCGCTCAAACTACTTCTTTCCTTATTTCCAAATGTCTGCCTACGAAATTCAGAATACTGACCCGCGGGGCCGGGGTGGAGAGAGAGAGAGAGAGAAAGTGGCCGCGAAGCCTCCGGCTAAGGGATCGCACAGTGGATTCCGCAGGACGTTAAAGAAAAAGAAGGTAAAAGTGGGCAAGTTGTGGAAGAACTAAGCAAAAGAGCGAGACGCCGAATGGAAGCTACACAGCTGAGAGGAAGAAGCTGAAGGAAGAAATTTCTTTTCGCAGCTCCGACGGACGACTCTCGTAGCGGTAAGGGCAGAGCCCGAACTTCGCGAATGTCGAAAGGGCATTCGTTTTATTTTCAAGAGCTAGTCCTGTTTCCTATTCGTAGGTTGTATAGAAAATCTAAAATGCATTGGTTACAAAAGCTCAGTTCTTTGTTTTTCACTCCAACAAAAAGGGCGTAAGGTAGTAGTGACCGAAGAATTAAAGGCTTTGTTAATAATTCTCGGTTTACAATATTATCCAATGATATTTATTGCGTCATATTATTTTCAAAGTATCAATTTTCTTTGATAGCTCCTGCTTCTATCAATTTAAGCTTTAAGTTGTAGTAGTGAAGGGAACGGGTATAGAGGAATGAACGAACTGTCCAACAAAGGCAAGGTAATGGAACAGAAATACACACGCACAAGCCGTTGACTAATTTGATAAATCTATTTCATTTTGATATATTTTACTGAATTAAATTGCATTTGTATTTTTTTTTTTTTTTTTTTTTTTTAACGCGATATGCATACCGCATTGGTGGTAAAACGCGTGCACAGAAAGAAACTACATGCAAAGAGTTCGCGTGCGGATGTATAGGATGATAAGGAAAACAACGAGTACCCTAGAGCATTGGATGGGATCCTAAATGTACTCCGGTTGGAAATAATACACAAGGCAAGATCGAAAAAGATCGAGATACGACAAAGAGAACAATGATAGTTAACAAGGAAAGCGGGGACCAGAGAGAAAGAGAGAAACTGGTACATTTAAGTGTAGGTGGCAGCACTTACTGCATAAAGTCACTAAAAAGATTACTCGTGCGTATTTGCGTTTGATATTCAATTACTGCATTAACACATTTTTTAAGTAAACAATCGGTCGACTTCACTGCAAAAAAATTAAAGATTACTATTTGTTAAAAGATAATTTTGCAAATACTTCATGGATTTACAATCATATTTACAATTTATTATTAAAATTTTGCATCATTCATGCAAGCATGCGCAGCATCTTTGAAATTAACTGTAGTTACAAGAAGACATAACAGGAATAAAAATTATATTATGACTCGAACATGATGATTTAATTTAACTTTAACATCGAGTTTATAACCAGGTATCACAGGAATTAATATTATCATATGTATGATAGAGAAAGATATCAGTCAAAGGTTGATACTGGATGTTTTATTAAAATTACAATTAAATCTAATATCTCTATTAATTTAAGCATTTAAGATAATACACAAAATTTGTATATCAATTGTAATATCATAATAAAGATGCAATTAAGGTTATTAATATCAATGATGTAAAAGCTTGACTCATTATTCATAATATTACTCAGCTTTTGCCTGAACTGTGCAGTAATTTTTATTAGTCATTCTTAACGCTATTACTTACTGAAAAATACACATTGAAAGTCAAATGTATTTATGAATTATTTACAAAAAATGTTACTGTGAAAATTTTCGAGTGATAATAAATAAATTACTTTTCTTATCCAAGCTAAAAGTGATACAAACTTAAGCGTTTACTTTAATCGTTTTACATAATGAATGCGATAACGAGTAGAACAATATAATCAACCATGTATAAACAATACGTAGCATCTGGTTATTACAATCACTTTACAAATAAATGAAAGTGATACCCTAAATTTAAAGTAAAATAAATAAAATAAGAAATAGATTAAACCTGTATCATAAATTATGTCCTGCAATCAATTTTTTAAGGAAAATAATGAAAAATAAATAATTTCATGTATTCAGTTAGCTACAGTTCATTCGTAATTTTTTTTTATTAATTGGCGTCTTATTTAAAATATTACATCTGGTCCATTTTTTGCATAAAAATGTTCATTTAAAAATAAAATCTTTATATTCCAATGTTAGCTCTTTATCTTTAAATCAATGAATCATAAGATTTAGAATTATACAATTAATAATTAAAAAACTATTAAATAAGCGTTTTTCATGAATTTAACAAGCCCGAATATGTAATTAAAAAAAAAATTTACTTTATACAATTGTATGTTGGGGAGCACAGCCACATTAAGATGCGATTATACAGTGTAAAACAAAATTAAAATCAAACTGAAATACAATATTTTTAAAATAAATGTCTGAGTTTATTAAAAAACCTTTTAAATACCTTTTCTTTTTTAATACCTACTACCTCTTTCAAAATCAATCTTTTTAGCGAAACTTAAGGTGTTAAATCCAAGAACTCTGGAAGTTCATTATATCATTCATTCAAAGCCGGACAGTAAACTGTAGCACCAATAAAGGAAGGACATTATATCGTAGGTGGTCATTATCAAAGTCTGCTAGAGTAGACAGGCGTAGACTTTCAGGTCCGCTCGCGTCAATCGGTAAAGTAGTATGCTACTGGTTTACTCGTCCAACCATCGGAAGGTTTTCCTTTGTGCTTTTGAGGTTCGTCGTTAGCGGCAACAACATCCACGGCCACCTTCGAATGTGAACTTTTGTCAGAAGCACCTTAATAATGTAAAGGTGCAGATATGATTTACGACTTATCACCCTGATTATAAAACTTTATATAGTTCCTATAATTAGGACTTTTTTCTACCATTAAGCTCCTCCATAATCAATATATATATTATATATATAAAGAACCTATCAATATATATATATAAAGTGTTTATTTTTTCATAGTTGCCCACTGTTTCGATTAAGCTTTACGAATCATTGAAAAGTAGTTTCGCTTAACTATAAATTAATTATTAAATTAATTTAACTAATAAATTAATTTAATTATTATTGAAATTTGAATGTATATTGGACTTTAAAATTTCAATAGAATATGCATTATTGTATAAATTTTCAAGCAAAATAAAAATAATAGAATAAAATAGAGACCAAAGTATACTGTACTAGAAATTAAAGTTAATTCTAAGTAATAATAGTTATTTTCTTTTGTACGTAACGTAAAATATATTTATACAATTTCACTTTCTCCATCTACATAAACCTTATAACAAAAATACGATTGTATTAAAATTAAGTTTATAATTACATCGTTTTTAATCAATCTACAGTAAGACAAGTAAGTATCTGGCAATCAATGAACAATAAGAAACATATTGATTCACCTTTATAATTAAAAAATTCTATTCATTATTCCTTCACTTCCTATTCCATGCTTACTATTACTTTATTATTGTAATAAATTGAAGTACAAGGTATAAAATCTTACAATTGCTACTATGTATATTTACATCTCATATACGTCTGTCATTTCATATAAATCGTCATTTTATTTTCTTTGACCTAAAATGTCATTCGTATTTTTTAATATAATGAAAGTGGTTTGTAGTATATATCTAACTAACAATAAAAAATTTTATAAATAAAATTTTATTGTTCTTATATTATTTAGTTTTCTACATTGATATACATCGGATAACAAAAAAAGAATTTTTTTTAAAAAAATTAAAAAATTATGATAAATTATTAAAACTGGTAAATTTAATATTTCAATGCATTATTCTTGTAAATTTCATTTACAAATTTACAGCTTCTTTTACAGTGATTATTATCCATTTTAATTCATAATGCTTAAGTACCGATATTAACAAATATGAATACTATAATCGTTTAAATATAAATATAAAAACACAATATAAATTTTAAATTGTATCAGAACTATGACTATATATATATTAAAAATTTATTAATTGAAGTTAATGATAAATTATAAGTAGATAAGTGTTATTCACTTGCATTTTTATCATAAGAGTACATATTTAGAAAGATCTACTTACTAAAAATAATTCAAAAGCTTGGTAAATTCTGGCTAGAAACCTGGCAACTAGACGTAATGAAAAACAAAAACGATAATTTGTTTAGAAAACAGCCAGTAACAATTGATGCTGTATACTTGTAATCATAATATCGTTAATATATTTGAACCAATGAAATTTATCTATGATCTAGTATTTTTTATGCTTGGAACACCTAAAGAGTAGCAGTTTGAGTAAATTGATTAAGATAAATATTTAAACATAAAGAAATACAAAAATAGAAATTTAAAATAAATAATGAAAAAACATTTGGTTTAGATATTTTATGATTTTCATAAGCCTTTCACCAATTAGAAAATGAACATTTTTTAATAATATTTTTTCTTCTTCATTGTGAAAAGTTATTTACATCCCGTAATCATATAAATTTAATTATTTATTTTTTAAACACTTTATAATCTACTCGAGACAAAGTATTTCTTAATTTTAGAAATAATAAGTAAATTTCTCGTTACAAATACAAAGGAGCCAAACGTTATTTGGTACAATTATATTAGGGTCATCTAATAATACACGAAATTACAGTTGAACCCATCAAGTGCATTCATCTGGTAGTGCTCTAGATAAGTGAACCCTATTTTTTCTTATTTGCAAAGCGTCTTTACTTTTTTCTTTACTTTCGGGGCGATCATCGAAGAATAGTATAATTCTTAGGGTCAAATTTTAATATTCGTCTAAAAAGAATTTTGAATATCCACGTTTTACTAATTTTGTACATATGAAACAAATACTTTTGAGTCATTAAAGAGCAATTTGTATTTTAAGAATAATCCGTATTTATTAATATAACAAAGTTTTAGTAGCTTAAAAAAAACATATTCGGGAGAAAAAAAAATTTTAATCTGATATTGGAACATATTTTTTGATGGTCAAAAAATAATTATTAAAACCCTCGGCTAAACGTTATTAAATTATTGACTAGATACGTAGTATAGTTAGTTAATTTGATAATAAATAATCGCTACATCATTATTAAGTATTTTTTTTTAATATTATTAGAAAAGTCTATATATTACGGCAATAGATATTAAAATACTGAGAATAGATAAGATTAATTTATAAAATCGGAACCTTACCTTAAAAACAAATCAGATCAGCTATTGATTACCTTATATTTGAAATTCAAATTGTTATGTATACATACGCTCGCACACATTGAGTTTATAATAGTTTTTAAGTAATGTAAATTATAATTTATATATTTTTAACCGTAATAAGTAGAAAAAAAAGTATATATAAAACCAATATATCTATTTGTTAATTATATTATACCTAACATTATTATTTATCGTGGTTTATTTTCATTTGATGAGTTCGCTTTTTTAAATTGAAAATTAACGACTTCTTATAATTTAATTTATGTAAATTGTCTTACTGACAATGAATTATCTTTAGTAAATGTTTTTAATAGCTCACAATAATATATAAATACACAACGCACAAAATAGACAAGTATATGTAAATTGTATTAATACTTCATTTATCGTACCAATTTATGAGAAAGTAGCTTTGGAATAAAAAAAAATATTTTTATTTAATTTTAAATTAAAAAATTTGAATTCGTTGATTGTTATTTTATTTATAAATATCAAAATACTCTATATTTTTATATTTAGAGGAAAAAAGTAACAGGTTTAGTAGTTATTACTTATTAAGTTAATTTAGATGCTAATGTAATGCATATGATTAAAAAAGCGAAATATAATAAAGCTGAACAATGTTTAAATTTGAGTAAGAAAATCAATATTTGATACGAATCTCAAATCAAATTTATACGATAAGATAACAAAAACAAAAAAGAATGCATCTTTATTAAATTAACGATTACAAGTCATCGCGATTATGATTTTGATAAAATTGGAACCATGTCGAAAAAACTAAAATACATATAATTTGTAATCTATATACATACATATGAATGCATGTATGTTTGACGCTGCGCACGTTCTACGTATCAATGCTTAATACTTGAAACTATTATTAGACTCAGTCAAGGCCTGTGTAATTTCGCCTCGTAGTCGCTCCGTAATTATCACTGAGCCACAATAAATATGAATTCGCACGTAATAAAAAGATCGACGGTCGATTTTTTATTACGTAAATAATATTTCGTCAAATTAAAATCTATGTATCGATGAATTAGCTTCTAAATTTAATTTTGAGAAACGTTTAAAGTTAATGGATTTTTCAAAGCTCATTGACATTTAAGAGAATCTTGAAATGGTTTAAGTGTGAAGATAATTAATAATAATTTAATACCACTATGCTGCGGATCTTAATTTTTTGAAAACAAAGAAATGAAATTAAACGTAACGAAGATAAACTAATGTAGATAGTTAATCTTCTCACTTAACATTACGCATGCCTAAGAGATATTTCAAAATTTAAAAGGACGAGGCATAATGCCGATAAAAGAACAAATAAGCTCGATTCTTAGGCCAAAAAGTAACCAAAAACACTGACTTACATACATCTGATAGACAAATTCACGTACGTCTATATACAAAGATTATAGATACAAGCATAATGAGTTTTCTACGAAAAAATGGCATTTATTAGTGTTTTACATTTTGACCTTGAATAGTCTTTATTTACTTATAGAAATATTTGTTTAAATTAATATTTTACCTACGTAAAACGATACAATCGAATAACGTATTATTGTGTATTTGTAAAAGTATTATTTCGTATTTGATATTAATAAAATTTAGATGGATTAACTATATAGTCATATTATTCATAAAATAGGACAAAATCCACAGATAGTTTGAAATTCTGTTTTTGTTATCCTCTTTTATTTCAATTCATAAAAGCATCATTTATTAAAGACCTCAATTGTCGATTGATTTGTACTGATTTGTTGTATTGGTTTGTATGAGTTAACGTATATAATAACATTGAACTTCGATCATTATATATTATTCAGCTAAAAACTGAATAGAATGTTTTAATCGAACTTTATGCCTATTGTTTTATTTATTTTAAATATTTATTTTCAATTTGAAATGCATTTAAAACCTAAATTGCACAATTTTTTAGTAGACCTAACTAGTTTAAACGAGTTTAGTATACTAAACTCATAGTTTTTACACAAAAAAAAATGATTTACTAAAGTTAAATTTTTTTTAAGTTCTACAAAAACTCTTTTCTTAATATGTATTCAGTATGAAAAATTTCAGTATTTTTTCCTATACAATGTCTAAACTGTTAAAAATAAATATACTTATAGTTTTAATGTTGCCAAGCACCCGTAAATCGTAAATGGGTAATAGTTCGGTGCGCAATTCAAAAATGTCGCTTTATAATGAGCATAAAATACGACTGACCGAATTCAGGGTCTCAATGACACTTTACCACTGGACGTACTAACAAAGGAGACAAGGACAGGAGTGCACCAGTTGTACAGCTTTTGCGTCGATATCAGAAAGCCAGCGACTATGTGTTTACGTGCACGTCTCATCGCGGGTAAACACTTAGCTCTCCATCTACTTGTACTTAAAGAAATATTTAGCTTGGCGCTTAATGAAAAAATCCTGCGAAAGCTTATTTCAAGATATGATTATGTTTAATGGGTTAAAAAGCCATTGCTAGACATTATTTTAACGCATGGGAGTTTTTTATACAACGCGCCAAAAACATTACCATCTATTAGTTGAAGTGCGAAACGGTGTATCGGTACAGTTTTGTAAAAAAAATTTTGAAAATTCGATATAGTTATGAACTTGCTGTATTTAGTTAAAATACTTATTCTTTCACTTTTTTTAATGTGTTGTCTTACCAATTTAAATATAGACGATAACATTTGTTACTATGTTAGGTATTATTATTCAACTGTAGACAAAGCATCAATAATTATATGTTGTCATCCCACGTGAAAAATGTTATTATTTATCTAAATCAAACTATTAACCATAGTAATTACATAGTAAAAGCAAATGTATAAGTGAATCATCCCCATCGAGCCATCGTGGCATCGTTGAACTACACCCCTGGATATTGCGTGTTATGAATGCCTCCTCGTAAACAAAGGAAGCGAAAATATGAAACGCACCATAGTTCACCCTGTTGCGCATGCGTATAAAATACAAGTTTAGAGAATAGAAAAGCATCCCATTATTCTGGCTTTAAAATGCAATATTGCCACTTAATATACTTAGGTAGTGTTCAACAGCAACGTTAAAATATTTTAATTTATGTTGATTTCTTTACTATACCTCATATAATAGTATCAATTTTTAATGATACTGCAACAAAATGACATTAAATTCTTTAAATATATGGCAATGTAAAAAAGCTTCTTAATTATTTTACTTGATTAAATGCGAAGAAAATAATTCTAAATATATAATAAATGAAATTTAATTTAATGAAGAAAGTTCAAAGTCTACGATATGCACAAACATGCGTATTTTATCTGGAAGAGACACGTTATGCGATTGGTTAAATATTAATGCCTTCACGATTGCGCTTTAACAAGATTATTATAAAGTGGGTATTTCTTTTATAAAAATAAATAGATGTGTTAGTTTTTTTTAAAAAGCAAAATTTTAAGTAATGCATATATTAATATTTTAACAGTTACATTAATTTAAACGATATATATTTTTTATTTAATACTATCTTAATAGGCTGCAAGAAGCATTTAAAACTAAAAATCTAAAAGTGAAAGTATATTATAAAGAACATATTTTACTACGTTGCATCGAACAAATGTTAACGATATTTACGATATTAGATGCATGTTAATATCGAGTTTAAATTTGTACAGTAAAATACCTAATGACGGGTTTAGTGTTTAGAAATCAGAAAACTATTATTTAATGCTTTATTACAGCTTTTAAGAATACAAAAAACCTAATTGTAGATTACTATAATGATAATTATTTTAAAAAATTTCATTTTCAATGCACATGCATATTTTTTTGTACTCAAAATTTATGTATTGGCAAAAAATTGTAATCTTCAATAAAAAAAAATTTCTTGAATAATTTCTCAGTGCGTTATTACGTAATTACCAGAATAATTTTTATGTTGTATCAATGTTAAAATAATAAAAATATATAATGCAATTAAGTCATTGTATCTTTCAGAAGCCACATGTAGTTTCTATAAAGGATAAATTAAGAAGCATAGTATTTTAATGAAATTACATAATTCAATCTTGTATAAATGTAAATGTAGATCAATTAGCCAAACCTTTTTAAATATATACATTTTTTATGGATCTTTAATGTTGAGATAAAAAATTATTTATAATTCATTGATTATTTAACTAATTTCCGACTAGCAAAATAATGTATATTAATAAAGTTAAAAAATGTAAATTTTCAAGTTTACAAAGTGGTGAATGTTATGTGAACATATAAATTAAATGAATTTTTTTAGATACTCTTGCAATATATTGTCAATATATATTTTGATAAGAATTCTGTAAGCCTTCATCAAATAATTCTTGATTAAACACTTCATTAAGGAATAGTATAATAGCGATTATTATCAGGCATAGACTATTAAGAATATGAAGTGTCAAAAATAGACAAACCCTCGGAAATGAAAAATGATGTAAGGATCATCTACTTCGACGAATTAATAAACTCCCTACATCGTACAAGTTACTGATTAATGTAACGAAAATTAGCCATAAGAGAGACAAAGGTCAATCCTACTCACGTTCTTGCTTCATGATAGCCATTTTCATCAACGCATTTACCGACGATGTCAGCAGTAGCAAAATTTACAGCAGCCGCATTACTGCCACAAACATCACTTCGGAGAACCTTCAGTGCTGCTCACCCCCCCCCTCCCTCACGCCGATTATTTTGTATCAAATCGCGTATGTGCATGTGCGCTTACACGACTAATTTAAGCGGACTTGTGTGAGTTGACAGTAGAGTCGATCACGTCGCAGCGTCGACGTCCGAGCACGAACGACGCCGGGACTTTTTATATCAATCACCGAGAACCGGCTCTTTACTCCTCCTTAATCAACAGCGGCATTCTGTACGCATTTTCTTCAAACATGAGCTACAGAGCAAACATGAGCTGTTTCGCATTTTGAAAGATCTGTTATCAGAAGTGATTAGCAATTATATTTTAACGAACAGTTTGCCGACTCCAGAAATGATTGAGCATCAAATCTGCCGATCAACGTAATCTTGAAATTTAATGTACTTTGAAAATAAAGAAAATCTGATTTTCTTATTATACATCATTGATTTAATTCAATTAAAGGTATGGTAGCGGGTACTTTTAAGAAACTTTAAATCAAATAGTTATTTCTGCGTTGTTGCAATTATTTTGTAAAAAAGTTGTAGGGAATCGAAAGATGCTTCTGCTCAAATATTGCATTAATGCATTACATAATGTATATTAAGAGGGTACTATGTAGCTCGTGACGTTACATTTGTAACAAGAAAAAAGCTTTTAAAACTAGAAATTATTGATTGCAACACATTAGTTTTAAGATTTTTTCTATAATAATTTTAAGAATGGAAAAACATGATCATCCCATTTACTGTACATTTCTTTAATTTGTTTCCTTTTAATTGTTTATTTTAATTTAGTTTAGTTTTTCTCTAAAACTAGATGTTTATAGCTATGTTTATAGAGGGTGCTCGACTGCACTGTTAAGAGAAGTCCTCTTCCTCGCGGTATGTTACGAAGCAGTATTATACGCAATTGTATCTCTGCTCCGTAATGATCTCGTTACCTTACGTAAGGAGATACAAAGTTTAGGGGAAAATGAGTGGACTAAGTGAAGATGCGTTTTCAATGTACTTTATTTGGGACTTTCGGGATGGAACTATTGGGTGGAACTGTCCGGTGGAACTCTTGGGTGGAACTTTTCGGTGGAACTCTTGAGTGGAAGTATCCGAGTCTTACAACATTTCCAATATTTAATGACTCGCCGTTCGTTAACGGATTTTTCGTTTACAAAGAGTGGGAGGCCCATGCATAGGCGAAAAACTCCCGAGAGGGGGGTTACAATGAGAAAAACTACAAGTCATTACAGTCGCAATTCGTCGCGATCCTGGAAGGCGGAATGGTCTTGACCGTTACACAAACATCACCTTGTTGTTTTCCTTTAAGAATGACTTCATTATCGCGACACATCGACGAAAATCCTGAAGTTGGTTTTAGCGTAAATGTAACGTAATTATCGCTTGTTCGAATAAACGGGGCGCGAGGCAGAAAATCCTTTTGGGTCGGTCTACCCAACACGGTCAATAAAAATCCGACCCTTTCATCGAGGAAAAGGGTCTTTTCCTCGAGCGGTCATTGCGCATCTTTCGCGCGGTCGGTCCCATGCGAACCATATACAATAAAAAAAAGGGTCCCTTTTCCGAAGGGAGCTTTCCGTTGCATTGCCTCGGCGCGATCAAATAACTTAAACGGCAAATGGTCGAAGACATTTTTTGTATTCGATATAATAAGGAAACGGTTCATCGCGAAAACGTATTTTCTAGAAATCAACATCGTGGTCATATTTTCGAACGCGATAACTTTACTCTTTTAACCGAACGAATCTTTTGTTACGACCCGTATGTTCGGAAAAAAGATATTTTCCGAACATGCTCACGCTTTTGTTACTTAAATTTAAACGCAAATAATAACACTTTCAACGGTCAAATTGAACGCGGACATTAAAAACTAGCGTAGGCGTCTTTTGAGGCAAAATATGCCTTTTTTACCTAACAATTATAAATAAATACTATTCATACACGTTTCATCAAGCACGTCGATTTCTTATTCATTTATAGTTCCATTCAGTAATGCCTATGTACATTAGATTTCCTTATCATTATGTTAATTTTGATAATGGCTATACTATTATCACTGAAAAATTCAGCTTATAATGAAAATGAAACAGTTGACGATTTATCAAAGAAGTTTTTCTCTCATTCAGTGTTGCTTCCAAATTTTTCTAGTGGTACTGAATGTCTCTTTTTCATGTTATCCTGAAATATTATTTACAGTCGAATTGCATGTTAATTACAATTTCCAATTACACAATAATATTTCAAGCGAGTGTTAGATATACCAATCAGCAGTTGCCATGAAAATCGGTTGTAAATAAGGCGATCCCTTATGCGCGTAAGCCAATTGTCACCTCATACGTACTTGTGGCAATTTTCGCGCCCCTTTCGCGCGTAGCATCCACGAGGAAAAAGGGCCCGTGGTTATTCGGAACGTACAAGCAGGAGCTTCCCTGCGCCTTGGCTGGGTGCGTCACTGCTCGTAAAAAATCTGAACCCCGAGTAGTACAGTACAACTCCTGGCAACTCACCAGCGGACGAACCTGGCCGAACGTTATATTTAGTATTGGAAGACACGGCGATGACCGAAAGGGAAATTACGGGGAGCATAGAATACAGGCCTTCCAACGGAAAAGGCGAAGAGCTGAGGATTTTCTAATTGAAAATTCCGCTTACTTACATCACCTTTTGCTTTATCAAACTAATCAATCGATGCGTAAGCAGGTTCCTCTGGCGATTGTTCTTATTAGTATGACCGAAATTGAATTACATGTTTTTTTTTTAAAACCAGCTTCGACCATTTTAATATTTTTAATTATTTAACATATTTGTTATAAAATATTTATTAGACTTTTTAATGCTAAATTATATTTAAAAACTTGTTGCGCAAGGCCAAAATTATATCGAGAAAGATAATTTATCGACACCCTCAGCACACTTTTAACCCATTTATATTAAAAGTAGCATCTCTGCTGGTTGCTTTCAAAGAAACTTTTAATCTAGATAATAAAAGTTTTTTTTCCTAATTCGCAAATCAAGTTCTCTCTATTTTTTATGCAAATCACTTCACATTAATTAAATTAATTTTATTATTACATTACTTTTATCATTCTAAAATTAAATGTATCAAGGTGTAAACAAATTTTTGTAATTTAAAAAACAAAAATAATTACAAATGCATTTGAAACACAAAAAGTCCAACAAACTGAAAAAGATTTCTTCTAATCCTTACACATTTTTCACTGTTAAATCAATTGTAAGAACGAAGAGGAGAGAAGAATAGAAGAAAATAACTCTGTAGACTTGCTCACGGTGAACCCCACTCAGAAAAAAAGAAAAAATCGAAAATTCACAAATAATGTATAACACGGTGACACAATTGCTAAACTTTTACTCTACCAGACCAACGGCAAGACACTGAATTCTGAAACTAAACGATCAGTAGACTTGCTTGCGAACTATGATGAAAGAAGATGAAGTAAGAATTAGAAAAAGAAAGAGAGGGGAGAATTTTAGAGGTTTTTTGAATGTTTTACATCTACCATCGACGAAATCATATCCTTCTTAAATTCGGCATTTTTGAATTTTTACAAATTTGTAAGAAAAAGAGAAAAACATTAAAAACGCGTATATGTATATAAAAGATAAAAAATTTATTGGAGCTAAACTTAAAATAAGAATGGAAAATTATAATATGAGATATCAATAGGACGCACACTATCTGACGTAAAATTATAGAAAAATTTATAGTAACTGTAGCTACACACGGCAAAAGTGATTCTCTAAATAAAACAAATAGCCGTGGTGGCATATGTAGGTATAATCTTGTTCAAACAACCATAATCATAATGTTTTATATACTATTTATTCAAACGTTATATTAGAATTGTGTAAAATCTAAAGATGAATCAATTCGAACATATCATATAGACAAATTTTACTATAAAATCCTTTACACTTATGCAACTAATGTTTTACTTTTATAATCTTATCGATCTTGAGAGCTTATATAACATGAGTATAACCAAAATTGTATTCATTTATGTTTCTATAATGCAATATATCTATGATCATTAAATAAAGAATGAGTAATGTGAGAGGTATAAATGCATGGAGTTTCCATCCAAACACATATTCGATCAAACTTTTCGACAGTTAATGGAAATATGTATAGAATATTATTGTATGAAATGAAATAGATCTAAACTTGGATGATCGAAACAGCCGATACAATTAAATAAATAAAAAATCTATATACATTCATTTCGTATTTAAATTACTATATAAAAGAATTCTGAATTCACTTTAGACGCTCTAGACATCTTAAATGTTATGTATTTTATGTTTAAAAGAGTTAATAATAGCAACTGACATTTATAGCTTCAATTAAAATATGTAAATGCTAACTATAATATCTAAACATATTTTATAAATATTCAACGTCGTATAGGAATTATTTTCTTAATACCTTAAATGAATGTATAACAAAGTTTTTTTGAACAAAAAATTATTACAATCTAATAAAAACTTTTGATTTGCAACTGTTTATTCCTATTTACTTCCAATAGCAAATGGAAAAGAATCAATATACCATAATTGGCAAGAATTAATTAGCTAAATAAATATAGTACAACAAATTTACATGTACATAAAAAAAATGGCTGAAGTTCAATAAAAAATTTCTCGTACATTTATAAATATTTTATAAAATTATACAAATAAAAAAAAAAAAATTTTTCTCAAAATTTTTGATATATTTTATTAACGAATGTTAAAAGTGTCTAACCAACTTTTATTTGATGATACTTTGTGTAAACAATTTATTAATACTATCTTACCTTTTGGGTTTAATCGTTCTGGCTTAAACCACGCATCTGTAAAAAATAAAAAAATAAAATTAGTACTAAAATGTAACAGTTAATATAGAAACTTGTGTTAAGTTATACATTAAATAGTAGATCAAGATTAGAGAAATTATATTTAACATAGTCGGTAGAATTTGTGAAGTTATAATCTAAACGGTAAGTAAATTTTTAATTATCCTTTTTTTACTTCAAATGAATAGATACGAAATAAGATGTATTAATTATTTTCAGCTATTGAGATTAGATAAAACCAGAATAATAAAAAAACTAAAAGGTCTTAACATTATACCGTGACAACAACATTAATAAGTAACTAACAATTAAAATTATATTTTCATTCACACAAAATGTAATTACTTATGAAATTGAATTGATACATTGAAAATTGCATCACACGATTCCATTAAATGCATACTTTTTTGTTTACGTAATTGATTTTTATTAGTCGAAATTTGTTGTAAAATTACATTAGTTTTAAGCGTTATTAAAAAACATACATTTGTCAATATTTTTGATAGGTTACGTGAAAAATGAAATTGTAGTATGTATTATTTATTTCATTTATTTTATATTTACTGTAAATAATTCATTTACATAATTATACAATTATAAACGTATGCTCGAATTTCTGTTTTCTATCGACTATTTTTATATTGCTATTTATATTTTGTTTAAATACAGATTAACATTCAAAAATATAATATTATCGATTTACAATTTGAAACAAAAAAAAGACAGAATCATTATTACTATTAATTTATTATTATTACCTAGCACGAAGTATTGAATAATAATAAATTACTCGAATAGGTAAAATTGAGTTCATATTGTATAACGCATATTTACCGTTTTTTTTAAATTATACTTCATTACCTTTAGTACTAGAATATTTAAGTAGTAGTGTGCTTATTTTATTAAAATTCCTGTATGAACTGCTAAAAGTGACTTTATCTAATTCATATAATACCCGTTATACACTTTTTTAATTTTTCACATAATTTTCATATTTAGATTAAATAAATTCTTATATTATATGGCATAATAAAACAGTTATTATCATACTAAATACTACAATGAAAATAAGGTTTTTATCATGATACACAAACAACCTTCGAATTACTTCAATAAAATAGAAAAAAAAATTTTATTTACTATATGAAAACAAAATACCCAAACTTTGAATACAAAATTAATGTAGTACCATAGCATTATATATACAAACAATTACAAAGTATTTTTTTACATAAAAATACGAATTAACTTAAGATACAATTACGAAAAATACTTTGATTAAATTTATGTTTCACTTGTTTTTATAATATCTAAAAACTGGATTACTTATTCCATAGGAAATATCTATTTTATAAAATGAATTTTTGCAGATAAAATTTTGTAGATATATTTAAAAATGTAACTGAATGTTATTGAAAATTAACAAAAAATTTAATTAAATCTTATGTGTACAAATGTTAACATAATTAACATTTTTAGTATATTTGCATTATGGTAATAAAGTATTATTATAACATGCACATTTATTTTAATGTACTAATGCGAAATTATTAGTTTAATTCCTCTGCTTATTTATTATTCTTTTTCTATTTTTAAGTTTGCCATAGAACTTTTGTATATTTATTTTATTTTATTATTACCAAGAATGTGATAAAAATTCAACTTTGAATCATAGTTTATTCATTTTTTTCCTCTTTTCTAACTTACATTCGTTCAATAAATGTTTAAATATACATTATTTATCTTTATTATATTTATTGTTATTTTATTTCGTCATATTATATTCACATCTATATTATATCTCATATAACATTTTATAAAATCTTATTAATAAAAAAAAGTTTTAAAAGTCTTTCTTTTATTACAGTAAAATAAAATTTTTTATATAGATTTAAGATATTTTGTTAGACTAATTGCATTAATAATTAATTTATTATAAGGCGTTATAAAGATTATTTAACAAAAAAACATCGTTACTATTGGAAATTATAGCACCTTGATTTTAAAATAATAAACTTTACATTCTAAAATGAATAAAATTATTTAATTAATCTTGAACTAATTTCAATAACATAAATAACAATGATATAGTATAACATTTGGAAATTAAGATGTCATTAAGATAATGCAATTTATAAATTCAAGACACATTATATTTAAAAGTATTAGAAAAAATTATTCTTAATAGATAGTTGATAATGAAAAATCTTATCAGCTATTCTAATAAAGCATTTTGAAATCATAATGTAGAAAACACAATTAAAATATTGCAAAAAGTTTATTTTCGGTTGAAAATTCTGATTGTATAATTTATAAAGCATTACCAGTGCATTTTTCCGTTTCTGATAAATTAAACATTTATAGTAATCATTTATTATAAAACCCTCAGTAAATATATTATCTAATTGGAAAATGATTAATTTTAAATTAGATTAATTATCAAAAAATTGAATACATTTCAATCATTTAATTAAAGTTTTATTTATTTTAAAATAATTATCTGTTTGATATTCAACTTTTCATAATAAAAAAAACTTTGTAACAATACTGTAAATGTAAGTAAAAAAATAGTCTTTTTGGCAGAATGTTATGATTGAATTGAATATTGTATTTTTATCATTGCAATAACCTAAAATATAATTGTTTTAACTTCCATAAATTTATGTAATTTTTTATAAAATTATTTTTATTCTTATAGGTAGCATAATTTCAAATTCGCATTGATATTTGTAATGTTTTATTTAGTAAAAAATAACATTCTTATTATAAAAATAAAGATAATAATTCTTTTGCAATTTGAAAAATGAAATATAAGTTATGAATTGATTCGTATTGTACGAGTTTTATATAAATTCTTAAGTATATCTGTATTTATAGATAAAGCAAAAACAGTTTGTGATAAATTGTTTTCAATACATACTCATACGTAGTATCAATTTATTAGTGGAATATTACAGATATATTGAATATAAGACTTTTGTTATTTGAAAGTTATTTTATTTGTAATCTTATTGAAATACTTAAAACACTTTTTTTCTCAATACAATTAATGTATACATATGTAAATATATAACTAAGGGGTTTCCATACATTGGTATTTAACATGATATTAATGTCGATATGAAGAATATGATACAGTTTCGAGAATTAATAAGCTAGGGGAAAATGAATGATCGAACCGTCTCTTTTCATCTTGTTAGTTCAATGACATTTACAATCAATGTCTGGGAGCGTTCCGTGATTTACTAGTGTAACCACGCGTAAGTAAATAAAGTCTTAAATATCAAAAAATGATAGGTCATAAAGAAAATTAAGTTTGATGAAGCTATTCGATGTAATCTAGAATAAAATTAATAAAAATCTATCGCGGTTGGTTTATTTGAACAAGAAGATTGATTCAAACAACTTTTTGCAGTGCGTAAAATTTTGTAAGCATAAAATTAATGTTCCTTGTAAAAGATTTTACAATTAAATTACGATCGATGCACATATAAAAATGATTTTGTAAAGGATATAAAAAAATTCCGTGAATTTATTATTCCATGTTGATTAATTACTTTGGCATCAATGAGAGCACTAAAAGCGCGAAACATTCAACAAATAAAAAATGTTTTTAATACGAAAAAAGGAATATGAATAAGTTCTACTTAATTAGCTTTCAGACTAGGTTTTCCTTATTGTGTACAAATTAAATTTTTTTCCTCAACGCTATAGCCTTGAATAATATTGAAAGGAGTGTTAAAGTTTTTTCGCTAGTAACATTTCGTCCCGACGTATTGGAAAGAAACTCGTGGAACAAAAACTCCCACGTATACGTATTCGGGTTACGTAAGAATTATGAATCGATGAATGAATCCTGGGTTCGTAAGTCGAAAATGCTTCGAGGAATATTAATTGCAAATAATGGATGCTTTACAAAAGCGAGAAGACATCGATATTAGGTCAAGCTGTAGTCGAAAATAAAGGGGCAGGTAATGTTTAGTTCTACAGCGGGTTAGAGAGAGAGAGAGAGAGAGAGAGAGAGAGAGAGAAAAGATCCTTGTCATTGAGTAGGCAGTCGCAATGCAGCTCGAAGGTCTCATCGACAGGCTCGGTATCGGTAAGGCGGGATTCGAAGAACCGAAGCAGAGGCCCATCCGAATGAACCGTAAACACCGAGGTGTCAGAGGGCACGCAATCTTTGCATCGTGGTCGGGACGGTAGGCTCTCCTTCGTTAGTGCGGTAATTTTAAGAATACGCGGCGCACGCCGTGCCAGAGCAATGGGCGACGCGAAGTAGGGGAGCCCAAGGCGGGGGGAGGTCGTCGTCCTCTGGCCGGCGCAAAAAAAATTTGCCGTCTTTACACGGGCGAGGAGGAGGCCAACGTGGGGCTGGCGGGGAGGCCTCACCGTCGGCGCGAATAAAAGCTCCGGGCAATGGAATTGGATTCATCGCGGCGGTCGGATCCGCCAAGGAAGTGGGGAGGCAGATAAGGCGGAAAGAACGGGGATCGTCGCGGCTCCTGTGTGCATCGTTAACGTGGCTGCGCGGCCATCGTAAAGCTCGTAAGCTCGTTAGAGGGATTTATTTAAACGAGCTCGATGAATCTTTAATCGGTGCTCGCACTTCCGAGGCCCCTCGAATCGATTAGCGCGGAGAGCCTTTCGGGCGATTCCAAGGGCTCGAGGACCAACGAAACTCGGTGCACGTACTTCCAGTACTTTAGCAGCGAGGAATGGACTTTGGGCTCCCTCTTAGAGGCGACGCTACCTCGATTAGATTAACGACGTTTTTATGTTGACAAGGTCACTACGCGTCATTACGCAATAATAATTGTCCAATGAGTTACAAAGTGACTAACCTTAATCAACGGGGATTAGTGGGCTCTTTTATCAATTTTTCGTTGCTTATCTCGTTAAGCTTTGTACTTTGCAAATGCTCGCATTTGCTTATCTCCTTTAATTGGAGATTGATAGTACATAAGTATACTCCACCCTGTTTCTCCATTCGTATCAGGTCGTAGATGGGATTCTGGGTTTCGGCTCTGACAGAGAGGAACTTTTAAAGCAAATTTAGAACGAACAGCTCATAGGATGATCGTCAATACGAAGGGTAATTGGGGAAAGGAGTAATCGGTAGCTGCAAGACATGGGAATCGTTCTGGATTTTTGGAAGCGCTTTGGATTTCGGACCACGAGTACAGGATGTAGCGAAATTCGGCATTGTCGAATTAATGGTAAATAATAAGATGGAGAAGCGCTAGCCACACCTAACGGAGGGTAGGCGGTACGTAACATGTACCGCGTTTTCTGCGCAACGATCGAAACTTCGGCCGCTCCAAGTGCATGTAGAGGCAGGAGCTCGATGGATGACGCAGAGGCAGGCACGTACACAGAGGAGGTCGCGTCGGCCAGAGGCAAGCTCGTAAAGCCGCATCATCGATAGGGCGAGCCCAGGGTAAACGAGTGCCCACACCTGAGCCAAGTCCTCGGGTAGGAGGGCCGAGGGGATACTCGTTCTCGGCCCTCCAACCCAAAGTCCCCTGGGGATCCTGCGGGAGCAGCAGGCGGTGGTGGCCGTGCCTCGGAAGAATGGACTCGACCCTCGGCTCGAGGACTGGAGTCGCAATGAACTTTGCTGGCGCGCGCCTCCCGACCGCCTGCCGCCGGCAACTCCCCCGTCGAGCCCGATAAGCCCGCCTCTTCCTCCGCCGCGGATGCCAGCCCTCACCCGACCTGCCTCCCGCCGCCGAGTACCGGGAAAGGTCGCTGCTTCGAGAAACCCGTTCGTTTCGCATGGGTTCCGAGATTCCGAAATCGACACCACCTCGCGCTGTCACCCGGGAACTCCGGCGCTTCCGTAGTGGCCGAGTCGCACTGCGGGGATGGGACGATCGTGGGGAGGGGGGGGGAGAGAGAGAGAAAGATAGAGGCTTGGAGCGATCGGCCAACGGTTAACAGCTCGTTATCGCGTCGAAGAATGCCGCTGCAGACTCAAGGACGAAAAAAAGTCGCCCGACCTTGTCGTCAGGAATGACACAAGACTGAGGCTCTTGTTGTCGGCGTCACGCTCGCTGGCATTTGTCTGTCAAGCGGAGCGTACGATATGCGCGATGTAAGGAACCTGACGATTACGATTATGCGCGGAGGGTCTGTTTACCGGTGAGAGGCATCGATAGGAAAAGAAGAGGTGACGTGCCTTGGGGTTCGGGCAGGTAAAGCGGCGCTCCGGTTTAGCTGGGCGGCTTGGCTCCGGGCTCTTCGATCGAGTCCTCCTCCTCCTCGGAGGAGGAGGAGGCGAGGAGCGCGAGGGCCGCAGCCGAAGAGGCAGGTGAGAAAGGAGGAGGCAGAGATGAAAGAGCCCGGAGGAGACGAGGGGCGGACAATGGCGACGAGTGCGCGAGAGAGGATGGCGCTTACCCGGTACGAGGATCGTCCAGTAGGACGCGTCGCCGCACTCGGGCCTCCTGCTTGGGTTTATCGGGCAGGCCGGTCCGTCCATGTCCGGCTGAGCTCTATCCCACTGGCCCACCACTGGTCGTCGCTGCTCACAGGCCACGAGCGGGACTGGATCTTATAAGGTCGAGACTCGCTCCGGGCGCACACTGTACTCCGCGCCGAGGACACGACTGCCGAGGTGCTCGCCTGGCTCGGCGTCCAAATCTTCCTCGTTACGCGGGGCCGGCGGGGGGGGGACAGCCCCGAGAGTGGCAGTGCCGATAATGCAGAGAGAGAGAGAGAGGGAGGGAGAGAGAGAGAGAGATCGTCAAGGAGCTAGGGGACTCAGGGTGGTCCGACCCGAGGAGAAGGCCTGCCGCAGCCGACACGTACGAAGAAGCGACGATGAAGCTCCCAGCGATGGCACCAGCGGTCACGGAAGTCTCGCGGCACGACGTTAGGAGGACGACTGCTGCGCAGCTCCCGAGTCCCGACTGTCGTATCGACCCGGGGGAAGCTCGCTTACTTAACAACGACGTGTCTGTGTTGGTGCCCCCCTGTCCCGCCTAGGCGATGTGCGCGCGTGTTTGCCTGCCTCTTGCCGATCGGGCCTTCCCCTCCACATGCGCACGGCCTCGAGCCGGGGAGACTAGGAAGCCTAGACCTGCTATGGCCGTGCTGCGCGTAAGCCTGCCGCCCCTTCTCCCTCTCTCTCTCTCTCTCTCACTCGTTGGTGTTGGTTGGCTCGTGTACGTGAGCTTTAGCGTGTGCCTGAGGGAGAGAGAGAGAGAGAGAGAGAGAGAGAGAGACGACGACTGCGACGCCAACGCCATCGCATAGAATGCGCGCGTATCGATGCACGCACGCTTTAGCCAGGATCGCAGACATCCTCGAAGCGGAGTTGCTGCTCGGAACCAAGGTCGCGCAGAAGCTACGGGGTCGCCAGCCTCCTCCGGGAGTCGAGCGTCCGACACCTGTCACGTGACGGACGAACGGCATACGACGCGAGGGAGGAATATTGGCAACCTTAGCAGTTGCCGAGACTCCTATTTTCCGGGGCGAGAACCTCGGCCAGAGTCGGACCTTCGCTATTTTCATTAGCTCGAAATCTCGCCCTGGCCCCTTGATTCTCAATCGCCCCACCGAGCCTATCTTACCCGGGCTATCCTTGGTCGGGGAAGCCCTCGCTCTTGCCGGCACTTCTCTCGGTGCCTCTCGGACATTATTGGCCCGGCAGTAATTCCATAATCGGTATCTCTCCCCTTCTTCGCCCTTTCTCCTGCCTGAGGCTTTAACCTAGAGCCAAGCCCCAGAGTGCGGAGCTTATGCTTTAATTCGATCGGGATTGAAATTATAGCGCGCTCGCTCGTTTTCTCAAAATCGCGCATGAATTACTTTTATAATTATTGGCTGTCGTTTGGCATGCCAGCTTCACGATTTCATAACCTACTGATAGAGCTGAGTGACCTTAAAGACAGAAGATGGTTTACTTCTTAAATTGACGTTCAACTGAACCCGGCATTCAAAGGTCAAGAAAACATGCTCTCTCGACTTGTACGAGAGGACGCAACGAGAAAGATGTCTGACGTGGAACTAATACATTATTCTAACAAATTCCTTTTCTGTTATACATAAAGTAGAATACGAAAAAAGCCGATCCCGCGAATCGATTTACTTTTACAAAAATAATAGAATATTGATGATGTGTGGGCTACTAGCAGAGTTACCTCTGCTAGTAACTTACTGCTGGTAAGTTATAGAATTTTTTTATAGAAATGACTTTGCATTAATTGGAAATTAAACTAGATAAACACAACTATTTATGGTTTATGACAATATTAACAATAATCCCTTACATTGTGTGTATTTTAACGATGCTTTTAAAAGTTCCTCATTAACTTGTTACAAGTTAAAAAATGCGATTACTGTCCGAAAATTCTTTTCTGTTCTTCCGCTTTAATTTATTTATTTTTCAATGTCTGTTCCGTCGCGATTACTGTCTCGAATCCGCAATGTTTCACTGCTTTAACGCACATTTCACAATAATTATGCAATTGTAAAACAATCTGTTATTAATAACGCTACAACATAATGTATTATATAAATAATAAATAATGAAACATCTGTAATGATACATGTGCTTTGATGACTCTTGATGAAATATAAGGAAAACGTTGTCTACAATATTTATACGAAGAAAAGATGATAATAAAAACTCAATTTTATAGTACAATTCAAAAATTCGTCCAGAAGCTGTTTATAGATAACTTACGTAGTTTGCTCTTCATAAAAATAATGAATGATCGCTTAGAAAATTATGTAGCGCATCCTATTCAATTAAATACGACTATAATATGTGTTAAAATCACTCAGTTTGCTTTAATTTCATTTTTCTTACAAATGTAAAAACATTTTATAATAATTTGAAGTAAAGAACTGAGCAATACTTTCCATTCACATCTCGCCAGTCATATTATTGTGGACATTGAACAAGCACATAGGAAGATTGCGACTACTGCTTATCGAGTAAAAAATATAATATAAAAAATATTAAAAGATGAATACATAATATCGAGGTTGAACGAGATATGGATAAGCTGGTTGAATTTAAAGCATCGCAAAGAGCTGCGTTAGTAAGCTGTGGTAATAGAGTACGTAAAATGTAAAGCAAAGCATAAAAGTCAAATTAGGATCACCTCGATTCTTCAATTGCGATGCACGAGGCTCACAAATCACCAATAAAAGCCAGTCCCAACGCTCCGAGAGTCTTATTACAAACCGGTATGCTGAATTACGAAAATCGCATTAAAAATCCTTAGTAGTAAGAAATTATCGTTATTAAAGAAATGGTCCCCCGTCGCGACTGAAAAGGGAGGTTGGGAAATATTCTCGTTTTTCTCGCGAGAGGAGGGGAAAATGCACGAGGCACTTGCTCCCTGAGCCCGCGAGCAGACGAGCCGCAGACTGAGCGGCGCCCACGCAAACTGTACCCTATCGCGAGGACTTAGATCGGCTAATAATAAGCGGTGGGAACAGGCGTTTTTTCCCCCTGGATCAGCTTGGCTACTATGACCTCAGCGGACGTCGATCGATAGCCGTAGTAGCGCGGTTTATTTATACGGCGTATCCGCATAGGTAAGACGGCTTCGCAGCACCGGCATCCTCGACGCATCGCGATCGCTTCTAGAGGCACCGGCATTTTCGACGCCGCTCTTTACCGACTCGGGCAATTATTATTAGGCGCCCGTAAAGAGCTTGCCGTGACCCCGGTTCGGTTGATTCTCTCGCTGATTCCCTTATCGCTTCTGGGATATTAATAGCCGGCAGTGATGAATGCTTCTTTTGGAAAAATAACATTCCCAACTCAATGGCCAATGGTAACAAAGCCGCGGTACGGAAATCGCGTCGATTAGTTTTGCCGCTTACCTGGAATTTTTTCTAGCCAAGTGCCTCGACTGCATACTTTGTCACCCGACGAGCGTACCTACATGCGCATAAACACGAGCTCGCTCAACGTCTATTGCCCTCTTCGACGACCCATTGGATTAGTGCATTAACGATAATTCCACGAATTCAAATGCCCAGGACCGAATACCTTTGCCAGATTATGGGGAGCGGGGTGCAAAATTTATAATCTCGTGCCGGTCACCGAAGCAAGCGTATTCAACTCAACTTTGAAGTCCCTGTAGCTTCCAGCCCTAAAGCAAAACAATCTAATTGACTTAAACGCAATTTAGATCGATGAGTTTCCATACTGGCGTTATTCCATAAAAAGTGGATAAAATTGAAAATTAAAATCTCCATTTGTACCCAGCTGATAAGTCATTACGCAATAATTTGCTCTCTGCTTATCTTATACTTCCTGTGGATGTAGGGACTTTAATAAAATGGCCAAGTGCTGCTTATCGATCCAAAACAAAATTTTGTAAAAGACAAAAGAAAATTAAAATCATTATGACCAACGCGCAAACACGCAATATATATATATATATACATACATATATATACACACATAAATACACGATATTTTATAAAATACCTAGTAATTCTTACTTATAACTCAGTAGTGACATCTTTTCTATATTTTGAACTAATTTTTTGAACACCGTTTGCCGATAACTCTGACATCTTCTTTTACTATGCTTGTCGGTAAGAAAGTTTGTTTCTAAGGATAACGGTGATTTAATAATTATATTCTATTACAGTCATTGATACTTCCTTATTACAAATATTGTGATGATTATGGATATCACATAATATTATAATATGACATAAATAAATATAAAGATTCGATCTAATCTTTACGTAATGTATTATCTTTCTCTTATTTTAATTTTGCTGGGAAATTTAAGAATCCAATGTTATTTATACTACACAAATAATAGTCATAAGTGGAGTATTTTTTTAATGTCTTGCTCTTAATAGACATTTTTAGTCTGTGTTATTTGTGAAAGAGGCCGGATTTTTTCATCAAAGTCATTCGGATTCGCGATGTAAATTTGTATCGTCCGGCTGTGGACCACTTCCGATTATGCTTTTAGAGATTCGTTGAGTCTGATACAAACGCATGTTCAATATAATGCAAATTAATTTTATAGCATATCCTTTGGAAGTATAATTAAAATGTCAAGATCAATTATAAGTAACGATAGCAGTATCATCTTACCCATACATCGCGTACTCGCGTCCTTTACGTTCGATTTCAATTATATAAGTACAAGATAATATTCTAATAAGACTCGACGTATTAATTGCTTTCAATTTAATTTACAGTTCTCAATTATGTTACATTATACTTTCGACATTAGTACATAACAAACATCTTTAAAATAGCTGTTATTCTTTATGTATTTTTATACCGTTTTAATTACATAAATTATACTTGAAAATTAATATTACGCAAGCATATAACAGTCTATTAAAAAAAAAGAAAGATCTTTAAACTGAATAAATGTTCAAATCAAAATTTTGGCGAACATAATTGATAACTTCTGAGCTCGTTAATCGAACGATTTTGTCAATAGTTTATTATTCCATTTGTACAACAATTTAATCTAACAACTCTAAACGAATGCTGCATGGGATGCAGACAAGTGCCACCGACCTCACCGATCAATACTGACAAACACTCGTAGCAAAAGTTTTCTCAAAATGGCTTATAATACATTTAACTCATCTACAAGATTTTAAGAGTTTGTTTCGCATTTCTAACGGTTAATCATATGTATTTTCAAGTAATAATTATTGACGATTGAGTGATGCGTCATTGTTATTCAGAAAAAATACGTTGTAGTTTTGTCCGAGATCATTGCTCTGTTATTTATCTCGATGCTAGTTCCTAAGAGTATGTATTTTTGCATATCGCTTAAAAATAGAATCACAGCATTCTCATCAAAATTTAGATAAGTAAAGTTGATTTTCCATGTTCGAATGTAGTTTGTAGTTGTTAATATTTAGGATGTATGTATTACTAAATGATTATTCGTTGTATAATAAAAATAAAAATAATAATTTTTAGACTATTGCTTAAATAATTAAAGCCTTTATTAAGTTTTCAAAAACCAAACCTTATTATAAGTAAAAAAAAAAGTATTGATATTTTTATTAATTTTATTATAAATAGGATATTTTTGGGATAAAAATAAGCAAATACTTTTAATGTAGTGTATATCCATGATAAAATAAGATATGTATTATAATGCTTTCAAAGTTGATTTTAATGCTGAAATCAACAAAAGAGATTGAATCATCGCAAATAAAACTCATATTTTTGAATGTCGTGCTAGGGTCACCACTTTCTACATGATATGATTATCTATGATGAAGCGATAAGTGATAAAAGATAATAAGTATCATACTATTAATAAATTTGCGAGTAAATATGTTTGTACAAAGACTTAATGAAATAAAAAAAATAAATCATGGAAACGGTTTAGATATGTTTCAAAAAACTACGTTTAATAGGCATTCTCATTCTTTTATTATTGGTTTCAAATTGATTTATTACTTTAAGATAAAATTGCACTACAGGTCAAAAATGACTAATATGCTTTTATTCGAACTAGGTAAAAACAAGGTAAAATTTTATTAAGGGGAGACGTTCTGACTATACTTACAATACAATCTTTTCTCATACAATACAATCTTTTCTCATACAATACAATCTTTATTGACTGTAAAAAAGATAGAACTATGGTTAGAGATCAATATTAATCTTGATTTGATTAGTCACATCGTATAATAAACCAAAATCAAATCTACCTAGAGAATGTGATTATTTTGGAAAAAATACTGTTAGTAATTTGCTTTTAACTGTTATATAAAAGAATTGGAAAGTTATTTGGAAGTTAAATATCAGATACTCTTATTCATATATTCCACAAATTTTATACTTTTTAATATTATATTTTATTGTGTATTTAATACATTTAATTTGTTGTTATTTTAATATACAGAGAGAATATTGAGTTTAATTGCTTTTCTTTATAATAAATCTAATTTTCTATCACAGAGCATCTGATATTTAATCTTATTCTAATTCATAAATTCAGAAGAATATATTGAAGAAAACAAAAACGAATAACTAATTTATGTTGAATTTCAACTAAAAAACATTACCCTTTTTGTTATAATCACTTATTTTAGTTGATTATGCTAAATTAGTGAAATATAATTATTTTCGTTATCAGTAATCAATTTAATTACTCATTTTGTAATGTAATCATCAAGATCAATGCCGATTGGAATGTTAATAAGTAATTTTCTAAATACTTAAAGTAAGAGTGATATTATATATATTATTGTACGCTTTTTAAAGGGTTAAACAACTATACGCTCAATGTAATAAACTTAATTAGAATATGAACAATTCATAATATAATGGTATATTCAATTTAAGCTCCCACTAATTTTTTTTTATATTTAAGAATTTTATTCAATTTTCATCTCTTTCTCTTTATATATTTAAATAGATTATACAAAGAAGTTGTCTCATTAAAACGATGTGCATTTTTTACTATATTTGAAAGACTATTTTTAAAAAATAGAATATATTAGTAATATTGATTTATAAATTATAAAGTTATAAAGTTATAAAGTTATAGAGTACGAAAATAAACAAATCTAGCTAAATTTGACATAATTTATTAATAATTTATCTAGGAATAACAAAGTATATGTAGCAGTGTGCATTTTGTATTTATTTTTAAAAATTTTGGTTATATTTATAATTAAATACATTATAGTTGAAAAAAATTCTGATAAAATCCCATAAATTTATTTTATGTGCATTAGATTTTAAAATATGACTTTAGGTAAATTAGTCTTAATTATTACTATTTATTTTAAATTAAATATATATGTTTAAATTAATAAGATACATCTATTAAATTTTTATTTTTTAATGAAATGTTTGAATGATGATAAAATTAGATTGTCAAAACTATTATATAACTGCATAATTAATACTAAAAGAAGCTCTAGAAGCTTTGCAGAATCTGGAAAAAGCAGTAACGATGTTTTTCAATGACTCTGCATCAAAGAAATTTTCTATACCCCAAACATCTGAATCATGTGAACTCATCGACATTCTAGATACTTACGCATGTATTGTCTTCCACAAATTTATAATCGAGCCAATTAATCATATTACAAAACAAATTATGCGTCCCTATAGTCCTATTTTTTTCTTATTCTAGGAATTTAAATTTTGTATCGAAGCATATGGGGCTGAAATTCATAAAAGCCAATTTAATTTTCGTATTATTCCCTTCAACCGCTGAACGTGGTATGCGTTAAAGTTATTTTAAAAATAGTTAGTGTCATACGTAAGAGTTAAAATGTCGTCAACGTTTTCAAAACTAAAATCATGGTTGGATTCACGTCGTACGTAAGTTCACATAAAAATTCGAGAACAGTCTGAATATTCTTTGTGTATTTGTTTAAAGCCATCATTTTCCTAATCGGCGGTTACCCCAGACCAGGAATAAAATGCCTCATTGAACTAGTCTCTATTTCACCAATGACTAATAGTAATATAAGTATAATTTGTGGTACACATCTAAACTTCATGTGACAATATTGTCTATATTCTTACTGCAAACATATTTGAACCGAGTTCGCGATTGATAGCTTTTCGTTTTGGTCTAATTTTATTTCATACATCATGTAATTTTTAAGGTATAGCATCATCCGATAATTCTGTGGAAAAGAACAAATATTTTCGATCGTACGATGATTAATGGTCTTGACCAGAGTGCTATATTCCACCATAGTAATGAATTCAACATCAAGAGTCTCAACAAATAGGGACACAGCAGTATAACAATTATAGATAGTCTATGTAAAAAAATTGCCAAGTTCGACGCAGTTATTACCTAATATTACTAATTTCTTTTCACATGCTATGATCTTTTTACGGTATCTGTGTGTCTTCGTTAGCGTGTACTTTTTATTAGAAATTTTGTAACTAGGTACATCTTCATAAGTATGTATTCATAACTATCCAGTTGATGAGAAACATGGTATAAAAACCTCATTGTTGAAATTTCAGTAAAGACAATATACGTATAGGTGGATAAAAAAATTAACAAATATTTCTGATTATATTTTTATGAAGCGAAAATCAACTAAATATAATGTTCTAAAAGTATATTCATTGAAAATTTAATGCCTCCATTAAAATTATTTTATTCTCTTGTCGAACGCAAGTAATTTTTATACATTAGTGTTATAAATCGTTTCTCATCAAGTATTTTAATGATCACAACGTCGATAAGAAGGCCAGGTTTTATTCCTGAGGGAAAGCTATTACAATAAAAACATAATATTTATCGCCTAAAAGATAATCATACATTAAAAAAAAATGAGGCAACATGAGTAAAATATAGGGCACTTGAGGTAGATGATCATAATTTTTATTGTAAAACTAACAATACGCGGGTATAAATATTAAAAATGAAACGAAAATACTGTAATACGATTTAGTTTAACAAGTGTCCATAACAGATTTATGAAGGTATAATAAAAAAATTTTAAATACACATTAAAAACAGTATTATACTTTAGATTTCATTTAACTTTAATAATTATTTAATCTACAATGAAACCGAAATTTCGGCTTTTTGTTAAAAATTATAAGTCTCAATATCTCAAAATCTCATACATCAAATTACAAGTAAGCCCAATGTATTATAATTATGTTTTTCGAGGGACGCTGTTTGGAATTTTAACATATATAAAAGAATAGTTTTTATAAAATAGCTGATTGCTTTGCTCGAAAATATCGACAGGATAATGATTCGAAAATTGACAAACGTCCTACATGACCTGATAATGACACAATATTAATTTTAAAAGATAAGGAATGACAAACTTCGTGGAAGTAGAAAACAGGTCGACGGTAACGAGTGAAGCCTTACTAAACCTTACGTCGGGGTTTGATTCCGTATTCTGCTACCAGTGGCTAAATGAATGTTCCTAAGGTAAAGCTGCGTATTTATAAACTTTTATAGTTGATAGCATTTGCACAAGAAAGTGTTAAAGTTTAGAAGTATTTATTCAAAAACTGCATAAAATGAAAAGTTGAACCAAGGACAACGAGGTATCAAGACTTAGTTAAGATCCCTTAGCATAATGCATACACTAATGCGTCTAACTTCTGCACATTTTAGTGTAGTGTTTAGTATAATAAATATCAGAAATATTTTTTTAAATGAAATTTATGAGAAAGCTTTATGCTTACAAGTAAATTATCATATGTAAGAATTTATAGAATAAAAGGAAAAAAGTGTAAATAAAAAATAATAAAATAGTAAATACGCATGATTATAAACATAAACTAATCTAGTAAGTAATATTATACATCAGGACGCTTGCATAAAATTAAAATGAATTACAGGTTCGAAGTAATAACTATCTTCTTAAAAGATTTTCATTGTACGAATACTTTTTTAATATAATTATAACTTTTAATTATTTATATTACAATGTAATTTACATTATATTTTTTATTATACAAGGCTTTTAAAAAATAACTCAACAAAGTATCGAGAATATTTATGGTAAGTACAGCTATCCTCCTATAAAATATATTTATGAAAAATTTATTATTTAGTGCTTCGTAACCATTAACATATGCTCATAAAGTTGAAATTATTTAGACATTTCAATAAATAATCAGTCATAATTAAAATTAATGAAATTTATAAATTTTCTATGTTCTATAATAATTTTATCTAAGTATTTAATTTTATTGAATTACATACTACATACTAAATCCTACACCTTAAAATCGAAATCTTAGACTTTATTTTTTTACATTCTGAATGAAAATATAAATCATCGATTGACTAAAAATAAAAATTTATAATTTAATATAATACACATTTTCTTTATTTATAAAAAATTTTTTTTTATCTTCCGATAAAAGAACGAGTATTAAAATAATTTTTAAAATAAAATATCCATAAACTGATAAAAATAATTGTATGTAGAATTCATGTTTAGTGGTGTACTTAAAGATTATTAAAACATATTTTATTTTTGATAATTATTATATTTTACATTTTGTCAAATAAAAGTAATTAATTTCATAAAAATATGTTTCTGGATTTTAATGCTATTATTAGTTACAGTCAAGTATAAATTTCAATCATATTTTTATTTTCATATTACGTTTCAGAATGATACAAAATTAAAGCAATAAATCTGATTGATTTTGATAAAGTAAAATTGTGATATAGTAATGAAAAATTGAGAACATGAAATCATAATATAATATGACATACATATTAATAGATAATTACGCTAGAAAAAAACAATTGCTTATGTAAGGTGGATTTGTGGTTTTTAAGAATATAAAATTATGTTAGATTCAATAAAATATTTTCATCTATTCAAATTACACAATTTATGTAATTAGTTGATGTAATATTATATAATGAACACAAAATGAAAAATAAAAAACATATACATAGTTAAGATAAAAGCAATAAATGATCTTCATGATTGTATGCAATTTAAGAATATTATGTATGTAAAATTTATACTAAAAATAATGCACAGAAATTTTTTTAAAAAGATAGTTAAAGCAATACAAAAAGTTGGAAGTATTTCGCATCGATTAATGCATATGAATACAATAAAAATTTATTTTAATTAAGTAACGATTATTATATTGTGAAATATTTCTCTATCTTAGTTTTTTTCTTAACAGTTTTATTTTTTTATTTATTCGTATTGAAACAGTGTAAACATTCTTAAAATATTTTAATATAAAAAAAAATAAAAATTTTTAAAATATAGCATATCTATTTGCTTACTTAAAAACTCTTATAATGCATCAATGGTAAGTTATTTAATATAAATGTGATTAATTATTAATTAAGTTTTCCTAGTAGTTAACAATATTTGTAATAACCAATTTAAGGCGACTGTTTAATTTTTGTAAATATTTAAACAAAATCCATACGCCCGAACTCACATATACTGAATATACAATAATATCTTATTGTACATTTTTTTTCCAAATAAATAAAACGTTGAAATTTTATTACAAAATACATTTGCAGAAAGTATTATTGATTGTAGATTCTAAAAATCAATGTGTTAATACAGTATCATTATTTTACCTTAGATCCAAATGTAATCTAAATAGTAAAATAAATAAAATTTAAAAATAATATTAAAAATAAAATAGAATGGTACGTTATCTGAAAGACTCAACCTCTATTAAATAGCTAAATACTCTTGTTAGTAATCAGTATAGATGTATTTATTCATTATTAATATAATATGATAAATCAGATATTTTAATACCTTCAATGACTTACAAGTTTATTTAAAAATTTTTTATCGGATAAATTTGATTTTTAAGCTGTTTATTTAATATCCATTTATAAATTATTTATATATAAAATAACATGTCAATATTGTTATTTTGTAAAGTATTCGTTATACCATTCATGTGATGTAAAACCAGTGTACACATTAGTGTGTAACAAATTTTAATGTAGAAATCTTATTATAATTGCTGTGCTTGCCTATGTTGTCTGTTTATCTTTAATGAACTTTATTTAAGTTTTTTTTTAAATATTTAACTTAATTTATATTAATAACTAAATGCTGCCTTTCAAAGTATCTGATAAATCTAAAATTAAACAAAAAATGATAATCCTAATTTACTATATAATGAAAGTAATGGGTATGTACATAAATAAGTGTCAGTCATTTTTTAATTTAAAAAGGTTTGTAAACTATCTTTGTTTTCAATTTAATTTGTAGTTTATTTCTTAAATTTTTTTTACTCTGCTTCAATGAAAAACGTGATTAAAATAAGTATTTAATTGGAGACCCATTATGAGAGAATGCGCAATACTGTATACATGTAATCTTGAAGATAACCCTTAGAAAGTGACACGGATAAGAGCTTATCAAGGGGCGTCAAGGCGGGAGGATGCGAGTGAATAAATAATACTTTTTAATACTATGCTTTAAGTACGATGATTCGTAATGAATATGTAATAACTCGATAGGCGTTTACACACTATTATTAAAAATTCAGGTGGCTCAGAAAGTATCTGATGTACGTCTCAAGCATCGTCACGTAACAAAAAATATCAATAACGCGGTCGACTAATTACTTATTTCCCTTGAGCCGGAATTCGCGCTTGCACTAAATTACGGCCTCATTTATATTAATGAGCAGCCACCTAAAGGATCTTCTGCTCGTTGTTCCCTAGTGCATTTGAATAGAACAAAGAAGAAAAGAAAAGGGAAGTACGACGGCTTTCAGAATTTTATAGATACATCAACATTTTTGCCATCTTATAACAAAGCTAAAAAGTGCGTTGTAAGGACGCAACAATGGCAGAGGCAGACATCTTAAAAAAAAGCATTTCTCTTAAGTTGATGATCGATATAATACGCAACAAACTACCCCGTAATATCGCACGCAAATACCGCGTAAGAGTCTGAGACAGTGTACTTACTTATACGGCGATCGCCACCGTTTAATACAACCCGAACAAAGAACAGGGTACAAATTCCAGTCTATCCCAACCCCCAAATTTACTCTACAATTGCAGTTCGACACAGACGCCCGCACCCACGCACACAAGCACAGGCCTATCTGAATTCTTTCGTAATTTTTTCGATGCGCTTGTAAATTTTTTAATTTTCAATTATTAACACGTAAGATCGACCAGTGTTATAGACATCCGGAAGGATATTTTCTTTAATGCATTATTCCTGTTGTGAAAACTGACTATTGAGATCGAAAATAGACCAATTATTGGCATTTAAATTGTATATCATAACATACGACTTTTATTACTTATTTACAAATTAGCTGCGACGGTAACGCAATTCCATAATTTGCTTATCTTTTTAATTGTAATACAACTAGAAAACTATTTTGATTGTTTACAATATCTACATATTGAAAATTAAACGACAAAATTTATTTTTATTATGTTTATTTATATTTATTAAAAGTGTTGATGGTTTTACGATGATAGTATTTGTTAGACGTCGCGAGGGTGCTCGACTGCACTTTTAAGAGAAGTCCTCTTCCTTGCGATAAGTTACGAAGCAGTAATGTACAAAACTGTATATCTGCTCCGTAATTATCACGTTACCTTACGTAAGGAAATCCAATGATTTAAGGAGAAATGAGTGGACTGAAGGTGATGCCTTTTAAAGTATTTAATTTGGCGGATTCGACGGAACTCTTGGATGGGATTTTCGGGTGAACTTTCGGATGGAACTCTTGGGTGGAACACTAAGGTAGAACACTTGGGTGGAACTGCCGGAGTCTTACAAAATTTCCGATATTTAATGACTCGCCTTTCGTTAACGGATTTTTCGTTTACAAAGAGTGGGAGGCCCATGCATAGGCGAAAAACTCCCGAGAGGGGGGTTACAATGAGAAAAACTACAAATCATTACAGTCGCAATTCGTCGCGATCCTGGAAAGCGGAATGGTCTTGACCGTTACACAAACATCACCTTGCTGTTTTCCTTTAAGAATAACTTCATTTTCGCGACACATCGACGAAAATCCTGAAGTTGGTTTTAGCGTAAATCATACGTTCAGAAAATGGATACTTTTTCCGAACATAATTATCGCTTGTTCGATTAAACGGGGCGCGAAGCAGAAAATCTCTTTTGGGTCGGTCGACCCAACACGGTCAATAAAAATCCGACCCTTTCATCGAGGAAAAGGGTCTTTTCCTCGAGCGGTCATTGCGCATCTTTCGCGCGGTCGGTCCCACGCGAACCGTATGCAATAAAAAAAGGGTTTCCGAACGCGATAACTTTACTCTTTTGAACGAACGAATGTCTTGTTACGACCCGTATGTTCGGAAAAAAGATATTTTCCGAACATACCCACGCTTTTGTTACTTAAATTTAAACGCAAATAAAAACACTTCCAACGGTCAAATTGAACGCGGACATTCAAAACTAGCGTATGCGTCATTTAAGGCAAAACATGCCTTTTTTACCTAATAGTATTATTATAATAGCTTTTTGCATAAAACATAATTATTCATGCAGTCACATGCTTGTTATGTCGGTGACACTATCTTAATTAAATCTAGCGTTTGATATCAGCACCATCGAACCTAAACCCACAGTAATGAAATTATAGTTCACCGTATAATGTTTATACCTACTCATTTTTACTCATTGTATTAAGATTATATACTACGGATAAATATTAGAATACTACGATGACTTACAAGTTTTTATCTGATCCCTTATTATAAATATGTTTCATGTTAATTATTTAACGTACAAAGCTCACGATAGATTTGTGCTTATTCTTTTCATTGTGGATAAAAATTATATTGATAAATTGAAATCAAGTAATTATATATTTGAGTTATTAAAAAAATATTATCAACTAATATTTAATATTAGCCAGATATAATTCATCGATTAATGGAGATTAGTTTGCGTAATAATGAATATTGAATATAAAATAAATAATTATAGCTTGTTATTATTATATTGTAATTGTGCGGAAGCGTTTCCATACCCGATCATAAATTCTTATTCTTTTGTAATTTATCTTTTCTCAAACAATTCTCATTCATTTATAAAACAAACTAGTAAGTAATTGCTTAATGAGCTAAGTTTATAGTGTACTTTTTATGTGATTTATAAACACATGCTGTTTAAGTATAATACACAGTAACAGATAAGTTTAACAAGCGTTTATATCTTTGACATTATTGCATAAAATTTTCTTTACTTTTTTTTTAAGTGACAAATATTTACAGCCTGTTAGAGGTAAGTACGGTTATTAATTACGAAAACGGTGTTTGTCGGAACTTTTCAAAGTAAAGATTTGCTTCTAATCTTTTCAATTATAATTCATAGTTAAAAATAAAACAGAAATATATAATTTAAAATTTTTTTCACTCATTAATTATAACATTCATTAATTAATTAATTTTTTTAAATATTTGTATATCGTCTGCCCATCTACAATATACAGTACATGATGTAGAATTAGTATAAATTGAATATTAAAAATATAATTTAAAAACATTATCTTTAACATTAAGAGCATTTATCAAAATCTCTAACAAACTTTGAAGTGTCTTTTTCGTATTTTCTTTTTTGTAAGACAGCCTTAAAAAAGATCGTCTGATTCATTGAAATATTTCTCGATAGTAGTGATTTAATTTCTATTAATAGATTACAATATAAGAGTAGAGAAATTTTCTCGTTCAATCTTAAGTAGTGCATTCTTTTGGAAACTTTTATATCTTCTAAAATATTGTGATGCCTTTTGCTTTTAAAAATTCAATGGCTGCTGTGTTAAAAAAAAAACTATTTTTCACTTTTATTATTCGTTATTCTTATTCATTCATTAAATTAAATTGTACACGTGCAGTTCGATTATACATAAAGATTTACTTGAATATTACGAAATTCTGATAGTCCCTGATACTGGGTTATAGTTTTATGAAATATTAGTGAATATTTCATTTAAAAATCTAATAATATTGTTCATTTAATAGAATTTGAATAAATTTTATGAAATGATATTAACTATAAATGGATTTTATTTCTTTTTCAATCAATGAATTATTTTCAGTAAACATATGATAAAATAGGAATTCGTAGAAAATAATTAACATTATTTTACAAAATAATTATCATCATGAATACAGAAAAAGAATATTAAAAAAATTAATTAGTATTAACGTTGAACCATCTTTAAAGGAAATTACTTCAGGTGGCTTGAGAATGTAATTGTATTAGAAACATTCTACTTATATTTATAGAAAATTTATTTCCTATGTATTTTGATTAAATATTTTAGTCACATTTCTCAGCGGATGGTGTGCATGTATGTATATGATATATATACTAATATACGTAGCTCAATAACAAATCAATGAATAAGACAAATAAAATAATAGGCACCTATAAATATTAATATAAAGTTTGCGCATCTATTTCTTACTAATGAATTATAGTCCCAATACTGTAATTGTTTAAAATTACAGTGCTCCCCTCTCCTATATTTTGCGAATTTTTTAATTAAAATAATGTATTGTAAATAACTCAATGTTTACAAAACTAATTTATTTTTCAAAGAATGTTTGTAAAATTTATAGTGGAATATCTGTGAAAAATTTCAAGACAGCTCTAATGTAATTCTTTATTATTAAAAATGGGAAAAAAGATTTAATCGATCGAATGTGACGAGTTATTGTTTAATTAAAAAGACCAAAAAAATAAATTCCGAGGGATATCTTTGTTTTGTGAATTTTTAAGTATCAAACTAATTTTGAAGAAAAGAGGGGCGTCATTTAATATTACAGCGCCCTAAAAACTGTGAACGTCAATAGATACTAAAAATAACTTTACTCGTAATTACCAAAGAAGGCTAACCAGGAGAGATCGTAGTAGAATTTTATTATCTCGGCAAAAAATCCGGAGCGCCGGATAGTGTCGACAAAAGAAAGGATCGCGAACGATTTCACCAACGGAGTCAGCCTCAACGTGGCAGGGAGAGAAAAATTAAAGCCAACTATTTTGTGCATAGCTGCTCGTCCCTAGCGGAACTCCGTCGACTATATTCCCCGTCAGGCTCGAGGACTTTACGAGGTCGACAATTATTGGCGCGATATCGGCTCATCCGTCCACTACTGCTCTTATGCTTGTGCATAATAAGCGCGGGTGCAACAGTCTTTTCTCGTATCTCGTCTTTCGTTCGCAGCGTTTATTTTCAGACAGGTTAACACGAATCCTCTACCTCTTCGCCTTTCTCTCTCTCTCTCTCTCTCTCTCTCTTGCACTTATTCTCTGTCCCTCACACACACACACTCTTTCTCTCTCTCTCTTTCTCCCTTTCTCTCTTTCCTTCCTTTTCCGAAGCTCGTCTCGTCGGTCGGTTGAAATCCAATACACCTACGAAAGTGTAGCGCCTACTTTTACCATTAGCCATAGCCATTTGCGATTGTCCGGAATGCGGCAAACTTTGTAGCGATGAAACGAATCCTCGTCTTAATCAAGGTAAATCCGAGTTTAAAGGAGAGGATTTCCATCCGAGAGAGCTGTGTGCGACTCCTAAGACGTTTCTCACGGGTGAAACGAACTCATTTGACCTAACACGAGATCGTTGCGTTCGCTCTAAGCATTTAGAGCATATCTCGAGGATTTTTGGCAATGTTTTAAATACCGTCGCGTGAAATTCTTACACGAGTGACTATAGTTATTTAAAAGTTATTCTGCAATTAAGCTGGCCCTTTCGTAGAATAGCCCCTTTCTGTGCTTGGGACGTTCAAAATAAAAGGTATAAAACGTGTCATTGCAAACAGGTTGGAGCTTACTTAGCGCGAGTTCAGCACGGGGTCTAGTGAATTCTCGTAGTAAGCGCTCGCGAAATAATAATTTTATCATCATAAAGGCTCTCACTACTCCGTTAAAATTAAACGCAAGAAATAGAAAAGGCAGGCTTGTGCAGAGACGAGTCGAGCATGCGAAGAGAGCCGAGAAAAATAGGTCTCACCGATGCCCATTCGCCGGAAGATGTCTTTGGCTGCAATCTCCTCGATCTCCCGGTTATTGACCGGCTTCTGGCAGTAGAACTTCCTCTCGGCGAGATCGCCGAGTTGAGGCTTCGCGGGTGGTGGTACCCAGGTGGAGCTTTTGGTCGGCGAGGGCTCGGGCTCGGATTCGAACTCGAATTCCGAGTCGCCAGTGTCGGGCTCGTTCTGCAGCTGCGCCGAGTACGACTGGGCAATGGCAAAGTTCTCGAATTGCTCGTCGTCGGAGGGTCTGGAGTCGTCCGGATTCTCGGACTCGTCCAGCAGCTGCTCTGCCTCGCTGGGCAACGGGGGCAGGGGCTTGTTGGGCGGCTCGTCCTGCACCAATTCGCGCTCCTCGAACTTGCCGCTGACGCTGTTCTCGAGGACATTCCAGGTCTCCGGCTCCGGATTCCAAGGCACCTCGCGGGTCGCCATTTGAACGATGATCTCGTCCTTGACGAAGTCGAGCTCGGGTGAGTGCTCGGGCTCCGGGAGAGTCGACGACTTTATGTCCCCGTAGGAGTACAAGGTGCTCGGGGGCTCGCGTTCCTTCAACGAGCCGAACTCCTCCCGAGCGAACATGTCGTCGTCCCCGGCCGCGAAGTAGCTGTCCCGAGGCTCGGCTGGGTAGTCCTGGCCCTCCGGGCTCTCGGACCGGCCCGAGCGCTCCTCCGGCTCGTCGACGAGGTGTCCCGCCCCCGTGTCCTTGAAGTCCTCGAGCTGCTCGTGAAACCGAGCCTCGAGCTCGTCCCGCTGCTGGCCGCTACCGAAGGAGACGCTCTCCGGCTGGGCTGGTGCGCAACTCGAGTCGAACCTTTCCAGGTCCGCGGAGGGCGGGGGAGTCGCCGGGACCGGGCTGAGCTCGCACTCTATGCCGTTGCTCGCTGGTATGCTCGTGTCCAAGAGATTGTGCTGTTTCTCCGGGCCCTCTTGCACGAGTCCGTCCAGTAGGTTGTGAAGCTGCGGGGCCGCGTCGACGCACCCGAACTCCCCGATATTGTTGGACAGGTCCAGAAGGGGTTGCAGATCCGGCTGCTGGAGTTCGTGCTCGAGGTGCTCGAAGTCGTCGGTCGAGTCGAGCTCCCGCTTCAGCAACTTCATCGGCTGCGGCTGCTGCGGGTGCTCTATAAACTCCGACATTTTCGAGCTGATTTATTCCTCTTCGTGAAAGTTCTTTACCCTTTTGAAATTAAGATGCTGGCTGTGATTCACCCCACCGGCCGACACTTTTGTGATCCCTCTGTCGGAACGCTGCTTCTTATATATCCCCGAATATTCGTGAGATTTTCGAAAACTCGATAGATCGTATTTTTAAATATGCACAAGGGAGCCTCGGTCCTTTGTTTCTCAATTGATTTCCACACAAGACCCTTCCCAACACTTGGCACTGTGTCTCAGTATTACCGAAGCGCGCGCGCGCTCACGGCTTTCTTTAGTCGTCGTCGTCGTTGTTTTCGTTTTCAACAAAATGAACAGCAGCAGCCTTCGAACGAGCCTGCTACGAGTTAAGTACTAAAGAGACGTCACTCTGCTCGCACGAGCACACAGGGTCACTCGCCTAAGGAAGAGGCGAGGGCTAAATCAGCCAGCATAAAAGGGAATGTTTTCCCGCTACGGCGACGACTAATGATTCACGCTCTCCTTAACAACGACGACGCCTACGCTTTTGTATTTACTACTGCCGGCGTACCTCCTTCCACACGACGAATTCGGCTCGCTCGCGTCGATGCGTAATCGCCGAGGAGCTGGGGTGTCGGGGGTGAATGGAAGGGTATTATCGGTCGGTACGACTGGGCAAGAGGTTCGGCGGCTCGTCGCTCGGAAGGAAGCCTCCCCCAAGCGGAATCAATCCTTTGCGGTGATGCACTCGACGCAGAGGCGATCCTCTCTCTGCCAATGTTATTCTTTCTCAGCTGTCAAGTGTCGACGTCGCACCGAGGACGCCGCACACAGTACACGAGGCTCGACGTTTGCTGCTGCACTGGCTCGAGAAATCACGGATACTGTGCGTGTTGCGTGTGTATCATTCTATAAGAATAGGGAAGGGAGAGGACGGTCGAAGAGCCCCGATGGACGTGTATGAGTAAGAGCGCGTGTACTTTCCTCTGGTATGCCGTATAATCTTTATCCTCTCTGCCTCTCGTTGCCAATGCCTTTACCTACGTATCTACATGCACTGCCGAAGGTGTGCAAGCCATACAGCCCCGGACTTTTCTCTACCCCGTCACTTGCGAGCTCTAGCCACCTCTATCTCTATCTCTTTTTCCCGCTGCCCCTCAGCCCTTCCTGCTCGCCCGGTCGTGTTATCTACTATCTCTCTCTCTCTCTCTCTCTCTCTCTCTCTCTCTCTCTCTCTCTCTCTCTCTCTCTCTATCTATCTATCTATCTCCTCGCCCGCTCGTAGCCTCCCTCTCTCAGTCTTTTCAATTACCGTTGACGTTCTGGTACGAAAAGACGCGAAACCGTGTGCTTCTACTATGGTAACGTCTGGCTATAGCAAGATATTCGGAAATTGATGCAGACGATAACTGGCTCGACGAAATTATGACAGCCAGCACGGGCTTCTATTGGCTGCGACTATTTGCTTTTGTGCCGAAAACAGAGAGAGAGAAGGAACTAATCAGCTACGATGAGCAAGAGGGATAACGAATAGTGGTAGAAAGCGATGAAAGAATAAACACAATGCGTCACTTCCGATTTTTATTAATATGGTCGCCAATCGTCTCAACCTTTCGTAGATGCCTCTAGCAGACGAATAAAAGAAAGGACGAAAATCTAACTAGAGTGGAAGAGAGAATAAAAACATATACAACCCGAGCTGTATTTACCTTAAGCTTCGTATACAATGATTTCATGTGGATTCACAGTTTCACACCATGAATTCAAATGATGCAAGACACAACTAATTTTCAGCCTAAAAATAGATTTTTATGATAAACAATTTTATTATATAAATATAAATTGAGAATCGTTCATTTTCAAAATTTGATTCTCCTTTAAGTATTAAATTTTTGAAATTTAACCTAAACGCAACAGATAAAATCATTAGTTGTAAATGAAAATAAAATTGTCATTTACCTCAATTACTTAATTAATATTTTATATTTACTATTAACATTAAAATAAAAATTAAAAATATACTATTGTAAACAATTTTACTTTACTTTCTAGAAAAAAAAATTGTATGGTTACTTTGAATTCTTCAAATTATAAACATAAATTATAAACATATTATATAATTTTAACGTGCTTATCATTTTCTAACTTGTTTAATAATAATGCTGTACAAAGTATTCGGTTTTGTTAATTGCTTTTGTATAAAAATTAAAAATAAATCATTATTTTTCTACATGTTCTTTACATATCATAAAAAAATTTTGTAAAGTTCTATTGAGACCACATTTAAAAAAATTTTTTGTAGTAGAATAATTCAGAATAATAGTTTTTCATCTCAATTATGGCAATTTTTCAAACAATTAATGACTAAAATAATATTTTTTTCTGTCTAAAACAATAATTTATCAAAAACAATGTATTTGCATTGATAACAGTTTTTTTTGTGGAAAATTATGTTTGCAATGTAGCTGAAATGTAAAATTTATCGTAACAAAAATTACAATATGAATAATCTTACAAAAAGTGCAAATTCTAAAAACTATGGTTTCTGCAGGTAAACTGTACATAGTTGCTCGTATAATACTATAATTTGTTAGCAGATGTCACTGCAAGCAGGGTTTGACTTCAAATATTGAAATGACGTGAAAAAATTGGTCGAGATGAATTTTAATTTAATAATTCATCGCAAAAGAATTGTCTAATTGAATGAAAATTATGGAAATCGTAAACATATTGTAATATATATATTATTCCGTTTTTTATAATTTGATAATTTTTTATTTTATTATAATTATCAATCAATTTATCAATTAATTACCATATTTTATAAGAAAACCATTTTTAGTCAATAATTTTTTTTATAGTTAAAATGTGTTTGCCTTTGATCAGTCGTAACACACTGATGTATTTCATTTTTAATGTTCTACAAGGACTTAATATACATTATTCACGTGTCTTCTTTTATATTTTTATAAATCCTAAACTAAAAATTTTTTTACTCTGTTTAAATGAAAATACATAAGATAATATATATTAAGTAATTTTTTAGTTATCTTATGAAATTTAAAAGCCAAGCGGAACAAAAGAACACATTAAATTCTATTATTGAAAATGAGTATCAACAATTGTATTATATTTTGAAGATTCTTACCAATTTAATTTTATGATCCTTAATCATGTTTATAAAAGTCTTGCGATTAAATTTTAATTTTTTAATATATATATATATATAATATGTGTGTGCGCGCGTGTGTACCTACATATTCATGTCATACATAGTAATACATTAGAATGAATGCACATATTGTACGAGGTAAAGCTGATTATGCTATAGCCATTGAAATCACGTCGCCAAATTAGTGACGCAGATGCATTGAATTCGTTATGATAAACCTACAAAAAATCAATAAGCTTCCTATTAATTATTAAGCAAACAAATTAGCGAACTGGAAATGATATTTTTAGTATGTGCATTACCCATAAAATAGATTCTGATTAGAATTCTGATTAGAAAACTGCCTAGTCAAGATATTTCAGTAGAGCGTAGAGCTTCTTCAGAACTTATCTATGGAACGTAAAAAATGACCGTGCATCCTATCAGTGTCGATAGATCTCTCATTTTCTCATTTAATAATATCAATGGCATTTCTCGGTCTTGGACTCGAAGCCATCATCAATTTAGATGTTTTGCTACTCGAGTTCGAGCACCCGTATAATAATCAGCGAATAAGCGGCCCCTGCGACTTTAATGATGTTCACGCGATTTTAAAATTGGAGCATTCCCCCTTTTCAATTCAAACGGATTGCGTCTACATCGAGCAGGTATGACGATGCCATTGCGTCAGAACTGAATCCAGCGACGTCACTCACCCGCCCTCAGCAAAATATCACCACTGCCAATTACGTTGCACCATGTATACCACGTTCTCATGTATAGTACATTAAACGTGGTATATAATCACGCGCTATGACGTCCGCCAGGATGGCCTAGAATTCAAATAATCGAAAAGTCGCTCTTTCAAATCTGTATTATGATATTACACTCGAACGACAAGCACATTACTTACAAACTGCATTCACCGAGTCTATGGCGTAAATATTGCGAAACGCTATTAAGGTTATGTCCGAATTTCGGCTAAATATTTACGAATTAGGGAGTTCAATATGAGTTGCATTAAATTTGTAAGTAATTTTAGCGTTAAATTTAAATGAAAGCCCCCTTCTTCATTATGGAGCTCAATTGTTCAGGTTTGAATTGAAAATAAATTTATATTATCAGAATACTTTTTTTTTGGTCATTTTAGCCATCTTCAAAAAATGAATTATCAAAAATACCAAATAAGGAAAATGTCAATGATAATACTGCGTCGAACTATCACTTAATTACGATAGCTAATCAAGTATTTGGCCAAGATAATTGGAGTCATGCAATTACGAGTCAAACACTTGGTACAAAATGAAATTGACAAAGATACTTTAAACAAATATTGTTTGTATTTTATAAATTTTTTTCTTTTTTTTTTTTTTTTTTTATTAGATTATGTAGACTATATTACTGGTAAATATCAGGCAGGTTGTGCCTCTATCGTAAGAGTTCAATTGAAAGATGGAACTTTTCATGAAAGTATTGGATATTGTTATATTGAAGGGTCATCGAAAGGATCAGCCATTCAAAAATCTAGATTGGTATAGCATAAATATGTAATAACAAATGAAAACAGTACTTTTTCCAACAGTTTATTAGTGGAACTTATTAATTTCTTACAGATTTCATTTAATGATGCTTTTAAGAAAGCTTTAATTTGTTTTGGAAATGATATTGTTTCTAAAATTAATAACACATGCAGTTCTTTAAATAAATCCTTATCATCCGACAATGTGCAAATGCTTCAAAATAAAGTTAATGCCTTAACTGTGACGAATAATATTGGTAAAGAGATTTTTTTTTAATTAAAACCTACTGAAGTACATCATTTATATTATTGTGTTACAGGAGTACAGGATTATGTAGAAACTGCTCCAATATCTCAGACTGATGCAATAATGGATATGGTAGATTTAGACCACTTATGTACTACGGATAATAAATTGCACAGTATAAAAAATTCTAAAAAAGTAAAAACAGATATACAAAAAGCGTTCCCGTATCAAGGTTTGTGAATTATTATATTTAATTTTTGTAACCTTCATTAATAAATAAATTAAATGAATTTAATAATCGTTTTTAGAAACTGCAAGTTCAGTAAATAATAACAAAAATAGTATAAATATTACTGAATTATTAACTACTGTTGATGTTCCAATTCAAAAAGAAAATCCAATTCAAAATGAATCTTTAGGTATTTAGAAAAATGAATTAAAATAGTAAAAATAATATTTAACTAATAATATCAATATTTTTATTATTTTATCAGATGCCAACAGCATTAATAGTACTGAGGCCAAGTTTAATTTTAACCATGGCTTAAAAAACGAGGCTAAAAGTGAAACCATAAGAAACAGTTTATCGATAGGTATGTTATTCATAAATACACAATTTATTATTATGGATCTAATGAAAAATAGAATTAATTATGTAATTCTTTTTTTTAATAGCTGTTACTGATGAAGACATGAGATTAGAAAGAAAACGCAAACAGAGAGAATTACAGCAAGAGTTTAAGAGAAAAGAAGAATTAAAGCAAAAGAGTGTAAACTTATTTAAACAACCATCAAATCCTAGATACTAATTTTTAAATGTTATAATATTATATTTGGTAACTATTTATTAAGTACCTTCTGCATTTTTTAAAATAAAATTTTGTATTTATTTAGTAATAAATTTTTTAACAACATTATCATAGAAACCCATAAAAAAAAATTATTTGTTTAGACACTTCAAAATTTATATGTTTATTATAACAGTATTAATAAATTAAGATTTTTTTAAATAAATGAAAAATTAAATATTTATATTATAACTAAATTACGAAATATATTTAATTTTTATTATCACATGCATTTAACATGTCGTTTTGAATGAAAGAACAAAGAGATTAAAATATGTACTAATTTATATGTATACCAACGATCTTAGATTGTAGTTATGCGTTAAACGCCCACTTCATCGGTTTAAAAGTTGCTAACGACGGCGAGTTTTGAAAATTCAAGAGGCTTAATAATTATAAGAGTTTATAATTCCTTTTTTCTCCGAGTTTTACGGAGATATTTTTATTCGAATATTTTATATGAATGTTAATGTACCCATATATATCCATAAAATACATAACGTGTGCATGATATAAAGTGTGTATTATAAAAAAAATGACGTGATGCGGACAGAAATTTGTGTATATTATTTCGTTATAGACACATTAATCTTTATCAAAGTAAAGATTAATCATGAATTTTGCAGCAGGATTTCATATTTTTTAAAAATGATTATAAATAATACATCTAACGAATTTCTTTAAAATTGAAATACAATTATATTAAATCTGCTAAAGAAGATGGAAAATTAAAGTAGTAATTTAGAGCATGTTATTATATGTAAATAACATTAAAATACCTGAATTTAAATGAACTTTTGAATTACATTTTTTAATAAATGTAAATATATATTATTTTTTATTTATCAATATTTTAAACGCAAATAAAAGTGTTACAAAATAAAAAATATTTTTAATCGAATTCAATATTATTTTAACTAAAAATTTTCCTTTTATTTAAAAACTAATGCTTGCCAGTTTTAAAAGTTGAAAATTATATGCTAATTTTTATTTTATATTCAAGTCACGTTTTGATACTTCTTATTTTTCACAATTCTATTATAATATATGTACGTAGATATATGTACATAAATAGATTTTTCTAAATTACATATATTTTTTTCATCTTTATTACATGCTTTGAATTATTTTCATGAAAATTTGTAAATTGCAGAAGTAATAATAAATTGTCCGAATTGAATTGCTTATTCAGTTATTATTCAAATACTGAATATCTATGAAGCTCGAATTTATAAATATATTCATAAGTATATTTTACAATGTTGATCGATGTCAAGAAAACAGATAAACCGTGAACAAAATATTTCAAGTTTATTGATCATCACTTAGATTAAATACTTAATTAAATTTCGTAATTTATGATTAATTATTTTCGAATTTCAATATTTTATTAAAATTGTTTATACAATTAAAATTTAATTGTTTTATATACTATGTACTTTGGAAAAAATTTGATACGCTTATTCGAATTGTATAAGTATTAATACTGATTTATAATTTGGAAAGCATATTACGTCTTCAAAAATGTATTTGAAGAAATATGATTTTAAAGTTACATATACGTATTTAAATAGATTCGTTTCTGCAAAGTATAAATGTTCATAGATACTTAGGTGTATCTTACAGATAAATTTTTGACACAATAGCTATGTAATTCTCCTCCATTACTATATTTTTCTTGTACGAAGTTGTTTATTTTACATAACTTGTGTGTATATAACGAGCTATGTATAACAAGTGCGACCAGGTCACGCCTCTTTTCTATAAATTGTGCCCCCGGTCTTTCTTAATGAGCATTGAACGAGTACTCTTTTCACCCTCTTTAATATTGAGACTAGCGTCTGCAGGTCGACCATATCGTACTAACTTTCAACGTTTATGAAAAATTGTTGATGCGCATTATTACAAAACTTAACGATTACATGATTTTTTTTCTTGTTTATCAATCAACGTGGATATTAAAAAAGACAGATTTTTAAAAGATTATTTTTTTCCAAACTTAATATCAAAGTGAGAAGTATAATAAACCGTATGTATATATAGTTTTGATGAGGGTTTGATGCTAAACTAGGCCGTAAAAATGAAAGTAAACACAAAACTGGTTTAGTTTTTACGAGTAAGTGCAAAGTAATAACATCGCATTAAAGTGATTCATTCTTAAAGTTTTTATATGATATAATGCAATTTAAATAAATATTTTTAAGGAATTACAATCATATATAATATAATAATAATATACAGAACTGAATTAATATCATTGATATTTATTATTTTTAATTTATAGTAGGTCGACACAGTACAACATATTCTTATTAAAGCTAAATACTTGTTTAGAAAAATGCAAGGTAAAAATGTTAATAGTTACAAATTATCTTCATAATTAATTTTACCTACAATTACTATAATTCATTTAAATACATAAATATTTGAAAACATACATGAATATAATACAAAAATATTATATATATATATATAATAATAACTATCAGTTTCGTGAACAGCGCTTTTATTACATCTGCATTAAGAATAGTAAATTCAAAATATGATTATATTAACTTCGTATAAAACTATACTGCAATACAGGTATATTATAAATTAATTTATTAAAACAATTAAATACTTTTATTAAAAGTCAATATAAAATTTATGATTTTTTTTATTTAACAAAATCACAATTAAAAAAAATCTTTTATTACCGACCTTTTGCTATCATTGAATCAGTTTATATTCTATGCAAGATTTCAAGTACATGTACATGTATAATAAAGAAAGTTGCAGACATGTAAATGCTTATTTATTTTAATTATAATATAGGATATAATATAACATAAAATTATAGTTATAATTATATATTATAATTATATTTATAATTATTACATGCATACACTTTTAGTATATGATTTTAGTTTATCTTTTTATTAGTAATACATTAAGAAAGTAATGTAAAAATATTCAAGTTTACTGTGAATAATGATGTCTATTTTTTTGTTAAATATATATTATAAATTAAACATTGATAAAATTAAAATTAATTTAGTATTACTTTAATATGGTAAAAAAAATTTTTTTTTCATTAACATTAAACATGAAAGAAAAAAAGTTATTTTTTAAATTAATAACTTTTTAAACTATAAAATTTGTATGTTAATAATAAGTATAAATAATATTCATTTGAACAGTAGTTATAAAATTAGTTTTTAAAAGATAAAGTTCAGATATACGACAAAAAGTTAATAAAGGAAATAGTTATCTGATTAGTGTACTTTGCTATAATATATACATTTAGATATATATATATATATATATATATTGAGTATAAAAATTATTATATAGCAAATGGTTAAGTTCTATGTTGCTTAAAGCATAATTGTAAAATAATTATTTTTGAAATTATTCAGAAAAAGTTGATAAATGTGAACATAATAGCAGTTGGAAAGGGTTCTGGTGAATATTAGATCTTAAAAAGGTAATTTAAAAGAGAAGAACTAAAAATTGAATTAGCTTAAATATAACAGATATTTCTTTGGATTTCAGTTTACAATTTTGGGACATTATTTAAGTTGAATTGAAAGTAAAATTACAAATTATGCTTATCATTATAATTAAATCATTGTTATTAGTAAGAAGGAAATCATTTTTGGTATACATATCTTTGAATATAAAAGTCTTATTTATGCTGTTTTGTAACAGCATAAAATACGTACATTTATCGTATATGTAATAATTTTTATAAGATACAGCTTACATTATTTAATATGAAATATAAATATTACTTTTAAAAGGAATTTGTTTGCTTTTTAAGCATTATACCATTAAAATAATTTATAAAACACTGCTAGTCAATTTTTAAGCAAGTAAAAACCAAATTAATTAGAGAATGCTCAAATTTTACATATAATGCTACGTGGTAATTGAGTGTTTTGAGTAAAGTGCTGCAATATCCTGTGTAACAAGTATAATTTAGGCATATTTTTTTCTCGCTATAAATCATTTTATTTTGCATACACTGTACGTGTTCTCCCACCAAGTTGGAACGTAGTCCAATAGTTAATTAAAACCGAGTAAGAGTCGTCGAAAGCCAAGATTTTCTTACGCATTTAGCGTAAGTACGTGTTAATTTGTAGCATTCATTAATTTTTACATTTTGAGATTATTTGTAAATCATGAGTCTAATATACGATTACATTATTACCGAAGCGAAAGTCAAATATCTTTCATGGAAGCAAATGCCAAAACTAAGACCCCATGCGAAATCAAAGTGGAATGTTCGTCCTGTCACAAGTTGATCGTTGATCAAATTAATGAATAGAGTTTCTCGTTCCGTCGCCGTAAGAATTGAGTAACTGGCAAAAATGCTCGGCTCACATCCAACACATCAATAGCTATAGATCGCGCAATCCGCGATATTCTGCGGGCGATCCACGACGCGGGGATCAATCCCGTCTGCCTCTGCAAGGCCTGGCGCAGGGGGGAATGTGTGGGGTATGCGCGGATCGCTCGCGGGCCTTGCCGACTCTTTCGGCCTCTTTCCGGCTTCGATGCGACGCCAAATAACTTTATCTCGCGAGCTTTTCCAGCCAGAGCTAAGACTCAACTTTTCCGGAGATAGACCACTGCACTGCTGGTGATTCTCTCTCTATTCTCTTCCCTGCGAGGTGAATTGTAGCTCTTTTATCTCTCTCCTTCGCTCTTCCCCCCACCCCCCATTCTCGTCCTTATTTCACAGACAACCCATCCATCTGTCTGCCTATCTCGCTAGCCTTACCATTTTGTGGATATATTACATGTGACAGCAAGTCGTTGATTCTACGATTATATATATATATATATATATATATATATATGTATTCACATACTAGTGCATTACACAGTATATTATGCCACAGTTAAAGATGCGTTTCCTTGTTTCGTGATACTATTACGTACATATCACGTTACTGTATTCAATAATATGAGCAATAAAAGAATCCTTATTTCTATGTTTTGATGTATTGCATAGAGATGTATCAAATATTTGAACAAAGTCTTTTTTGTAAATATAAAGCTGTGAAACATTCATTCGGTTTTATGAAAACATGAATCACGCGTTTTTTTTTAATTTGAATGTATACTTATTATATTTACGATATCATCTTCAAAACATCATTTCTATTAATATAAAGTTTGATTTATTTATAAGAACTAAATGTTAATTGCTCTCAATAAAAAAAGCGTTATCATAGGATTAGATATATTGATTTTCAAATAAAAAATCTCATACTTACGGTTGTACAACTAATATAGTATTAAATATTATGAATACAAACTTATCTTAATAAAAATTCTTTTCCACAAAAATGAATTTTATTCAATAATTCACATGTATCAATCAATTTCGAAACAGAAAAATGTCTGCGTTCAGAAAATTGTTTAATTTAATTTTTTAATTTATAATTCACACAATTCACAGTAATAAAACACGATTGCTCATTGTTGTATTATTAAAAAGTGTTCATTTTTACCCATATTAATTATAAATTATCAAAAATTTAAATTTCAATTATATTATTTCCAACCCAATTTATTTATTGTTTTTTTAAAACTGCAATATATTTAAATATATTTAAATCTCCTAAATAAAATTTTTTACACATAGTAAATTTTCATGTTATAATTTTTTCACAAGTTTTTCTTTACAATGTTTGCAATTTTATGCTGTGTTATTTGTGAAAACAAAGTTGCATGTTACTCGATCTAGATGTTCCATTAAATTAAACGACGAGTTCACTTAATAAAATAGGATTAAAAAAAAAGCTTTTTTTATTTTTCAGTATAACTTAGCATATTGAAGATTCCATTCAATTACTTATATTATTTATAATAACGTTGAGATTCGTAGCCCAGGAAAGTTAATTATAAAATTTATATAGATAAATTTTACGGGATCTTAGGGAATGTTTTAGTATTCAATCGAGATTGAGCAGATTTTTATTGAATAATATTTATTATCATATTTACAGAATTTTTTTCTTTAAATTTTATAATTTTGTAATATATTATTTTTTCTAATAAAAATGATTATTTAAAAATGAATTTAAATATTAAAATAATTTTTTTAATTTATCTTCAACAGCTTTCGTCAAAATTAGAATAAAAATAAAAAATGAGGCTTTTTATGAAATAGAAGAGTACTTTTTTTTATCTTTTTACACAAATTGTACGAATACAACAAATCATGGCTTGAGTCCACTGTTATAAGAATTTTTCTTGGTAAAACTAACTCTCATTTACCAACGATAACAACTATTTAAAAGTTTTATTATGTACATTTTTTCTGGTTACAAAATCACTAGAATTAAATGATTGAACAGTGGATTTCAAAGCCACTTTAATACGTTTAATACGAAAGCTTGGAACTGATTTTAATCTGGATAGTAGGTAATCACATTTTTAAGAAAAAGTAACAATGTATGTTTATTTTCAAATATTTAACCAACTTGTATCGTGATATTATGTAATTATTAGAATTGTTACTTTTTTTTATTACATCTTTTAAAAAAAAATTTATGTCGTAAATTTACGAGATACATAAGTATTATTTATATATCTATTTTTATTTTTGTTTCTATTTGATAGGAATATTCTGAACTGTTGAAAATTTTTATTAATGGACCAATTTATTTACTGGACTTCTTTTCCGAAAATAAAGCTTGTTCTCTTTTACTTTCTCTGTCTTCCCTGCGTTTTGTCTTCTTATCTCCTTCTCTGTCTTTCTTTCTCTAGATCTTTCTATTTATCTTCGACCCTCCCTGTAATGCGAGCATACTATTTTGCGATCTGAATGCGAGAATAAGAATAGACTCGCGTTGTTTATTTTGTTGAAAAAGTTATTTACAAAATATATCCAGAACTTTTCAAATCGTTAGAAATTCTTTATTGTAATAAAAAAATATATATAAGATCATTTGAAATTTAAGTAAAACAGATGTCTTGTAATTTTCCATAATTTTTGTATTGTATATAATTATATTGTATGTAATTTTATATTTTTTTATATTGTATATAATTTTTTAAATAAGTAGCAAAAGAATCTCTGAATGTATTAGTTCAATTCAATAGTATTGTTATTTGATATTTTGAGATGAGAAATTATATTTTAATTCAATTATCAAATGAAACATATAAATTAATCGTAGTAGAAAAACTATCTACTATGTAAAAAAAAGTGTATTTAAAATACGGCAATGTGAAGAATTGTAAAATTTGGTAGATGTGAAAAATTAAAAATTTCATCTCTACGATATTTAGTAAAATCTTTATATCATTCTAGAGTATACGTTCATTTAAATTTTAGCAAACAATCCACGATATGTAGTATTAAATTTTTTTTCAGTATGAAACGTCTGGATTCGTGTATTTGTATTTGTAAAGTAAAATTTTTTCACAGTCAATGATAAAAACTCATTCTGTTTCTTTTGGATTGACGCAGTAACAAGAATTACCAGTTTTCTTCATTTTCCTGGTCAATGACCAGGTTGAAAAATATATTTATGGATTTAGAAAAGCATTATAAATAGATTGTTATAATTTTTAGCAAGGAATTCATAAAAAATTATTATTTTACCGCTTTCATTTATTAATTAGGTAGAATTAAAATGTATCTTGAATAGAATGTTTCTGCATCTTTGTATTAATAAAAAAAGAATAAAACGCAAATTTATGTTTTTCAACAATTCACAAGATTTATTTTACTTTTAGCCTAATTTTATTTTCTATTTTTCGTTATGCAGCATGCAAATAAGGTTAAAACTCAATGTGTGTAATGGCCTAAGTTTTAATTATATAATAAGATAGTATAGTTTTGAAGCGAGTATTTTACATCTTGTGCGCATATAATTTATTTTATATTGAGAGCAAGCAGTAGAATAAATGCGTTTCTCGATAAATTAAGAAATATTAAAATTTCTAGCATTAAAATTGTTTTTAATTTGCATAACTTAACATGCTCAATAGAGCAATCGAGAATAGAGTTATAAAAAAATAAAAATGTCGCGTTAACTATATTTGATCATTCTGTAAAAAATGCACGGCAATAGTCGTAATTTCGGTGCACGTAAGAACAAGCCATTCGGGGTCGTACTCGAGCCTCGACACCCGCATAGCCTCTAAGCATCGTCAAAATAATTTTTAAGGCTTCCGCGGCAGTTTAATGCAAACTCTTGGTGGGCCTTTTAAGATTCATCCATTCTAGGGTTAATAAATTAAAGCTCTCCCCGCGTGGCCGCGCGTGTATGCGTCGTGTGCTCGCATTCGGCTGCGGAAAGAAGTGCAGAGCGCGAACGGAGGGCAATGTTTTAGTCCGTCCCTGGGGCAGACTTACGGCCACACCCCAATGTCTCGGGCGGGCAACGTTCCCGACTCCGGCTTCGCGTCAACTCGCGCGAGTGGCTGCGTCACGTGTAAAGCCTTCGCCATTATCGCGACAAATAATATCAGTGCCAGTGCTTCCTTAGCAGGGCGTCGCCGGTGTCGGTTCGACAGCTCATCGAACCCGATCCATAAATTCTCCCAGGGTCTACGCTGAGGGCGCAATCGTTATTATGTCACGGCCTCGACACGAGGGGCGGAAAAATTGCCGTGCAATATATATTCACGGGGGGCGTATCGCATGCACGCGCCACCGCTGGACGCTCTAAGTAGTTTTCCCCGACTCGTGCCGTTCCATTTCTCGCCCGGCTACGTCCATTAAACGGCGCCACTGATTATGTGAAAAATCACTAATTACACGCTCGATCTCTGATCCGATGCGTAACGATGGGCCGACGACGGGGCGCCACGACCGGGAGGAGGATGGGCATCGTTATGCAAGGGACGACCCGGGCTCCCGGACAATGCGAAACCGCTATTTCTCTCGTCTTGCCGAGGATAATAGCGGCTGGGAGACAATGAGCGAGGGCGATCAAGTGCGCCTACGCGTGCGACTGCGAGGAGCGATGACGTTGTAAGGTGCTTCTCGATCGGGGCGCGCAACGCTCTTCCTGCTTTTTCCCTCGCGCCTCGGAGGGTCCGCGATTACAAACAGGGTGCGAACAAATCCAAGCGCCCGATCTTACGGCCGTGCGTGGTTTTCGTGGGGTGCGCGATTGACTTTTTCGGATGGAGAAGGTGAAAGGGGCTGAGACGCCAAGTTTGAGACGCCAAGGCCAGACGGCAAGCGGGGATTGTGTGGATTTGTGGGTCGCGCTTCTGGGCTCGGTCCCTCCATTTTCAACAGCATCCTCCGGACCGGCATTGTTACGATCCTATTTTAATAAAAAGTAATTGTAATGGTTCTTGAATAAGCTCTTTTGTGTTTGTCTCATCTCCATCCTTCATCCTTTTCACCAGATATATTGAATATCTCGCTGTTCGTGGCTTCGTATAAAAATCTAATTTTTTTATTATGTTCAGAAGGTTCCCGGTGCAAAAATTTAATATGGAAATTGTGCCTCCTTTTATTTCTTATTCCTGCACTGATTGTATGAGAATCTAATCGCTTGTAAATGCGCATATTGAATACGATTGAATATGTATCGGGGAGCGGGGATATAAATACGAATGGCATCCTGGCTATACCTCAAACGCAGATTTAACGGTAAAGCGTTTTCTTCGACGTGTCGAAAATCACAAGTTAATCGCGAAATAATATAGCATGGCTCTCTTGAATTGGAAACATTTTAATATTTAAGATTCAGCTTGAGAGCACTTCAGCTTTGACTGTTTCTCCTAAAGTACGTCTTAATGTGCCTTCAGATACAGTAAAGTCCTTTGAAGCCTGGATTTTCAAAATTTCACTCGGGTGAAAATTCGAAAAAATAGCTCCTCTCTTATATTTGCACTGCTCCGCAAGGAGTATTCACATTTGTCCTTGCACACGTGTGCTTGTCAAGCGACCGACAAGGTTGCAGTATAAATTTAACGTATACGCTTACGCTTCGCACAGGCTCTGATCGATAAAGAGAAACACCGAAATTCATAATGACGCACCTTGGCAACATCGACACGCCACAGAATGATAGAGAGATAAAATATTGCTAACGAATTGCTATCTTATATATATATAGTGGTGAATGGAAGTATCGGAAAAGTATAAGAAATTCATTTTTGGTTCGGCCTATTTATTTGGGGTATCCTGAAATTCCCACAATTTGTTTTATACATCATTCACGTATAAAAAGCATTATTAATACGATTTTCGTATTTATGTACGTCAAAAGTTAATTAGCATCTTTTATTATTAAACTTTGAAATGGCTATTTGACCTACAAGTGAAGAATAATGACTTCATGTCAACGAATTATATTATTCATAATAATGAATCGATATATTTTAAAATTAGTATGCACTTTTCAATTGAGAGACGCATCGTAAAGGAGGATTTTAAAATATCAGATATTCTGAATCCTTTAAATGTTTATGAGCTGTAATGATTGAGTATACCGGGAAGAGAATAATAAAAAGTTGATTAATAAGAAAATAATGTTTTACTGCGATATTTATAATGAAAGAAAGTTTTCAATTTTATAAAAGTGGATTTTTGAATCGATCTACCAAAACTTGAGAAAATGTACAAAAAATTAAAATATTTAATAACTTTTATTACTAGAATAGTTATATATTTTGTTTTAAAATGTTGTTAATAATTTTTATGCCTTGTTTCTGTAATTCATTAAACATTTTTACTTACTATAAATTATGATCAATATCTTTTTTCCGTTTTCATTTACACTATTTTCACAGCCATTTTATATTTCAAACTACTTAAATTACAAACAAAGATAAAAAATAACCAGTATAATAATGCACTTTGCTATATATTTATTTACATAAGAAAAAGATTCATTTTATTATTAAAAAAAATCGCTTATAAAAGTATTGATTTTAAATATTTTATAATTAAATAGTATGAAATTTATAGAACAAGAGTTTTGTTATACATAGAATGCTTTCTGATAAAACTTAATGTTGTTATTTTAATTGTATCATGAAAAAACTAAAATCATAAATGGAAAAAAATTATTTTAAAAAGTTGCTCATGTTACAATGCTATAATATCATAAAAACATATAAATAATATTATATAGTTAATATAAATAAATAACATCATCTTATTATGAAATTTAATTACTGGTTAATAGTAAAAAAAAATTACTTTGAAATTCTAGTTACATATTATTAAAGTATAGTTATGTGAATTTTAAAATAAGTTTCAACTTTTTTATTTGTGCCACTTTTTGGAATGGATATTAAACTTACTATTGATTCTGCCTTTTCTTTAGCTAAAAGGTCCTGTTAAAATTAAATTAAATCTGATAAGTTGTTAATTGCATTAAGAATCAAAACTTACAGTTTTTACAAATTTAAATAAATTTTTGTCTGAGATGAATTTTCAATGACAAATTTTTATATAAACTTTAATTAAAAAAAAACTCATTTGATTTGTTTCAGTAAATACACAGATACATTTTATTTTTTATTAAATAAATTGATTTTTATTATATATGTATGGTTCTATATTTATTTGATTTGTTAGCTTTTTTTAATAACAGTATACATTGTGAAGATGCAATAACTATAAATAATATGAAATATATTGTAAGAGATGAAGCAAAATTAAAATGAACAAAAGTGTTTTTCTCCCGTTACTAAGAAAGTGTACTCTTGAATTTATTGCTTAGTAACATATACTTTTTGTGCTTTGTTATGTAATAAAATAATTAATAGAATTTACCTATAAGCCGATTTTTTACGTTAAAAAATTTACATGTATCAGGGAAAAGAAAGGGAATGATTCTGTTAAAGACACTTTTTCTTAATTGGATAAAGAGATTTTTGATATTAACATGGTTTAACACTTGAATCTTATAAAATCCTTTTAAAGTTTTTCAACGATAAAATACTGCTATAACACGGCAAAAATGAATGTAGTAATATTAGGAGAAAAATTCTTCGTTTACTTTATATCATATTAAAGTAATGATACTAGTATACAGAAAATACTGGAAAAGCTATAAAAATTTGATTATTATATAATGAAAATTATAATAATTAGAGGGTTATATCTTTATAATCATATTTAATAAACGTGCGTGCATAAGTCTCATATGGTCGTAAACAATTTTATTTCGATATATCAAACGTCGCTGATCTTAACAGCCTTTTTCCGTTCCAACAGAATGATAAGAAACACCAGTTGAACATTTTGTAATTGTACGGTATTAGCGTGATTTACGACTTTCAGTCTCGAACTGATTCACCAAAGTGCATTCACTTGACCAATCAATTTTATCGTTATGAAAAAAGGTGCCAGGTAAACAGAAAATGTTTAAGCCTCAATAGTTTTATAATTTTGTTTAGGTAACTAACTTAAAAGATACGAATCATTATTTTATGTTATAACTGGAGACTTAAAAATATTATTTGTTACTGATATCGTAATGTAATTTATCTCATATGTCAAAATTTCATTTAAATTACAAGTAATAATAATTTCAGAGTATTCGAGTTCTTTGAAAGTGATCTTTTTGTAGTATGAAAATAATAACTTATGTTCTGAGCTAAAATTTAGTAATAATTAATATAAATTCATTGTATATTACACCATTCATTCATTCATTGTATATTATGCATTTTTAATTTCAAATTTATTTTATATCATTATACTTTTGCATTGAAACCCATTGTTTTTGAGCTGCAGAAATTAAATGTCATTTTTAGAGTGTGAATATAATTAACGTAAATGTAGTTACTTAAATGAATAAAAAGCTTTAAGACTTTAACTTGCAGTAATTTAATCGTAAATTTATATCTTGATTAGTTTTTCATTACTACTTTCTTATGCAAATTTAATAATTATTTACAATTGTAGCGCTGCAACTAATAATATGACAAATTTGAAGTGAGTGTCACATTTATGCGACAGTTTCCAGAATCATGGGAATATGCTAATTTTATCATCGTTCATGATGGTGTATACCTCGTCCGTTGATGACATTAAAATATGATTTTTCTTCGTGTACTCATAATTTATTGAATCATATATAATCAAAAAGTCTAAGATATTTAATCTCTGTAACACACACAAACTAATTAGATGCCATTTCCAAACTATTTGTCTCGATTTACAAGTTGTCTGAATGTTGACAAATTAATTTTTCGTTGTTCACTTATTATTGTTACTATTAAGTTTAAATAAATCCTTCTAGGCATTTTAACATTAATAATTAAATATTGATCAGTTATATTGTCATTCCAAAATGTTCAAAATATTAATTGTTCATAAGAAATGCCATCTAGCTATGTTTAGTTTTTAAATTGAATTTAAACCTAATATTTGTGCTCTGAATTTAATTATTTCTGAGACTTAGAAAGCAGATTCTCTTATATTTTTTTTAAAGAATATTTAATTAAATGAAACCATGTCAAGTTAAAGTAAAGAATTCAATAAATAAGTATTAGAATTTTATATCAATGTAAAACACTATTTATGATTTACATTATGAAACGTGACGAAGAACTAATTAATTAGGAATAATAGAATTTTAAAATTTATTGACTTGACAAAATGAAATATTTACTGTCAAAGTCATACATATTATTTTACTGATCTAAATTTGTCATTTACAAATATACAACGATTCATTTTTATTAATGTTTATATACTAAATATAATGGTTCGAATTGATTTTGTTTGTAATAAATAAAATTATTTTACCTGTATGTGTGTATATTATATATTTTATTATTTATTATATAATATGTTTTGTGATATGGGAACCTGGCTAAATGATTGATTATGAATCATTATTTCAACAAAATATATAGTTGTAAGTATGACGAAATAAATTTAACTTACCATAGAAGTCTTTCGTTTTGAGTGTTTACTATTTATTACTTATATACAGTTATATATACAGATATTTATACTAAAATATGTACATTGAGAAGCTATATTTATATAGATATTCATTCCTTTTATATATATATATATATATATATATATTTTCTAACATCTATAAGGTTTATTCCGTATTTTTAACATTTAAGTATTGCTTTTTTATACTTTACGATACCGAAAATAGAGAAATTAATAAATTGTACGTGAATGGATGTAAAAAAAAACAAATTTTTACACAAGTAAAGTAATCTGAATTGTGAATTTTTTATATAGCGTATTTTGTTCAGATCTATAATAAGCGAACAATTTTTCAAGGAAAATTTCCCTTGAAATTCCGGATTAACTTTTTGCGCGTATGTGCGTATCTACACTTTTACGCATAGAGCCATAATTCTAAAGCACTATAGATTCCTTGCCGGCTCAAAGTACAGGAAAATAAATCAATAACAGTCTCATCAAAATCAGTTTCATACGAGGAAAATCGTCATAAGTTTCGGACAAAATGGTATATAAATCGCGTAAATTGTGCGCGCAACGGAGCAAAATGTACAAGCGGGCATAAATTAGCCGAATCCGTGAAAGCATGGGCTTAAATCACTGGGAGTCAGCGCATCGCAATGTACGCCGTTGACCCTTTTAGGTCCGTGCGAAAAACCAGTGAGCCAAGAGGTAGGGGGGAGGACCGCGGTACCTTTTGTTACTCGCATCCGTTGGTCGGAATCAAGTGCTCACTTCGGTGCGTCCTTCCCCTTCGTTAAGAAACTACCATCGCCTAAGCGAGCCCTCGCCCCCCCTCGAAGTTGGCTAGGCGCTCGGTTCCAAGACCTTAAATCCGAGCAACAGAGCCTTCGAAATTCGCCAATTCGAGCCCGGTGATCTCTCCGCGGTATCCCACCCCCTCCGGGCGCCGCTTCTCAGGCAGCCTGGCAACTCCGCAGCCGCTCTCGCCCTCGTCCCTCGACGCAGCAGCCCTCGGCGAACAATTTTTACCACGCTTAATCTCGGCGTGCGTACAGGGAGCATTCCAGGAAGAGGCGAGTAGCAAAGCAAATGGACGTAGGCTCGGCGGAGGAGTTGCTCTAGGGCGGTAAGCGGTTGAGCGGGGGGAGCCATCGGCATCCCGTCGACCACGGAAGCCGATATCTTAGGCAGAGAGCAGAGAGGCAGGTGGCAAGCCAGGCCGATCAGTAGGCAGAGCGAGGCCAAGGGTCGGAGGGACGGCGGCGAGGGCGAAGGGCGCGGCGCGACTCGCTCTCCCGTATCCCGTGATGCTGGGTATGACGTCAGGTTGCTAAAGCGACGCGGCGCGGCAACGAGGAGAGCGAGTCGCGCGGCTCGACGCTCAGCGCTGCTGCGTCTGGGGCCGCGGGATCAATAGGGCAGCGCGCGCCGACAGCAGCCAGCAGCGCCCGACCGGGTGCCGCGGCCACCGCTACCGAGAGGCGGCAGCGCTCAGTCCAGGAGACGACGCTCCCGTAGCAGGACGCGCTCGGGAACAGAGAGGCAGTCCAGTGGCGCGCGGCGCGCTCCGCCGATGCCCGACGTGCTGGAGCGCTCCTAGGGGCCAGCCCCAGCGCCGGGGCGGGAGCGGGACGGCGGCGCCGGGAGAAGACCAGACGGGGCTCGCTGGGAGGAGGCCGGGCCCGAGTCGCGGTCGCAGCTTCCGAGCGCCAGCGCCAGGTGAGACGGAGTGGGATCGAGCAAGAGCCCTAGGGATACGCATGCATGAGTCGAGGCTGGGCGATGGGGCGGGGGACAGGGGGGGGGGAGAGCTACGGACAGGCAGAGGGAGGCGGGAAGGGCCGGCCAGGACGAGACGGACGGCACTCGGCGACGGCGGACTCCCCGTCGCCTCGAGGATACTGCATGCCGACCGCGTCCGATCGAGTGGGAGGCGGGCCGCCGGGACAATCGATTCCGTAGCAGCACGCCCCAGCTACCTCGAGAGCCGCGGTCTGACAAACCCCTCCCTCCGGCCTCGAGCACAACGGGCGTCGAGCACCCGGCACCTGGACAGCCTCCCCTCGCGGATCGTCCGCGCTCCTCTCCGTCGCTCGACGCTCGCGGCCTGCCGCCGAATTCCCTCGGACTGCGCTGCCCCTCCCGACGCCCGACAGCCCTTCATTCAGCCTCGTTCTCCGACGAGTTGCGGCCCACATGCACACGCATGCACGCACGCACGCCCGCCTACGCACGGCCGACGTACCGCCCATACGCCCACCCGAGGGATCCCAGGCTGATCGTGGCATCAGCCCGAACTCGTCCCGGCTGACATAATTCGGCTCTCGTCACTTGGCCTCCAATCGTCCCCGGAACCCTGCACAACTCTTTCCCATATGGTAACTGCGTGCAGCCGCTTTTGCACAAAGAGGCGCACCCACGGAAATTCGGCATTGCGAGGCGAGCGCGTTGCCACTGCACTACCGGAGGCTTTTTCCCTAAGCGCCCCTGCCCTCGCTTTGTAACACTGACATATTTATCTCCCCCGTTCTCAATACTTTCAAAGCCTCTAGCGCTCGTCTCCTCCACGTCACTGACCAATTCTCCGACTCTAATTCATGATCCTTTTCCCTTTGTTTCGAGGACAAATATTACCAGTTGTCTAATGAAGTACCGCCCGATAACTCCTTCCTCGCCCACTAATTCAGGGCACCTTTTAAGAACGATCTCTTCTCTCGCATTTTTAAAGGAGGACTCTCTCTCTTTTCGAGGGAAAGAGAGCGATAGAGGGAGGCGGGAGGGTGGGAGGGAGGGAGGGGACGAATAGACATACTCGAAGATACAGAGAGAGAGAGAGAGACTGAACGTACGAGAGCAAGTATTTTACTAGGCGAGATCGTATGCGAAGTTTAAGGAGAAAGAACAGAATCAAAATTTTTCCATCTTCTCTTCCCTATGGTACCTTCTCTCTCCCACCCGCCTTTCATCAAAGCAGTCGCCCTCTTCGTCCCTCGGCGCTCACTCACTCCCTGAAAAGTTGACGCGTTATACAGGGGCGCGGACTTGCAGCTACGTCGGCAGTAGCCGGGAAAGCTCTCTGGACTTGTATTACATGTATATATGCATGAATTGGCCGACGCTGTAGCAAATTTTACAAAACCACTTCCTCGCTCCATCTCCTTCTATTTTTCTTACGCAATGCATATTGCTGTCAAGTAGTGTCTTTTTCAATTAATTATGAATCTTCCAGAATGTTGTATGTGCTTAAACTATTTGAAACATAAATTTTACCGTTATGATTCTACCGTAATACTACTAAAGAAAAAATTTTAACCTTATAATTGTTATTATCAATACACATCGTCGATATTATTTTTTAATCTACGATATTATAAAACCTATCATCTTGAATATTTTTCGATTTAGAAAGTTTTAAAAATTAATAAAAAAGAAAACTTTTTAAAAAGTTATTTAAAAATCTTGACAATATTCAAGATAAAAGTTTAAATCTTATTAGTTATAACCAGTCAATTTTACCTAATGGCAAAAACCTTCTCACGCTTTTATAGAATATAATAAAAATATTGAACTTGCTTTTCAATATTAGCCTTTATTTTCAGACAAATTTTTAAAAAATTCGTACATCTCTTAGGTATTCAACCAACCATAAATCCGTATTCAGCATTAATTAAAATAGAACAAATTGTAACAAATTACTTTTTTAAATGAAAATTTTTTAGAGCATTGCTTTTTAACAGAACTGAGTTTATCGTATTAAACATTATATTTTTGTAAGTATTTAATTAAAATAAATCAATTATTGTAAGCAATTAAAAATGTTTATATCATATTTCGTTATTGTTATAAATACTCCATTATTTACAAGTAAAAATAGTCATTTAATACGTTTGCTACCAGGAAAATATATTAAAATTATTATATATATATTAATATATATTAAAATATATTGAAATAAATTTTAAAATATAATTAAACAAAACATTTATTTGGAATTTATAATTTTAAATGATGTATTACTTATATTATAAAGTAAATTTTAATAACAGAATGTTAGCGCAGATTAAATTTTATTGCAAATTCATTTTTAGCAAATGATGTTTCTGTTCTTTTTATGAATAAAATCTTCGTACAACTTCGAAGTAGCTTAATTCTGTCAACAATATTTAATAAGTGAATAAAGAAACAGTTTTTTGTAACAGTTGAATTTAAAAATAAACATAAAGAGCTTATGATACTATGATTGTATTAAATCTATTTTATGTACATATTATCATCAAATTTTTTATAAGTAGAAAATAAATTAAAGTTATCCATTTAATTTTTATAATAAATAATTTATTTAAGAAAGTAACTAATATTTCAATGAAGATTTTTTACAGTAAATGCAGATTTGCGTTTAAATAATATTAATACATGTTTTCAATCAGATACATAGTTCAAAAGCGACTTCAAAATTTAAATTTTAAACCCTTTGAAGAAACATTGATTTAAATACTTATAATTTTACGAGATCGTATTAGCATTAGTTGTATCCCGTATAAGCTCTTCTCATTTTTTAGTTACAACTTTTGTCCAATATAGCTATTTCATAAAGTTATAATAGAATTTAAAGATTTAGCATATCTTATACATTTTCTTATCTTTTTTACGATTTTCATACAATATAATATATAAATTATTACCTACTTCATTTGTATTAAATTATAAAATTATTCTTTTTACGATTATGCAAAGTCTCTTGGTCCATTAATTTCTACTCAACGAGATTCAATTACGTACAATTATATAAGATTTTATTAGAAACTATGTTTTGTAAGAATAAAATTTACTTGAAACAAGTGCCGTTATAAATTTGATTTTTAAAAAATATTTTATCTCAAATACCTTCAAAGATTTATAGTTTGTATTAATATGAAAGAAAATACCAAGCAGTAAATAAAAACTTTTGTTACTCTCATATAAAATTTAATACTACTTTTACTTATTTCCTTAAGGACTTGGAGTTATTATGATTAACCAGAATTTATCTAAAATTATTAAATTTTTGTATTCATCGATGTTTATTAGTCCATTTATTGATTTCAGAGTCCGATGTAATATTAATTTCAAATTTCTTGGAATTATGGATAATTAAAGTAAAGATTAATTAATATCTGAAAAAATATAAAATAACTAAAAATTATTTAAGAAGATGGTATTGATCGTTATTCATACAAAATAAGTTGCAAATAAAATGCTTTAATTATTCGCGTTTTTTTACGCTATTGCAATAATTCGCTGACTAATTCGTTATAAATTTAATTATATTTTTCATTTGCTTAAATGGCAAATTATTTTTAATCGTAAAACTTTTATTTCCTTTGATTCCAAAGCTCTCGTTATGTACAGATTTGATTAATTTCCTATATTTCTAAAGCATCATTGTTTCTACTGATTATGACCTTTTCCATCATTATTTTCTTGTTTAATATTCTCGTTGATAGAAAGATAATAAGCGTAACTATAAGATTCATAGTAAAAATTACCGGCGAGCCATGTGCAATTTTAAATAAATAACTATTTTGATGATGTATGCCAGTGGTATAATAATATGGAATATATATATATATATATATATATATATATATATATATATATATTGCAGGGATGGCGTTATATTCTCAGAATAATAGTGCAACAAAGCACATTTATGTGGGATTTTACTTATTCTAAGTAAATAGTCTGAATTTGCATGAATTTAAATACTGCTGCGCATTAAATTCAAGAATTTCCAAGTCCACTGTCTTCGGAGTGCGCACCATACTTTAACGTGTTAAAGTAACACGCGGTAGCTTAGGATGGGCACTAAATGTTTTTGTACACTGACACTCGCCGACACTACGGATGACGCTTGTAATTCCAGTCGCGAACCATAACATATTGCTTGCGGATGTCATACATCTATAGGTCGCGCCATGGCTACGCGTATACGTCGAGGCGAGGATCGATTGTCGTGGATACGAGTTATCCTCTTCTAGATTTCCTTAGTCGTACGAGGAGGAAAGGAAATGGACAAAGGAGGTGCATAGGACGGGGTCGAGGAATAAAGTTGGAAGGCGACGGGCGAGGCGAACGATTGCCAACGGAGAAATTGGATGTGAATTCCGAAAGAGGCCAGAATTTAGGATATCTTCAAGTGGTGGCACGCACGATTTTAAAATGCAGACGACGTTCGTCGAGGCTTGAAGCAAAGAATTGGACGAGCCAGAAATTTTTGTACTTGATTCTTCTATTCTTATTACTCGGCAGCTTTCTTTCGCTCCTAAGTACCGACACTCAGCCAACGAGCATCCGTACTTTTCTAATTTGTCAATTTCCTTTTTTGCAATTCAACTTCAAATGTAACTTCACGGCCTTAAATACTTTTATTTTTGTACTCTCAATGACATTGGCTAATGCCAGCTTTTAAAAATTCTCATTGTGTACGTTAATTAACTTTTCATTTGTTAACAATAACAATTTATTATTATATTATATTATTATATTCATGTCACATAATGATTAATTTAAGTATTTTTAATCTTACGAGCATAAAAGGAATTTCAAAATTATAATATAATAACCAGTTGATATATAACGGTTCAATTTCATTAATGCTACTTTAAAATCAATAATACGTCTGGAATTTGAATTTTCTAATTTTTTAAGCTCTTCTCAATGCTATCATTTTCCAAATTTCATAATTTAATAAATTATGATTGAAATTTCAGTATACATAATTATCACTAAATTAAATTAAATTTTCATTAACATTAACAATATAATAGAACTATCATTAAAGGCAATTTTTATAAAAATATAAAAATAATTATATGTAATTTTTTATACGAATTTTAAGCTTTTAAGACTATCATTGTTAAAATTATTAAATATGCCTTAAATAAAATAATTTTTATAATACTACAGATAATGAAATATTATTATTATTATATATATATATATAGTAAATATATAAAATAAATCTTTTATCAACAAAAAATTGGCATACCAATTAATATGAAGTATTATTTACGCAATATAAATCATGGGCCTTATGTGCTATTAATATGAAATTAAGAAAAAGATTTTTTTATTAAAATTATGTTGGCTTTTTTAATTTCAATGAGCTTAATTATCAAATAATATTGGAAAACTTAAGCTTCTTATAATAAATATATTTAGTAAACACATGTTCAATAAATAGTATAGTCCAATTATAAAAAAAGATCTATTAATTATTAATTAAATTTTATTTAATCATATTATATTTAAAATTCGTTATATATTCGCTTAAATTATTTTTTGAATAAATTTATAAAATTCAATGCTTTTGCGTAATAACTTAACTACTATAAATAATTTAATCCTATTATTAAAATGACGTGGTATAAGTACTACTACTAATTTTAGAATTTTAAATTTCGCCTATTTACATTTAATATTTGAAAATAATTTGTATATTTTTATAAAAATCATTGCATAATTTTAATTACTATAACAAAGGCGAGTCTTTTTATTTAAAGTCTTTCAGACAATTTTAGGATAATGTATTGTACAATGTTCTTTATTAAAACTAGCCAATATCAAACAACTTTATTTTTTTTGTAATTAAACAAGTAATTCTTTTAATTTATATTTGTTGGAGAATTCATAAATAGAAGTATTAAATTAAAAATCATTAAATTCCGGTTAACATTAACAGATAATTGAAGATGATAGTCCATTATTTTAATTACTTTCCTTATTTATTGCAATATTTAGAACAAAAAAATATTACCTTATGCATAGATATTTTAAATATAGAATCTTCTGACACTGTTTCAGTATTCGATTTATAATGAATATTTAATATCGTAAAATTAAAAATTTATAAACCTAAACATATTTTGCATTCCTTATCAGTATTTTAATATTTACATATATTTAAAAATGTTTTGTAAGTGAAATTAGAAAATAAAAATTCAAATGAAATATTTTACAAATAATCAACTTATATAAATAAAAAATTGAATAATTTCCTGAAAAAGTAGGATTTTAAAAATCTAATTATATAATTAAATTTAGTACAATTGGTATTGAAAAAAATTATTAATAATTTTCTACGTGAGATAAATTAAATTTTTTAAAATTGTTTGATTTTTCGTATTCAAACGAATGATTGACTGATTATCGGTTTCGGAAAAACTTTTTAGAATATATAACATTTAAAAACATATTCTCTTTGCTACTTCCTAAATTATCAATTTAATTTCCTATATATTAAATGTACATATGTTGATAAGAAGTAAAATTTTAAACCCATGATGTAAATTAATGAGCGTGCAAGGATTTTTAATAAATAAATTTTTATTACTAAATCAATTTACAAATAGTATTGAAATTCTTTATGTAGAAAACATTTAAGAGAATATAATTTTTTAGTTTTTGGATAATAAATCTAAAAAAAATATTATACAGATTATTAGTTAAAGTTTTTTTTAACATTTAATTTAACATTATACTTTTTAAGAATCATTAATTACTACTAAATCTTCCATAAACGTAATACGACTTTAAAACTGAGTTATATAATTATACATGATATCGATTATACTTAAATTTGATTTGAGTTTATAGTCATAATTTTTCTTTCTTCAAAATATAATTGAAAATAAAATAACAGAAATAAATTATTATTAAGTAAGTAATAAATAAACACAAATTCTCTGAACAACAAATTTTTGTGTTAATATGATACTGTAACTCGATAGTTATAGGTGCATTTTTATGAACTGTTTTCATTCTTTATACAAAAAAGAGCTATAACAAATTTATATTTAATATTCTTATTTTTCTTATCCAATGCTCTATTTGAATATGAAAATAAGGAAGAAAGATCTTTTAGGGGTCAATAAAAGCTGTGCCATGCTAGAGTTTTAATATCAGAAACGTTTTTAAACTAGATTTTTCGAAAAAAGACAATAGATAATATTTATTTCAAATTAGAAATTTAACTTCATTTTGATATTTTTATAAAAATTAGGTAATCGTGTATTATTATAGTACCATTCGTAAAGCTTTTTTAAAAATGTACTAATTGTATGTATAAACAAAACGTAAATTTATCATTTTCTTGCAGTTTTTTTTTATTAGAAATCATACATAAATAGCATATACAATTCTATTTGAAATTAGATGTGTATAAATAATTTTTATACTACTTAGGATATACTTTTTGATCTAGTAACATAAATTTAAAATAAGAAGGCCATATTTGTAAAATTGTAAAAAAAAAACCAAATTATACTTTGATATTCAGTTCAGCACTTATTTGCATAGATTCTGATTCTTAAAATAGGTTGCTTCCTAAAAATTAAAAATTTATTTAATACAAAAATCAAAATCGACTCATTAGATATTAAATATATTATGATGTAAATAAAACATTTAATTTATTAAATCATTATAACGCTGTTTAATTGTATATAAAGCTAAAAAATATAATTTAATTGTAGTACATTTTTTTGTGAAAGATATAAAAATTCTAAATGTTAAATTTTTATTTTTAATAATTCCATGATATTAGTATTATATTTAAATTAATAAAAATTACTGTCAATGTAATTTTATTTTTAATTTTTTAATATAATTGTACCAGTAATTCGAATCATTAAATCTATTATTATTCGTATCAGAAAATTTTAAAATGTTTCTGATAAATTAAAGATCTTAAAGAATTCAATGCTTAAATGGGAGCAAAGAAATATGTATATTCTTCTGCCAATAAAAAATATTTATCTTTATAAATGAATGTTTCATTTGGGTACTGTCAAAAAAGTTGAAAATGAGAATGAGAAAATTTTCTCTGACCTGAACATTTGTATCCAGTGAATTTCCGCTTAGGCTGGCGATTCTCATCTTTCGAATACGCTTTGAATATATATTTCAAAAGTGCATGCTTGCATATCATTTATACTTGAACACATGAGAAAGATATATAAAGGGGTGAGAGAGAGAGAGAGAGAGAGAGAGAGAGAGAGAGAAATAGAGAGTGAGTGAGATAGAAACGAAGAAAAAAAGTTCTGATGTCCTTCAATATATGCAGTCCGTATTCTCTACGTATTCTGGTTAGCTTATATTCATATATAAATCGGCATATAGGGACGCAGAAGGGTGATAGAAACTAGCAGTTGACTTTATATGTATATGAAAATTCTAGGATGGGTCGGTAGAAAACGGTGCATTAGAATCGACGATATTCTCAACTATACGTGCAAATATTCCAAAAGAAAGAGAGAGAGAGAGAGAAAGATATAGAGAGAGATAGAGATAGAGATAAAGAAAAAAAGAAAGGTGAATAGAAAAGATGATAATTAGAAATTTAGAGATAGTTATATTAATAAACTGATCTATTTTTGTCGATTATTCATTTTGGTTGCAATATAAAAATTATCGGTGTTTAATACATACTACAAGAATACGCTTAATTTTTTAAATAATAGTGAATGGATGAGTATACAAAAAAATATATATAGTTAATTGAAATACTAAACTAAGCTTAAACCAGTTGCTTAATATTAATATATACGTAAATGTATAGTCACATGCTTAATTAATCAATTCCTCTGAGACATAGTTGATACCCTTATAGTTGTAATGAAAGTTGCAAATTATTTGAAGCTGACGATTGATATATAATTTTGTAACTAACAGCTGTACATATTTAAACTTATTGATATTTCATCGAAATACTTTGCAATTTATCAAGGACAATAAATTTTTCGCGGATTAATGTTATACGCTGAATTTATAAACTTTTGTCGAGCTATATGTGGATGGCTGTTTTTATATATGTGCGTGTTTACTCTGTGAACGTTTAAACGAGGGGTGAGCAATTGAAAAACGATGCTTGTCTCGGTCTGTGTGTCGAGCGAACGCGAATTGAAAGAGACGTTAAGCGGACCAAGTGTTATTTTTCAGGATGTTCGAAGGATTTTCACATCTATCTTTCTATATCTTGGCATTACCGGTAGAAAATATTTTTATTGTATACAAAGATGACAAGAGATAAAGTACGTATACATACATAAATGTATACATGTATATCTATGTAATGGGTTGGATAAACGATACCAATAAACAATGAATAAGAAGTGTACATAAGAAAAAAAATCGATGCATGTGAAGATGTTTGCCACGTGTCTTTTAGGCGGTAGGAGGAAAGAAATCAGATCGCTTGTTTATTCAAAAAACTTCTTGGTATTTTAGCGAGAGAATCTTGAAAAGGGAAGAAAACCTGATAAAGAGGAAGAAAATGACCTACGTTTGCAGGACTAACACAACAAAAGAAGCTTCCCTGATGTCTCATCCCTAGCAGATTAATCAATCGCTTGGCAATTTCGTTTGTTATTCTGGATTTCGGATAATTACGATTTCTATGTCACTGACATGTATGTGACGCACGCAAGCATGAGTTTGCATATACGTGTAAAGATGCTTATATGTTCATACCTAACAGCAATCATACGTATAAGTCCTTTGCCCATCTTAAACACTTAGCTTAGATGTATAACAAATAATTGCTGATTGTTGTATTCAAAAGATACAGTAAGTTCACCTAACTTTCTCACAGTTGATTAATATTGATACACTCAAACTCGAAAAAGTGGTAAATTTTACATTTATTATGTTGAAGTGATAACATAGTTCTTTTTATTATATTGAAAAGCAATTTTAAAAAATCCTTCACGTCACAGTTTTTAGTAAATTATTTTTGTACTATTAAAAATAATAATCTAAATTTATACGTACAAACAGAAATATTCGTAAAATAAAATTTCACGTGAAAAATATTGATATATGAAATAAAAAATACAGACATCCTTCTATGAAAACAATCGTTATACTTTCTATTATAGAAGCAGGTTGGACTATACAGTATTGATATGATTATTTTTTTTACTATTTATATCATTTGGACTATTATTTATGTAAATTATTAAACTGTTAAAGCAATATTATATTTAAAATTCTAAAATTTCCGTGGCATTGATACAAAATAACTTTTAACAAAATAAAATATTCGATTTTTAATTCATACTTATGTAAATTTTTACTCAAGAGATGTAAATAAATTAAAATTTGTTTGGACAATTAATTTTTAGTACTATAAGGTATTTGAAAAATTATTTATTTTGATAGTTTGATTTATTTTGACGTAAATATAATTGAATGCTATTCATATCACGTATCGATATATAGATGCGTACATTATTTTGATGGAATCCGAGCGACTATAGATGGCAAAATTGGTTATTACGTGGCTATCTTTTAAAATATTTTCTACCTGTACATGTAAAAGACTCGCAATTGTTCGACTGAATATCTGAAAGAATAAAATGTGTGTTGATGATTCGTATATTCGATGGATAGTTATAATTTGATAAATAAAATTTAAAATTGTTAAGAGTTAACAAATGGTTTTCTTATAAAGGTGAAAATGGCGAGAAGAGATAGGGTCCACTAAGAGATAAAAATAAAAATGATGAGAAATATATAGGACATCAGAGGGATTTAAAAATTCTGTCATACTTTTTTGAATATACTAGATAGAAGTACAGATAAATAATATGACGGATGGATAACTTGGTATATATATATATTGATAGGTAAGTAAATCGGAAGGTAGATTAATTTATACTCCGCTTCGTATATATACAAAACCTTAAAGAAGCTGAAATAGAAAAGTGTGTGTGTGTGTGTGAGAGAGAGAGAGAGAGAGAGAGAGAGGGTGGAGTGGAGAGAAAGTAAGGAAAAGATACAGACGTATGTTAACAGGGCATGGACAGGCATTTGATCAGAGGCGGTTTCACTAAACTGCCTGTAACTAACTGACGATAATAATGAAATCAGACGAGAATAGGATCGATATAGCCTCCGATCTATCAATCCGTGCAGCCCCGAATCGCTCCTTCGCTCAAGCAACTCGATGTCGGTGGATGTAAAAATGCTCCGGGATCTGATTTTCATACACGTTCTAAGGCCGTTCAAATTTAAAAGCACGTACATGCGTTTTGATAAAGGCGTAAAACCGGCGAGAATAGCAGCTTCATGACGTTCGTGCAAGGGATTATGTGTCGGCAAAAAAATTTTTAAGCTTTTCAGCTTCGCCTATCGATGCGGGTTATTGTTACGAGTAATTTAGCGATCTCGTCGAGGTTATGGGTACCATTCGCAGGCCGTAGTTTACGTGACAAGGCCACATGAATCGAAGCTTTTTTCTACACCGGCGCCACGTCTGCTTTTTTTTATATTTGCTGCGACGATAATTATTTTTTATTCATTTTCTATGATACTAAATTAAAATTCGATAGGTGCTTTTATCAAACGTTTGGACCCGTGTCTTTTTTTTTCATCGATTGTATCTTTATCACGCGATACTTACATTTTTTTATTTATAACTTTATAGCTGACGTCGACGCTTTACCCAAACACAATTATTAACTTTAGTTTCATGTAAAATCTCTTGAGATACGAGGCAGTAAAGTCAGCCTCTCATATATCAGAGCTAATCTACACCGCGTGTAGATTGTTCAATCCCATTTTATATATCATTAATCTTGTAAAGGAGCAACTTCAAACTTTCATGACTATGGTATTGCTGAATGAAATAAGTTTGTAAGAAGTATTAAAAAAATGTATTATTCTAACTATGAGGATTCTTAAGTAATTGTATTTTGATTATGTTTTACTATGCTCAAAGTTTAATAAGTCGTTTACTATTTAAAAATACGAAAATATTTATCGCGGTTTATTAAAGCTTTATTAAGAAAACTGATTATGTATTAGTTTTCTTTGGAAAGTTAACCTTAATTGAACGTAAATAGATCAAAGAAATTCTTTGTATTATCGTACCTACATTTAAAAAATTACTAAATTTATAATGGAAAAAATTTTATAAATCGATACTACCCGTGATTAAAATTTCATATGAAATTCCTTAAAAAAGATCAAAGTTTCTATATGTATGTATTCATTTATGTATATACTTATAAGGTTATTTTGAACTTGATGTACATGATATAGGTTAATAAGCATTAAATTGAAAGCTTATTTATCATTATTATAAAAAAATCAATTTAGATAATAAATATGTATTAACGTATTAACGCAATTATTTAAAAATATATTGATTATAAGAACGAATTAGGTGGAGGAAAAAAAGTATAAAATAGGTAATAACAAAATAATTTAAAAAAGTTAATAATTTCGTATTATACGTAATTATTTCTAATTTGAAAAATGTTTTTTAGCTGTATTCGTTAATAATGTTTGCAAACTAATGTTATTCAAATTCGAATGTTTTTATTTTACAATGACATATTTTTAAAAATTGTAGTTTCTATGACTAAAAATTAAATTCTATATCAAAGTTAACCTTAAGCAAAATTTATTGGTAATTGATTTGATTATTTGGCCTGTTACGATATAAGAATTTACTGATTAAACTGTAATTTTTTCATTATATTTAAGTAACACCTTTTTAAAACGCTTAGAGAAATAATAATAAAATATTAACAAATATTTAAATGAGAAATCAATACCTCGTTACTTTTTTACTTGAGAGATTATTGCTTAAAATAGCAATTTCATTCTAATGGAGATTAGTAGCAGCACCAATTTTGATAACCGATTCAGTAAAACTGATAAGGAAAAACATTTGAAATTTGTATTGGAATTGAAATTTTAATTATGTTGAGAGTTCGTAAAAAAATAGCAATTTGAATTACTAAATAAAAAAATGCTATTGTGATAGGAAATTACTTACAGTATAGTGTAACGAAGTATTGTTCGATTATCTTAGAGAACTAGATACTTGATTATTCAGATAAGTTCTTTATTATTTCAGCATCGCTTCGATTAAAGGTTGAAGTATAGTATCTCGTCCACCGTGGAATTGTAATTTTATCTCCGAATTCATGTTCGAAAAAGAGCGTAACATCGTATAAAAAAGTAACGAACCTCGAATTGTACATTCTCATCGAAAGATAGAAAAAAAAAATGAAATGAGAGTGAGTACGAAACAAACGCATATCGTGTAATGATCGTCGAAAAAGAATGAAAAAAATGGCTGAGGCATGTTGTAGGGTGCGGCAGGTGGGAAGAGCGGGTAACGGGATGTATAGGGGTGAGTCGGTGAGTGAGGGGCGAGGGGGGGGGGCGGTGAACTGAGAATGATAAAAAGCGTGGAGAAGTATGAGGGTAAAAATGCGCGAGAGGCATCGAAATTAAATTCGACTCAACTGGTCCGTAAAAAAATTTTCACGAACCAAAACCAACATGAGATCCCAGCGGCGGGGGCGGAATTGCCCCCTCCCCTCCCCCCCATGAGCCAATCACCGATGGGCTCGCTAAAATAAGACTAGTGTGCGGAAAAAATAAAATAAATGCCCTGGGAAGGAAGGTAAGGCAACAAGCAGGGGAGAAAGTAGATGGAGAAGGTAAGCCCTGCCGACAACAACCAGTGTCGGTCTAAACTTGGCTCGCTCTCGCAAGTTTTTCAATAAGAATAAGGCAATATGGCCTTGTACCTCGCGCCGGCAGTAGCTTCGAGCTCTCGTCTACCACTCCTTGTCGTACGTGCGAACACGCAATGCTCCTCCGGTTCTTGTGTTCGCGTACACACGTACACGGCCAAGGGATTTCCAGTTTCAATTTACAGATGATCACACCAGCCGAGGAAATAAGCGACGGAGAACGACGGGAGAGCGAGCCAGTGGGAAGCTCGTGTTCCACCGCACGAGCGCCAATAATGAATCTTGATACCCTCGTCTCGGGTAAAATCCGAGCCTGTAGTGAGATAGACGGCGGTAGATGACTCGATAGTGAGATCGTCGGATACGCAGATGGAGAGGAAAGAGTACAATGTACCGAGAGACGAGCGATTGCCTGGACTCTGGAATCGATCGTGGACTAGTGGAGAAAGCGGAGATTTGGGCTGGCAGTAGTTGCTGACCGGCAGCCTAGTGCCTCTGCCAGAAATCTATCACAGTCAAACAGCATTAAATCAAGAAGCCCGAGCCTTTGTAGTAGTGAAGGGAGGGAAAATAGAAGCTCGGTGAAAGGGCCGCGTATAGTGCCTCCCCACCCCTACGTCACCCTAACCAACCCCCTTTCCTGATTTGTATATTCGCCTTATCACGCAGGGTAGAAATATGGCAAAAAATGAAGTACAAATATGCTGGAACGATGTGAATGAAAAACTTCCCCAACAGTTTAGCGAAATTGCGAAGGAAATCGAAATTCCGATACATTTTATTATGGCTCATCAACGTGTGCCATACTCTTTCTGCAAATGCCTATAAGGTAGATTTTACGTCTTCGAATACCTTCTCTTTAAATTGACGAGGGCATTTTAACTTGGCTTTCATTTAACCACTGGCTTATTATAAATGCAACAAAGTTGTACATAATAAGGTTTGTTACGGAATCAAGGTGGTTCCTCGATGGATGCTTAACGTTGAAATGAACGGCCCTGTTGGCGCAATCGTTATATTTTCGATAAAAGAAAATTGCTATTTGATAATTCAACCTCGCGCAATATTTCTGCAATAACTGAGTGACTTCGAAAGATAGGAACAGTTCAATAACGCAAAAATAATGAAAAGTTCCAAGGATCTCGAAGGCAAGCAAGTTTTCGAGAAGACAATTCATTTCCACATGCCTTACAGCTGCATTATTAAAAAACTTATGTAAGGCGATATTTGACCCGACTGATATATATATATATATATATATATAACTATTGAATCACAGGATGCGGCTAGAAACCCGGGCTTAATTTAAGTGGCATCGATATCCGTATCACTGTTTGGCTATTAGCTACCTCCAGGTGTAATACCGAATGTCTAGCACCACCGCGTAAAGTACTGTACATGACATTCTGAGATTGCACACATTTAAAATTTCATTAAATCGAGGAATAAGACATTGGTCTTATTCGTGGAACCCTCAAGGGCTACATCACGAATTCACTCTGACGCAGCACTAGTTATAACGTTAACTTTCTCACCCAGAAGTTCATTAGAAACTTGAACGTGCAGTTGTAAGTCCTCGGCACAGAACATACGTTGGAAATGTTCAGCGTCGACACACAGTGTGACACAGATCGATGTAAGAGCAGAAGAACAGGAAATCTAAGACTAAAGCCTATGGAACACCGAGATTCGCTGCGACTCATCCCACCCAGTCCAGATGACTAATTCTTCGGATTCGGAAATACGTATAACGTGTCCTATGTATGAAGACAGAGCACAGCTCCGGGAAATCCTAATGTTTTTATTTTATCCGAGAAGACTCACGTGGAACACTTACGGAACTGAAAAGTCACTGCACCATGAGTTGGCTTGTGATCATTCGCCTTATTCATCAGTTTGTGCGACTCAGAAATTTTTGTTCGATTTACGGATTATTCTGAATGATGAAAAATAAGTGGAGGCCGAAGCTTCTGTCTAATCTCAAATTTATGAACCGATTATAAGTGATCGTTGTCCGTATTTCATTAATAATCAAATACGATTTACGTTATCTTAATCGCAATGAATAATAATCAATAAGAAAAACTGTGTTAAAAATAGTTGTGGACTGCAAATTAAAATAGATTTTTATTTATTGAATTTTAAACAAAAATTATAAAAATAAATATAATCAGCCTTAATAATTCCATAACGAAAACTTACGGCTATATTCCTTGATTGAAATTAAAATAAATTAGAATTTTTAATTTTTATCCTTAATATTGATGAAATTCTAGAATCGTAGTTTCCAAATAGAATAGAAAATAAATGTTTTATTTGGGCAATGCTCCCACACGTATGCTTTTCAAATTTATAAAAACACTTGCACGTTTATTTACGCATGATTTACTTAAGAAATCAAATTATCTATTAGAATTATGAGAAAGAACTAATTAAACGTAACGTGTATGACATTTGATTAGAAGCTTAAATTAACGATACCCATCCGAATTATCGTAATCTTGAGCTACAAATTCAATCGAATTAGTTTACAAGGGACATAGTCGATTAAATGGTTAACGGATCCACAAATTCATTGAACCATGCGCGACAGTTTCCGACCACCTTCCCCGAGTGACTGCCGAGCCGATAACTATTCTGCCTAGAGCTATTTATTACAATTATTAGGAAAAATAGTAGAATAATTAAACGATCGAGCGTATAGAGCTCGCCAATCGAGAATTTGATGCCCGTTCGGTCGAGGGATCGTCCGATCGGTAAATCAACGACGCGTGTTCCAGCCCGACCGGATAATTCCAAGGCCCGTTTTTTTATCTCGGCAAGGACTACTCCAGAGTCTGACTGCTGCTGCTCCTCCTCCTCCTCCTCGTCAATCTCTACGAATTCCCGTATCTTCGGCTGGCTATATCCTTATCCATCGGTTCGTTCTTCTCGTTCTCTCGACCCTATCGGCTTACTCCGCAGGGTAGACACAATGCTGAAAGGGTTCGGCGAGGGTCGGCGGTCGCTCGGTTGCGAGAGGCCGGAGGCTAGAGTGCCAGTTTGGCCTCGGGCTCGAGGGTAATGCAGGGCGAGGTGGCGGACGAGCATCGGGAGGAGGGTCGGTGCCGGGGGATTGCCGAACTCGCTGACGTAGAGCGACGAGTGGTGCGATCGGGGGGTTGACAGGACGCATATAAGCTGCGTCCGACGGGGGCTTTGCAAGCTCTCATTATATAAACGTGATTACATCTGCTTTCAGGCTTTCGCAATGTGGCCTGGAGCACTACCATTGATAGCGTTACTGGCACTCCTGCTACATCCAGCAAGGTGAGTTTATCGTTGTTGCTTGCCACATATACTCTCACCCATACAAACTCCATAAACCGAGATTTCCGTTTCCTATCCTGCATTTCTCCCCCCCCCCTCTCTCCCTCTCCCTCCCTCTCTCTTTTCTGTTGTCGAGCTCTCGCCCACAACTGGATACGCATTCTATCACAAGTTTATATCTATTGGAGAGGAAGAGGCATCAATAACAGGATAGATGGATTTTTCGCGCACTAGACTCGCTTCGGACGAGTTTCTCGCACTTGATAGACGTCTCGAGCTTCACGTATTAATAAACAAACACTGATACTTGAATTCCCTTGAGTCATGGTATTGTCATCGACAACACTAAAGCTATTTCTTATAATGTACGGTTGTCAAACATAAAATATTGCTGATTGTTAGCATAAGCATTTTTTTAAAATACATTCATTACTATCTATATTCTAATGTATTATGGATTGCAATATTGCACAACGCACATTTACATTTATGCATCCGATTCAATTTTCAGGAGATTAAGTTTTAAAAATTTTTTAAACATACATTTGCATATAACGAGAACGCAATTATCGTTAATATTTTATTTATAAAATAAGAATACAATATTTTTAATACCTGCAACGATAAATTTTTTATACTAAATATTGATAAAATATTTTTTGCATAATTGAATCGCTTCGTTTGGATACTGTCTATAAATATGTATACGTATGGGTACTTTTATTCTATAGAAACTAAGCTCTGATCATACGTTTCCGTATTCAGTAGTGATATTATGGTTTTACTGGTAATATTGAATACTCAAAATCACAAATTAATTTCTCTGTAAATTTTCTAATCGATACTTTCGTATTTCTAATACTCAATAAAATTTTTATCATGTACCTTTATATAAATTCATCTCAATTTTTATTTAAAGTTTACATGAGTAAAATTTGTATTATAAATTGAATTCGTTTTTTTTTTAATATTATAGAAATAAATAACATAATCAAAATTATTGTAATATACATTTATTGTCCTGTAATATTTTATTAATGATGACTGCTGTTCATTACAAGTAAATTCTGCTTGTTTCAACAACGTATTAAATTATATATTATCAGATAAAATTCACACTGAATCTTTATATAGGAAAACATTGACTTTTATAATTCATTTTGATTATGCACAATAAATGTTTGCATAATTACGTGAATAATAAGCTGCCGATTATCTATACTATTCGACTTTTATGGCCAAACATAAAATTTTTTAAAAATATTTAACTATAAAATTTGTTTTTTTGTACATGCATAAAATATAGAAATTATAATACTATATGCTTAATAATATCATTTTACTACTATTAATTATTTATAATTTTTTTGCCACTAGTCTTTTTCGGCTTTATACATTTCCACTTTTCCTTATTGAAAAGGAGTCTCTCTTAAATTCGCAGTCAAACTTTCATAAAAATACGTATAAAGGAATCTGTTATGTCAAAAGGGATTAAACGCTCTACTTTGTCGTAAGCTGATTAAACAAAATTAATTCACTTCGTTTCGAGAACTAATTAACAGTACGATAAAAGAATTGAAGTTGCATCTCCATTTCATTGGCAGGCAGATTATTTTACTTTATTCGTATTAATTTTTAAATATTGTTTTATTTCTTATTAGTAGGCTTTTAGTTTAAAATAATTTAAAATTATTCGATTTTATTTTTTTCTATTGGACTTCCAGTAGTTTGAATCATTCTTAAGAATTAATTTTTAGTATGAATTTCGTCACGCAGTTTCTTAAGATATACGGTAACTAAAGTCTTTGAATCTCGTGACAATTTAAACAAATGAAAATAATATTTAGGAAATAGTGTTTGTTATTTTTTATGATTTACATTTCTGTATATAATAAAAAAAATTACAATTAGCTAATGAATACAAAATTTTTTTTTTTACTTTGTACTAAAAACGAGTTTATTAGGTGAAATAAAATTTGTTTTCATATGTACATTCCTTATATATGCCAAATTAACTAAATTTTAATTTACATAAATGTAATAAACCAATAGCTCATTCTTTTATTATTATTTAGATAGTGATCTTTTCAGCATCAACATCATATAGTATTAATTAAATTTAAAGCCAAAATTCTCTTTCACTATGATAATATTAATTCATTTCAAAATATTTTGATACCTCGCTAAAATTTGTAACATTATTAAGAAGCTGTGTAAAGAATAAATTAAATAAAGAATAGCTTTATTAATTTTATTCGTTATAATGTGTATTTACATTTATATATATTAATAAAACTCATTAATTAATTATTGTATTGTTTTTTTGTAAGCTCTAAATAATAATTTATAACAATATAACGAAGCAGATAATGATAGGGAATTGAAACGAGCGAATCTCGTTTTGACGACAGTTGTTTTCACAACTAAAGGCAACGATACCTATGAATTTTTTTATTCGAGTTATCCTCAGATTATAATTGCAGCAATAAAGAGAACGCTAGATCTTCGTCATATATACAATGGATCAAAGACTGTACAATATTTTTAAACATAAAATTATATAAAAATGAAAAATATTTATAATAAAATTAATTAAAATGAAAAAAATTATCGATTTAATTTCCAATTAATGATTAATATACAGTTTTAAAGTATGACTAACTAAAAGCAGAACTGTATGTAATAGATTGTTAAATTTATTTTAAGCCGCAATATAATTATAAAATTATTAAATTCTATTTGTTCCAATATAAATTTATAATAAATTCATAATTTTAAATAAAGAGACAATTACTTCATTAAGATGCATTGAAAAGTACACTTACAGTAATTATTGAAAAAAAAGATTGAAAAAATATTTACAATTTTTATTTATAGAAAATTTTTTCATTATTATAATTGTATTATTTATTATATAGTTAGTAAATTTTTACATAATAGTGATGATAATGAATATCAAGGTATTTAGGGCGGAAGGCTAAGGGCGAATAGACTTAATAATTCGATTTTATTATAAAATCTTCGTGAATAATATGCATAATTTTTTTGTTTCTGATCGAATCTTTCGTATGTATAGAAAAATAGTCAAAGTTTTCAAATTCCCACCCTGGAACCTCGAGCTAGCGACGAGAACCTTTTCTGATCCACCCCGGCGGAAGCTATCATTAAACAAAAAGTAAAGATCGAGATAGTTACGCCACTGAAAGGAACATTAGTTTTATAAATTGGGAAGTAACACGATATATGAAAATCAGCTGAAACGTCAATTTTTTGTTTATCATTATTTATAGGCAAAGCACAAAATAGATTAGTTATATTGTATGTTTTTTAATCTTGAAATTCTGTTTAGCTCAACCTACTTTACTTTTATTTCTTTGCTTATTAATTTTCAATTTCAACATTCATTATAATTTCATAAAAAATGTCACATGCAGTTGTATTAATTTTATTGTACAAGTCTTTCAAGGACAGATTATAATTATGCAATTATTTATAATTTACGTATTTTATCGGAAATAATTTACTCCTATAAATAGTACATATATTTTTTAAATGTTTTTGGAGTAAATTCTGTATAATTTTTACACATTCTGCTTATATTCGTGAAAACTAATACACTTTTTTTTAAATAGAATATATATATATATATATATAAAGTAATATAGAATTTCTATGTAGAGTCGAAGGATTTTTCGGTATAATTATTTTTTATTCTTTTATTCCTAATTAAAATGCCCCCATTGCAATTATAAAATTTTTTTAGGATTAATTATTTTCAACATTTAAATAATCAAATGAAAATGGCAATTTTGTATCAAAGAAATTTTGCTTTAAAAGGCTTTCCTAAAATTTACGGCTCCTAGTAAAAATTATATTTCTAGAGTAATTTTTCTATATTCTGTAGCTTTAATTTACTTGCTAAATATACAATTTTTTTTTAACATTTGATTATGAAATTAGAATTAATTTTGATAGTACTATTAATAATGCAGAAAGAACTATATGTTTAGAATATAAATGAAGAATAAACATCATTTATCTGACATGCAGAATTTATTGACGATATTTGTATACTAATTTTAGAGATCGAAAATTCTACAATTTCTTCTCAGCATCGATGTAGAGACCATTTTGTAAAAACAATTTCTGCAATAACTTCACTACATTCTTAAATTGTGCTGGACAGTCTTTTCACGAGTACAATAAACATCGTAAGAGAAACATCAACTGACTAGTGCCATATAAATTACAGCCCACGGCGTAGCAAATTACGGGCTACGACTGGCTTTCACAAGCTTGCGCACTTCTAAAGAACATCTGTTTTTCACATACGAGTCTCATGAATTTACAACATTTCAACCAGAATTACAACGGGGGCAGCTGAAAAAACAGCAACAAACGTACACGCATATACAGGAACATGCATAAAGTGAGTTGTGGATACAGAAAGAGATAGAGATAGAGATAGAGATAGAGAGATAGAGATAGAGATAGAGAGATAGAGATAGAGATAGAGAGATAGAGATAGAGATAGAGAGATAGATAGAGAGAGAGAGAGAGAAAGAGGGAGAATGAGAAAGAGAGAAACAGAATGGCGTGAAACGAAAGAAAGCCATTTAGCAAAGTAGATATCCGGAACAATATATATTTTCGCGTTTAAGTACCAGGCCCGTCCTCTCGAGAACCCGAAGCACGATGGCGACGGCGAGGGTGGAAAGGGTGAGGGTGAGTAGTGGAAGGAAGCTCGCTCTCAGCGACTCAACTTTTCCGATTACCGAGCACAGCAGCGTTGGTGGCGATCGATCGGTCTCTGCAGCATATACATAGGTTTTCATCGGACTTGGACGGCAAACTCAATTTTCTTCACTTTCCAGTCGGTTTTCGACTTATATATCTCTCTCTCTCTCCATCTCTTTCTTGCCATTCCTCTCTTATCCCTGCATGTTCACTCGTAAGCATGCGTGTGCATCTCGTGTGAGAGTAGGAATGCGAAACATTCCTCGTGTGAACTTATACTTGAATACACATAACAGACTAGTGGGAAAGTATCTGAAATTCGATTTCGAGGTCAGAGGGATGCGGGAAAAATTCAATTTTCTGAAATTTCAGGACTCTAATCAATACGAGTGAACAGCGTTTGCAATTAAAACTTCATTCTAGTTTTATCAATGCTTATGAAATAACAAACGCTTGAAAAATAGCTGCTAAAGTAGCTCCAGAATTTTATAAAACTTTTTGGTTTAAGAGCGGAATAGGAAACACATTGTTTCACTTCTTTTTGCTGTTTTAATTACGGTATTTTTTTTTAAGTTGATTCTTGTTCAATTATTCAAAATTAACTAGGCGAATAAATTTATAAATGTTACTGCATTTTTAAATAAGTTTATAGATAAATCAATTATTAGTTATTTTCTGTGAGTACTATTTCATAATTTATACTGTTTTTAAGTCGTGTCGAATATACTAAATATTTATTATTGACCTTATCAAATGATCTATAATTTTAATAATATTACGTTTCTCGTAATAAGAAGCATTGAAATTGAGAGTATGTTCCATTGGGTAATATTTCATTAGCTTTTCATTTTATTAATTTCCAATTAAAATTGTTTGTAAAATTAAACTACAAATGAAACTATAAACCGAAACACTTTTTATTGTATATTGACTTATTCTTTGGATTATTTGACAAACTTTAAAATACATTTTTATTCACCTTAACTTTAATTTTCTTTTACCTAATTCTTTAAAATACAAATCGAACATGAAAAATAAATATGTATTTATAAAAAAAGAGCACTAGTAATTTTTTATAATTTAAAACATAAAAGATATAAATTTTTGTGGTTTTAAAGTAGTATAAATTGTTTTCTAGTTACAAATGTACTAAATCAAGCACTTGTACTAGATTCATTTTGTCGAAACTGTGAGGAAAATCTATTAAATAATTTACTTTGTGATGGTTTCGCTTTTTATCGCTCGGCAGCTCTTTCGAGTTACAGCGATAAAAGAGGTGAAACTCTGGTGGGTCTTGGGGAAAACAATGCTCTCGTGGCTTTTTTCTCCCGGTTTTGTACGATGTTGTCGCTTGAGACGAAATAGTGCTTCTCCAATATCACGACTCTCGACTGGCGAGGATACCTCGAAGTCGGACCAAGTTCGTTTCAGTGAAACGGTCGGCTAAAGATGGGATGGCTTCACTCCGCTACGGTATTTTACAAACGTTGGCTACACATTAGTGGCGTTTTCTACATTATCCTTAGGTTTACAAATCAAACGAGAACGTAAAGATCGCAGTTAAATTAATTTCTAACGAGCAACGCTTGCTTTGAAATCGGCCATCATCTGTGGCAGGGTAGTATTGCGGAAATCCGGCATATTTGGATCACGGAGGTAATGGTTTCGTATTTTGTTCAACGTAATGGTCACGTGCCATTACACGCAGGAACGGTACAAGGGAGAATTACCGTTTGATTTTAGCACGATCATACAATAGAAGCTACAATAGAAAGGTACAGCGAAAGACAAAAAGAAAGAGCAGTCTATTTAGTCAAAAAACTTCACTGTGAAAGTTTAAAAATCGAGGTAGATTTTCCGCCAAGAGCTTGTACTGACGTCAGATTCGACTATCCAACGGAGTGACTCGATGGAAAGTTAGTTTCTGTAGCTGTGGCACACTAGCTTAGTTCGGGCTTCGGTAGGCCAATCTGGACGTGATTGGGCCTGGTGAGGCTAAACTGTCGATGGCCGGTCCTGGTGGGGCTGAAGCTGGCGCTTTGGCACGCTCTTATTATTCTTCTCGGCATCGCTGCTGGAGGGATACTTCATATCGCCGCTGGTTCACCTTTTATCTGCTGGTCTTGACATGCGGTTTGGACATTTCGCCACTCCCCAAAGTTGCTCTCCTCAAAACTGGGTGACTTGGACACAAAGAAGGCGCAGGCAGGGATCTCGAAGTAACACTCGTCACGACCACCTTTTATTTGCTTATTCATCACACAATTATTATTCCTGCCGAATGGTCCTAAATTGTAATTCTCCAGCCCCTCGTATTGGACCTTCTAATTGACGGATGGGAACTCTCGGTTTAATATTAGTGGACCTCCTGCATGCCGAAAAATGTCGTCCTCAAAAACTAGGATGGTGTTTGGGGATAACCCACCTACCGATCACGCAGATCCTAGGCCACGCATCAAGTCTCGAGCATCGGGTTTACGGTAGGAATTGGTTAATGTTGAGTGTTGAGGGAATCTCGAGGCCGTAGACGGTAGCCCTCACCTGAGATCGTAGATTCAACCGGTCCACCTGTTCTTGAAGTTGGTGGTGAGATAATTCGAGCTCTCATTGTCAGATGGTCGCGTCCTCGCTTGGTGGGTAGATCACAGCTGGATACGGATAGATTGGTTTCTTCACTTTGTGATTCGATTTGTCGGAAGTGAGTATCCGAACTATTTCTCTGGCATGTGTAGCCCCCTTGCATACCCGGTAATAACGTATGGCTTGATGACCCATTGACGGACTTGGCAGCCCTTTTTTCCACTACTCCATTAAAGATGGAGGGAGAACTCTTTCACAGGATGGTGTAAGCCTACTTATTTTGGCGCAAATTCCGTATTGAAATCCTTACTCTTATCCAAAAGTTACCAGTTACGAATAATTAAGGTAGTGTGCAGCTCGAGCTGTCACTGACTGGAGCGTATCTAGTAATAACGACATTGTTGTAAAAGACCCTCGGCCATGTTTACTTTTTTAAGTATCAAGGCAAATTGCAGCCTAGCGTGACGGTACGGAAGGTTGGAGTGAGTCGGTGTTACGAGCCATTGGTAGAGAGAACCTGAAGAGTTTAGTTCTCTCCCATAGTTCAAATATGCAAGAGTAAACTCAGTAGTCGATGACTTCGCCTTATTGCATGCAAAGGCTAGCTCTGGAAGGTAGAGATTCAAGGCTTTGTAATCCTCATCAGCGTAGACGATGATCGAGGAACCACCTCTCGAGGAACCTATTCGTATGCTCGAGGGGACCACATTGCGGAGTGCTCGGTGGGCTCCGGTGATATTCGACTCCACAAGTTTGATGAACTGACAGTCCAATGCTCCTCTGAGGGCTGACGAGGGCTTATTTATTATACGCGTTGATTTATTAATTAGGGAAGCATCCATCTGACGGTGTGGATTTAATAGCAAAATTCCCTCGTAGTTAAGTTTCATTTTATGCTTCAAGGAGTCACCTCCCCGTTCAGGACAACTCTTTTTTGGCACTCCTCTTGGGTGTTGTGCCGATGCTCGGTGAGAGCTGGAATGATGTGTGGTCTATTAGGCGCTTACAGAGTTCCGGTACGATACCTGCCGTCGCGAGTCCTTTCGACGGGAACTCTTAAATGAGTTTGTCGTATCTCAGTTGACCGATCGAGCGCGAAGACATCTATTGCCGCAGGAGTCTCTGTCCGGGCGCCATGCGATGGTTCCGCCTTTTATCGCTTGGCAGCTCTTTCGAGCTGCAGCGATAACAGAGGCAAAACTCTAGTCGGCCTCGAAGAAAACAATGCCCTCAGAACTTCAACCCAAGAGTGTAAAAATCGAGATAGATTCTCCGTCAAGAGCTAGTGCTAGCTTCAGATCGATTATCCAGCGGAGTGACTCGAATGAAAGTGAGTTTTGTTAACTGGAGTGCTCGAACTTCTATTTCGGATTACTCTTCGCCTAGCTGCGGTGATAACACGAACCATGGCGCCGACTGCGCCCTGCGGCGGTTAGTCAACGATGTCCGGTGCTCTGCCACGCCCTACTATATAAGGCCCTTAAATTGGTGCGCTCTCCTGGGAGTGTCGGGATTGTGAACTGACCCGCGCAGGTCGTGTCTTGACGGGCCGCCGAAGGATTGTGCTTGTAACGCCATGGCCAGTTAACGACGGCAGTTGTCGGCACAACTGATAACTCAAAATAGCAATACCGTTGTTTTTATTTGTATACATTTATTATTATTATCTTGGTTTAATATAATCTCGTATTAAAATATACGAATTCTAAATGATTGATGGGTTCTGTGCCATTTTCAGTACTAAAACAAGGAAATATTATTAAAACGTAACTGAAATTGCACGGCAAGATAAGTTTGATTTTTATTAACAAGACAAAGTTTCCAATTTTATTCATAGTGCTTATTGGAAGTTTTACTATTCTATAATATAATGTTTCATTCTTCTTATATATTTTACAATTTATTTTCATTGGTTTATAAATACGATGACACAATACTTTTGTTAATAGCTTATCTTTTGTATAAACATTTTGAATATAGATGGTTTTAATTCCAAAAATTTATAGATTAAGAATTAAAACTTCCATTTAAATAGATAAAATATTTGAAAAGACGAAACATGTACATTTATTTCCTATGATAAAACATTTAATAAAAATTTGATAAGACATTTTCTCTAATTAAATTTTTTTCGTATAGTACTCTTATAAACATTTATTTTAGAAGTAAACACGTTAAAACAATATAATACAAGTCTTATTGAATGCAGTTTATGTGTGTACGTGTGTATTTCTATTCTTTTGCGAAATTGCTGATAATAGTACAATTTGTAGTATTAATGCTTAAAAAATTTTGTAACTAGTTTAAACTTATACAATATTCCTTAAATTTTTTAAATTATTTAAAAATATTCCATTAATGAGAAATATTATTATAATAAGAATAAGAATACATAATCATTTTATCAGTAAAATTTTAAATAATTTTCATTTTTTGCTTAAAATATTGTAAAATTCTTTAGACAAAGTATCATTTTAATTTTAAATTCAAGTATTAAACTGGAATTAATTTTTTTTATTAAAATTAGCAGCACTAGCAGTTCGTGTATTATCGCCAGATGGTGAATCTATAATTTTCGTCAGGGCTCACCAAGGTTGTGTAAGAAATATATCAACGATTCCTTCTTTTCATGTTAATCTAAATGGAAGCTGTATATCTTATGGTACTAGTTAGAAAAAGAGAAAGGATAAGTCATTCCACTTTAGATCAATATAGGGAGCACATTTTTTAGACTCTTGTTTGAAGATTTCCACTCCGTGCTTATGGGACTAAAATTATAGCGTCGAGAAGATAAGAAATAAGGGTTTCATTTTTTTGTCAGAGATCTTATCAGATAAGTGTTTAAAATTATTTTGTGCATCGACATAATGTGACAAATTTACTTGAAATATTTAAAAAGTTTATTTTATTTAAATAGGAACACAAAAAAAATTGTGAAGCTCTAAAGGTTTATTTTTTTAAAAGTATAGAATATTATTACTCTTCCAAATATTTTGGAAAAAATATATTTAAAGTTTAATCATTAACATATTTTTGTATAGTAACTTTTAACATTTTATTACTAACGTTCATATTAAAACATTTGAATTTTTAATTATCACATTTAATACAGTTAGTAATATATTAAAATATTCTCACGTATTTACAACGTAGAATTTCTGAAAGGATGTAATAATTTTTACATGATTTAATCAGCATTGATTTTATTAAGTTTTATTATTTTATTATTAAATATTTTTTATTAAATTTATTTCAATTTTAATAAAATCCCAAAATTGTTTTATCACGAATTGAAAAATTAAATTTCTGAAAACGACCGGTTTATAGTATTATATCAACAAGAAACCGTACTTGGATAGAAGTATGAAATTAATGTAAGAATAAAATTATTTCTAAGAAATGGATTATTGTATTGTGCAAAACTTCTTTCCCGGTAATTTCATATTACTGTTTATTTTGAACATATGATTATTCTTTTATATCAAATTTACTTTGTTATGAAACTATTGAGCGATCGAAAATTTCAAACAAGAAAAGTTGCTTTACATAAAAATTGATCTGAAAGAAGGGATTTATTTTGATGCATAGTTTCTATATAAAATCAAAATCTAAACGATATTAAATTGAATCGATAAACTAAGTATACAATATATTGATAAGGCGAATATACAACTAGAATTTTCCTAAGTATGTTGAGAATAACAATTTATATTGAAATAAAATTATTATTCGTAAGTAATAGTAATATAGGTAAAACAATGTTTGACGATATTATATTAATGTAAAATTGCCTATATTTGTTTAAATAAAAGAAAAGTTTAAAAACTTGTTATTTGATATTGAAAAATTATATTGCAACCTCATTCGTGGTAGTCAACTTTGAAAAAAGTACATACTTTACGTAAGTGTTAAAAACTCGGTTAAAAATATTGAATTTTACAGTAAAAACTGCTTGAAATAATATTTTAAAAATTTTATGAAAAAAAATGGTAACAATTTATTTGTAAGAGTACTTAAGTTAAATTTTTATTGTATTTTATTTTAAGATTGAAATCTGCTTTTATGTCAAATCCCGAGATTTTTCATTATTAATAAAACATGAAAATAATTTAGAAAGAGTGTATTTTACATATTGTGTATAATTTTTTCAAATAAAATAAGGACAAAATTATTAACTTGTATAAAGATTTTGTAAAATGTCATCTTATAAGTAGAAAATTTTTCTATTCTAATAAATCATAAATAAATGATGATATGGAAAATAGATTTTAGAAGTATTATTAAAAGCAGCCCGAAAACTCGAAGATTTAGAAAAAAAATCTTAACCACTCAAGTACAGTTAAAGTTGAGGAAAGTTTATTATAGTTTGGAAGATTGTATGAGTCATATGTATCTGTATGTTCAAGTAAATATGTACCAAGTGTGGCTAGACGTCGTTTTACTCAGCTCGTAAATATAAGTACATACTCTAGGTTATCCAGTGAATTCTACCCACATTTTCCTTTATTTTTTTTTATGTACTCCAGCGATCGGCCTTATTATTATTTTCATATTTAAAAATATAGTGCTTCATAGTATTATTTAAATTTGAAATCCGTTCAAACTATAGTTTATAAGAAAGTAAAATTTTTGCTGAATATCTTCTTGAGCTTGTATATAAAACTACGTGTTTTTAAATTTATCGCCAATAACAATAAATCAATGGTCAATGACAGTTATAAATAAATCAGAAAACTATATTTTACTATTTTCTATGAATTTTCTTCTTTGTGACTACGATAACGGGGACTTCATTACAATTTAGAGAAATTGTTGGATCCCATCGTGAAAAGTTTATTTCGATTTACGACTTATCGAAGTTAGATTTATTTTATCTCTTTGCGGTTAAAGTCAGCTTTATATCATACATTCTGCATTATAATACCAACAAGCCTTTTATGTCTTGAGCAGGTTAATTTTTCGCTAAATTATTTTATGTTTTAGACATAATACCACGGTCGTAAAAGTGCCTACTTCCTTAAAATTATTTAAGTAGATTTTACGTTCTCAGTCTTTACGATTTATAAAATACGAAACAGCATCAACGAATCCACGCACGTTTAAATGCTTCATATAAATAGTTCATGAGGTCTCATGGCCGCCAACCAATGATAAAACAAGGTATAAAGCACTAAATTGAGAGACGACAGCTTGTGTTTCAGAGTTGATGTAATTTTTATCAAACTTCCTGATTATGCAGCTTCTTTCCTTTTAATGAACTCAGAGATTCTACTGCCACAAGCAATATACATCAGCATGTATGGAATATACCGTTCGTCTTTCTTCATCGTAATTCTTTCAGGTACACGTTCCCGGAACATGGAGAGAGTAAGGGAGCCTGTGACGAGTTATATACGTCCTGAGTTTTTGAATTTATATCTACGTCGTTTTTCTACTGTACCATTGAAAACAAAAAATCGGAAAAAAGTTTCGATAGTTTGGTGGCGTTTGAAAAAATGCGCCAATAGTTCGCTATTTTACAGAGCCTGATGAACGTGGTTTATATGTGAGGATCTATCGCAGTGAAAAATCGTATTTTTCGTTTTACGATCGTTGGAAAGGGTTTTTTTTCAACGGAAATGTTGTACTTTTAACAGAATTTAACAGAAATTTTTAATTTTCTTGTGCTGTGATTGAATTATAGCCGCAGAAGGTTATTATTAGCTATTTGACGTTGAATTTTTTTGCTTTATTCTATTAAACAAAATACAGCAATTATTGTTTTATTCAAAGCCTTAAAAATACTATACATTTTATAAGCAATTCTTTTTTTAGATAAGATTATATGAAACTCTCATATTCATTAATATAATGCATATGCTATATTTTGATCCAATAAATTAATAGTTTACATGCTGAATTATCAATATTTCATCAAATATTTTATTATGTAAATTAATCTATAACTGTTATTTTATATTCTGAAAGATTAAATATCATTTTCGAAGTAAATCCGGAAATCGTTATTAAATATTACTTGTATTAATTTTAAAGCACACATATTCATGAATATGAAATAATAATTCTGTGCTGGATTGTATCATATTGACAAATTGTACATTTTATAATACGTGAAATACTTAGTTTAAGAGTTCTTATTTTATAAATATAATTTTTCTCTCGAATATTCGAGGAAACAATAAATTATTTATCATACGTCAGGGTTATTATTTCGTACTGATTATTCGAAAATCGTGTACGAACTAAGTGTCTACACGCCCTTAATACACGAAAAAGTTAAGCTGTATCTGCATCATTCATGCACATCTGGCGTGGTGTTATTAATTATATCTAAGTAGTAAAAAACAGTATAAAATACACAATATGGTATACATACGGCTGATGATTTATCATGGTTAACTAAAGAAACATGTGACACGTTGGTCAATTCGGCATACGCGACAATGTCATTATTAGGTAAAAATAATCGGATGCGGGTTAAACTTTACAAAGAGTGAGAGATAGATAGAGAGAGAGAGAGTGAGTGAGTGGAAAAGTATGACAAAGAAAAGGAATGAGCTACAAGGGAACAAGGCACTCTGGAAAACGGGAGATACGCGTATAATCTCGGCTGTCGCTCCCTTATTCTCTTTCTTCCTCTTTTACGCTCTCTTACTTTATTTTTCGCTCATTCGTTCTCTATCCCGGAAGAGCAACCCTACAAAAAGTCAAGTGCACGTAGTAACTATAGGAAGAATGAGAAACGAGGTTTCCGGAGAACTGGTGAAGCTGAGCGCAAGGGGCAAGCGGAAGGTTAAATTTCTCGCGATCATCCAGGCGAAAGGAACAACAAGAGGGAGGGGGAGACACGAATCTCGACTCGTAAAACTCGAGCGGTTATGGAGAGTGAAGGGCTAGCGCAAGGTTACCCATTGCTTCGCACAAGTGAATCTCGAGTCCTGGATTATATACTCGAGGCATGACATCCTCCCCTCTGCCTTCTGCCCTCGACGACCATGAGAACCAAGAGTTTCGGAAAGTGATCGGGGCTACAATTGCGAGAGGAAAATTCGTCTGTGAACCCAGACACCAGGAAACAAATGAGGACGCCGGAGGGCTACTATTTAAGAAATTGAGATAAACGAGGAGCTTAGAGGAGGGAAGGGCAACTCTAATAAACGTTATTTGGTGGCTATGGCGTGAGAATATTCACAGTCCGGGTCTAATATCTTCAGGACTAGGAAGCATTTTTTTCAATTTGTCAACGATTTAAGCCCGCAGCAAATGAGTTCTGCTTTTATGATATTTAACGTATCGTTCAAGGTTAATCGGTGTTTAACAACGTCTCGTACTTCCCTTCAACACTTCTGATCTTTTCGAAATTTTCTTTAAATATAGAAAGAGTTTAATTGTCGAGCATTTAAATTATCTTTGAATTTTATAATTTTTATTAAAATTAATTAAATGAAACATCCATAATCTTATTACAGTATATTAATTCGCGTATTTTTTCAGGTATACGAGAAAAGCTTAATTTTACCATTTCTAGCATTCTAGATATTTTATATTTTACACATGAAAAATTTGTATATTATGAATTTAGCTAAATAATATAATTAAAAGTGAGGATAAAAAAAATGTCACTTTATATTATTCATTAATTTTTTAATGAATAGAGTAAACAAGCGGTCATACCAATATTAATGAAAACTCATTTAAAAAAAAATATATATATATATATATAAGACTTTTGATGATCATCTTTCAACAAGAAAAAGCTTACATAAAATAGAAAATATTAATTTCAATTTTATATAAAATTTTTAGATATATACTACGACATCATAGTGTCAAATTTGAAAACATATTTAGGTAATGGACTGTAGCTAGATTATTATTATTAACAGGGGTTATATATCTGATTTTAGTAGTTATTTTATGACAATATTTTACGTATACTTCAGAGAAATCTCGAGATTACATCTAATATTTTAGACTAATAAACTTTTTTTAAGATTTAGTCCTATAATCATTCGCATTTATACAGATTAAATGTAAATTTCAAGAACATATTTCTGCAACAATGCATTATTATTTCAAAAAAAATTAAAAAAAATTCAGATATTTAAAAGTGATGAATTTTTTACAAGTCTTTTACAAATAATGCGATATTAGGCCACTCAAACGAAATGTATATTGCATGCCACAAAGCTAATTCGATATCAATAATTTATCAAGCTAATTATAGACATCAATGACTGAATGAAAAGCTACTTTTGCTCTGAAGAAGGATTCGTATATTAAAGCTTTGCGTAGATTTTCATTATTCAATAAAAATAGTAGATTTCATTTTCTTTTTGTCTTTTTTACAAAAAGTTTGATGTGAAATTACAATAAAAATTTATTTTACTGTGTTGAAGATTAAATAATATTTAATTTTATTTAAAAATAAAAATAATTATTAAAAAAAATTGCATTTTATTTAGCAATATTGTTTGATACCATCTGTAATTTAAATTTAAAAGGATTTGTAAAATTTGATGCTTCAGCTTTCACTGCAATTGAAATGTTAAAAAAGTTTACGCAAACTATAAATAACTGGTATAATATGTTTATATGCATATTTATGAAATAGCTGGTTAAGCATTACTGATTGATGAACTCTAAATTGTGTGATTTAATTTATGTACATAATGGTGCAAATTAAATCGTTACAATGAATATTTCTTGTGCAAAAAAACGATTAATATCTATTAAATAAAATAAAAAAATATGACGATACGCGATTGTGTTTATACAGAGAAATCGTGGATAATCATTAAAAATCGATGAGAGCGTAATTCGAGCTTTCGCTCTGGGATACGAAATACCGAAGATTGAACAGTCAGGATTGAACAATTCAGTATTTCAACTCGTCGGGTCTGAGTATTTTAGCCTCTGTTCCATCATGTAATGGGTTAAAGGTTCGACCGCTCAACGTTCATGTATTTACTGTGGCTTGCCGTAGATTCGTTTCGTGCACAGCCAGTCACGAAGACGTCTCAGGTGAAATATTCAAGCCCAGTCTCTAGCCTGGGGCCGAACGCTGATGAGAAACGTCGCGGATCGTTTCGCTTATTCTCAAAGTGTATGCTACCTCTATTCACTGCCTCGTCGACTTTCTCTGCCTCTCTCTCTCTCTCTCTTTCTTCTTCTTCTTCTCTCGCTCCACCACTTCGTCTAACTCCTCTACTCGCTCGTTCTCTCTGGTTCCCCTTTAAATACTTTTCATTATACTAACCTACTCTACGACCCTTTCCTAAATGCTTCCCTAGTCTTCGTTGTCGTCGGCGTGGTCGTAGACCCTCACTCGGTCAACCCTTCACTTACTTTTTTTCTTCGCGCGCTATTGCGTTTCTGTGCACCCTAAACTTGTAACTCACACTCGCGCATATTCACCCACATTCTCAGTAAACTCTCTCTCTCTCTCACTCTCTGCTTTTAACTCACCCACTCACTCTACAGTTTCCTCCTCCGTTTTCTCAACTATAGCCTAGTCATTCTTTTATTATATTTTTCCTTATACTTCTGTGAGCCACTCCTGTTCTTTCTTCCTCTTTTCTTTTCCTAACCTTTTCTCCCACGCTCAATCATGCGCTTTCTATCTTTCTTCTTTTTTTCCTAGCATGCCAACCACATTCGTTGTAGTTTTTCTTTTTTTTTTTTTTTTTTTTACATATTTTTCCACCAAAACTGCTACCCCTTAAGCCAAACAACGTCATGCACAGATTTCCATCGACACACCTATTCAATTATATTCCAACAGGGTAATTAAAAACGCGCATTACAAAAGTTCTGAGAGTGCTCTTGCCTTTTAAAGTAATTTTCTCATTGCCAGCAGTAAAATGTTAAAACTAAACTTGAATTGTAAGATGAAAGGATACATTTTGAAATTATTAAATAACAAATTAATAAAATATGAGGTCTAAGGAACGCAATTTACGTGCATTGAATATAGAAAAACGTTGATTGAAGCTACAATGTATCAGTAAGCTTGTCATAGTTATTTTGTCGTAGAGCTATTAAAATTCTTTTGACGAAGATTTAGTGATCCAGAGTTTAAATGACGTCGCTCCTTTGTTGCATCATCTTTTGAAAATGTATTGGAGTAGAGTGACATAAAGGAGCTCCGAGAAACTATAACTTCAGCAAAATTAGTTGTCTGCTCTAATGGGAGGAGAGGAGTGCTTTATTCCTTATTACCTCACTTGTCCTTCCAAAAGAACAATTAATTAGGAAGCTTTGAATTAAGATAGAAATAAATAAGGAAAGTCTCGTTCGAAGTGTCTGCTGGTATCCATTACGAGGTCACCCTATCGTCGAAGTCGAGGGTGTCGATTTCTATTTCACACATTAAGCCGTCGGGCGCGCATTACAGGGTCAGGAGGGAATCGCACACACCAGTCACGTATTTTAATTCAACTTCAATTAGATGACGGCTGTTGGGCTCACGCTAACTTCAGCTTTTAAATAGCAATCATTTGGTAAAGCTAAAAGAAGTGGACCCCGGATCGATTTTCCGCTTCTTATTTGCTAGCCTCTAACCTCTTATACGTAATGAGGGAGGAGGATCGGCTAATTAAAACGAACAGTCGAAGCTACTTTAGACGCACTTCTCATTGTTTTCCTTCTGTCTTGATTCGATACCTACATTCACACGCTCGATGGTCAAAGTTTATTCTGTCAACACATCACTCCATTTTCTCTTCATTTCATCCCTTGCACAAATATCACATGGATTGTTCAAAAGTAGAGGATAGTAGAAAATGAGATAGTGAGAAAGAAAGGGGGGGGGGAAGAGAGAAAGAGAAAAGAGAGAGAGAGAGAGAGAGAATGCGAGTGAATGAGTGATAGAAATTTCCTTTGTGTACTCATAGTTGAGTTCGTGTAACATCGGTCATCGGTTGCGTTTGTTGAACTACAAGTTTGCAAGCTAGCTATAATCCACATAAGGTCACAAATACACACCCTCGCGTATTTATATACGTTTGTAAACTAATAAATACACATTGCCTAGAATAAACTAAAGTTTGATGATAGTAGAGCGCCGTTTTATCTCTATTTGCACCAATTCGCTGTGCTTTGTAAGACGCACCAGTGGCAATGGACAAGCTTTGTTCGGAACTGTGAATACGGATTGTTCGCGCGTGATGTCTGAACTATTCACATACGTGGTGCACTTGCTTTGGAGTAGCCACCTTAGTCGATTTTTTATTAGTTAAATATCCCTTTCTATATTCCAATCTTCACTAAGCCTAATTAACTTCCTTCCTTTCGCATTAAATTAAATACAGCTCGGAAGTTGGCCAACACGCGGACATGCCTTTGTAATTCAATTTTTCTCACTCATTCTTTTAAGCTCAATTATTGAATGCGAAATTATTCCGCTGTATTGATGAAAAGGATGCGCTATTATTGAGGTGACTTTCTAAGTAATATGATTAAACAATTAATGTAATAAGAGTATTGGTAGAGCTTGAAATAAATTAAAGAACGAATTTTCATCAATTATTCCGTTAAGCTACTTCTTTTAATTATACGTTGTAAGTTCTCACTTGTCAGGCTGAAAGTAATTTCCTCTCGTTGTAGATAGTAACAGTAATGATTAAACGGTAAAAATTAAGCTCCCAATCGTCATCGAAGTTCAAGCATGTTATATCGATCTGCAAAGCGACCCTTCCTCTTTTTTTAAGCAATGAATAGCACAATTAACGTCGAAGTATCCAGATAAAATGCCAAGAGCTCAGAATGATAATAAATATAGAACTTGCAGTTAACAAGCGTCAGTATAGTAACCACGATATTTAATTTTAAAACCTGAACGTCCCTTCGAAGTCTAAAATCGGCCAGCCAATAAATAATCCATAGTGCGCCGTAAAAGTCACTCACCACACGATATCTCGACGTGCCCTTTCGGACATACTCAACCCCTCCCCCCCCCCGCCCTCGCCACTCTCCGGAGTCTCCCTTGTCACCCAGGTACTACCAGAACCCGACGAATTACGAGAGCCGCACGTCGAGTTCCCTCAGTGCCACTGAGCCGCGATTGCGTTAACGATTACCCGAGCCGACGGCAATCGCACCCCTCGTACAATCTTTGACCTGCCCATCCAACAGTCTTTGTCCGTCCTTGTACCCGTCGCTGCTTAACTGACGTTCCGAAGGATTACACCTCCTCGGCCCCTGTACTTTCAGCTTAAGGAGTACGCCGCCATTTAGATTGGAGTTAAGTAGAAAGCACCAGTTCAGGAAGGGCACGACCACTGCATTCGGATCTTTTTCCGAGTACTCGAGAACAATTTTCAAAATATCAAGCCCTAGCTGTTTAATTTTTCTTTGCTCCATTTTACCAGATGCATAAGTTATATTGTTCTACATTTTATGGAGAGTTTTTATTAGCCAAGCTTTTGAAAATTGGCATATCTATTTTGTCGATTTTTTAAAAAACGAAATTTCAATTAAGCTACTCTTTATGCAGATAAGAGTTTTATCACCTTTGTATCAAAATTTTTTTTTACATTTGCGCATTAATATCTACGTTATTCGTGAGTTCATTATGTATTACCCATATATTACACGTTCCTTCATCTCCTAGAGAAAAATTAAGAAGTACGAAGTTTAATTTCATATTTTATAGATAAAAAATTATAATGTTTCTTTTGCTTTGCGAGGATTAAATTTTAATTTAAACAAAAAATTGTGTCAGTTTAATTCCCGGTTTAGATTCATTCTGCGTTCATCATGCGAACTCTCTTTATTTTATAAAATTTTATAATTTTATATCACAATTTTTTTTTCGTTCATCAATCGTTGAAAATCGAAAATTTTAAAATATAGTGTTTTATTAAAAGATAAAGTTATGATGTAAAAAGAAAACTTGATGTCTCTTGAATAAGAAAGTTCTTCTAGGATTTTATATTGTATGCAAGGTCAGAAATTTGTTTTGCAAGCCCAGAAAAAATTCTTGAAAAAATATATTATTAGACATAATGGTGCTCATGTGAAGTAGCGGACACACCGCAAAACTCCATGTAAATTGTTTCAAATAAAAATTTCTTGTAATGTGTGGCTTTCATACTCAATCAACACGAATCGTCTTTATTTGTCTCCATCGTTTTTTTTTCATTTTTCCCTAGTAAAATCATTAACTGTCGAGAATTAGTGCTACCAGGATTGAAAATAATGAACGATTGGTCGATTTATGAAAAATTAGACGCCTTCCCAAATAAAAAGACTTGAAATTATTTTCGCAAATGCAGCCCTTAGTTTTGAACCCCAATAAGTATTTTTTTCTCTGCAAGGGTCTAAGGTATGCAGAAAAATACGGGAAACAGATACAAAATATAATTCGTCTATATTTTCAAACAACAAATACATATCTTTTACATTTGAGTATTTTTTATCTTTAATACTTCAGTTGGCTAAATCATTTAAGATTACTCATTATTTTTACATACCTGAATATTCTTTTGAAATTATTCAATTGACGGCAGTGATGATAATAATTATCATAATAATGTACAGTAATAATAACGATAAATAACAGTGAAACTATTTTAATTATACGTATTTGTGATACAATAAGAAATATAAGTCATTGTACGTGACCACAATGAATGACTGTATTTTTAACACATCGAAATAGGGTTATTGGTTTAAGAGTAATAGTACAGGATTGAAAAAAATCTGTTTAATAAAGCGAGATTTAAAGTGGGAAAGAATAAACTAAAAGTTTAATATATTTATAGCTTTTATACTATTATCATTATTTTTATATAATTAACAAAACGTACTAATAATAGTCTGGATTTGCATTAATTTATCGATTGCTGTTCTTAAAATTATTCGCGCTCCTTGAAAAGCTATGGTTAATGCATACACTAAAAATATTAAAAGCACATCGTTAATAAGAATAACATAAGCACAATTGAAGAAAATGTTTTAAATTAAATATGTCTATACATGCTGATGAAATCCAATTGAAATTATAGTAAAAGCTTCGAAAGTATCTCGCAACTGGAAAGGCACGATATTTTCTTTCAATATTATTATAACGGCAATAAATTACCGATGCTCGGACAAAGAAATCTCAAAGAAAAGAGAAATTTAGCAAGGGCGAGTTACGGCTCTTGAGTGCTCGCATGCAGCATAAGAGTTCGTTTGGCTGGTGTATTTACTTCTTCTATATATTATTTATAAATCCAAAAAGATCAATTGAGCCTTCAATGTTTCCTCGGAAAAGGCGCTTCCACGGCGAATGAAATAATAGCCAGGAGGTCTCGAGTGACGCGTGAATAGGAGCGAGCAGAGCTGCATCTCCGCATCGTGTTTAAAGGGTCAATAGTCATAGAGCCAATTAACCGTCCACGTTCTATTTTTCAGTTTCATATAAAGGAGAAATTTGTAAACAGAGTCCTCTCTCGATCTCATTAGTGCTGGATGAGGCCTCATTAGTTGCTCTAACCTGCCTCGCACCAGCGGGCGCCGCTGATGGGGCCACGTCGACATACTCTGTCCATAGGCCGGTTTCTCTATTAAATTTAATTGTAAGCTCGTTTTGCCTTATTATTAGTGTGGTGAGTACTGATCGTAATCACTCCTACTTCTTCCATTACGTCTACCTACAACTCACGGTCCATAGTTTTGGCCAATCTTTCTAGATTCTAGCGAGGAATTTCGCAACGAGCGATGCTTTGAGAGGCTGTGATTGAAGTGCAAGAGGAATCCGACGCGACTTTTGGAAGTATCGCTTACTATAGCCAAGGGAATGGTAAAAAGTCCGCATTATCAATTGAGTATCTTGATTAATATTTTACTATCTTTTCGTCTTATCTTGGCAATGGTAAGAAGCCTTCTACGTAATTTAAAAGATGTTGCATTAAAATTCCCTTTTCCGCATTTCAATACATTATTTCACTGACTATTGAACTGAATCAGTATCGGTCGATCTCTAATTTCAAAATAAGTAATAAGTAAAAATGTATAATAATATTTTGTCTTCAGCTAGTATAATTACGCTTATGGTAAATTAGTTAAAGTATAATTAAAAACAACACAACGTCAATTTATAAAGCTCGATCGCTTCCACGATCTTTAGCTTGTATTTAATTTGGATTAAAATTAAATTTTCGAAATATCGAATGATTGCTTAACTACTTACTTTAATAAATTAACTAATTAAAAATAATTAAAGCCACATTACTGTACAATTAGAATATTTGGTGTATTTTTTGAGTAAATATAATTCTTATTATAATTTTTTTTAAATTATCTACAAAGTATTTAAAGCAGTAAAATAAAACTGTCAATGAAAGCGGTATTGCTAATGAAAGAGACGCAATTCAAACACAATATTCACTTTTCATAAAAATCAATTTAACAAAGTTCAATCCACAGAGTCTCAGCAATTGCATAAACTAACGATTAAACGGCGATATATCGAATTTAACATGAATGTGTAGACTCGTGAAGTGTAGAAACAATATTCGGGAGAGGAAAAGAGAGTAAGATCGGAATGCCAATAAATTTGCATTACAGATATAAAATGGGTCGGCGGTACTCTTGACACGATGCTCGCGAGGGCGCGGGAGAAGGGAGGAGAGAGGTGGCGTAGAAGGGCGTAGGCCGAAGGGCGAACGGAGAGGGGAACGGAGAAGGAAAGTTGTTTCGGCAGCGGGGCTGGGCGGGGCGGGGGGGGGGGGAGGCTGGGAGGGAGTTAGAAAGCATAAAATGAAACAGCAAGCGTTGGCACACTTGCAGGCTCCGGGCGCATTAATAACCAGCAAGAATAAGCCGAGCATCGGTCAAAAGGCAGGGGCATGGAGGGCTGAGCCGGAATTACATTCGCAGAAGTCTCGCAGGTGCCGCGATCAATCGATCACTTAGGCAGTGGCACCGGGCTCACGGGCCGCGTAATCCCACGAACAAACGCAACGCGAGCTTAACCCTGTCGGGCCTCCGGTGCGCAAGCGCCCGGCTCCATTCTCCGGAGCATCATCTTTTATTGAAGATCATCCTCGTCCGGGCTCAGCGGCTGATTTTCTTTACGGCCGATAAATAGGATCGGATCGGGACCGGATCGACGTCCTCCCGATTCTCCAGGAGCGCGCCGGGCACGTCTCTCGTGCCTCCGCTGTCCGGCCCGGTAATTGGCTCGTTGTCGTCGACGTAGGATCCCTCCTCTGCTCCCCTGCCCTCCCCCGAGGGAAATCAATGCTGCCTCGAGCTACGTGGACCTCGCCTGCGAGGATTTCCGCGCCCGCCGTTATTTACGGTCAATTTCGGCGGCGCCGGCGAACCGCTCGAGAGAATTAACGGCCGATGACTCAGCGCGCGCGCGCCTGCCTTTTGATGCATGATTCTTCATTCGATTGAAAATAAATGGCGGCGGCATGGCGAGCCGCCTAGGGCAGATTCCGCGAGAACTTTGTCGTTTTAGGGAAAAGCACGAGGAATTCGGTACGGGAGCTTCGGTGTATTTTTCGAGCGTTCGAGCGTTTTTGTTGATGTTGCTGCTCCCGATGTTGGCCGTGCTGCTATATTCTCGACTGATTTCGCCAGTATTTTACGGTCAATAAAGTATCGTGCATATAGACGAGCATTAGTTAATCGCCTCGTAATTGGTACAACGCTTGAAAGAAATGCTTTGTTTGCTTTATACAAGCAACTCCATTCGCTGTTTTTCTTCTCTCTTCATTTTTTTATTCCCTTGGGCTCATCGAATAGCCTTAATTTTGTGCTGGTTTTTTCGTTTTTTCTTTTTATTATTTACCGCCTGTATCTTTGCATTTTCGAGGCTGTGCATTCAAATTAAATTTGTCATGATATCAATGCTAACCGGTTAAAAAATACTCGGCTTTCCTAGCATAACACTCGGGAATATGTTGTTTAATTGCTTCAAATATTCATCAACAATCGTCCAACATTGGTAATTATTTTCATTTAATCAAGACTCTAATTTGAGCCATTTGGACGTCACGGTTTTTTAATCATTTACAATCGTTGAAAAGCTAATTAATATTCCCGTATCTCAAATTAATCATGTAGTAAGAACGAAACCACTGCTGACATATACAACCTCGAAAATGTTCATTGGAATTGCCGTGAATTTTAATATATACACTGATATCCCAATTAAAGTTGAACAGTATTTTTTCAACGCACAATGCTAAGTAACAGAGCACAAGGAATACGCGCCTCCTGAGGGTGTCTTATTAATAAGGACTTCGAAAATTAATATAGGGAGGCATTAAATCCATAACTTAGACCATTCGGATAAGAGCGGAAAAAGAAGAAAAAAGTTGAAAACGAATGGGCGAAAAGAAACGGGAGTTAGCTGGAAAGTTTAGCTAAAGAAAGAGATAATAAAGAAGGGACCCTGGAAGTTTGTTCTCATTTCGTTCTTTTCACTTCCTATTTATAATTGACCTTCTCCCTAGACACACACTTACTTGCATACCCTTATAAATTCCATTTATTATACGCGTAAATCCATATGGACATTCCTGTATATACATACACCGTATGCATATATACGTACACCGAAACTTTCTAAATAGAGCATAAGCATATACTTTATAAATACGTATATATGCACATACATACATATATATATATATATATATATATATATATATATATGTATGTAAATATGTGCGCAGTTGTATACTTGCATGGAAAAAACGTACGTATGTATCATTGCAGATGTGTGCAGAGCACCAAAATGAACTTTCGGGAGAAGGAGAAGCAGGTGCTGGACCATATCCTCGGCCCCGGCAGCTACGATGCCCGTATAAGACCGAGCGGGGACAACGGAACAGGTAAATACACTCGACACTTCGCTACATACACCAAATACTGTCATATACTTAATTATCTATATGCATATGCATAGAATCTACTAATGTTATACGTACATTTTTAATAATTATGTATTTATTATGCCAGAGGCAAGGACAAACATAAACTTGTTTAGGATAGGAGGAGAATACTCAGGTTATGACAATGATACCGCATATTTATTGTTACAAAGTAGTTAGAAATTCTCAGAATAATTGTTACTTCCCAAATGGTTTTTATATTTCTATAAATGTATAGAAATTTTGCGAGTGATATCATTAAAAAGTCTAGCGGTAGTATTTATGCGCTATACTTCAAAATTACAGTGAATATTGAGCTTTGAGGAGAATTTTAGGAAATTTTTTCGTTATTTCTATTTACGTATACCACATGAGTATTAAGACCTATAAAATTATAACTATGACTACGATTCATTCATCGCAAAAATTGCTTAAGTATTATAAGCACTTAAACCCTAAAAACTTATTTTAGTAATAATTTAGCACAAATAATTTTTTCGCGTGATTTATTATTATAATATACATGGATTAAAATGCTTTAAGAAAAACTATATAGCAATGCGACTTAGATTTGCATTAAAGAAATTATAAAATTATGTAAAACACTAAGGAATTAGTGGTGCCGGAAATTTTTATTCTCTCAATTACTTCGTAAAATTGGTTATTTGGTATTCATGCGATATAATAGTATTTTCCATATGTATGTAAATTTCAAAAGAACATTTTTAGTAATTCTTTTTTTTTAGTTCTTAAGCTTTATCGAAATATCATTCCTCAAAATCTTACTTTAATAAAATCTTATTTCATTTTTTTATTCTATTATATAAACTTTGAATATTTTAAATTGAGCTCATAAAGCCTCTATTTAAAAAAAAAAATTATAAAAACCTTTTAAAAAATTATTTGAGTAAACGCATTAACAAAAATAATAATTTATTGTTAAATTATTATTAACTTACCTATGTGTATATGAATTTTTGTACCTGCGATTAGTAAAACGTACATATATACATAATTTCATAAGTATTTACGCTCTGAGTGTAATAGTATTTGCCGAGGTACTAAAGTTCTGAATAGGCATTAGCAACAATTTTGCAAACATTAATTCATAGTTATATGCGACATATGCATTGGTAAAACAAAATAATAACTTTACATCTTATAATACACTGATTGTACATTCATTTAAATATAATTATGTATAATTAATTATTGCTATTTTTAATTGTATCTCAATGATCAATTAGCTTTCGAAAAATTAAATAAAATGTTTTGTCTCCAAGAAAGTTAAAACTTACTTATGTTATTAATATATATAGATTTTAATATTGCAGATTAAGATATCGTTAATTTTTTGATAACACCATTACTTATCCAGAATGGTTATGATAATAAATATTATAATAATAAACATTTTATACTTTCTTGACATAATAGAAAACTTTACACTGTATTTAAAAAGTTTAATTTAAACAAATATTTTTTCTTCTAAATATCATACAATTAACTTATAAATAAGAATATGCTTAAAATATCATCAAATGCCATAAAAGCTCTTTAAACTTTTCACATATACAATATTAAGCTAATATTATTTAAAATATTTTTTAAAAATTAAAATAGACATAAAGATATTAAACAAAATATAAACAAATTTTAATTTCAAATACTTATAATAATACTTTTCAAAGATATTTTTTTATTCGGAAGACACATGAAAACATTAATATTTTTTAATCATTTTTTATTTATAGTTGTAAAGATTTTTTCAAATTCGTTAAATAAAATACAAATATTCATTTATTGTCCGTTATATTATAACATTATATATTGTGAAAATTTATAATTAGTAATTATTATTACAATATAGAATTCCGACAGTAGTGTATGGTTAAAAATAATTTTATTAATTTATATATATATATATATATATATATATATATATATATATACAAAACTTTATTAAAAAAAGATATTTTTAATCTGTAATTGAATCTTTTGAAAAATAATTTCACACTACAAATTTTAAGAAAAAATACACTTTTGTATGTTTAATATATACGTAAAATGTATACAAAGTGTTTGATTTTAAATGAATGAAAAAATTAATTTTTATATAAAATAGTCCTAAAGATAAATATATTATAAAAGTATGGAACTACATATTTAAATTTATGTTTTAAATAATAAACAGCTTAAAAGCATTTATTTATCAAAATATATAAATATTTTATTTTTCGTCATTAAAAGCTATTAATGAATGTGATAAAAGTTTCTGAGTATCAAATAATATTAAAAAAAAAACATAAATTTTTACAACATATCTGCAGTCTGAAAATAAAAAATAAAAATTGTTTCCCATGTAATTCGTATTTACAATTTATAAAGCAATTTTTAAATTTTTTACTCCTACTTTATTTATTTACGTAAGTGTGAAATTTTAGAGAAATATTCAGTTCAGAGAAATAACTCAAGAAAGTTGAGTAATATATTTAATATAACATAAAAACTTTCAGTTTAAAGTTTGAAATAAATTCAGAACGCAAGAAAAGTTCCATATTTGAAAACGCAATCTTAAATTACATACGTAATCAGGTATAGACTTAAATTATTTGGTAAAATATCCCTTTCAATATTACATTTAATAATTGTTCTTACATATGCAAATGAATTAAAGGCACATAATTGTTTATTTCTAAAAAGTCGTTTTATACCGTATTTACCTGATCTTATTTACCTGAACGTAATATATTCCCTTCGTGAAGCTTAAGAAGGCACAGATAAGTAAATTTAAAATTATATTGGATTATCACGTAGCAGCGTCTATTCAGAATTTTAGAATCTCTAGCTGTTGAAAGACAATATAGATGTCTGCAGAGAGCGACGTCAGAATCTTTGGGCAGTAAAAGATTACTGTTATACGTCTCAAAGGTTGGCTCCGTTTTCTCGCGTGACATCGGATCGTAAAGGAGTTGGGCAACGATTGCAGCTGTAGCAGAGACGCTGGCTCAGACATTTTCCGTGCAGACGAGTATGTGTTAGAAGCAGTCAAATCAAGACGTCACTGCAAACGTAAAAATACAGAGTAAATCACAAAGAAGCGAGGGAGAAGAAAAGGCGGCGGCGGCGGCGGGGACACTGGAAACGGGAAAAACCAGGACAATGTACTGTCGTTGAGCAACGTACCGCGGCATCGATGCCGGGTCAGGGAGGGGGAAGCGGCAGCGCCAAACTCGATTGCAGCAGCGTTCAGTATCTCGTAGCCGTAGCCACATCGTCTTCGCCTCGCTTATGCAGGAAGTCCGGGGCTCGGGCTGGAGAGTGGCGGGTGCTAATGGGGTGGCGGTCCAGGGGGCTTGTTGTTGGGGGGGGGGGGGGGGTGACGTCGAAATAAAATAATTGGAATAGAAGCGAAATAGAAGAAGGAGGGAAAGCGTGCGATTGGCACGCGGACGCGGACACGCGTGGACCATGGCGACGCGAAAAAGAGCCGGCGAGGGTGGAAAGATACGCAGCGAGAGAGGTGTGAAAGGGGCGTGGGCGATAGGGCAGGAGTCGACCTAATGGGGAGAAGGGGTTGGCGTTGGTGGCGCGAGCCAGCGACCGAGCGTTTCCGAAGGTGGGTGACGGCGGCTGACGGCGGCGGCGGCGGCGGCGGCGGCTAGAGGGGACGGTCGGAGCCGAGCGTAGGGCAGATAGGGGAAGGCGAAGGGAGAGGTCCCTGATTAGAATCCTAATTGACAATTAAGAACAAGCAACTACGCCATTACGGCGAGTGATTGCGCAATTGCTCTTTCATACGTAGGCGGCGCTTCTCGTCGTTTCGGCCGCCCCTAAACCTTGGCTTCGAGAGCAGAAGGTCCCCGATAAGCGACTTCGATGGCATCGGGAGAGAAAGAGATAAAGGGACAGAGAGAGAGAGAGAGAGAGAGAGAGCGTGAACGAGAGGGCGGACGAGTGAGCGGCACGTCGACTTTCCGATAGTGTTCTCTGATCAAACGGATGCCGGGCTTTTTCGAGGACTGCAGCAGCTACTCGACCGAGCAATCAATTTTCAGGGCCAGGTACGCCACTGACACTCGACTTACGTATTCAATTTATCGTGTGTATTTTACCCGATTGACAAGACGAAATTGACGATGTATTCCTCGGCTGAGCTGCTCTTTGTCCTAGGACCAGAGATACCGAACCTTTAACCCGTTCCTTATCAGTTACCCGCGGCCTTATAATTATAATGGACTTTAGCATCGCAGTTGTGAATCGACCTTGATGGCCGCGCGCAAACAACCATCGAGATAATTAGAACTGCAAGCATTTTTCACGCACTTTCACTTGGAATTTGTAGCTGATATTGAAATTATATAATGCAAGTGAAAATATTTTCGAAGTCTGGTGACGTCCAAGTTTCCTGTTTTTGTAAAGTGCATTCACTTTTGTCACACGATTACAAAAGACTCAATTTCGCATTCGCCGGACGTTGAAAGATTTATTCAACTTCAATATTCAGGAAGTATATGAGAAATATTTTTTAATTTACAACTTCACGGCTATCAATCGTAGTCTTGAAAAGTAATTTTTGCAAAAAACGACGGAATAATCAAACTCCACTTCACTTCGGAAGAAAAATTCTTTAATTTACTTCATTCTTCAAATATATGTATATATAATTTTTTTTACGAAGTACTGACTATTTTGCATTCTTCTACTTTATGGACAGCTGTAGCAGTACTATAAAGAATTTCTTTAATTGAATTTGCTTATGCTCTCGAGATACTCAACCGAAAGTAATTCGTTTCTTATAAGGATATCTAGTCAGAGAGATTTCATCTGCTATTCGAGTCTGTTTAATAATTTTTTCATTCTATTCCTTTTTCAATTTTACTCTTTCCCCCCCCCCCTCAAAGTCCGGTGGAATGTATATTAAATTTTTGTATGTTTTTTACAAATATTGCAAAATATCCTGGAAGAGCTAATGATTCCAGCTTTCGTACAATCCGGAGAATTCTTGCTTGCATTGATTAATACAACTTCAAAGAAGACTGAAGAGCTACGCTGAAAATGATGCTTCATAATACTGAGTAAATGAGAAAATAGTTCAGTCCGAGGAAATGCATCCCGTGAAATGAAGAACAATTGAAAACTGTTGGGAAAAATTTCCGCCGGTAAATAGACTTTTGTCAAATAAGGCATACTTTTTTGTTTTATATAAGTTAAAAATACGCTTAAATTAAACAATGGGAGCATTTTTTTAACGGCTAAATAAATCCAGTTTAATTCATCATAGGAAAACGATGCCGATCAAAAAGTTAAATTTAAATTTTTATTGTTAATAGCAATAATTAATTAATAGTATCTATAATGAATGATTTTGTACTATTGACCAATCAATTCTTACGTGCGATCTTCTATACGTGCACTCTATAGCACCGTCTTATTTGTTTGAATAAGTCATTTTTCTATTCACAATAAAATTACGATGTTTTAATATTCTCAAAAAGCGTCTGCACAAGTCTACAAGAAAAAACATTAAATATCACACAAATAACCTCTTCAGTGAGTTGTAAAAAGATATGTTAATTATAAATAATCGTCAATGTAATATCCGAAGTTCAAATATACTTGTTTCCGTAAAAATTTCATTGCAATTATACGCAATTATTCGTGTAATTGCAATTTATTTATCAATTGGTAAGTATATCAATATAAGCATTGCTTTCTTAATAAAAACTTAAGCGATCATAATGATTCTATATCTCGAGTCAATTTCTTCTATTATTGAAGGGAATATAACGATTCGTCTAAAGTTGTTGCCCAACATCCACTAAGACATTGTTAATTTTTAATTTAAAAAAGGTTCCAACTAAAGCCAACTAGATCGCGCCGTAAATATTTGTACTATCGAATATATATATATTGTCGCCTAAGGTTTCCAATAACATTGGAAAACTGATCCCACCAGAGAGACTAAAAATGGCATTATATCCTTCTGGACGATAATTAAAAACAGAATGATTACAACGTGCTCAAGTCATCGGTATTTGGAGCGTATACGGCCGTATAGATCACTCGTATATCCCGATGCTGCATAATATTCACGACGCTTCATCTTGAGAGGGTTTTTTTTATCAGGTATACACGTACGATGTCTTTAAGAGTGGATCAAGGCTGGACATTCTGACGGTCGATCTTTTCTCCACTGCTTCCTTGTCACTCGGTCACTTTGCTTCTCTCCTCATTCTCACTTACCCTGTCTCTCGTTTATCTGTTCCTCCGCCCATTCGCCGGGATTCACGCTCTCGTTCTTTCGGTTGAGGCCTCGATATTCTGGCCTTGCTTCAATACAGAGGTCGATGAAAGCAGGAGCTTATTTTTAGCCGTCTTATTCCCGGCGGCTTCGCAGTCTGCTTGTTCGCGACTCTTATAATCATTGCTTCCGTATTGACCGACATGTCAAGTCAAATTAACGATTGTTTTCGATACTATTAGCTGACGTATCGAACAGAACCCCATTGCTCCTCATCGGAATCAATGTTGCGACGTCAAAAGAGACTGCATCGATAATGCAAAACTGCATTACTTATGTGGTTGAATGCCGGTGGAATACGTAGCTTTTATTCTAGTGATGCCATGCGGTAAAAATCTAATTGTTGGAAATTCGTGTGCATTCCGCTTAATTACAGTACGGTTGTCGATCACCGATATAACGATACAGCTGAATTTACTTTGATCCGCAGATTTAGAAAATTCTAGTTTATTTGTACAAAACATTGAAAATTATTAGAAAGTGGGACTAAAATTTAGTATTATGAATAATTTACATTCAGTATTTACAACGTTATCCACTACTCGTCTTATAAAGGTTTAGTATTCATGCATGATACAGAATTTGAAGAAAGACTTATTGCTCACACGTTAACTCTTTATTTTTATACCTTCGTGATTATGTAAATCCTTTCTAAATATAACATTTTTCATTCGTTGAATTACTAAAAGTTGAAAATGAACGATCTCCTTAATGTCTTAAGTTTTTAATAGAATCTTCAAAATTATTATAATATGATAAACTTATCCACTTACATAATGAGACTGTGAGCGTTCTTCAGTAAAAGCACTCATATGGAGATTTTAAAGTTTTTAAGTTTAAAAACAAGTATTTAAGAAGTGTTGTCGCTGCTTTTTTTTTAACTAGCTTTTGCTAAATGTGAAAAAATGATTCAATGAATATCCATGGTATAGCAACTTATTTAAATATTTTGTACGAAGAAATTCATAATGTAAAATTAATTGATCAATTAAAATTTAGTTATTCGAAAAAAACTTGAGATAATAAATTTAATCAAAGTAGATTCACTAAGCAGAAAAAAGAAATGTTATTTTACGAATCAATGCATATTTCTGCCGGAATAATAGCTACAATGTAACTACTTATTTAATTGCATAAGCAAGTTAACAAACACAGAAACTTTCCTAAATGACGAAGCTTCATGCTTTATTGGTCCAGTGGCAACTAAGATCCGCTAAGGGACGCTTAAGGGATCAAAGGAAAAAACAAAGAGGGTGAAGGAAGAAGTAAGGAGAGTTGTAAAAAAGTGTACACACATACAAGTATAGAAAATTATGTAGAAGTATGTCGTATTGCCAGGGTATATATAGTAAAAAGTAAAGGAATACTCCGCCAGCTAGAAGGCACTTAACTCCCACGGCACTCGACTCGAGCTATATGGCAACGGTGGTAGCGCCGCTCACGCCAGATAAGAGCGAGAGGCCGTAAGAAGGAAAGAAGGAAGTAGGAGGGTGGCGGAGAGCACAGGCAAAAAAGAGCATCAGACACAGTTTCTTTTAGAAAATTGCACGTGGCCAAAGCTCCGGGGACATTAACTTTTCTTTTTCTCTACGAATGTAAGTAAGAGAATGAATGAGAAAGATAGAAGTAGAGAAATACAGAGTACGTCTGTGTGGATGAATTTTAAAGGATAAGAACGGGATGAGAGCGGGGTGAGAACGGGCTGAGAACGGACTGAGAACGGGATGAGATCGGCGCGAGAACGGAATGGGACGAGTGGAGGTTGCGCGAGCGAGAGAAACTTATCTGTTCCGTATCAATGTAATCAAGTCGAGGCCCGCCTTAAGACTTCGTTCACTCTCTCACCCTCGTGGGCGACGGTAACCGCTTCTAACGCCGCGAGGTTGACGGAGAGTATTTCTCGATTATATCCTCGAGAGACTGCACGAGCGTGATGCCGTAGTCATCGTCACCGTCCGACCGGACTCGGACCTCTTCTACTCGCGTGCGTTGCTCACGTTTGACGAACCTCGAGTTTTTTTTCCCCACGGGCGAACCCGATTGCCTTTACTTCTTCTGAGAAAATGGGATTTTCACTAGCTTTATTTGAATGAAACGAAATTTTCAACTTTGTGTTTATGTGCTTATACTCTATATCTATATATACATATATATATATATATATATGTTTATTTATTTATTTATCGACGTAAATACATTTGCGAGACAAATAATACGTACAGAGGCATGAAAATGTATTTCATTGGCTATAATCTTAGCGCGTGCAAGAAATGATGATTCGTCTATTGTTGTATTATATCTCCTCCCCTCTGTTGGTTGGCTTTTATGGATCAAACTTTTGATAGAGTCGGAAAAATTGCTTTCTAATGTCAATGCATCTCTAGTGGAAGAAGTCTCGTTGGGTTTTAGCAGTGGAATTGCAAAAAACTTTTAGGTATATTAAATTTGGCTTACCAGAAATAATGCATCATTTTGCGAAATTAATTTTATATTAAGTATACAAGCGATACAAGACGATAACTGTTTTAACCATTTGTTTCTCAAATTTTGTATAAATTTTCTCAATTTAAGTACAAAAATGTAAGATTTTTTTTTTTTTAAACAATAATTGCCTAATAATAAATAAATATATGATAAATTTTTTTAAATTTTAATATTTTTGTGGTGCTTGAAATACAGCAATATTAAATCCACTGAAGGGTGGAATTCATTTTTGTACCATGCATTCAGATATATTAAAATCAAATTGTAATATTCTTTATACATAGTTATTATATAATCGGTTGATATGGATTCAAATTCATAATTTTGCAGTGTCATCGAAATATCATTCTTTGTAATGGTATACAATCGCTTACGTCAAATGACATTGAAAAGGTAAAGTAAAAAGTTTTTAATTTTTTTTTTTCATCGACAAAATAAATAAATAGAAATAAATCTGATACTTTAAAATTTAATTTTATTCTCAATTAACTATTATCGAAATATTCGTATATTCTCGAAAAACCTCGTTAATTTTTTTGCAAAGAGAAACTTAGGGTTTAGTAAATGTGTAAGATTTTTGGTTTTAAAAAATTCTTTTACAAACTTGTAAAAGATTACATAAATCATTGTATGTATATTCGCACATATATATATATATATATATATATCGATATGAAATGGTTATAATTTTCTCATGAAAGCGTATGAATAGTAAAAAATTGCATTTTATGTATTAATACATTTTTAACAAATGTAAACCTTTTTTAATTAGTATTAGAATAATTTTGCGTTTACTCAAAATAATTTTAAAGTAAAATTTAAATCTTTGAATTTCTAGAGGCCTTTATTACATTAGACGATTGAAACAAATGAAAATTATCCAGGATATACGAGCAATGCCTCATCGCCCGGGAAAATTATTCAATAAATACCACCACTAGGGAACCAGAAACTGTTCGCACCTTAAGCTTAATTCGCTATTTTGACAAACATGCGCATGTGTGCTTGTCCTGGCTTCATCCGTCTCTTTGAGGTAAAGCAGACAGGAAACTCCACCCTTGTTGATAACGCAAAGTTTTCAACATGTAGAGGTGCACAGAACTGCTCATATATCTTAGTGTTGATATTTCGTAATCCATTATCAACAAGAATCAGTAACGTGTAGCTTCTTGGATTTTTCTCTTTATTTTCTTACATTGCAATGACATTTTTTAAAAATCAGTCGAAAGAATGCTGATCTAAAAAAATAGATTCGTATTATAAAAAATTATGGTAGCATCAAAGATATCAAGAAACATTCTATTTTAATTGAATTGAATAAGTCTTTTATTATAGCCTTGTAAGTAATTTATGAGTCAATTATTTTTAAGCTTTAGTAGGATATTAGTATTTATAAGTTTAAATCGTACTTTCAAATATGAAATATTTATAAATTTATAATAAGTTTTTCAACTATTAAATATTCTATGCGTGACCTTTATATTTCACCATTATAAACTCGATGAAAAGATGAAAGTTTTAAAGTTAAACTGCAAGAGTCTTTGATCAAACGTACAAATATATTCTTCGTGAAATTCATAAAAATGTGTAAATTTTATGTGTAAATTTTGTGAAATAGCACAAAGTTTACTTATACTTGAACGATATACAACACATAATTATCTCTGTCTCGACTTTTGAGCTGATTAATAGAAATATTTATGAGTTGTATACACATTATTTTGAGAATAATACATGTCGGCTATATATGCGGCAAAGTAGCTTGAAATCCAAAAGGCATACAATCTAGCAAATAAATAGCTACAACTGTCACATTGTAAATACTTTAAATTTAGGATAAACATTAATTTTATATAATAGGGTGTTAAATAGAGTTTCGCGAATAATAAATATTATATATTTTATAGTTATTATTCGTTCAACAATGAGTCAGCTATGATTAAAATTAGTGAGCAAATACGCCCTTATGTGATAGGATTTCCACATTAAAAATTTATCATTCTTGGAGCAGAAACACTCATGGCACATAGTTAATATATATTAACGCTTATACCTCTAACACAAAAGTCTGTTTGTTTATTGTTCTGAAATCCTTCATTGTTGAAAACTTGGTTCTAGTTTAATTGCAATACTCATTATATTCGGAAGATTAATGATATATATAGTGCGTTCCTGTTAGAGGATTATATAACGAAATATAAATGTTTTCAACAATATTGTATTTATTGCGATCAGTCGAAACATATAATTGGATCGACCACTGTTTTATCTTTTGTTGTAGAGAGGTAAAAGCCAGAAAACTGCAAAATATCATTTTAAAGGTATTCAAAATTTGAAAAATCGCATACAAAATATTGAATATTAATTTGCAATTAATTTTTATTCAAGAAGGTAATAGTAGTCATATGAAATGACACTTTAGAATTTTCCATGCGATATTTTCAATGAAAAAGGTACAGTTTTGAGAAAATAGCGAGGGCATACGCAGTCAAAAGTCATAAAAATCAACATCGTGGCCCAATGGAAACACGAATCAAATATCGATTAGCCAGTGACGTCAATTTAATAATTTTATAATTGAGATATAACAAGCAGAGATGTAGCGGGAATAGAATTAAATTGAACAAATCTCCCTGCTGAATACAAGCAACAACATAAGTCAATGGCGTTAGGTGAGACCAGAAGAGCTGCATTCAATAATTGTAGGCAGCAGTCGCTTGGCTAGGGACGACCGGCAGAAGGTAAGCCGACGTCCTGCCCAGATTCCCGCGAAAAGTAGCGGATACATGGAACGGATACGATATGCTCGGCTCGTTAAAGTGGCCGAGATATTTCGCTGCACTTTATTCGGCGGCTGTTAAGGCCAATTACGATCCTCCGCTGCAGAGGCATCGGGACGGGGTGGGGGGGGGGATTTTTAGGGACGGAAAAGCCCAGTGCAGTACGGGCCAAGCCAAGCTCGCTGCTAACCAAATCAATTCACGGCGCACTTTCGACAGTGGCTACCCAGTGGCAAAGCGCGTACGCGCGTCTCCACGATCGTATGCAATTTTTATAGGCGGACGTGGCGCGAATGGAACTTTAGAAGCGCGTCCATCGCGAGAGCGAGAGAGGACAAAGTTACGTAAGCGTGCGTGAGTGCGCGGGGCTGCGGGGGTAGGTGGCTGAGTGCGTATGCGGAAAAGCAGAAGTAGGGGGGGGGGAAGGGCGAGAGTCGTGCGGGATGATGGAGAGCGGATTGAAATTCGATCGAAAGCCAAACTTGGTCACTCGGGGCCTTGCATCGAGTGGCCCCGTCACAACCGATCGATACTAATGCAACTTCTAAGCACGCATACGCACGCAAACGCACGCACAAGCTCCTGCCCACACACCCAATTTCAAAAGTCACGTACGAATCAATGGCTAGAAAATTTTACAGCACTATTAGCACTCTTAGTCTGAGTTTTTCTTAATTTTCCATGTACTAGCTAAAGGAATCATTGAGTGCAGTAAAGGACATTTTATCCGGAATTAATTTTTTTCGTACTATTTATGCCTTGTCTTTAAAATTGCTCTTTAGCATTTAGAATTGTCAAAAATTATAATAATTATTTCACTTTGAATATCTTCGTCGTATACAACGTAAATATTTGACTTATTCTTTGCCGACAAACTTAAATGTCCATTTTTATGAAACTCAATGTCATGAGTAATTATATTTTTGGCATATTTTCATATGCATACATAATCTGGTTAAGCGCCATAATATTTAATACTTGAATGCATAAAATAAATGTAGTAGAGTTTTATTGAACAGTAGTTAATAAGTTTCAAAATCTAAATAATAAATTTAATCGAATACTATCTTATACATTAATTAAAGTACCTTCTGATATTTGAATTTTAAAAGTAATACAAAAAATATGTAGCATCTTACTTATAAATATAGTCAAATTAGCATTGCATCAAGATTTTAATTATTAAAGATTTATCAATAAAATATGTCGCCAATTAGTAATTTACAAGCTTTTCGTATAAAGATTTTATTAAAAAATTTATTATTCTTATTAAAACTAAACTATTATTTATGTTATTTAAAATAAATTGTGAATTCATCATACTTTCAATAACGTTAAAATTTAAAAATTAATTCTTTTCAAATTCGTATATTACTAATACATCCTAGATAGTAAATTTTAAATGTACTTGTTTAAGGAATTATAAATGAAATTAAAATGTTTATATAGTAGATGCTGAAGTCCTATTACATTTAAATACATATACTATATATTTAAATTTTAATAAATTAATGTAATATAATAACGTAAATTTCTTTTATTATTTACATACACGCGTATTTATATTTGTTTTACAATTTAAAGTAAAAATTATAGTTACAAATATAAAAAAACTATATCTTCGTTTTTAAGTAGAAACATGTTTTTTTCTTTGTGAAAAATCTTTAGTTTCACAAATAAAAATTGAGATTCAATGATTCTAAACATTATTCTACGATTTTTTATTTTTTTTTAAGTTTGCAAAGAAATTATTCTGTTTTGTATACAGTACTGTTTATTATTATGAATACATGAATTTTTTAAAAGACAGGATAATATATTCCGTTATGATACAAGTAATGGTAATTTATACTATTTGTTTTCAATATAAAGCATTTTGAAATTGAAAGGCTCCTTCAAATGAATTTTAACTTTATTTTAACTCATTATTATTAAGCTGAATAGTAGAATAATAAATTTTAAACAATATCCTTTGGTTAAATTAAAAAGAAAAATATTGATATTTAATTCATGAAACGTATTTTTTTTAACTTCGATGACGTACGCGTGCACATACACACGTCAAAAAATCGTAATCGATATTTTTTTGTGCCTTTTATCTTTGTAATTAATATCTCTTTTTTATTAATTATACAAACAAAAAATGTAGTCAAACAATTTCTAATATAAAAATAAAAATCGCATATAATAAAGTTCAATAATTGAGAATAATTCAATAGTATTGTTTATTGAGTAATACGGTTCTTCAGTCTATCGAACATGCATTACTATTTATAATGTACAATAGTAAACACCGAATATTTAAATTGCACTTCATAATAATTTTTGATTTTATTAAAGGATTTTGATGTATATTGTATTTATATAAAAGGCATTGCTATTCATATATATATATATATATATATATTCAATGTACAAGGAGCTTTCATTATTCAAAATGATTTTGAAAAAAGTCTCATACCATTCGATTCGATAAATTAGCCGCTAAGCAGTTTCGTTAAATAACGAGAAGCAATATAGAGTAGCGGTTGTAAATTAAGAGCAGAGGCAAATGGAAGTTCGAAATTTTTCGTTGGGTCAGATATTAATTGGGCGCGTTCGCGTAAGCATTTTTACGATTGTAATTTTCCAATAATTAATAAAATAATTGGAAAAGTTATCCGGCCCGGTGACCAGCCCCTTCTAAGGCGGTACGAACGTGTGCAGCATGGCATTGGACGTCGGGGAAAGATTTCTTCGAATGTAGCTGGCACGCATACAGTCGAACGGGGGCCGCTTACTCTGGTACACGGACGTAAGCGGAGCGCGCGTCTATCCACACCCACTCGGCTACGTACGCACACACGTGGCCGCATATAGAATGAGGCTCTCGACGCGAGGTAGAGCGAGCGAAGAAGAATCAACGGCTCGATCGATCGACGACGAACGCGCGCGACCCGGCGCCTACCTCACTTTACGTATAACACGCGCGCGCGCCCCCTCCTCCCCACACGCCCCACACCCGCGCACATAAATACAAACACCCACACCCACACCCACACATGTGTGTGTGTATATATATATATATATATATATATATATATATACGTATACATTTTAAGGTATAGACAAATCCACCTCGATCTCTTTCGCTCTTTACCACTCCCTCTTGCTCACTGGCTCTATCGGCATAGCCGCATCTAGCCCAACCTACCTATATATCTTTAAAGGAGATACCGAACGTTCAACAGCAGCGGCATCAGCCGTAACAGTTGCAACCCGAGACTCCGATTGCTCTTAAGGGCTGCTTTACAATAAAATATACGATGACAGGCTTGCGCGTGACCCCAGGCCGGGGATATAGGACGAGTAGGGAGGGCGCGCGAGGACGTAGAGGGGCGGGATCGAAAGCTCCGCGAAGACGTCGAGCGCCCGTATTGTCAGAGTCGTGCCCTTTCTTCTTTTCTTCTTACCCTGGGCGTCTCTCAACTTCGACGATTGCTCAATGATAGGAGTGGGACTACTCGCGCCGCTATACCTCTATCGCTAATTATTCCATTATTCGATTTTCATCCCATTTTCTTCCTCGCGCTAATTGATAGTGGCTTTGATTTAGCTCGGGGAAAAATTATTAAATGCCGCTTTTGCTAGACTGAAATTGTTGACGGAAAATTCATCCAGTTGTCGGGTAATTGACATGTAGGATGTTTAAATTTAAACGCAGTGTATGAGCGACTTGAAATAATGTCCGCTAATTAAATTCAAAATTATTCTTTTAAGATAATTAAATTTTTATGATAAACTTCAATTTTTAGTTTTATTAAAAGAGTCCGTTAATGAAGAGAAATTATGTACATGCTTGTAGCTTGAGAAAAATGATAGCTCACAGCTAATGAGCTATTTACCTTTATGATAAATTAGTGTTTTCCCCTTTATTCTATGGAATAGATTACTTAACAACTGAAAATTGGCTAATTAAAATTCATTAGCTCTTCGGATGAATGTTAAATCAATATAAGGATTAATTACAAGTTATGCATATATATTAGGCTACATATTACATACATTGGCTTTATTACGTAAATCGGAGAACAAAATATACGTTGAGACATAAAGTTTTTAATAACTGTGTATCATCACATTGAATATTATTTTATTAACTTATGCAATAATACAGGAGTTTATCAAAATATGATTGTTCTTATACTGCACTTTCATAGTCATAATTTATCACATCCCGATAATTTTTTATTTATGTTCAGAGCTTTTGCATATCTGTATATAAAATTACAATTTTTATGCAATTTATCAAGAATGAATTAATCGATCTATTTAATTCAGACTTCGCTGAAAATTCCTCCAACGGATTTCAATTGTTCCCTAAAAAAATATAAAAGCTATTTTATGATCAATATAAAAATAAATAAACATTTATGTTCCTCAGCCTTACATCATTTATGAATATTGTCCTTATTCGGTTATATAAAATATTTTTGCTCGAATTATCCTAAAAATCCTAAAAAAGAATATTTTTGCTCAGATATCACAAGGATCACTTTCCGTATCAATAAATAAGCTTCTGGTCAAAGCCTTTGCTTTGAGTAATCTTTCTTTTCATTGCACATCTGTTATTTCCATTTATATCTGTGTAATACGAATAAAACATTGTAAATTCAAATAAATATTGCTTTATTTAAAATATGATTTTTTAGTCTAGCGATATGATAATGATCAAATATCTTATAAAGCTCAACGATCTTGTTTATGACGTTGAAAAAGTATTTTTCTCATCGCTACAAGCATAAATGAAATATGTATCTCTTATAAATATTATTAACGGAATTATAGTCAAATTGTAAAGAATGAAAAGAACCATTATTCTTGCAGTGGGAATTCGGCAACTATTTTATTGGCGCAGGACTTTATTTTTACTAATCATTTTAAAACGTAAATGACCGTCACCATATTCGGTTGATTAAATAAGAAAAAGCCTTACGATATTTTAACGAAATTCTTAAAAACACATATTTTCGAGCAAGATGGAGTGGTAGGATGAACCCTGCCCTAAATAATCTTCAACTACGTATTGCTAATACATAGAATTCCGTAGTGCTTATAATACGTAAGTAATACAACATACTGCAGTACCCGAGGATTGGGAGAATATGAAAAAAAAAAATTTTCGTCGTCAACGGAGGATATCGTACTCTATGTTTTCCCTATTATTTAAGTAATGAGCGCGAGAAGAAACGACAATTAAACTGAAAGCAGATTTCAGTTGAAGGGCCGCGAGCTTGCGGTCACTTACGAAACAGCACGCGCCAAATTCATGCAAAACACTTATTACGGATTCCACCTCAAGTTCCCGTCGCCGCCTGGGCTCCGCTTCTTGCCCCGCGAAACTTTCTTTTCGAAGCTCTTTGCTAAATCGCTGGCCGGCCTCCCCTGCCCACCTCTTCTTCTACCGTTCGTCATTCGCCACATTCTTCGTCAAGATTGCAGACGAACATATATCAACGACAGAGCCAAACGTGCAAACGGACACAGGCACTCGGCGATGCACTCGAGAAGAGCCAAGCGCGAATTCTCGAGTTCGTCGAGCTTGTAGCGCAAGTTCGGGGGATGCTACGTCGCGTACGTGTGCCTGTCCGCGCGCGCGCGCGTGTGTCGAGGCTGGGCGGCCAAATGGTGGAAGGGGGGTTGGCAGAGGACCGCAGGTCGACGCTGTCGTCATTGGGGTCGCATGCAATACGGAATGCTTATCTAAGAGCATGCGGCTGGTTACGGGCGTTCCGGGCCCTCGTTGTACGCACGCGCGGTCTCGGACACACGCAAGCGGCCGCACACACGCTGAGGAGCTCCACTGACTGAGATGGGCGCTTAGGCTCCGAAGATATGCTGAGCTTGCCGTAAAGTGTGTTTGTTTGGGTGTGTGAGCGCGTGCGTGTGTGAGAGAGAGGGAGAGGCGAAGATCGTAGAGGAGGGCCGAAGAGAAACCCGAGTAACAGAGAATTATGCAAATGTTGTGCGATGTCTGTACTGGTCTCATACGAGTAGGTATATAGCGGCCGAAACGGGAACGGAAGAGAAACGGAAAGGGAACGGAGCGGGAACGAGTTACATGCTGAGTAGGCAGCGATTATTGCATCGGCTGAATTCCGAGAGCCAGGGAGCATAAAAGGACTCGAATCGTCGCGACGTCATTGTTATAGGGTGTTGTGCTTTGTACGGGCGTATCGCGTTATTTGCAAGAAGGAGATTTCAATCGGATCGGCATATTTCAAGACTATCTTGAACAGCGAACGCAAGAGCTGCATTTCACTCTCTCCCGTTTTCATGCAGACTCTCTCTCTCTCTCTCTCTCTCTCTCTCTCTCTAACTCTACCTCTACCTCTTTCTCATTCAATTTTGAGTAGCCACTTGAGGACGTATTGCACGAGAACCAGAGGACCAGAATACGTGTATATACATTTATCGGACCGAAACGAACGCTCCTTACCGAACACTTGAGCCTGGACCATTTCACAAGTTCGTTTTCCACATATATATACACCCACCCGCGCGTGCGCGCGCGCACACACACATATATATCTTCCTTTTTCACTTTGTCACTCCACCAAATTGTCAATCCGTTTGCATCTCTCATTCTTTATCTACCTGCCTATCTCTCTACCTATCTCTCTTTGTCACTCATTCTCAATAACTCTATTCCATTTATGCTGAATTGTACTTGCGTCTTTTTGTTTAAAAATTTTAATATTTTTCGACATTTGGACAACTTTTACTACAAGAAAATATTTTTTATATTCTCTTTTCTTGCGTCAGCTGTTTGAAGAAAATTAGCGTGTACGGATCAGTTTTAATTGAAGAGTCAGAATAAAAGGCTCGCTTATTTTGTTTTAATATTGTATATTTTTTCAGCGGACATGTAGAGTAAGCATTTCGAATAAAAATTTTTTTTCGGTGGAAAGTTTTCATCAAGTTTTAACCTTCGTCACTTAATTGAATCAGAGTGTAATCAAGTTGGGTACATATTTCAATTGGTACCCGAAATTTTGCAAAATATACTTTAATTGTATATATTTCAAAACTATAATTAATAACATTGTATTTATACCTAAAGTACTTTTCATTACATATGTAAAGTTATCGTACAAACTACTTTATATAAATCAATTAATGTAGTATTAAAGAGGATGGCGACACGCGTATTGACTAATGATGTAGCGAAGAAATGCTATGTAAGTTAACATAACTAGTTGCTATAATACAAAATCTGTAACTTATTCGAAATCTTTGTATTAAATTTTAAATGATTCGTGTAAACAAATTTGTTCCAATAAATTAATTGTTTATTGATTTTTAACTTTATTCTAATTTACATATACATACATTTTAAATGACAAATTGATCAAAGTGCAAATTTAAAATAGTAAACTATAGTTGTTAAAAAATAATGTAAATATGAATTATATTAAATAAAAAAATTATCTTTATGAAATTTGTAGTAAATTCATAATTTTTACAAAAATTTTCATAAAAAAAGATACGATTACATAATTTCACATTTCGGTTTTATTATAGGTTACATTTTTTTAAGTACACATGATATTCATATTAAGAAAATTTATTGACACAAGAAGAGAATTACTTTCGTACCAAGTAATTGTACAATTTATGTAGTATCCAATTGAAATACATTAATATCCATAAAACTAAATACATTATAGTAGAATAATTTTGTTGTAATCAAAATACGATTCCACGAGCTTTGTTTTAAAATCATGCAATTAACGATTGCGTACCTTAATTCATACTATTCATTAGATTTACATTAGAAGTTTAAAAGCCGATAGGTTCCGAAGGAAAGATTATCGAATCTAGAAATATCTGTATATTTCCAAGTATTGGTCGCTAGGGTGGTGCTAATCAACTTTATGGTTTATCGCTCTCTCTTCGCATAAATTACACTTTTCATTTAGATAAATTACGTGATTTATATACATATATAGACCTATGAGAATATATTTATCCGAAACTTCATAAGATAACTTTTAATGACAGAAGCTAAAAGTATTAAAAATTATCGTAAATAAATGTGCATATTAAAAAATTGAAATATGTAAAATTGCCAGAGAAAAAAATCTGAATTCGTCGGACATAGTGGAGATAAATGCACCTCAAGTTAATGCGGATGAAGATAAAGCAGGAATGAACACTAATGTAAAGTATAAAATATCGAATTATGGTCGCATGAACAGTCAGCGACTTAATAAAAATCGAATGCGGGAAGTTTATTCAAACGTTGCGAGGAGCAAGTTAGTGTCGAAGCATATTAATTCGGCGGGGATGTGGGGGGGGGGGAGTTTTTCGCGAATTCACGGCTTACTGGTCGGCAACGGAATGAGCGCCTCCTCGTGCACTGGTGGAGAAGCATTAATGCAAGTCTGCGCAATTACACTTGGCCGGCTGCAGGACGAAAATCCTCGCTAATTTTGCTTTACGTGCGAATGGCTCGTTGTTATTGCCCGGTGATCGTAAGGGGCTTTGGAGGAAGGGTGGCGGCGGCGGGTGGCAAGAACAAGGCGATGCCGTAAAAAGCTCCGCTATTGAAGTAGCCGCGAAAGCCGGCGCCGCCTTGCTATGACTATCACTTTAGAGCCACCTATTCAAATGTCGCTCTTTCAGCTTCTTTAGACGAGACAACGGGTTCGAGATAAAATAAGTGCGTGGCTCCGGGCGAGGGCCGGAGAAGGGTTAGACGCGAGACGAGGAAAGGAAATGATTCCTATCGCTTGCCCACCAAGGACGAGCCGTAAAAATTCGCTAAGCGAATGTACGCGGAACAAAGTAGTGTGAGTCGAAGCTCCCGGTGAACAACTGCAGCTCACGAGGATGCCTCATATTCTCTCTCTCTCTCTCTCTCTCTCTCTCTCTCTCCTTCGACCCGTCGACATTGCTCGTTCGCTCGTTGATTGCGTTTAGGGCGATATTGTCGTCAGGGCAACCAACCGCGAAAAGAGTCGCGCGCGCGAACTGCAACTCGTTAAAGGAGTTGCCGCCGCCGAGAGGGAGAGAGAGAGAGAGAGAGAGAGAGAGTGGTAAAAGGAGAGAAGCCTTGAGTCGCAGAAGGAAACTAGCTGAACGCTAAAGTACCCAGCGCGAGATAGTCGTGAAAACTTTCGTTCGCACAAGCAGAGTACACATTTGTATTTATGTATCTGTATATCAATCTTTACATCTATGCTCGTCCTACAATTGAGCCCGTGGCTCACAATATATACGTGATAATTTTACTAAATTTTATCTACCTCTCTTTTACGGAGTCTTTTCTCCCATTATATATAACGAACTCTGCTCTTTGTTTTGTTTTCCAAAGCACAAGAGTTACGGTGATGGCTTGGCTTGGCTCGCTATCGTCGCGCCGAATAATTGTTAGGTCTTATCTTTTCTTATTTTCTATGTGTATAAATATATATATATATATATATATATATATATATATATGCACATACGCATATATACATGAATGATTGAAAAAAGACGAATTATTTCTGTTTTGGTACAATTTTTTAATTTTCTTTCTGTTTTTCTGCGGTTTTTCATTATGAAAACACTAACGGGTAAAAAAAATAAGTTATAAGCTAAAATAATTAGGTTTCCTTCTTTTCGGCGTTTCTTTTTAAATATAAATTTAACTAGATAGTTTTGCGAAAATTATCCTTTTACAATGAAAATTGGAACATTTAAATCGATACATGGTTCTACTCAAATTTGATCGAATAATGAATCTATTAATAATATTTTCATAATATCGATCGTCAATATCGATCATAACTGGTGTATTAAAATCCTATCGATAACTTACTGATATCAGTCAACTTGCAACAATGATTGTGAATAGAAAAAAGCAATAACGTTCGTAAACATTTTTTCAGAATGATTTCGAAAAGTTTTAAGAGTTCAATAAAAATCGACAAAGAATATATTTAGCGGTGATTGAAAGTTTTGCACGTCATTCTACAGTTAGAGCAGTTTTTTTCTCTACAACCGTCGAGAATTATAGATATACGAGATAGCGATACAATGGCGCCAGAGAGTGGAAGATCATCATAACATTTCATGTCATAAATATGAAAGAAATACAAAACAATTCCCCGACACCAGTGAGAAATTTATGATTTGTAAAGAGGGGCTCTGTTGTTTTTGCCCTTAGATGGGCCGGCCGTTGTCCATGTAAACCTGTTTGTGCGAAGCATTGCCACAATAAGTGACATCAAGATGGTAAGTAGCTATTGCCAAGCAAGAAAATTGAGAAAGCAAAAGAATAAAATATTAAATAAGAACTAAAATATCAAAATTGTAACGTTATAATGCCAAAGTAAGTGAATGCTTGTTTATTTTTGCCGAACATATACTCACGTTGAAATAAATAATTTCAAAAAAAGCACTCCGACGTCTCTCGACAGTATCTATGTATAACGCAGAGTTGAGTTTATTACTACATTACTCGTGTTCCTTTTTTTGTTCTCTTATCTGTGCCTCCCATATTTTTATAATCATTGTTATTATTGTAAAAATATATACGTATACACACACACGCGCGCGCGCACACATGCATATATATATATATATATATACATACGTGTTTGCGCGCGTGTGTGTGTATGTGGGTGTGTGTGTGTGTGTGTTTGTATAGGTAGACATAATAGCATCGTACATTATTGCAATTGTTTATGTATACAGTAGGCACAATAGTACACATTATCCTGTATGAACCCTCTAGGATATCGACTATATAAATAGATATAAATGCAAACGTATATCTATATATGAACATATTTATTTATATTAATATGCATTTTTGTACACGTGTATTTATATGTACACGTAAATAATGTATTTTTTAATTCCCTTGACTTGCCCCGATAAAGTAACGAATTAAGTGGTTTGGAAATAGACAGTCACGTAATTCACACATCACGGAATACAATGAAAAAGAGAGAAAGAAAGACATTGGTAAGAAAGCCACTTGGCATTAAACTGTAAAAAGACAAGAATGCGGTCGAAGTAAAACACAGGCAGTAACATGTAACCTCAGAAACTTTCAAGTTTATCTCTCTTTCTAGTTTTCTATCACCTATAATACATACACTGACTTCTTTCTTACTCTCGTTTTTTTCATTTTTCTCTTTTAATACAAGTTTTCCCATACACTCACTGTATGCAAACCGTTATACTCTTTCATGTTCGAATTGTGCAACACGTATAACAACAGAAGTACAGAATCTATCTCTATATATGTATGCAAAATATTATACGTAACTGTATCCATGTGCATATGTATATTTGCATATACGTTTATCCATATAGTGCATCAAAATTATATAAATTAACCCAGCGTATTTATAAAATAGAAACTGACATGCTGTATTTAAGCTTGCTTTACAATATAATTATAGGCATAGTAATAAATACGATCAGAGAAAAGGCAGTTATTCAATTGCAGAAGAATCGTTTTTTACGACGCGCCTAGAATTATGAGTATACCATGTGTATGTACAGACTATAATAATGCATTATCCGCGCCACTTGGTACTACTGTCTGAATTGCTGAAATATTGAAAAACACAGCACTTGCGGCATTTGGACAACAAGATGACTTTCCTCTTTCTTTACAGATTATCTCACTTGTTAGTCCTCGGCTCTTATTTCTTTAGAATGTCACGCAAAACTAAAGAGAATGCTACTTCACCATTAAGATTAATTTCTGCTTTGCACCTCTGAAGCGAACTTCTTAATCCAATCCTCTTTCCAAATATAGTAGATACACTTGACGCTTGTAGTATCTGATTAGTACGTGAAAAATATAGCAATTTCTTCTGCAAGACATATTTACGCATGTATTAAATAAAGATGAATTTCTCGATTATAATTGTTTATACAAGATCTTATCAGTGTCTTTGTGTAGGATTTGACAAAATTTCATTTTAACAGTTTCTTGGCCTATAAATAAATTCATTTTTCCATGCATGCTTATTAAATGTAAGAAATTCTATTTAAAAAAAAAACGATAATACATTATTCTAAATATTTAATGTTATCGGTAATTTCTTAGTTAATGTTCAAATTTATTCAAAATACATTGGAATAAGTCAATTTTAAAGAGAGATCCTATTTGACTTGTGGAAAAAATAAACATACATAAGTTTTAATCGACTTAAATAATAATGTATTTGAGCCAATCAGGACACCTCAAAAGGAACCATGAAATTCGATTTTGAAAAAAATATAGAATTATATAATTATTTACCTATGATTAAATCAACGATACGAAGTTGCGTCAATGCGCGTACGCACATGCATTTATATACATATATACATAAATATATATGTATATGCGTTTAAGTGCGTGTGTAGTATGTGTAATACACTTGAATGTATATGTACGCACATAATTAAACAATTTCATTTATATCGCTATTCTTATTATAAGTAAGAAAACACTTAGGCGCCACATACGCATGTCTCTGCATATGTACATCGAATCAGGTACACCGTGCACATTTTGCTCTGTCGAGTTCCTCTATTCATTTTTCTTTAACAGTTGTCCCCATTTGTATCTGCACTTTGCGCCTCCCGCTGTTGCATACACGTATGCACACTTGCGAAAATTCTCTGAAATTCTCTTCAATGGATGCAGAGATTTCTACGCCTGGATACTGAATTAACGGTGGTAGTAACTGCATTCATCTCTCTCTCTCTCTCTCTTTGCTTATTTCTTTATCTCTCAGTCAGTATTACTCACTAACATGGCTCCCATTTATTTTCTATTTATTCTATTTGTCCGATCGCCGCTTCGTTCTCGTTAACAGAAACACAATTGCAAAATGAGAAAACGAGATGAAGAGTAGCTGTGAGTTTTGAGGAGTAGGGATAAAATCGTGCTTTATGTTACACATGAACTGGTGAAACGTATTTTATCTAGTGGCGTAGATTAGAAATTTGTACACGCTGACCTCATTAAGGACACGCAGGCTGATTTTTTATGTTAGTCGAGAGTAATGTGAGAAAATGAGCTTTTTTCCAAGAAGTATCTTTGCTTGGCAAATGTTCTTCTCGTAGAGAAATTTGCCAAATATAGACAATAAGATTGGGGGAAAAATAAGAACAGTTACCGCAAGTAATCCAGCCTTAATGGAAAAATATTTAATGTAAATAGTTGCGTGTTTATAGTATATAACATTGTGTTCTTTGTAATATGAAGGGAATTAATGAACCTTTGTCTGTTTTTTTTTATCTAAAAATTCAATGACAAAACCGATTCAACTATGTTTTTTTATACTATAAGTGTATATTTACTAATTCATTAAGATAGCTAAATTTTTATCCTTATTTTATGTTCCGTATACACAAAATATTTAATTCAGAAATCAGTACTCAATGTTAGTTCATTTTTTAATGATTAATAAATAAAGAAAAAGACTGTTTTGCGATATGTTTATCACAGAATACTTATAATTTATCTTGAAATTAACATATAACTTGACTTACATTGGTATTAAAAATATTTAAAAGTTTTTTAAAGTATAAAAAATGTTTTTTTTATAAAATCACATTAAGTTAAACATATTTTATACTTTTCACAAAAAAGTTTTTTTTATAAATTTGAATACTTTATTTGATTTAACGGTAATGAAATTGAAAATTATTATATTTAATCTTAAAATAAAATTAACCATTTTTTTTTAATTATATACTTACATTACTGAACTTAAAACTGTAATAAAAAATAAATGTAAATAAATTCTAATTATAAGATTTAGAGACGCAATAACATGTTTTATAATCAATGAAAATTTTCATTATCTAAAAGCTACCTAAAACATTAGTTTGGAACGCTTTTAATAGAATTTAGCAGGAATATGGATCTAAACAAGAACTATAGTACTTAATTAATTACTAGTTACTTTTAAATTTAATATTTTCGTAAAAATAAGAACAATAAAAATTTTTAATTACAAATGAATTTATTGAAGGTGTAAAATAATGATTTTTTAAATTTTACTACTATAAATTTGACTTTTACTTAAAATTTCGTATTTTTTAAACTATAATAAGATCATATTTTAAGTAAAAAAAAATTTTTTTAAATTTCAAATAATTTTGTAATAAAATATGGAAATATTAAAACTATCTAAAAATAATTTTCTCGTGATAATACAATTGTACGAAAGTTTTCGTTTTTTCTCATTTCATAGCATGTGTCTCAGCATTTATTTTTTGGATGCTTCGAGTCCCATTCATTATCGTAATTTTCAAAAAATTGCACACTTATGTCTATTCTTATATCAGTCGATTTATTTTAATGAGCCAATGTTTTTTATTAATTTTTTACCTTGCATACTACAGTAAATATTTGAAAATAAATAAGGTAAGAATAATGCAAAATGCATAACAATATGCGGTTTATAAACATATGTAAATTATTATCTTATAAGCATAAATTTAAATCAAATGAAGCTATTATTGAGAAAAATTGTTGAGTTTCTATTTCAATATAAAATTAAGAAAATTTTGTTGAATTAAATGAGAAAGAACAAATAATCAAAAACGGAAATTGTTTACAAACTGTTCACGTTCGTGACTTCCTTCCTATCTGATGTTGTTATGTACTTTAATTTATCAAGACTTAACTCAATAAAGTAAGGCTTCGTAAAAAAGCAACACTAAATTTCACGGCGTAGGTTTCTCAATCAACCGAATTAATTAACAAAAGGTTGCTTGAGAACTAAAACTCATTTGGGATCTTGATGAAAGAAAGAAGGTCCGAACTTGACTAATACATTCGGTGTTGCTTCTCGCGTTCGTGAGCAGAATCGCAGAATAGATTCGTATACAGTTGAGTCACGGTCAGCATCGTTTGGCGGATAAAAAGTAGATCATACCATAAAGTTTACGAATCGATAACAGGACCATTACGTCGGTGTGCCAAACACTATTATGTTAAATAATATGATTGTAGACAATCACTGCTAGTTAATCCTTATAATGCTATTTACCAAGGTTTTAATGTTTGAAGGGATTCCTTTTTGTTCTCGGTGCCATTTCGCGTAATACCGTATGTTTACGACGTGATGTCCTCGTAAAAGTATACACTTGTAAAGATACGTACTACCTACATCCAACACTGATTTTCACGAAACACAGGTGTTGTTATGCTTTACTTAAAATTACAATAAAGTTCACATAAGATATACCATTTCCGTGAAATTTACTACTTGAACATTGCACTTGAATATCTCGTACTATAATCGGTTTTGCAATATAATTTAACTGCAAAATATAACGATTATAATTTTCATTTAAAATTTTTGTATAAATTTAATAATATTAAGTAGATGTAAGTTTTATTATTTTTATTGTATCTGTATAATAACTTTGAATGTCGTATTCACAAATTCTATGCGGACTGGACTCATAATTTTCAAACTTTCTACTATAAATAAATATAAAACTTAGGCTCAAAACATTTGTAATAAACTGCATTTTTAATTAATGATCGACAAAGGCCTTTTAGTAATTATAAATATTAACAAACATCTATGTGCCTAATATACACACAAAAAAGTGATTTTCCAAACAAAATTTTTCAGCACATTTTCACGCTCCATTAATGTTATAAAACAATGAAAAAAATTCAAATAAAACATTCATTGCAATTGTATAAAAGCAAAGCAATATATCGTCATTTTGACAGGGTCAAAGTTCTCTAGCTCTGTAATAGTCGAATCGAATTTGGGAGAGAAAAAGCGGATGGGGATAGGTGCGGCTCAAGCCCCTTTAATTTATTTTAAAACAATTTTGACGATAAATTAAAACGGAATTGTAGCGCGCGAGTGCAGCTATCAGCTGAATCTGTCATACCTCTTGTCGACGTATTGCCCTTTCCACCATTCGATGTACTGGATAGCAATACCGTATACAACCATCAACAATACCGTATCTCAATTTCAAACTGCTGGTACCTCAATAGTCTTCTTCGTTACGGGATGCGTAAAGAATATTAATGGAAAGGGTTTTTCAGAGACGACATTCGTGGCGGAGTCACCTTATAGCCGACCACAAAAATTCAATGAACGCTTTGATGCGTGCGCGGGCATATTATATGAAAGATGCACCGTGCATATTTCGCGATGCAGCTACAAGCTTCGATAGCTTTTTCAGTGTACGAATATCGTGGTATGCGTTTCTCTGGGGCACCAAGCTTTGCTTTATATCTGAAATTGAGAGCAGCTGCATTATATATTCCGTATGCCGTACATTATTAACTTGGTTATAAGTAAAATTCAGACGAGTATTCCCGAACGGATACTGTCGATGCTCTACTTTATAGTAACTACATTTTTCTATACATTACAACCAAAATATAAGGTTAAATGTCTAATATTTTCTAAAAAAAATTAAGTCTTCGTGTTAATATGGAGCCTTTTCGAAAGCAGCTATAATTACAAAGCGCAAATATTTTTTTTACAATATTTATTAAATCTGAGATAAAGTACATATTTCAGCCTATACTTTCTTATTGAATTGAAATTTCTGCTAAATGCAATTTATACTCATTGAAATTTACTTCAAATTTTGATAGACTTTTACAATTACTTACAATACTTATATAACTTTATAATGCTGCTTCAATATCAATTTTAAGAACCCTGAGGTTCATAATAATATAATAATTGATGAAGTACGTTTTGTTTTAAATTCTTCTACTCGTAGAATCTTTTTTTTAAACTTATGTTATACATTATTCTCCAATGATAATACTAAATTAAAAATTTATCATTATAGCGTTTATTAAATGCATAAGAAAAAATACTTCAGTCTTATTTACGGTAAAAAAAACAATCAATAAGAATAGTGAAAAATAAGTAATTTTCATTTTATAAAATCTAATCTAAATACTGTTTAGACAATAAAAGTATTATTATAGGATGAATTATTTATTTATTTATAAATATGTTTTTTGTAATTTTTCAATTAAATTTGAAAAAACTTACAGTAAATAACTGAAAAGGAAATTACGTCACAGTTTTGAAGAAAGTTGTTTGTTAAGTAAGAAATACACTCAGAGTAGAAAAATTTGTTTTTTATGCAATCAACATTTTAAAAAGAAAATCTTTATTTACGAAGTTTATGTCATTGGAAAAAACTAACGAGGGTTATGTAATAATTTCAAAATAAACATTAAATTTAATAAATTTATTAGTAATCAAGTATAATATAATCAAGAATTTTCAATTAAAAAGTCACAAAAATTAAACGTTAATTAATTAAATCTTACAGCTTATTTGTGCTTCGTATATATAAAATTAGACTTTGATTAAATTAATACATGAAATTACTTAATGTTTAAATATGTGCAATTCCATCGGCTGTGTAAGATCAAATAGTAGTTAATAAAAAATATTATTACTTAAAACTATTATTTCACATTTATTATTTATTTTTTTGCTTCCATAACAAAATTTACTATTATAAATTGAAGAATTATTTTATAATTTTAATTACACTGTTATAATTATGATGGTAAATCTAACTGCAAATATTTGAATAAATATCTACCTTTTAATTGTTTTAATTTTAATTGTATTAATCTTTACTGTTATTATTATTATTTAATTTTAAAATTACAATTAATTAAGACGTTCAGTTAATTTTATTTGTTGCTGTCAATACTTTTGTCAATATTTTGGTTTTCATTTCTTTATGTATGTACACGTCACACTAAGTAGATAAAAATCCATTGAGAACCTGAAAATGAAAATAAACTATCGCATCCGTTTAAGCAGTTGCGCAAAGAGAAGCTTTTTTTCTCGTTAACACTACTTGTTCGGGAAAGATAGCCTGACACTTACATGCACATAATATGATAGGACGGGATAGAATACGATTTAAGGACGCGCTTTCGCAAAAAACACTCTGTTAAATAGCTAATGAAGCGCGGGCACTTTACGCTAATCGATTTTGACAGGCACGTGAATTATTTAAAGGCGCCCGTCATATCTTATATACTGTCACACTAGTCGCAGTTGTTCGAGAATTTTGTTTTGAAAAATCCACGACAAGGGATAATCGATGATGTTTTTAAAATGAAAGGGTAAATTCACGCAATTAATGATGTATGTAGAGCGATGAAACATGGATGAAACGTACAAAAACGTTTTATAATAATCTAATACTCTGTGGCATTATTTTTAGCGATTTATAACTCAGTGTCCTTTGGGAAATCTTATTGTGTCATAAATATCTTATTTTATAGCAAGATCATTGAGAAATAAATCATTTATTTTATTTCAAAAAAGAAAATACGCAAACTATTAAATAACATCGGAAAATATTTTATGGCAATTATTTCAACGTTATATGTGTGATCTTTCAAGATTTATATTATCTTGAGTAAAATAGAATTTTATTGCCTTTCTGGATAGAATAAACTCAGTAGATCTTTATAAACTACAATGAATCACAATTTAAAAATTTAAAAAAACATAATAAAGTATATGTATATATATTTATACTGTTTTATACAATGACGAAAAAAAGTAAAATAAATCAATATCTTATACAATGGTCAGCTTCGGCTGGATAATTATAAATTTTTTAATTATTAAAATCTCGGTAACTTTCATACTATTAAATTGACTCAAATTAATCAAAAAAGTATTTCATCATCTGTATATCTTATTGTCTAGTTATTCGCTCAAAGCTATCCACCAGCGTACATAAAACTTACGAGTAAATAGCAGGTGAAAAAAAACCACAAACTCAATAAAACGAGAGACAAACTTAAATGGAGCTAATTTTGTATTCGTGGCCATAAATTGAACTCCGAAATCCAAATCAACGGATGATGAAACTAATTCTCATTAAATCTAATCAGCTTGTCTAAATCCTCGGTCTCTTGTATACACACCCGTTCGTTTACACATACTAGTTGTACGTGTATGTGACCGTAGATCAGTTTGTCCGTAAAAAGTCATAGCTAGTACTCGGCAATTAAAGGCTATACAAACGAATAAGGCTATATGCGTGCGCGATTTTCACGGAAAATGTAAGTAATTGTTACCGTCGAAGATTTATCGGCACGTGTAAAATCGCGCTTTGTTCGACATACTTCGCAAACAAGTTGAGTTTGTATTTTACAACGGGTTTATAAAAGATCGGTTTAGTCGAGACATTCGTATGAGAGCATCTACATAAAGGATTGAATCTCGTCTGGAATACTATTACAAGTAAATTTGTATTCATAAAACATTATCCTAAAACTTTGTATTACGAACAGATTTGTGTGCGATTCCAAGACCTTCTATAAGAAGCTTTTAAATGTAATGAAATTCTGTAATTAAGTATTAACTGCACGCTTTTAAAAAGATTCCGTTAAATGTTACACAATAAAAAATTTTTTCCCTCAAAAAATTAAACTCAGTCAGTATGAATCGTTGAAATAATAAAACTGGTAAAAGATGAAGAATCAATTTTTCATTTTTTTTATGACTCAATTTTTTTAAGATGTATTTTATTTATTCCATTTGGTAAACACTTTGCGCTTACAAAGTTTGAATACTTCATACACGTCCATGGCGTAGAACGTGAAACCGATAGATAACGAGAGTGTGGAGAAAAAAGAAAGAAGTGCTCGCGAAATGGAAGGAACAGCGGAGACAGTCGAAAGAACAACGATTTATCGCCAAGTAAAATCTCAAGCTAAAAACGATCAATTGAGATTGAAAGTCTATGGAAGATCTATTGTATCACATAAAATAAACCAATGACTTTATCATATATAAACCAGTGGGGATCGAACTGCAAAATCGTATTCGGCTAATTGTACTGCTGGGTTGCTGTATATTTTTTTCATTCATTGTTTCTCTGGTTAACTTTATTACTCTATTTTTCTGATTTAAATCGACGATAATAAATTACATTGGCATTGATTTATAGATATCCTCTGTTACTTGAATGAATTTTTTCAATTAAAAAATGCAAAATATTTTTACTTGATTACTGTATGTGACATTACAATGATAATACTTTTAACTGAGGGAAAAATACATTACTCTGATCTTAAATTTTAGAATTAAAAGATTGAGTTTTCAATACTTTTATAAGCTTGATAACTTCAATTGAAATTTAAACAATGAATGTTTTACTTTACATAAATTATAACGCAATTTTAGGACAGGAAAATTCACATAAACCTTGTTCGATTAAAAGCTTTAAATTACAAAAGAATAATAATGGGATATTTGCTATTAATGTTGATTTTATTTATTAGACATTCTCGATTATTATATCGATAATCGGTGTATTTTATCCGAACTTAGATTATACAAGGAAATTAATTACATCGAGGGCTCGCTATAGAATATTTTTTCCGTGAAATTTAGCTTTGCAATATCTTAGCTGTACTCTATTACAAAAATACATTTTTTAAAATACAGCTTCACGGATTAAAAATAATTTAAGTTTTTTAATTGCAACTTTTGCTAGGAAATAACTTTTCAGTATAATTTATAACCTGTTCAAAATAGCAATAAACGTATTTTATCATGTCGAAATTTGAAGCGAATGATAATTTCTTCATTAGATTTATTAAAAATAGTTTACCGTGGTTCTGTTATATATTTACATAAATATTTGAGAGGCTGATAACCTTTATGCATATCGAACGATTGACAACTTCTACCTCTAATCATGATAAATATAAAAATGTAGAGAATATCATAGTCTGCATGAGAAAAAGATTGATTTTATGATAAAATAGTCGTAAAATTTGGCTTTAAACAACATTTTCACGGCTTTATATATAAAATGCTCGATCAATCAACAGGCGACAGCAAAAATATACAGCGAGGCGAGAAAAATGAGCGCCACGTAGGAAAAAATAAGCAGACGCAGAATAAAAGAACGTGTGCGACGTATCGGCGCTAGAGTCGGGAGGTAGAAGGTTAAAAAGTTGCCGTCGTTCATCGTGAGCCGACAACCGCCAAGCGATCGCGATTTCACTTTACTCGTGAGCCGTTAAAATAGAAAAAGCAAAGAAAAAGAAACCGAAAGCTAGATAAAGAGGAAGGAAGATCCTTATCCGTACGGGGAACGAATTATCCCTTGCGACGGATGTTCGTTAGGCTGGAATGAAGGTGCAATTTGCTGCGCACGACTAAACTCTTGGCGCGTGCCGCTTTTCGTGATAAGGACCCGGTGCTAGGATGGATGCGAGAGGGAGGGCGAGCAAGGATCGCTCGGTCGCGGCGACGGCGGCGGCGGCGGCGGCAGCTAAGGGAATTTTGGCGAGGAGCTCGCGGGTGTCTCGACGAAGCCGCGTAGAAAAATTTTCCTAAAATGACAAGGGCTGAAGTTAGGTGTAAAGAACCCGTAATACCCGGTGCCGTTTACTCTTTACGGCAGCGCTAACCGCCTAGCCCCTCGCGGAAAACTAGCGATCTCGGCGGGGGCCTAATTCGTGGATAAAGCTCCTAACTATGCGGTTCCTGTGTATCCGAGTGGACGACGTCCACTCGAAATATCCAACAGGCAAGAATCGCATTTCCACGGTATGTTGCGCTAAAGCGGAGGCCCCCGACTCTCGATCCCTGGATTCTTAGTCCTGCGGTAGAAGTCCGCGACTGGTTAACGCTACCCTGACCCTGTGAATTTGCGCCATTATGGGTCAGGAGTGGAATTAATGCGAATTTTCTCATTTTATATTCTACTGTCGCGGGCTCTGACTTATATAAAGTTTCGACCAACGCCTCAACTTTATCGGGGTCGCGAAGCGAAGCTTCCTGCGCGCCCATAATACATTCTAGAGACATCCCCCTAATATATATGTAGATATACACATGTATATATATATATATACATGTAGATATACACATACATCTGTGGATGGATTTACTGACAATAAAAGAAAGAAGAAAATAGCCATGTGAAAAAAGAAAAATTCTCAACGAACTAAACTCGAATTCTCATGCAATGCTCTTTGCGTATCAAGTCTCTTTATCGAGAAATAATTTTGAGATTAATATAATTATAAGTTACATAGGTAAAACAATATCTTCCATAATGAACATTTATGTGGGTATTCGTATCTGCGTATAAATAGATTTGTTTCGCAGAACTCCCTTTATTTTTTTTAGTCGATACATCTATACAAAAATTATTGATTAATAAGCTTGATGAATTATTATTTAATGCAGAGATTTTCGTTAATTTCTAATAGAAAGTATCGAGTTCTTTTTCAATAAATCATGAATTATTGTAATGCATTTTTAAATATAAATTTACCTCTTCTACGATATCACAATAAAATGATATAATTATTTTTTCTTTTTACCTCACGCGTAAATAACTATTTTAATATTATATGGTTACTTTTAAATATATGTTCTTTTATTTAACTGGTCGCATCTTATCTTCTGTAATAATAAACGATAAATTATTGAATTAATCAACTAATGAAGCTAAAAAATATTAATTTAAAAATATTAATTTTAAGAACTGTAGTTTTAATTTTTAAATTGACTTTAATTTATTATAAACTCTTTTATTATAAACAATGTATGACTTTTTTTTTAATATTTCAAATAATATTCTTGTAATTTGCATACTTTGTGATATTTGTGCTTTCCCTGTTTGAGATGTATGTTTCAATTATAATTTTATGTTATTAATACTTGAGCTAGTATACAATTAAATATTAAAGTTGTTAAGTGCTTGCACATGGTAGAGGCTGGAGTCATTTTATTTAAGAGGTAATTTATTACAGAGGATGAACGCATTTATCATGTTAAAATAAAGCAATAAAATTAATAAAAATTAATAATGAAAAAAATAAAAAAAAACATTAAATAATCATCAAAAATCGGTCAATATTCTCTTAATAAACATACATGCAATTAAAAAATTGAAATCGAATTTAAATGTGTAATTAATTTGAAGTTTAAAGAAAAGTCGTATATTTATATAGTTAGCTTTCTAGTGACAAATTTTCGTTATCGATTATCAAGGTTTGCTTCCATCATATAATTTGCTTCAATTAAATATATTGGATAACAATGGACTATTTATTTTATTTATGAATATTGCAGAAAATGTTTGAGGATTATTTTTTTAATATCGTACTTTTATGCATCTTTTTGGTACCATACCGTACGTGAATAGATCTAACGGAAATATATACTTTGAACTTATTGGACTAACGACCTTATTTTTGATAATCTTATAAAACCATAAATATAGAATAAATTTTGACTGCTGATAAATTTATCTTATAACTTACTGTCTTCAAATGAATGAAACGACATAAGAAATACTGCATGTCTGTTACTGCGGAAGAAAAATTTCTTCAATCAAGTATAAACTTCTCGAAATACAGTATTAATAAATCTAACTGAATATAAGCATGAACCAATTGTGTTATTATAACCATTATTTTTATATAATATTTACGATTATGCACTCAAAAACTTTTGCACATTTTTACAGTTACACAGAAAACTTATAGTTTATAATATTTAATCTAACCTAACAATCGATGTATTTATATTAGTTATATGCATATAAGTATAGATAGACGATTAAAACACGTGAAATGCCATTCAACAAATATAATAGACATCATTAAAATGCATGTAAACCATTTAATATAAATATACATAAATGTGTGTATTTACACGCGCACGGATTGACACATGCTAGAAAATGCATATAAATATCCATCTCCTTCCGTAGTAACTTTTTAGCATTGAGCAAGTGTCATATATATAAAGCTCGTTAACAATAATTTGTCTCAGTTATTCAAAAACAGAATGCACGCATTCGATATACCATTGAGTAGATCAGCGAAAAGGGAGAAAAAACTAAGTGGGATAAAAGATAAAGAATGTCATTGAAGGGTATAGAGTCGAATATGTTTGCGTATTATATTATACGATGTTAAAGACGACGAAGTGGAAGAAAAAAATGAGAAGTACACAAAGAGGATACACAAAGCGGAAAAAACTGTTTACGGTTTATAGGTGTAGGTAGAATGCATATCGCTGGAAGGGGACAGTGAAGAAGGGTAAGAATGCATCGTACTGAGGTCAAGATTTATGGATAAGAGTGTGTATTATGGTGGATTCAAAATAACAGCGTAGGCGTACGACACTTCTTTCCAGCAATAGATGCGGACTATGTATATGGTCTTGCAATTTTTATAACATCTTCTATTTTTACTGAAATTCTACTTAAGAAAGTTTACCGAGTTATAAGGAAGACGTAATTCCTCGGCCAGCAACTTTATCTTTTAGATAGAATAAGAAAGATGTAGAAAATTTAAGACAATAGTGTATGTATGCCAAAGTTCTGACAGGCCAAAGCATAAAATGCTTTATATCTCTTCTTCATGAAAGAACGCAGCAACACACACAAAATTCCATAGATTTATAGTTAATTAACAAACCCGTAACGACAATACATTAATTTGCTGATTCTGTTTTGCTATATTATTAGATGGGCCCGCTTATGTCCGTGTCAACATATTTGTTCGAAGTATCTCGAAAATAGATGACGTTACAATGGTAAGTCTACATAAATGAAACACCCTGCGACTAACGATTAATGAAAACAAAACTTTTTTTGAAAAAGTTCTAATCAACAGTTTTTTTGATAAATATTAATTCACAAACTTCACACACACACACACACACGCACACACGCACAAATAAATACATACATATATATTTATTTAAATCACGTATAAACTATTATTACACACTAGTGTTTTATTGATATACATCATCATTTCATCACTATTATTATCACTATTATAACTAAGAAAGTATAATGATCACTGTTTCATGAAATTGAAATATAGACTTTTGTCTCTTCATAATTTCACTGTTATTGACTGAAATATATAGAAGCTATAAAGACCATTTTATCTATCATTTTAATCTCTCTCTCTCTCTCTCTCTCTTTCTCTCTCTCTTTCTCTCTTTCTCCTTTCGAATACACAGATATGCTCATTCACCATAGTCCCTGTATTTTTCTACCATTATGAATTACGTTAGGGATATTTTATTATCATTATTGCTCATTCTCTTTTACACACTTCACTGTGTACCGTTAAATCATGTAAGCACGCATATCACGCAGTTTTCCATTATCTATCTTTATCTCGTGATTTTTAACTATGTAGTTATTAGAATGCTCTCTTTTTCCGCTTTTACTCCATTTCTCTCTTACTTTTCCTTTCTTCTTTCCTCACTCTTTTCCTCTATCTATTATTTATCCATCTATCTTTTCATCTCTCTCTCTCTCTTTCTCTCTTTTCCTCTCTAAATTTGTATGTAGACATGTATTTTTGTTTCTTTTTTTCTTCGCTGAATACTTTAGAGCGCTCTATGTATCTTACGCTGTGCGTCTCTATAACCCACTTGTTTAGTATAACTTTTTTTAACTACTTATCAAATGTACGCTAGGTTTAAAAAGGTGTAAGCATACTGAAAACATTTAGCAAGCGTTATGTCTAAATTATCAAGTTTACTCAAGGTTTAAATTCTGGTGTCCTATAAGTATCAGATTGCGACGTTTATCTTGATTTTAATATACAAGCCGATGATAGGATGATGCGACGGTTGCAATTAAATTACATATTCACTGTCATATAATTTGTAAGGATGGATCTTGGCTTTGCATGAACAACACGCAAAACATGCAATAAAAATAGTATGACAATTTTCATACTATTATCGAAGCGATTGTCATTACAACTATTCATTTTCTTCTTCTTCTTCTTCTTCTTCTTCTTCTTCTTCTTCTTGTTCTTCTTCTTCTTCTTCTTGCTCTTCATCTGATTATTTTTATTATTATTATTACTACTACTATAACTACTATTATCATTGTAACTATTATTATTTTTACTATTATTATTATTAGTATTATTATTATTATTAATCTTTTTTTTAATAAATAAAATTGTTTTTAAAATTAACCGTTTTTCTATAGTTATAATTTTAATATGAATATGAATAATAGTTTATAGTACGTTTTACGTATAAAGATATGCAGACGTACTTCACGTCATTGTATTCAGTGTATATTAAACAAAAGAAAGCCAACATGAATTTTATTTTCCTTTAGCATACTATTTATTATTAAGGTGTTAAGTATCCATTACAAGCATTTACTACAGGAAAAAATGCAAGTGCATGTCATATGAACGAGGGGATTTATGTTAGTAAGTGTAAAACCACATCCAAATACCTGTAGAATTATCATTCACACTCTTATGTAATTACGGCTTATCATACATGAACATGCTTTAGTCGTATTCGACACAGCAAGTGCGCTTATAAATTACATATTTGTGTACGTTGTGATTTTAAGCAAAAGTTTTGAGACAACTTCAATAGTCTGCACCCATACTAATAACAATTCATAAGTTTATATACAAACTTCAATCCCTACAAATGATACATGAAGTAAAGAGAGTTTTCTTATATAAGTGTATATGAATATTAATGAACACAATCTATATGATAATCTTATTATTAAGTTTAAAAAGCCAAACAAGATTTTTTACAACATCTACAATATTGCATGGTATTAATTTATTCATCGAAGTTTTTATGAAACAAATATAAAAGAAAATATTTTCACAAAATTAATTTACTATTTTTAAGCATTTTTAAGAATAGCTAAGATAATAAAGCTTAGTATGCTTTAAAATTATCAGAACTACACTATTAGGAACCTAACTTATTTTTTACCTTAAAATATCATTATTCATTTTAAATTGTTAGATTAAACTATTTACAAAAAAAATAAAAACTTTAAAAATAGAAATGTCAAAATCGAAGAGAAAAACAAAAGATAACCAGATTAAAGCACACAATAAAAGCAGAAACAAAAATTAAGAGCAGAAAAATAGTAAAGCTGAGTTAAATTATTTGATAAAGAATAAGCAGCAACATGTATAATGGCCTCGCATTACCATCATAGTCGAATGTTTAAAGCTATAAACAACTATGAATGTAATTACATTTATTATTGAAAATTAAAGTGTAGTAATCAAATAAAAATAAAAAATAAAACTCGAATTCAATTTAAATATTCCGAAAATTGAATAACACCTATTTTTAAGTATGAACACATTTTTTAAATATAATTTTTTAAAACAAAAAATATTCAATGTATACATTTAAAAACGTTTTAGTGTGTCCTTAAAATCTTGAAACCTTAAGTGCACTTAAAGATATAAAATTTTTAATACAATTTTAACAAAGAAGATAATTAAAAAAGAAACTCGAAAATCTGTTATAAAAAATTGTAATATTTTTTATACTAATGAATATAGTAAAAAAATTATGTTACTAACAAAAAACGTAACATTTTAGCTCTGGATTTTCATAGTATATATGGTAAAATATAAACTATGAAAAATAATATAAAACTTAGTCAACATTGGCATAGAATTTCACTTCAAAATATACAATATTTAGTAATTTTGATCCAAGACATTTTTGCTAAAAATGGTTTTAAACATTTGAATAATCTTAGTTATACAAAAAAAATACAAAAAAATACGTAATCAATATGTATAATAAACTTTTACGTGCGAATTATTCTCAATAAAAGTTATATTATCTCAAAAGTTTGTACCGAAAGAATTTTAGCATAAATACTTTGCTTAATGACATTTTAATAAAAAATATAATAAATGCAAAAAGAAATAAAAATTATTCAATATCTTGATGTAAATTCATATAAACTATTTTAATATGGATTGAAATGAATTTCAAAATACTTAAGATTTCTAAATAATTATATATTAATTTAAAAATGAAAAAAATTATTAAAAAAGCAGTTTATATTTTTAAAGAAAAAACAAAGTGTGAAATTTAATAAGGAATTTTAATAAATTTTCAGCATTGCTTAAAATTATTTAGAATAAATAAAATAAAAGTGTAACACATAAGTACTACTTTATACATAAAAACTCAAATTTAAATATATAATACAACCCTGTTGAGCAATTCATTAGTACTAATAATATTAATGATTTTTTTTAATATACCATGAGTTCTTAATATGACATTCTGACGAAAACTATTTAAGGTGAGATGGAGATACTACAAAAAATGTACGTGACATTAAAATTGTTTGCTGTATAAAATTAGCTTAATAGAATTAAAATAAAATAATATAAATTTAACATTTATAATATTACCATTTCAAGATATTTGTTAAAAACTGGTTTTGTCGAGAAAAATAAAAAACTCAATTATGAAGAAAATTTTAATGTAAAAAATTTCTTATGTATTATTATACACAAGATATTTTTATAATAAAATGAATAATACAAGGATTATATTTCTATAAAAAATACTATTAAAAACTTACATAAAATAATTTAATATGTAATAGATATCTTGTATATTTTAATAGTATAAAACTAAACTCTATCAGAAAATATCTCTTAAGTAAGGTAATTTAAAAAAAATTATTATGTTTTTATAATATGTATGAAATATTATAACAATATATTATAATATATATTATAAAAATAAGCTTAAAAAATGAGTGACTATCAATATATGTTTATGTTTTCCTTTTTAATTTTATGTTTACCCTAATACTAAAAATAAATACAATCATATTAGATTTAAGAATTTTCGTGCAATAAAATTTTTATTAATATATGAACTGAGAATTGAGAAACGTAGTAATTGGGAAAACAACAGTAAAACTACTCCATCAACCAATATAGAAGTCTAAATTAATTTGCTACTTCTTTGAAACGTAAAAAAATAAATAACCAATGAGAATTAAGACCAAAATTCAGTACATAAAAGCAACTGATTAAAAATATTATCATATGGAAATATTTAACAATTTGAAAACTTTGATAAAATAATTCATCTAATCATTTTAATATAAACTTTTTATTAATATATAAAATTATATGTATAAAATTTTAACTATATAAACATTAGATTTAATTTTTACAATTCGAAAAGTTAAACAAATAAGCTTTCAAAAATATAATAAAAACCTCCCGCGAACTTACAGTTTAATATGAATCTTATTTAAAACATAGAATAAAATATTACATAATGATGTTGGATGAACTATTTCATTCGTAAATAGGGAAGTATCATAATGTAATTAAACTATTATTAATAGACACAAATAATATATGTTTCATAAATACATGGTGCTTAAGTTTTAAAAATATTTTTAATATCTTTTAATATTGGACTATGGTAATAAAATGTTTGTAGTCTGTTTGTTGAATTTAAAAAATTTTCACATTCTTTTAAAGAAAATGACTTATTATTTTTAAACAAAAGCAAGATTTTTTTTAATGTACTACTATTTTAAACTTTGAAAGCTTGGAAAGTTGCCATTAAGTTCACTCAAGCAAAAGTATTTTCAAAAGAAACAAGATTTGGTGTTTTACTTTATTTTAAAAGTACAAGTTGACGATACCAAGTACCAAGTTAAATTTTTCACTTCCATAATTTTTATTAATTTTCAAAACTTCAAAAAAAAATAGACATATAAAAAAACTTATAGTATGTATCATATAATATCTTTTATTTAGTTTTTTTTAATTAACAAAGTAAAGTTAATCCTAATTTATTTTAGTAAATATTGTATAAAAAAGTTATTTCAAATAATAATAATTTTGAATATCTATACATATATGAAAAATATGTAATATAATATACAGACATTACTTAAGAAAAAATATTTATTAATATTTTTAATGCTTGATATATATATTTTTAATTGCTTGTTTTATATTATTATATGTATATTATATTATTATTGTGAATCACATTATTAATACAACATATAACGTGAAGAAGTAAAATTGAATCAATAATCATTCAGTATTAGGAAAGGTACACAAACTTTGAAAACTAAAATTTTTAAAAATTTTAATCTATTTACAGTTGAATTATAATAACAGTGTAATTGTTTGATTATTCTTAGTATTCTTTGAATAATGAAAAAATGTATAAATATGTGGAAAAAGGAAGTTCCTATTAACATATCGCATAATGTTGATTGTGGAGTCATTGCATTATTATTTCATTATGACAAGCTTCTATAGCGTATATTTTAAATATATATCAATTAACTAGAAATATTCGTATTGAAACATAATTGAGCATTTTGAAGTTAATTTTAATATGCTACGGCACGACCAGTGGTCGGAAATTACCAAAGGACTCTACTGTAGTATTTTTGATATTGAAAATGAAATATTCATTCAGATCGAAAGGATAATTGAATATAAAATTTCATTCCGCTAAGTATCATAATTATAAAAATGACAAGTACTTAAGTGACAAAAGTGTTCGTACAATAAATTTAGCTATTCATGTTTGCTTCATTAATAATGAAAAGATATCCGAGTCAGATCTGATCGAGTAAAAACGAGAAAAAAAAATACAAACATACAAAAAATCGCAATTCATCTGCTAAATAAACAGTAAATAGACGTATATAACAGTCACAATGGTAGGACGAATTAAAGCAACGAAACACGAGCTAATAGGATTCGATCGGTAGCTGCTGGAATTTAAATGATTTTCTTATTGGCATCGCGAGCTCTGATCTAACGAATTTAGTTCGAAGGCTCCTACAAATAGAGGGTCCCACATTACCACACATATGCACGCATCCATATATGCTTATACAAGATCGAGGTTTACGCGCGCGGAAATAATGTCGCGAGAACTGCTGGCTTCCGGGCTTTATCCCCGACCTCGTACGCGCACCCACGTACGAGTAAGACAAACGCGTTGACGTGGCTGCGTAATGCGCCCGCGAGGACTCGACGGCAGTCGAGGCTGCACCTGGGGCACCGCATGCATAATATATGCCCCCGACGATCAGGAAAGTTTGGATTTTCGAGGACCGATCCCCGGCCGTTGTTTTCCGTCCGCTCCTCCGACGGCTTTACGACCCTTCGCTCATCCAGGCGCATTCCAACTCCAGCAGAACTGAGACTGATTCAGCAAGTGTACGCGCCTCGGCGAACCTCAATCCCGAGTTATACGCTCGTTCTTTTATTTACATGCTTGCGCAGCGTTCGCAGCCCGTCGGCCGAGTGCGAGCTAAGTCGACGATCCCCGCCAGTAACGGATTTTATAGGTCCCCCCCCCCATCGTATCGAACCCCGCTTTTCCCATTCCCGTGCTCACTTCTCTCCGCCGGCTTCTCTCCCCCATCCGTTTTTCACGTTGTCCCGTGCTTTTGCAGCTTATTATTCTGGCCTCGCGGGGAGCCGCACGTACGCATTAGCCCCAACCTACCGGGACACTTTATACAGGAGATCGCCGCTCTACCGACGATTCTCGCGTCTTAGATTTCACGCTTCCTCTCTTTGAATTTGATTCCTTTGCTCTCACCCTCCACCGAGTCCCCGGCGTAATTCTGGTATCATGATTGTTATCGCCGTCGGCATCGCAGCAGTTATTGCCGTGACTATTGGCATAGCTATCGGCGCTCCTATCGTCATCGTCGTCCTTGTTGAAAGCGTATTTATGTTTAACCTCGTATATAAACAATGTAAGCACCGAATGCATTTTCGTGCCGGCAACATCCCATTAATCAACTCCAATTACAAGCGACGTATGCGGCTACGGTGTATTAACGAGTACAAGTAACGCGTATAATTTGAAAATTTCGGCAAAACGCTGCCGACGAGTCTTCAAAGAGATTCTTTTTTTTCGAAACTTAGAGGTAGCACTTCAGAATAAGCCCATTACTGCTTATGTACTGTATGTAGTCAATACTCGAATGTAATGTCAGTGTGGCATTCTCTAGAATTTATAATAATTGGCCTCGATGATTAGCACAACAATATTTAAATTACTTTCTGATTGTTAAAGACCCTAATGGTTAATAATTAACGTACGTTGGTGAGTCATGTAACGTCAAAATTTTTTTAAATTTTAATCAAAAACTCTAACTACTAAAAAATTTTGTAAATTATCGGAAATCTCTTAGCATTGAATTTACAGAAAAGAATTTCATTCTTTATCGCAGCATTTACAGAATTCTGTTTACCATCCGTTAAGTATTCGATTCACATTAGCTGGTAAACGAGTGTTGCAATACGATTCTATTGAACAAAGTCGTACCAAGTAGCTCGTACACCTTTAATGCCGTATTATCATCAAAGAACGGTGAAATCCCTTCGCATAGCGTCGACGATATTATTATTACTCTGGATAATAAATAGAAGTTGGACGAGTAGGAATGAGTTGAAAATAAAGTACGCCATTTATCATTCGACCGTATTGAAAGCCGAACAAATGAATGGAGCAAAAAAGAGGAGAGAAAGGTCCGATCGGCACATACGCCCTTAGGCAATCTCCACCGGACGCTCACGAACATACTTTGGCGTAGGTATGGGCACTCATCGCGATCTCCGTCATTTTTATCGCAATGAGGACTAAGCAACGGATGCAGGAGCGACAGCAGCACCAGCAATGGCCCGCAAGCCAATTAACCGTGTAACGTGGAAATTCTCGCTGCGCGCCTTTTCTATTGCGCGAATCGATCTCCGAAACAGGGCAAGAGCGAGAGGTAGAGAGAGAGAGAGAGAGAGACATAAACAAAGAGAAAGTAAGGATGAGTGAGAGAGAAGCAGCTAGAAGAGAGATAGAAAGAAAGACGGCTGTGCAAACCTCAGGAAGTCTGGAGCCTCTCTTATCTCCGTTCCTTGCTGTTCTTCGCCTTTCTCTCTCTCTCTCTCTCTCTCTCTCTCTCTCTATGTCTCGCTCTTGCCCTGTTTCGGAGATCGATTCGCGCAATAGGAAAGGCGCGCAGCGAGAATTTCTAATACCTCCACCTTTGCATTTCATTATCTATCTATCAACTCATCTATCTATTTCGTTCGTTCACTCAACCTGGAGCTTACCGTGTCTTCTTCTGCCATAGAAATATTGGCGTACGCCAGTGCGAACTCTCCCACACCACATCATACCGTTGTCGCGAATAGAAGATCTGTCAGATGCTCGGTATAATCGATTTGTTTCAACCCGTAGTCGTAATAATAATGTTCGACTTCTTCTTTGAATTCATTCTCTTCCTTATCAAAGCAGGAGTATGCGCTTTTTTTGTATTACTATATCTATCTCTATCAATCTATCTAGATATCTGTACGAGCCAATTTCTTCAATATAACGTCTCAAAAATGAATTTTGATCATTACTTTAAATTTAGAATTTGACCGACTGAAGCTTTTGATCTTAATAGTTGGTTGAGAGAATCATGAGAGGAGGCAATGATTTTCAACCAGTAACTGAAATGAAAAATTTTGAATGCGCTAAGGAAATCGAATAGTGAGTGTAAAAGTTTTCTCCATGGTTTCCATTTAAAATTGTAACTGATTCTTTATTTAAATATGTAAATTCTTTACAAAAAATTGTAAATCTACTATATAAAAAAACAACTCCTGAAAATTAAAAAAAAACATAATTTTCCTACAGATTAAAATTATCTAATGTTATTTCATATCTTTCATTTGGTGATACCACCCTTTGTCAACATTCGTGGAAAAGTCATGGAGCTCCACATCTATAAAATTATTCCGCCTCTACATACTGTATATGTACCGTTCAACTCTTGTAATTTAGTTCTTACTCTACGTTTTGCTCAATTTCTATTTAAAGTCGATTGACTGTACGGTCATTTTCTTTATCGTTTTGAAGACTCCCAAACCTATATATATTACTCGTATAAGAATAATATGTCAGGATTTCTTTCATTTTCTTAATTTATTTGTATTAATTTTTTATTTTTTAAATCTGCTTACAAAACTTTAATTGAATGCCTATGATCATATAGTGATAAAACAAATTCTCTTTTAGTACATTAATAATGAGAAGTATTTCACGAATAAAATGTGAAAAAAATTGTTTAAAATATAATTTTATACGTTTAAGAGTAACTTTAAGACTAACTCTTATAATTACAAGCTATAAAATAAGAAATAATTGCTAAACTATTTAATCACAAAAAAATTGCTTTAATTTTTAGATAACAACTTCAGAAATTCGTTTAGAGTAAGCGAGCTCTTGCTATTAAAATTTGGACCTATTTATGTTACCTTTTTATAAGCTTTAACTTTCGCATATTATTAGTTTCTCCCATTAATTTCGAATTTTCTTATATTGTAATTGTAAATAACATTATCGAATCATGCATCCTGAAATTATTCAGTTAATATATTTTTAAGTGGTAATAATCACACAATTGAAAGAAGAGCATATTGGCCAACTTTCGGCCACTATACAGTTTCAATAGCAAATCATTGTTATCAAGCATTTTAAAAAAAAAGTGCTTCCCTTTGCTGAGTTTTTACACTCTCACTCAAAGAATCAAGTCAATACGAATAATTCAATATGAAAAAATTTTTGTGGGTCAGATTAATAGATTTAAAATAAAAATAAATTCAGTAAAGCATTGTCATCAATTTTCGTGTATAAGAGATGAAAATCAGCACCTTAGGGTCAAGAAATAATAAACTGTTAAAAAGAAAAGTCGAGCGATGCTCAGGATTTTAATAAATAGTTGGGGCGAAAAGGTGATAATAATTGATCCTGTTATGTTTTGTTCCGGACGACGATATTAGATGGGCCGACAAATGTACGCACCAACATCTATCTTCGCTCAATCAGCAAAATCAATGATTATTCTATGGTGAGTGCTTCAAATGTCCATTCGCTAGGCATATAATATCTTTATATGTATACATACATGTATGTCCGTATATCTGTAAACATAAATATATGTATATAGATATATAAATATATAGATGTTATATGATCGCACGCAATGTTTATGTACATTCAATATATACATTTATATGAGGTCACATGTGTAACGTGAATTCGTCGACCGATATAAAAACTCATACATGTTCATTTACCATTAATTGAGAACTATGACTACGTAATTGCCGATTAAAGTAATTTAGAATGTTTACAAAATTAATTGTTTTTTATTCTACAAAGGTGAAATTTTAAAATGAATTTAAATTAATAATGTTGTGAAACAGTGACACTATTTATGATCTAAAATTATTACATGCGAATGTTTAAAACTGAACGTAGTCAAAGTTTTTACATATTCATAAATTCCTGTATGTACTCGTATATTTGTATAATATATGATTACATATGAATATCGTTGATCGATTTCAGACTGGAGATTTGAAATTATTTATATATCGTACTTGTATACTGTGTTTAATACAAGTATCATTTACGTATATTATATAATTTGACGTCGCATTATTATTATCAGTATAGTATATATTACATATTGTTATAACTATATTATATATATATATAAATTGTTGTATGATACGTATTGTTGAATTTTTAATGTATTATATATTTACTTATAAGCAATCATATATATTTGCAAAAAATCAGATAAATTGAATATATTGGCTTTAGACGGTTTAAAGTGCTTGTCATATTAAAACAATCTTTACATATTAATGCACATTAAAAAAATTGTACGTATGACGTACAAGTGACGATTAATTACTGTGCCATAAGAGCATAAGTTTATTTCTTTGCCATTCACGCTTACTTCAAGTATAATAAAAAAAAGCATTTCCTTGAAGAAAAATATATACGAATGAAAAATTACATTGTCATATAAAGAAAAAACTACGGAAATTTCGCATCATCATTGCAATAAATTTCTTGTTAAGAAACAAAATAGTACAACTACGTTATTATTTTCAATTACTCTTGGAAATTTTAATCAATTTAACTTTAAATATTGTTCACTAAAAACACAAATTTTCGAAGATATTAACTAATACATTTGATAAATAAAATAAAATAAAAGAACTGGAAAATCAGAGGTCTGTAATTAGGATAAAATTTATGGCATTATTGATTATTTATAATAATATGCTATTATCTTAACAATCTATAAAGTTTGCGTATTATTAAATATGTATTTAAATATTAATTCGTTAACTGTAAATTTCATATTAAATAATTTTCATACTAAGCTTAATAGTCTTGTACTTAAAATTTGAAAACGCTAAAGCAATAAATTAGTTTTTTTTTATAAATTTTCATGAAAATTATATAATACATATACAGACTTTCTTTTCATACGTAAAAAAAATTAAAGGATTTATAGTTATCATAAAAGTTAGCAGCTACATAAAGCGTTTTAAAATTCATAGCAATTAAAAAGTATGAAATATTCTTGTGAGGATGACAAGGAAATAAATTTTGATACAAAGTTTTAAAAATGGTGAGATTGAATGAAATAAACATAAAGCATTTATTTTACATAAAAATAACAGTTTCTGTCTGCTTAAACCAGAATACAATTGAATATAATAAATCTTCATGCTATAATTTATGTGCGTTGAAAAAGCTGGAATATGACGTAAATTGTAGCTTAAATTCGCAGACTACACCTGTATAATCGTCATTACGCACAAATTCGCGGTTATCATGTATCAGAATCAAATGTGCATTAGTCGCGTGCCCCCGTACATCACAAAGACCTGCCACATTGCCCACATACGCCCACGAGAGAATGCGTACATGTGCGCGCGTATGCATCTGCACGGGCACAGGAGTGAGAGTCGTGTCATACATATCGTACGCACTCGTGCACTCGAGTGCACGCGTAGGCACGCGCGTACTTATGCACACATGAAGTTACGCCAATACACGTGAAGGGATCGTCATTCGTATTAATTAATGCAGCCGTAGGTCAGCCGCCCTTGGATGAGGATGCCCAGGTCGAGGATGGGGTTCGGCCCACGAGGGCTCCCGAGTCGGCTGAATAATTTCGCTAGACGATCGATCTATCGGCTGAGTCTGCGGCCGACTTCCTCGAGCCTGTTGCTCGATGCATTTTCAGCCGGGAGTCGCTTCGCCGATGCATTCCGCCTACATAATACGAGGCAGCGATGAAGAGGAACGGGCGTGTTATTGGAAGATTCCATCTTTTGCAAGACTTCGACGGCGGCCTTCGTTTCCCGACCAACCTCCAGGACGTGAATCTAAGCGCTCCGAATCTCCCGCAGGCATCCCTCGGCGATGGTGCGTCCGGTCGTGGGACGTTTCCCTCTTCCTCGTCAGCGGTCCGCAATCGATCGACCGATTCCCATCAGCCTTTCCTTTTTATTTCCTCGCGCGGCCTGAGCGACCATCGGCTCTCTCTCTCTCTCTCTCTCTCTCTCTCTCTACTCTCCGATCATCCCTCGACGGAGCTCTGGACACCGCTTGGTCTCCTAAATTCCAGGGCGCTCGATACGACTGGCCTCTGTTGCGGAATTATTTTCACCCCTGCTCTCTTCGAATCCCCGGGAGCGGCGAGCCCAATCTTATTCTCCTGAAGCTCTTCTAAATACTGTGCTTGACAGCCTTTCCACCCTCCTCCTCCACCCCCGAATCCGCCTATTCCACCCGAACAGCCATTTGCCGTATTGCACTGAACATGTTACGATTCTACCTAGAGCCGTTGACATTAGTGCAGCCGACGCCCAAGGCTTATGACTGTTTTTCAATTCTCGTCTCGATAATACGCGAAACGGCTTTGAATCCGCGTACTTGTATTATTAGGAAGCATTTTTAAGTAACTCACAGTATAAATATCCCAACGATAACTGTAAGTGTACACCTATTCTCTCTTTATTCACTTTCTCGACGATTCTATGCGTATTTTCATCCATTTTTTTTTTTACTAAAAATGTTTTACAGACTCTTTCGTTCACTAACAGTTTTCTGTTACACGCTGCCGAATCAGTTATTGTAAAGGCGAAGTAATATTAAAAGCAAGCTCTTTCAAGTTCGTATAAAATTTCAAATATACTTCCATTATTATTATTTCGAGAGAATAAAGATAATGGAAACTGAGGCAAAGTCGCTGCTACCTTATCTTAATAAAATCAATGTGTTAGCATTTACATTCCATAAATAATATTTACGATTTACGAAGTCAACTTTCGAAGTCAACCTTACAAACTGTACAATCTGAATACTAAGTTATGTAAAAATCTGTTCAATTATCAGAAAAAATCGTATTTTGTTCGTTAATAATTTCGATTTCCATGGACTTTCACTACATTAAGAAATATAAAAAAACTACTATTCGTCTATGATGCAGCAGACTAAAGTGACTTTTACAAACTGGAAAATTTCGAGAGTGTATACCCGTAAAATACACCTATCCTATCTTCTTATGCGAATGTGTATTTAAATATAGATTGAGAAATATATATACATAGCATAGATATAGCCATGCAGTGGTATTAGCAAAAGCAGAGCCACTCGTCGTACTGGGCGTGAAATCCACATAAATAGCTCGAGTGCGAAGCTCTGGTTTCTTACGATTATCGCCTCTTCATTTTAGAAGCATTTTTACTATCTCAACCCTCATACTTCTTCCAAATTCTCTTTTTTTCTCTTTTTATAAATATCTCTTTTACTCACTCCCACTCTATGCCTTTTTCTGTCCCTATTTATGTATAACTTACACACCCTATTTTTTGCTCCCCTAATCTACACATTCTACAAGCATCTACTAAATCCCTTAAATTGTAATCTCTATAGCTCGAAGATTTTTTGCTTAGTCTTTTAAGTATCCAAATCTTCCCATCATTTTCTCATTATTATATACGAATTTGATATTTCCGAGTACCCGAATATTCAATAAAAAAGCAATAAATATCCACTAAACATAGATGAAAATAATTAAGTCTTATTGTTAAATTATTTAATAGACAAGTTGTTATAATCTTATTTTGTATTAAAGTTAACAAAATTTCATTTCATGTACTTACTTTTTCAAATTGTAGCAATGATATGATTAGAGTTTGCATTGTGAATATATACATTAAGCAAAATTTTAAGTGAATAGAGCTAATTCAGTTTTAGTTTTATAAAAGTTTGAACTTTTGAAAAGGCTGTTTGATTTATAGGCTCAAAAAATTAATACATTTTTTTACTTTCATTGACATTTAAAAAATTTCCGAAATATACTTGACAATTTTTAAAGTCTATTTTAAAGTATTTTTTAAGCTACAAAACCAAAAACTCGGAAAAAATGAAAAGGATTTGAACAAAATCAATTTTCATGATTTGTATTGACGAATATAATAATATAAAAATTAATTATTTCTTCACCTATATATGTTGCATTAAAATTGTATTTTGTAGTAAGAACAAAGATTATAAATAAACTACTTATTTGATGATAATAATATCAATAATAATAATAGTAATAATAATAATAAAAATAATAATGAAATACTATTGAGCCATTTTTAATAATAATAGACTAACATATTGATTATAAAAAAAAATTTAATTTCTTCTTTCTTTTGACGATTATTTTTTATTTAAATAACCAATATAAAATGTAATTAAATTAGTTTTTTATATAAAATTATGGATTTCAATTCTATAACAATGTTATAGGTTTCGTACTAATATATTGCAATTGCTATATTATAACTCTATTGTTTTGATATACTTTAGCAATAAAAATGTTAATAATTTTGCGGCTTATCTCCTTTTACAAACTTATTACAAACAAACGAAAACAACTTCTTCTCTACGCAAGAGTATATTTTAACTCAATCGTATTCATCTCGTTTCCCTTCCTCTTTCTGTAGCTTTCATACTTTCGTCACGTAGAAAATTTTATTCAATGGAAAGATCTTTCCCCCTCGGCACTTTTTTATTTTTATTTTACAATCATCTTTTCATTGGAGACAAAATGATTTGTGAAATGTAAGAGGTTCGAAAGAAGGAAACACTTCTGCTACTGTATAGTAAAATATCCAAAATAATCTGACGAGCTTTTAATTAATTTGACACTGTATTCTTAACATAAAAACAGAACCTAAATAACAAAGAGAAGGCGAAGTAAGGCTTTTAAGAATATTCTATATAACAGAGTTTTTATGAATAGGCAAGAAGCGTTATTGTTTTTTTTTATTTTTCTTATTAAGAAAACTTTTATAGAATTTCAATTCTCTCCTGAATTATTCCCAAGAGTACTATTAAAAAATTTATTCAAATATAAACTGTCTTATTTTTTAATTAATAACGTATTACTTTAATGTAAAAATTTATTTTAATAGTGCTTCAAATATTGATTTATTGCAATACGATAAAATCTGATTAATATGTTTTACAAACAAAAAGACTCGATATAAGGTAATTATTCAAAAAAAAAGTAAGAATTCAAAAATAAAAGGAAAACGAATATAATAACAATTATAAAATAAATTACATACAGTATATAGTATAGTAAAATAAGTAAGCAAGATGGATTCTTATAATTATTATGCATTAATTACAATTTCATTATCAAAAGAATCACATAATGAAACTAATGAATTTGATTTATCATGAATTTAAACAATATTGAAAAAAAGATTAAATTTCTCGAGAAAATTCGTCTGAAAAATGATCAGCAATAAAATATCTAATAATTCTAAAAAGGTTGGCTTAGCAAGAACATTCTTAAAAGCTCTTTATGATTATTTCAATATACTTGAAGAATTATCGTTTACCATTGTTCAACTAAATTGCAAAGATTTTTGAAATTAAAGAATTGAGATTAGAAGGTGAATAAACGTGATACATAAAAAAACTTTAAACACAAGTGAAAAATGCAAAGAAAAAGAGGCATGTGCGAACTTTGCCGCAAGTAAAGAAAGAATTTTTCTCTAAGTAGAAATTGTCACTTTGACAAGCATCGACTCTTTTTCACATTTTTTTTATTGCAATACCCTACACACGTATAGTATGCACTTTGGTTTACAGCTACGCAAAGCCAAATGAGAAAAGCTTTCGACCTCGTGTGAATGTCAGTTGCAAAAACAAAAGTAAAAAATGAATGAGTAAGTGAGAAAGCGGGAGAGAAAGGTGTATATATATATATACGTGTGTGTGTGTGTGTGTGTGTGTGTGTGTGTGTGTGCGTGCACGTGCGTTTGTGTAGCAGAGAAATAGAGAGCTTAATATGAAAAACGGAACGCGAATAGATGAGGCAGGGTTACAACTCTCGAAGCCAAAGCCTCGGATCTCGTCAGAAGGACGAAATGCATCTCCTTATCTATTACTTTCATTCAAAGTCGCTTCTCCTAGGAAATGAGAAGGTGTAAGCGATGATATCAAGAGAAAAAGAGATGAAGGGCGTCTGAAAGGAAGAGAGTGGGTGAAGAAGAAGAACAGAACAGTTTCAATGCAAACGCGACTCATTTCAATGCACACTGATGCGATACAATGCACGCAGTGAAAACGACAGAATGAAAAATAAAAGGAATGCGAAGGTGCACAAGTGCGAGGAAGATAAATCAGGAAACTAGACCTGTTAATCCGGAAGTTGGAAGGGCGAAGAAGAGGATGGTCGAGTCATTAATGGAGATGCGTCGTCGATTGCATTCAATCTAGGGAAGGGGAAGAGCCCCACAACTTACTCTTGTAACTTCTCTCTCCTCCCCTCACTATCAATCTATCTCTTTTACCCTATCAATTGCACAGTCCCGTAACCTTCCTATTTCTCTCTTTCGCTCTTTCTGTCTCTTCCCTTTTTCGATCTGTCCTTTAACAACAAAAGCCTGACACTCCGTATCAACTTACTCATTCTCGCCCTCTACTTTTCACTATCCCACTCTATCTCTATCTCATTTTCACTTAAAATCGACTAAATTTCTACTTATTTTTATTCTTCTATTTTTCATATATCCTAATTACGATATTTCTATTGACATATCTATTTAAATTGATAAATTCCAGTAGAAAAACAAACGTTTTTTATTAGAAATGCTTTGTGATTTCATTCTTTGATAGAAAGAACTAAAGTTCTTTATAAAAAAAACTTTCCTATTGGTTTTTTTTAATATGCACTTTGTTTTTTCATAGAAAAAATTTATACGAATAATAACTGTCAAAGTTCTCTGGAGGTACTACTATAAAGTAAATCGACAAATTTTTTTATCTTGAAATAAAATTAATTATTAATTATATAAATGTGATATATGGATAATATTGATAATTATAACAGCTTATTGATGTAGCATATAAATCTATAATCAATTTAAGAAGCCACAAGTCTCATAAATTATCCTTTATATTTATCGGTATGACTGCTATACGTTGGACATATTCCGAATGCACATAAAATGAAATGTATAATATGTCGGATGCATAAACTACACTTACCGCATAATAAGGCACTAGGAAAACCGCGAATGCTGAGCGAGCATCCGATCTTCCAAACGATAGAGAATCATGAATACGATAAGGTGTTATTCTACTCCTCTCTGATGTTGTGTAATTCGAGCAAATTCCCAGGATATGGCCATATAAAGTCTATATAAGCATACTCTTGGATAGGATAGAGAAATCCAATCACTGGTACTGTAGGCGTAAATTCCGCTTCCTTTTCAACACAATACAATTACGGTATTCATCCAACTCTTTCACGGATCGTATCTCTTAGTCTGTAAGTTTTTTAATGAAAATGTATTGCAGATGAATTTCGTATTGTGATAAAAAATAATGAAAATAAGGGAACACAATAAAATCAGTATAGTCAATAGTAAACTTCAAGAGTACATAAAAGAAAAATAAATGCATTACTTCTTGCTTGCATTTATTATTTAATCATGTATATATATATATATATATACATATACACAGGAATAATACTTGGATCAGGTAGCAGGTTTTTATGATACATACGTATAGACGTGCTAAAATATGTGTATAACCAAGAGTTATATACTTCACTCGAATAGAGAGTGAGATGTAAATGCGGACATTAACATGTCTATGCATATGACAATATTAGAAAATGATGTCCACTTTTCATACATTCTTCAAAAAGATGTATTCATGTACAAGTGCTGAAAGTCGCGTACATATGCACAAACTTGAGGCTAAATATACATTACCTTAAGATCGTATTTTCTCTGATTTCTTTCACGATTGGCAGTATAATGCCGGTATAATGAAAGCCGCAAAATTTGTTGGCGAATATAAAAACATACCTCTGTTTATATATATATATATATATATATAAGATTGTGTGTGTAAATGTATTACTAGATGTACAAATGTCTATCATATTTCTATGTCCTCTTAATCTAAAAATATGATCGATATGCGCACAAAAGACGAGCTAATATTGGAACTATGATAAAAACGGTTCGTGATTTAATTATTTTACAAATTCTATCTCTTTTACCTGTATAAGTTTATCATACTCTTCCATACCTTTAATCTCATTTTTTTAGTATGTACTTGCTTATTTCGAAGTAATAGAAATTTTATTATTGCAGTTTTATTATTATTATTATTTTCATTAAACCAAATAGTTTATAAGCACAGCGTATAGAACTCATATACATAAAAAAACAATTAAAATTGCTTCACGAATTTACTTAAATATACTGAAAACAGATTTAATAATACTTATAAATTTTTCCATGCTCTCATTTTACTATATTTTAATGATTAAAAGTATAAAAAATATTTTTACCTTACCGACATTACTACATTCATATTTCATAGTGAGCATAGTATATAAAAAGAAGTTTTTTTTTTGTATATTACTCATAATTGCACTCAAATATTGATTCCACTTACTGAAATAATTGCAATTAATTATGATTTTATTATATATTAGTTATACTTATTATTTATTGAATAATAACTGTATTTAAATGTAAATTATCTAAACAGCAATTGCTTATTACAATTTCTAGTGATACCTAATCATAGGAATTTTCAATCATTTATGATAAAATGAAAATCGAAATTTACAATATGCTTTATTTATCACTTTACTTCAAAATATATTTTTAAAAATATATAAGACAATGTTCGAAGAATTCTTGGCAGAAAAATAATTGTTATAACATATTTTTTCATAATACTTAAACACATGATTGTAATTAATTATATTGAAATATTAAAAATGTTTAATACTATCTGACATTTTAAAAGTTAATATTACAATTTTTTAAATTATTTAGTATGAGTATCGATGTTGTAGTCATTTTTCCATAAACTATCAACACTTCTTATTTTCTTTTGAAATTAGAGCATCCATTATTGTAATTAAACCTAGTACATCAGAGATTACTAAATTGTTAATTTTTTATTTAAAATTTGAGGTATGTTCGAAGTAAACTATAAATATCGACATTGATTATCACTTTTTTAAAAATTGCTTTAAATTGAAAATGTGATTTTAATTCTGTAGATCTTTTATATCATATACTTTCTGTAAAAATTTTGATTACTAATGTTCTTAATATTTAAGAAAATTCATAACTGCAAAGTAATTGAAGTAGAGGTTGAAAGATCATCATTTCTTATCTCAGTTAACATAAAATTAGAACATAATTTTAAAAGGCTATGATTATACTATATTAATACTATTATTATTATATTACTTTATCAATAATATAGACTAACTTGAATGTTTTGTGCAGCACCATCAATATAAAGAGAAATTAGATTACCAATTAATTTCATTTATTGATTATGTTTACATAAATTTTGTGCATTTATGATTAATTTGCAAATGTAGTAGTAAATTAAATATAATTGCTTTGAAAAAAAATCTCTAAAATTTCTTCTAAAGAATGTTACTCTAATTTTACAAATATTTTGCATTACTATTTAGACTTTAATAATTTCTGTTGTATGTATTTACATTCTATAAAAAATCCTTACGTTATTCTAAGTTCCTTAGAATCGATTTATTTGTGCCAATGGATAAAATTGATTGAAAAAGATAATTACTTTATAAAACTTATTATAATTACCTATAAAATATAATTATATAATTATAATACTTATATTATAATTATTTATAAAACTTATTATAATACTTTATGGAACTTATTATAAATTTCATAATTTTCTAATATCATTTATTTGTCTATTTTTAATGTATTATATATAATAATACAATTATTAAATAATATTACTGATATTATAACTACCATAAAGATCGGCTCTTTTCTAATATTAGCTCAACCAACTTGTATGTACTGTACTTTCAAAAGTCATTCTATCTTTCTCTAACCCTCGTTGTTCTATATTTATTCTAAACTGTAAATATGAATAGTCTGTAGCTTAAAGGAACTAGTGTTTTCTGACCTTGAACTTGAACCCAAAGTTATAGCTAAAAATATTCTGTTAACTATAGCTGTAACTTAATATATAGTAATGTAATCAATTTTTATGTATTTCTACATATTAATAAGAAATACGGAAATGATTTCTCTACGTATTTTTTAATATCGCGCTAATATATAACATCGTCGAGTCATTTTATCTTCAATTTTATTGATATGTAATATAAAAATTGTTTTATGATTAAACTGTTAAATATAGAGATCATAAATATACCTGGAGTTCAATTTCCCCTCGCTTATAACTGGTCATCTTGATTTAGTATCCGTTCAGTACTTTTTCATAAGCTCTTCTTACATAGTAATTGACCATTTACTAAAAAAAACTTTTGTTGTTATAAGAAAAACTTGTGTTGCTTTCAACGATTGACGCGCATACTATAATTTTGAGTATTCATCATTCCTCTACGTAAATCCATAGACCACAGCACTGATCATTTGAACATAATCGTAGATATATGAATGTGTTTGCATACATATTCCCAGTCTCGTAAATAAAGCCATAGTAACATTTATATTTCTTCCGATTCCCCATCGGTTATTTATCACACGAAAGCAAATGGGTAGATAGATATATTAAAAATTGATGAAATTCGTTCTTTTCTAATGAAAAAAATATGCATGTAGCCTCCAACGCTGTGATTGCTTTCAGTTCGTTGACTTCATTCATCAAATAATTAAACGTTTCATGATTAAGCCTCATTAAATGTTTAAACAATTATAGTGAACATGATACGTGGTTAAATTAAATTTCCTATTTAAATATTAGAGCTAATATGTCGAGGAGTATACTTTAATTATTGCAATGCTCTTTGGCAAAGATTGAAATTTCACTATTATGTTCCGTTAATAGGTAGAAGCCTCTCTATCGGCTCACTAGAGATTATTTCGACGTAGACCGATGTTCTCCTATCTAGTTAGAAAATCGCGTTTCCATATACAAGTTACCAGCAGCAGGGATCCACTCGCAATAAATCCCTCGAGTGTGCGAACTCGCCAGCCACCCTCGTGCGTCCCTCAACATCAATCATAGAAATATTTTAGCCCTTATCCGAGCTCCATGGCTTAAGTCGAAGTGAAAAAACACAGAGTGAAAGTAAAATAAAAGATAAAAAAGTCGTAACAATCTTGGTCTTGTATCCATTGTAACGAGCGGAAAAACTGTGTGCAACGTTGCAGGCATCGCCGCCCGCTACACCTGAATATTTTTTCCCTTTTTCGTACTCCTTGCACCGAAATTTGCACGAGCTCACCAACAGGCTGAAGTCATGTATTGGAGATGTGCACTGTGTGTAAAGTGAGCTTATCCGTGTCGCGCGCGCAGTGTTTCGATTTTTAAAATAAATAAAAACAAAGGGAGAAGAGAAAAGATAAAAAGGAGTGAAAGAGCAAGAAAGCTGAGAGGCTTAAACTAATCATCTAAATACACGTTATCACTGCTTCTCTTTTTCATACCCGATTCTCTCATTTTTTGCTTTTATGCCGATTCTTTAGTTCCTATTAGCGGCCGCCTATTCACAGATAATCCGATTTCCGTTAATGTTCATGTCATAAATAAGTACATGAGCTAAGCATTAGATTTTCGCGTACAGTGAACAAACGCCCGATGATTTGATAGATTGCAGTGATGTATATTTGGACTACGTGTATTACTGTATTTGTTAAACCTCGTAATCAGAGCACGAACGCAACATCGCCAAACGCATTTCTGCTTGCGACCATTTATGTATATTCATGGTTGACCTTGTCGAATTCTTAGTAGGAATTATTCGTACCTCTATTACGAAATAATATTTATTTCCTTCTCACTCAATTTATGCATCAAAAACATTATTTACTGTAGTGAAATATAGCGAATGTTTTTATTTCAGAAGTCTTATCATATGAAATTTATCATAAAATCATCATAGAATAAATACAATAAATTCTAACATGCTCTTTGGTGTTTTTATAAACAGTATCCGCTAAAAATTTTCTTTGAAATTCGAAAGAAATACGGCGAATGCTTATAATATATTCTTGTACATGTCAATGTAAAGGTCGATGCAATATTCATTCAATGCTAACGAGAAAAAATTAAACACACAAACAGTTAAAAACAGTTCACCTTTAACAGAATTTAAATCAATAATATTTTTTTAAATATTATCAGAAAATAAATTAAAGTAAGCTTATCTTGAATCTTTATAATTAAGTAAATTTTATTGAATTTTGTTAAAAAACTATAAAATTTAACAAGACAGTAAATACAATTTATGAGTGTATTGTAATACGCCATTTATAAGTAAAATGCTGAATAAATTTTGGAGATCTAATATTAAATTAGTTGTGCTTAAGAACAGTTTTTAAGGAAAAAAAAGCAGGCATAAGAACTATTTGAAAAAAAACAAGAGAAAACATTTTAAATGGTCCAGGAATTTTTACTTGGATTTTGAGCTATTAATATCTTGCATATACAGACAAGTTTATTTGTTTGAAATATATGTTTTTGTGTATAACTCAAGTGCAGAGGACTTAAACATATTTGAATAGATCGTATACATTAAAATTTTGATGAGCATGATAAAGCGTAATAGACACATTTTAGTATATACTAATAAATTTATAAACATATATTTAAAAAAAAATACTTACAATATACAACTAAATTTGACTTAAAAAAAGTCTGTTGATATAGTTCAAAAGCAAATTGAAAAACAAGTCATAAAAAAATGAATTCCAAAACAATTGTTATTTAAATGTTATTTAATACTGGGTATACTGCGATTCGCTTAAATATCTAAAAATGTAATTTATACTTAAATTCCTCTTATCTTAACAGTCTTATTATATATTTGTTTTGAAAAATTCGTTCCATTTGCAACATCAAATTGCTTGACTGCGCGTATTATGTACGTACCAGTAATATGTATTGTTTATTCTATTTTGTGTTGTAATAATGTGAATAATGTATATAATATTTTTATCCTGAAGTTTAAATATAATTAGTAAATTGTCTAAGAAGTTTTGTATTTCAAATTTACTTTCTATATATTTATACTACACAATCTATTATTTAAATTCTAGTGTAAAAAATTACTTAAACCATGTTGAAGTTGATGAATTATAAAAAAGTACGAGTTAAACAATTAAATTTAATTAAAAATTCATTACGCGCTTTTATTAAACATATATATATATATATATATATAAATAATCAAGTAATTAACGTCCTAATTAAGGACACATCTAATAATTACATATATTACAATTAATTGTAAATAAGTATTTTCACCTGACGCTTTATTCTTAATTAATATAAGCATGTGAAAGTATTTTATCTACAAGCCTATAAAATTTGATAAGACCAGATTAAATAAATCCTTAAGCGGAAATTAGATTAATTAATCAAGCTTAATTATATATACTATATGATCCTGGTAGAAGAATAATAAACTGTAAAGAGATTGCATAGCAATTTAATTGCTCAAGAGAAGTTTGGTAAAAGAATCAATACACATAAAATGGAAAATTATGCACATCAAGAATCTCAATTTTTTAGTAAATAATGTATGGTGAATACACTAATTCACGATAAGCGAAAAAGTGTTTAAAAATTAAGATGCAATATTATTTAAATTTTTATCCGATCACAAGAACTATATACGTATTTATAAAAGAATGAAGAAATTAATGGCCACTGAGACAGAAATTATATAAATACAACAGAAAAGGCAAATAAATTGTTCCAATTTTACATGTTTATATTTCGTTTTTTTTAATAAAGGTTTACAAAGCAAAATTACTTTAAAATCTTTTCTTCGTAATATTTTGTTTTTACTTCATACACTGTGTCACTTTCTTTTAATTCCTTTTTGGGGGACTTTTCGCTTGATTTCTTCTCTTCTCATTTCTTTTTATTTATCTTTTTGTTCATGATACTTTCGAGCAAGAGTCGCAACTACCATTTCGCGCGTAGCAAAGTTTACGCGAGATAAACAGTCATATAGGTGAGTCCTGAGGTGTGCGAAGAACAAAACGTTTAATTGCTTCAAACTTTATCTCGAGAGCGTGTGTCGTGTTTATTTTAATCAACGCACTCCGTGTCCTTTCGAGCTTATGTATGCATACGAGCGATCGTAAATAATCCATCGTCCCTTGTATTTAGAATGATTGTTATCCAGCACTAATACTTTTACAACTGCTGTTCATCCTAATTTATTTAGAGCCGTGTATCCCGAATACTTAGAATTAATAGCTATAAATTTTAAATGAGATTATGATCGGAGAGAAATTTCTTTAGAGGTTTTCGACCTTAAAATAAAACTGTATCTAATGATTAAACTTCGGAACGAACTTTTAATATATTTACGTAGTAAATTGACTCACATTCAAGACAGCGTATATAAAGATTCCGAAAGGCTGATCGTGCGAGACGGTAGAAAAGTGATTCTCGCTCTCAAGTAGGTAGAAGAAGACGCAGTGATAATGTCAAGAGACCAACGAGCTGCGGTTCATCCTGTGAGCTAAAATGCACGTTTTTGACGCAATATGTGTAGATAGAGGGCTTCCGAATGATTTATAGTAGCTTTAATAATTCCCACATCGTACACAATAATATGAAATTTTTTCCCTTACACATGCTCTTTATTGGTACTGTATTTACGTATATGCTTTTTCAGTGTTTTCTTGCTTAAGCAATTTCTCGTTCACGCTTTCGCATGATTATTTTTTTATGTATTTGACCATATGCCAATAAAGTAAATTTAATGACTGCATGATTTTTCGTCGGCTATTATTTGTACATAACTATGGGCAACGGCTTTAGCATTGTTAATAATCGCTATGGTCGCCATGCTTTTGAACTACTTTTTTTACCTTAACTACTTTTAATGGATATACATGACAGGCAAAATACAGATATAAAGCCTAGGTATACCACAATGTGAGTTCACTTACGAAAATACGTGAAAGTATTTAAAGTATCTTTCAAGTATTTTTCAATAAAACTAAGCTTTTACACAGTAAGAAGTTACGAGTCCGGCAGACTTCAACTGCAACTACTGCGACTTATCGAAATTCTTTATTAGTCTCGAATAAACTACTTCTTTTGATCGGTTTGTATATATATTTTCGCTATGCCTATCTTTTTAATTTAAATGCATAATCAGATAAAATTAAATTTTTATCAATTTTAGCTAATAAATATAAACAAATAATGTGAAATTATTTATAATGAAAAAAATTAAGTCACTTGAAATACTAAAATAAGAATATTTCTTATAATGATACTTAAAAAAACATTTTTTTTTAAGTAAACGATTTAAAACATATAAAAATATGATTGTTTTAAAAATTTCTAATTTGTTTATATTTGATAAAATTGCTTTATTTTCCTTACAATTATTAGTGATAAATTTTCATAAGTTTATAAAAATAATTTATATTTTTTTTCTTTTAGACTCAAGACTTCATAATTTTCTGACCAAAAATTTATAAATCTGATTCCTTAATTTCATTCATGCGCTTAATTAGAATTTCGTTATTAATACATGTGCACAGATCAGATAACTATATACACTGCATTATTCTATCCAATTTTTATCGTTTAAATATAAGGACGAATTTTACTGCTGGAAGCTTATTGCTATAGATAAATTTATCTATAAAATTTGATATAGATTTTCAAATTAAATCTATTCTAAATACATTTCATGTTTAAAGCATTTATGATATAAAAGGCACAATAAGCACCCACATTAAAATTACATATAATCGGAAAAATTTCTACTAGAGCCATTAAAAGATACAATACTAATCACGAAACTGCATTAAACTAGAACTTAATACTATTTTGGCTGATAATAACATTATTATGATAGAGAAAGAAAAAAAGTTAAGAAATATGTATTTGCCTACAGGAATATTCCGTTCAGTTGACATTCCGGGAACAATGGTTTGATGAAAGACTTCAATTTAATGACTTCGGTGGTAAGTATGTGTATACTAAATAATTAAACACTTTTTCCCAATTTATCAATAAAATGTAAAATGTTTTTATTACTTTCATTCAAATAAAATAGCAGCTATTTTAACTTAACTAATACGAATAATTATAATTTTAATCGTATTGTATTCAAAACATATTTAAATATTTCCACAATACATTCAATATATTTTTATTCTTTTAAAATTTTTATTTACAACTTCTAACTAATTTAGTTAGTTTATTTAATTATTTTTCTGTGCAGGAAAATTGAAATACTTAACTCTCACTGATGCCAGTCGAGTATGGATGCCCGATCTTTTTTTTGCGAACGAGAAGGAAGGTCATTTTCATAACATCATCATGCCTAACGTATACATACGAATTTTTCCGGATGGATCAGTACTTTACAGTATTCGGTAAGATTTATTTAGTCAAGTCATTAATAATACGATGAAATTTTATGCCTAGCGTAGAAAGGCATTTGAATTAAAATATTATACAAACAATTCAAACCTTGATATTGATTATTTTAATACATATAAAAAGTTATATTTTACTTTATTTAAAAAATGTTATTTTGCTTTAAATTTTAAAATATTTTTTTTACCCTAAAATTTTTTAATACTTTCATGGAGTTTCATAATTTCTTTTAACCTTAAGGATATTCTTGTTATTACAACATAAAGTTAAAAATAAAATTATGAATTAAAATACCGATTATAACATTAATACATTTATGTATTTAAAGTAAATATACTTATTTGAAATATTAATTTTTTTTCATTTTAAAAATATAATGCATAATTATATATTTTTATCAAAGCATACATTGCAATATATACTATTCGTTTACGGAATATCATTATTAAAAAATGAATTTTTTATTTATTCAAAAAATATATTCCAAATTAAAATAGATCTAAGTAAAATAAAAACAAATTAAATAGTTATATTGATAAAAAAAAATTCTTTTATCAATAGAGTTATCGAACCTAGAAACTTTCTTTTTAATTTATTATTAAATAAAAAAATAGAATAGAATAATTACATTCGATGAACTTGAACAGTTCATTCAAACAATAGAACAATGATTATTTTTTTGCTTCAGTATACTCTAATACTAATAATGAAGATTACTTTGTAATGATATTTTTCAATTTTCAAAGTAAATAATTATGAAATGATTCAACCAAACTTTTATTTTCTTTTTAAAATTATATACTCATATGCCTTCATGTATCATTCATTGTAGAACTTTCTTCTTGATATATAATTGTACAACAAATTTATAAAAGTGTTATTAAGAAAAATTTTACAATGATAAAATAGCCAATCGTGCGCAAATTTAATAAGTTTATACACTCTCTAAAGTATAATATAATATATGCACGTCACGTATGAAAAATATTGCGTAGTTAAGGACTAATAGGAAAATTCTCTTTACTTATTCACAGAATATCGCTGACACTATCGTGCCCAATGAATCTCAAGCTCTACCCTCTTGATCGTCAAATATGCTCTTTGCGAATGGCAAGCTGTAAGTATGAAAAAATTCTCAGAAATTTGGCATTTACTTAGCCAGACCGCGTTTAAAAGTGAATAAATGTAAAATAATGGCGCTTAACCCGAATCTACTTTCTTTAAAATTAAAATTATAGACGGATGGACTACGGCGGATCTAGTTTTTTTATGGAAAGAAGGCGATCCAGTTCAGGTAGTTAAGAACCTTCATCTGCCCAGATTCACGCTCGAGAAGTTTTTAACGGATTACTGTAACAGCAAAACAAATACCGGTAAGTTGACGCGCCTTTCCGATTACATTAACTAGACGTCATTATCGAGATAAAGCGAACCTACCCATATATTTAACGGATTACTTTTTCCTGATTTACAGGGGAGTATAGCTGCTTGAAGGTGGATCTGCTCTTCAAAAGAGAATTCAGCTACTACCTCATCCAGATTTACATCCCGTGCTGTATGTTGGTCATTGTCTCGTGGGTGTCCTTCTGGTTGGATCAAAGTGCCGTGCCGGCTCGCGTATCCTTGGGTGAGCACGATATTGCCCTCTCCCTCTATCCATCTCCGCTCCTCTTATCGCTTACTGTGTGCCGAGCCGTTTTATTATACGCGAAAACTTTTGTAATCATATTATCGAGTCGTGTTTTTAAAGTCCAGAGGATACAAATTACTGCTGACTAAAAGTGTTTTATGCGCGGGGGCGTGGCTGCGTGCGCGTGAAAATATAATGTACGGGTTTTAATTAAAATTGATGTTGTTCCGATGTCGACAATATATTATCACTGGGCGTAGGATGGAATTTTATTTTCAAACGACGAATAATAATGAGCGGCCAACTAATTAATAGCCAAGACTAATTTTTGTAAGACTAGCTCATTATCAAATTCGTTGAGCTGCCAATTAAAAAGCAATACTCAAATCCTTTCGAAACTTACATAAAAAGGTAAAAGAAGCCGAGCGTAACGCGCGATTTAATTGTAAATTGTTGGCTTTATCCGCCGAAGGAATTAAACAACTCGGAGTAAATATTTTATCTTAATATTTTCATGGCCGAAAAGAGGGAGGGAAGGAGGACAATAATGATTCCGCGAGACTAAATCGAAGTCGCAAATAAAGTCGAGAGAACGCGGCCCGGGCGATAGCTATGGAGTCCTGTGGGAAAATGATAAACAGTAGACACGAATGAATGAACACGATCGATCAAGCCCGTCCGACGAATCCACCCGCAGGATAAGGCGTCGTCGCCCTTCCTCGTCCCCTTGCCACCCTCCCCACCCCCACCCCTCCTCGTCCGCTTCCGCCTCCTCCTGCCGCCCATCGTCAGCACTCATTCATCTCAGTCTCGCTCTATCACGGGGCCCCACAGGAGTAACGACTCTCCTGACAATGGCCACCCAGACGTCCGGTATAAACGCCTCGCTGCCGCCCGTCTCCTACACCAAGGCTATCGACGTGTGGACAGGAGTCTGCCTGACATTCGTGTTCGGAGCGCTGCTCGAGTTCGCCCTCGTGAATTACGCCTCGCGCAGCGACATACACCGCGAGAACATGAAGAAGCTCTATCAGAAAATGGAGCACTCGACGTCCGTCGATCCGGCCTCCGAGCCTTTCGAGCCGGACGGTGCCACTAACTTCTCTATGGTCAGTGTTTGTTCGATTCGCTCTTGTATAGCAGTAGCGCCCGGATAATGTCTGCGAGAATCAAGAGCCTCGCACGTTATCGTGCGTCGGCATCTCTTAGCGAGGAGCCCTTTCTTGTTACCAGATGCACTCGAAATTCTTTGATCTACTAGGCTCTTTCATACGAATTCATTCTATTGCATTTATAACTAACCTCTCAATATTTCATTATGTATCAATATTATTTCAATATTATTTCGTTAATGAACACTTTTCTGCAACTTTATTAATATTTATTCGGTCGACATATTTACTATGGCTCTTCGAATGCCTGGAGCCAAGTTTAAACGTGATACTTCGGCAATGATGGAGAGGCATTGATATGAAAATTTTTACACTCATACACCTATTAGCTAATGTAATAATTTTAATATTTTAACATTAGCATTAGATTCGAATGATATGAGCGTCAATTTTTGTGAAGTAATTTTTTTCGCTCTCATATACGTTAACCATTACTTTAATAAATCTACAAATATCAAATTATTCAAGTGAATATCTGCACGAAATTGAATTAAAAATGCTCTTAATAGCATTCACTGTTTTTTCTTCTTTTTTCTAGAAATTAATGAATTATAAAAATGCTTTTGTAACAATTAAAATAAAAAATTAATGTAAAAAAGAATTTTAAGTAAAATTAAAACTTTTATATAAAACAAATAGTACTTTTGCATAATATAAGTTTAACGCAAGCTTACTTATTTAATTAGAGCATATTATAGTTTAAAAGATTTTAATTTTAAGAAGAAAAGATCTCTTAAGAATTTAATACAAAGTTTGTATACAAACGGATTTACTTCGGTGGAAGAAGGATGGTTTAGAAAACAGCTTCATGGTAAATGAAAAACTCAGTCGTGTCTAATTTAAAATACTATAGACAAACATGAATTATAAACTTTTATTCTCTAATACCTTTGGAAAAAGTTTAAATGAATACTGTCAATGTTGATAAAATTCTATGCACAAGTATACCTCTAGAAATTAAAAGTATGACTAATTTTCAAGCTGCCTTCAATCACAATCTCCAACTCCTATAATTCAATTATATATTTAGAAATTAATTATTTTTAATTTTGATTCAATTATTAATGAATTACTCGTTTGTGCGAGTATAAAAGAGAAAAAATATATCGTCAAATTCAATTTAATACAACCATTCTAAAAATTTTATTATGTGAAATAATTGAAAGAAAACTACAGATACAAGTTTTGTGAAAAGTATAAGCCTTACTACACGATACAGCGTATAAAAGTTTTTAAAAATATTTCTTCACTATGGAATAAAATACGTTTAGATACAAATTATGAAAATTAGGCAGCCCCACGACTTAATTTTAAGCCTGATTTTTTATTTATAAAAAAGAGGCTCTTGATTCGTTGTATTTGTAACACGCATTCATGACATCGTGCCAGCAGTGTGATACTACCAACTCAAAACTTCTTCTATTGTGAGGCTTAGTTCATTAAAGATCGTGTACTCCACTTTTCGTTTACATCGTTTAAAAGTTATCGCAATGCAGACAATAATAATGTATCTTCGAGTTGGTTAAGTAGTCGAGCTGTAGGTACGATCAGGCAACTAACTGCATGACTATAAAACGAAAGATTAGCACGAGAAAACTTAGCGTATTTTTTTGTTTGTTTTATTCTATCTACTTCTCGTTCCCAATTAACCCCACGAAGAACTTGCCGCCACTGGCGCCAGATTGGAAATCAAAGGCAGCGCATTTCTTCCAGAAGCCTCTGGTACGACAGGAGGAAGACAGCATGTCGATGGAGAAGATGCCGCAGTGTGAAATACATACGCAAACGCCGAAAAAAAACTGCTGCAGGTCGTGGCTGTCCAAGTTCCCGACGAGGTCCAAGCGCATCGACGTCATCGCGCGGATAATATTCCCCCTCGTATTCGCGCTGTTCAATCTCGCGTACTGGTCAACGTACCTATTTCGGGAGGAAGCGGATGGCGAGTAAGCCTCGACGATGAAGCGCTCGGATCAAGGAACCTGGCACGCGGCCACCTCTATTACTCCCAACCCCGTACGACGGCATCATCGTCCTCAGCCAGCTCCAGCCACGTAGCCAAAACCAGTAGCGGTACCAGTAGCCGAACCTCACGGGCACAACACAAGCACCAACACCACCACCACCCCCACCATCCCCACCACCACCACCATCACCACCACCACCATCACCATCAGCAGCAGCAGCAGCAGCGGGACGAAAATTCCGGCAGCCCCTCGCCACCATCCCCGCCCCACTCCCACTCCACTCAGCGATCACCTCACCACCAGCAGCATTCCCATCTTCACCACCATCAGCATCATCGTGCAGCGATGCAGCAGCAGCAGCAGCAGCTTCAGGCCTCGCACTCGCCCTCCTCGTCTTCGATGACCGACAGCGAGAGCCGGGAGCCCTTCGAGAGGAGCACCGGCTCCCGGGCGAGCATTCACTCGAAGCGCTCGAGATCGAGGTCCCGCTCGCGGTCCAGGTCGCGGAGCCCGAGCCAAGTGCTGCCCCTCTCCTCGCTGCCGGGCTCAAGGCGACACCTGACGCCGACCCCGCCCCCGGAGCAGTTCCAGCCTATGGCTGGCTCGAGCTCGGGCCTCCAGTATCGGCATCCGCAGCAGCAACCGCCAGCTCAGCCTCTCCAGCACCAGCTGACGCCGGAGGCAGCGGCACAGCTACTGAAGTCCCAGGACTTCCAGAGCTTCCAAAGGCTGCCCCCTGGCTACGCGGATCGCTGCTGCTGGGGTTTGATGCCCAAAAGATGGTTTACCTGCCACGCGAGGGGCAGCGCTCAGATCGACGTCTTCGCGAGGTTCGCCTTTCCCTTAATGTTCGTTATTTTCAACTTAGCCTACTGGTTCACCTACATAACACGAGGCGACGACAACGTCGGACACTACTGACGATGCGCGACACGGCCGACCATTGCGTGGGATTATTCGAGCGACCGCGGATGGATCCACGTCTCCCCTGCGGCAGCTCGCGGCACATCGGCTCGGGGAGACGACGAATGCGCTCGGCGCTGGGCCTCTCACGACGCTTTGTGGACGATGGGCTGCTTACGCGCTGTGCTTTCTCGTGACTAATTCGCCCAACGAACCGACAGATTGATGAACACGCGGCCAATAACCGATCGAACCTGACTGTATTAATACGCCCCTTAGATGTAACCTTCTTTTTCTTTTCATCGTCGCTTCACCTATAAGAAATATACGATTGTGGATTTATAATTTTTTTTTTTTTTTTTTTATTAGAAACACTTTGAGAGTAGTCGTTTCAAAGAGTTATAAATCATTTTGTCAAATTTGTGCCTCCTAAACAAGAGTACTGTAGAGCAATTAAATGGATTAAGTGACAAAAGGGTTTTACGAGCCAGGAAACTGCTTGAAATATTGTGTCTCTCATCATGGAATAATTTCAACTTCGTTGAAACAATCGCGTAAAATCAAATTTTCAGGTTGTCTTACTTGGCTTTAAATGGCAAACGAAACAGGAAAGTTGTACAGTCACGCTAGCGCGAATCTAAGCCCATCGAACTGCAAATCGTTTAGAGGCACGCGAGGCTCGTATTCGCCACCGCGGCTCCATATTTGTGTGTGTGTTTGTGTGTGTTTGCTTGTGTGTGCGTGTATGTGTGTGTGCGTGCATGGGTGGGTGTGCGAGTACACGTGTGCGCGCGTGTATTCAATGCGTAAGCCGCGTAGACCTTGTACGGCTGCGTATCGAAGAAGCTCATTAAGTATGTATAAAATGGTACACTGGGGGCGCAAATGTTATGATACAGTGCGAGCGATCCTGATATCATCTGCGAGTGACTGTCAAATATTGTATGTATGATTACGGCCGAACGTCGTCATTATTGCAAGCGCTCGTGCGCTGCATGAAAGCATCGTCGAGTAATAAATAAGACTCGGGGAGACCGCGCGCCATCAATAAGTGACAATGACATTTAGTGGGCCCTGTATAGCCACGGCCTATATCCGCAAACAACCAAATTTCTTAATCTAAACAAGACATTATTGTTCGTTATAATAGTGATATAATTAGTGTTTTATTTGTTTTCAACAATTTCTAGTCATTCGATCATTAGAGATATGTGGATTTATGAGAGAGTTAAAGAAAGAGAGTGGGAGAGAGAGAGTGAGAGAGAGTGAGAGAGAGAGAGAGAGAGAGAGATAATAAATGTGCCCGTACATGTATGCGTATGTGTTATCTGTATGTATACTGCGTATGTGTGCAATGGGAAAAATTATCCACATGTCTAGAATTTTTTATGATAAGTAGGAGTAATTGAAAAAAAATGTGAACTATCCGGGTCGTAAAGTATGTTTACATACGCGAAAAGCGTAAACCGACACGTATTAAAAAATATAATAAATTCAAGAAGAAGCTCGTGTTATCAAGGCAGTCAAACGAAGAATCTTATTCTTGAAATAATAAATCACTGAAGGTACGATGTGCAGGGTAGAGTAGAAAAGTCAGTGGTTTCCCGCGACACGGCAATGACAAATTGATACACCCAAGCAACGCGACGACGGCATTTCAAGCGACTACATTTGCTCTCCGCTCTCTTTACAATTCGCGTAAAGTACTTTTAATATATATGGTTGTCTCGCTTATATTTCCGCGTGCAATTTTCTCGTTTGTATTACACGGCAAAGATACACGTAAAAACAGTTGCACTTACAAGTTTTATAAGCTAATGAAGTAATGGGCACGTATGTCATTAACAAATACACCGTACGAGACGATTAATATCTCTTCGTAGAATCAAATTAAGAAATTTTAAAAATATTAACAGGCAAACATTTTGATACGCAAAAATAAAGTAGAGAGAGTTTGTGCGGTTAATTGATCAAGGGCACCGTCACGTAACTGCCCAGCAGGAGCTGCTAAGGCAAAAGCAAAACAAAATTTTAAAGTCGATACTAGAGTAAAATAGATTTCTCATTTGGAGGCAAAACAATCAAAATGTACGACCGTCCTAGCGAACGTTTGGCGACTTCTTTTAACGAAAAAAAAACCCATAAAAATCAAGGCTGAGAGCAAATTTAAAGAAAGGAAGCAGTTGCGAAAGGAAATTTTACGAGCGCATGAATTCGGCAAAATTTTGAATGAAAAATAGAAAATTCGACTTGCTGAGAGGAAACTCCTTTCTTGTTAATTTATTATTGGGATTCACGTACGCTCGACTATATATATTCATACGTACATACATACTTACAAGCATACATAGTTACATAATAATAGCATAATCATATGCACAACAGAGTTGCCATCTCATAGCGAATGACGAGATAAAGACGTAGGAAGGGAAAAGAAAAAAGTATGCGTGTATAACGTTAAATTATTGTAGAGGACTTGTCGTATATATACGATATTACCACATTTCATGTACGATTTAATGCGTTAGTGTGCGCGGTGGCTCAACTTAGGTTATACGTATGCATATGCGCAAGCAAGATATATAAACGCGCATATATATACGTATACGTATAAATAATATACGAATATAAGTGCGTGTACGTGATACAAATTTTTCCTACTGTAAATCAGGGACAGAGCGAGACTAAGCGACTAAAATTTTTCTTCAAATATTGTGTTAACCATGCTAGACATCGAGTGAAAAATGTAAACATAATACATCGATCAATGGTAAAATCTTGATGAAAAACACTCGAGGAAAATAACTTTTACAGATGTCGTCATATAATAATAAAAGATAGTGTGACGCGAAAGGATTTAACAATCAGAATTTTACATTAGACTTCAAATATTCATTATTCGGGTAAGACTCACAGGGTTCCTAATGAAACAATGCCCACTGGTAATGATAGCAAATTTAAAGTTAATGATGCCAAGCGGTGCGCTTTTAATTTTAGAAAGAACTAGGCGACCTAATTAACACAAATCATTCATTAAATTTAGTTTATGGAATAATACAAAAACAAATTATTGTACATTTTAAATTTATATGATATTGAGCATCCTTCGCATGGACATAAAAATAAAATCATATATTAAAGTAGTCAATTATTAACGTTAAAAGTAAAATACTTTTTCGTAATAGAAGTGACTCTCACGGTCCCTGCATCCACAAATTCAGATTTATAATATTAAAATGTATGTGTACATTATCAAAAGGCGTCACGTATGTTCCGATAACATAATAAATTAATGAAAACCCTCTAAACTCTTCCCGAAGAAGGGCTACCGCGCCACTTCGACCCTTCATATAGGTTATTATATACACATATAAATATATACATAAAATGGCTACGCGAAGCTATGAATACATTTTATCGGATCTTGTAGTTATTAAGAATGTGAAAATCATAAGAACAGCAGAAAATACAAATGAAAAGAGGGTTAAGCGAAAGATGTGTACATGCGTGCGTGTATGTGTGCTTATAAGCATAAATTTTAATTGAAATCCCTGAAAAATAAGAGTGGAATGTGGACGGAATGACGATTTTAAACACATGCGTTACATAAATTTTGAATTACACAAAATGACTGTTCAATCACAATTACATGGCTTCATCTGAAGCTTCCATATTTATAAAACCAATGTATTATTTATTGTCTAGTGCGACCTTATAATCAGGTACTTCTTACATAAATGAATTTTTCCTCCTTAGACACATTTATCCACTTGTAGTCATGTAATTTCGTTTATAAAATGTGATACTAATAGACATTTTTTCAAACATCAAGGTTGATATTGGCGAATTTTCTTAAACGTCTGTACTTTCAGATTCAAACAAAGCCATCATACCTTAAATTTTCTTAGGGAAATTTTTCTTTTATAAGAAAAAATATCATAAATTTATATAGTAAATAATATGCAATAGTAATAAAAAAAGGTTATTATATAAAAATTTTATGTAAATTCAAAACTAAGTTTGAATTGCATTTTAAAAGATATTAAAATTTCATAGAAATAATCGATTTTAAATTTGTAGTTATATACCTACGTACACAAGCGTGTGTTTTTGCATGGTAATTATAATATACGTGTACAAGCAAGAACGAAATTACAGGAAAGAAAACCATTCTCCACGCTATCGTTCACAAAGCTGTGGAGAATTTTTCATTATTATGTAACTATAACATGTCATATGTATATATGATACTATAACAAAAATACTACATTTATGGTGTTTTTCGATCATAAAAAATTGTAGTTCATGAATTGTAATAGCAGACGTTTCATATTATTTTATATTCAGGAGGATGGGAAATTAAAAATGGTCTAGTGTGTACATTTTTAATCCAGCTGTATTGTTAAATTTTCAAATTTTTATCGCGCTAAAAAACGAAAAGTTTTTAATAAAAAATATCTGAAATTACGATTTTATTAAACAAAAATGTTTCTATAAAATTTGATAAACCAAATTTTATTACTGACGAATCACTTTATTACATAAACAATATTTTTACCTTGTATTTTAAAACTACATTGTGATGTATGAGCATATTATTTTCTAAGATAAATTTATCGAATTCGTCACTTTTATATTAATATGTAAATAAAATTTTTACATGCTTGTTTCTGTTTCCTTGAATTTGTAATTTTGCATCTTTGTCATAAAGAAAAACCACGTAATGTATTCATAAAAGAACAAAGTAACATAAAACGTACGCATGTACATGCAAAAGCTATTGACAGTATAAAATTAGAGTAAAAAAAGTTACGCTTTTCATAATAAAAATTTTATTGTAGGTAAATTGAGAATGTTTTAACTATTTAGAAATATGGACACAAAATTTAAAATGCCATTTTCATCGGTATACCTTTCTTTTTTAAAATTAGTAATATTAATCACCTGCTCATTACGTAATGTAGTCAGCTGTATTAATTACCCATCCTCCGACCATTCGTTTAAAAAGAGGATCGTTACTTTTTAAATTTAAAACAATGGCTATGTAAAACTTTTTGGTGGAACTCTTTATACATAAGTTCAGAAAAAAATCACAGCCATTTGCATTTTCCAAATAATACTTGAAACTAATTTTATGCATACGCTTTTCATAAGCACATCCTGAAGCGTGAGCTTTGTATTTAGTGCGCTACAAGGCGTCTCGATGTAATTCATTGTTTCGACGTCGCTCGCTCTTGAATCCTGTCATCTCGAGACTTTGGCAATTTCCTTTAACAGTACAGAGGAAGCTAATATAAAAGCATGGAAAACTAATGAGTATAGGGGAAGTTGTGATTGGTAATGTGTTGAGGTGATGGTACTGTGGTACTGTTATTGTACTGTTGAGGTAATGGTAAGTTAGTGCTTGGCTGTCTAAACTCGGTAACTCAAAGGGTGAATCGATTTGCAAATCGTATAAATTAATAATTTTATGAAATGTGATTTAATACGGTTATTCGGGAATAGTTCGAGAATTAGTTGCAGTATCATTAAGCATAATTATTACTGTTTTTGGCATAATTAATATCTTAATTACTTATTGAAGTATGCGTAGAAAATTCATGATATCGTTTTTTTTTTTTAATAATACATTACGTGATATATTTTTTTTTTTAATTGTAAATTTTTTCAATCTGAATCAGTACAATATAGATGAGGTAAATATGGCACGTTGTTAAAGTTTTATCGTATACGTTAAATTGCTATTTCCAACAGAATTAGCAGTATTAAATTATCCCGTATTAAGCTTTAAAGAGAATGATAACTTCGAGTATAAAATCTCTCATTAAATTTTGCAATGTAGAATATATATTTGACGGATAGATTTCTTGTGTAAAATAAAAGGCGATATAATGAGCCACTTATACTCTTTGAATGATAATGTCCTTATCTAAAGCTCAACCCTAATATTTTCATAAATACGAGGGCACAATCTGTGATTTCTTTTTTTAAATTGAGTGTGTTTGCACGCATAGAATGTCGAAGGGGAAAAGGAGAGACAAGCGCAAAAGCAAGGAAAAAAATTGAGCGAGTCTCGGCGAAGTATGCGCGAGAGAACGAGTGACGTCATTTATATATACAAATATGCATGTGTGCATATATAATGCAGAGTAAAGCGCGATTGTGAAAAAAATTAATCGTGTCCGTTTCACTAAAAATAAAAGTATTGAGCTGGTCATCGTGCATTTATCGAAAAATGTGGATTTAACCGAAGGTGGTAAAGGAGGTCGTTGCGATGTATATGTTTTGGAAAAAAAAAATTAGTCTATCGGCATCGGCTCATCCTACTCAGCGACGTCCAATGAGCATAGATAAACATTAAATGTGTTGGTGGGTGAGTGGGTGCGCGTGTGGGTGGGTGTGCGTGGATGTGTATATAGGAGCGCCTAAGTGAGCGTGTGCCTGTGAGCGGGTGTAAGCCTGTCTCTGAGAAAGAGAAAGAGAGCACGAATATTCGAGCGTAGGTATTATGAGAGAAAAGTAATTACACAATGTTCATTCGGAAGGGTATACATTAGAAATGGAGGCTATAGAAAATTCATTTGGAAGCTCGAACGGTTGGGGCGCGAATTGTTGCGAGGCAGGTGAAACGATGTGGGACTAGCGCGAGATAATTTAAAGCAAAGAACAGGCCGAGGGACTAAATATAAGAACAGAGAGTGTGAATGAAGCCGCGATATATATCAGACAGGGTTTAGACAAGCATTAGAAAATTTCAAAACTTCGATTTAACGGAGGCATGCACGCGCATAAGCACATATTTAGATACTAAATATAGTCTGTGTATGCTAGCACACGCGCAACAACTCGGCTTTTACGCTTCTGAGACTTTAACAAGGGTTCCGGACTCCAGCCCCTCAGACTCACTCAGCCCCAATCCCCGCGCACAAAGTACAATGTGCGGCGTGGAAACGGACATTACGCGCGCGTTAACCTTATTAAAATACAGACGCGTCTGTAAGTGCCCGCTGCGACGCCTTTGACAACGTACCCGATATCGCCCTCTCTATAACCCTCCCTCCCTCCCTCCCTCCCTCCCTCCCACGTTATACCCCTGAGGAGGAGGCAAGTGAATGGCATTTTAAATTTAATATGCTTCCCTGTTTTCCTTTCGTGCACATCCCGACTAACGAAAGCCACGAGGAGCCTACCAATACTCGATGCGTGTTGTGCTTTTACTGCTTAGTTAACATCCAAACGAGGGCATTGAATATCGTGTGAATTGCAAATGAGCTTGATGGCGAATTTTAAAATTTATTAACTTTAAGAGTTATTTGACTTGGAGATCAAAATAACGTTTTTTGCTTTAGCTTTTTTTAAAACGCTCTAGCAACCTATACTTGTTCGTAGGATATAGGGATATCGTTACTTTTATTAAAAAATTTGAGTAGACATTATAAGTTATTTAAATGCGATGTCCACAAACTCGCTGTGCATCTCAATGTACATTTTCTTAAATTCTTTTCCAAAGGTAGAACGAGCCTATTTAATGACGGATATCTAAATAAATATAAAAAATGATTAATTAATTGTTACATAAATTTATTATTAATTTAATTGTTGCTTTCATTCGTTCAAAATATATAGCGATAGTCTTTTTTTCAGGGTATAAAAGCAGGTACGAGTCGTTCGAACGGTTTTGCTAAATAATAGCCTTTAATAAAGAGATTTTTTTCTAGACACTCATTACACGTGCGATTAGAAGGAAAACAATTTAAAAAAAAATGATCAGCATAAGAAATATAAAATTAATAAACCACGTGTAACAAGTCAACAAATATGAAATGCAGGGTCAGACGTAAAGCAACGTTTAATAAGAGCTCAAATATAGTAAATGTAATCTGAAGCGATAGTCTTCTTGTAAAGATGCATCTCGTGTATAAATGCTTAAAAAATAATAAAAAAGTATCATCATCATTATCATTATTATCATTATTATTATTATTATTATTATTATTATTACTATTATTATTATTATTATTATTATTATTATTATTATTAACATTATTATTATTATTATTGTTATTGTTGTTGTTGTTATTCTTATTATAATTATTATTCTTTTACAATTGTCTATTCGAAAGCAATTAACTTTCAAAAAAATGAGGAAAGGGCATGCCAATAAAATAATTCCAACTTATCACCAAAGTTGAACTTCAGAAATTTCAGAGCAACATAAAAAAGAAATGAAAATTAACACGTCGATAAAAAAAAACGGTAAGAATTTGACGGCGAATCAGTTTCATAAGCAAATATTACATACATTATTGATATATAGGGTATGTGTAAAAGTGTGTCATCGCGTTTTGTTTTTATGCCCATTAAAAAAAATATTTCAAAATAAGGCAATGAAAAAAAAAAGAAAAGGTTAAAGAAAATAAAAAAATGAAAAAACTTCACACGCAAAACAACTGCAAACACACATATACATATTGACAATTGACACGTGCTTGTATCGACATCGACAACTTCCAACATCCACACGACACCACGAGTGTTATCACAAATACCTTCACACTGTCCCGTACACGTGGCCGAATGCTCGCACTCACACACCTCATAGGCCTGAATTTGCGAACGCGGGTACACGCAATAGCCACATACCTTTGCACCCAACACGCACACGCACACGCACAAACACACACAACATTGCGCTGAAAGTTAAGTCGTATTAATACGTATGGATATTGAGTGTTGGATATATTACATAAGAATAAACATTATATCTGCGCCGAAAGGAGGATTGTCCTGCGTTGCGTTAGATTCGTTCGCTCGCCCGGTATCTCTGTCATTATTAAATTATAATTATTACCATTATCATAACGATACCATCGCTATTCCCATAATACTCGAATGCTAGAAAAGGATTAAGGAACAACCCAAGGGACGTCGACGTGCAACAGTACACCATATAACAATTAGTGTGTCTCTTATCGGCGCTATTACGTGTACATGTATTACAAACGGGTATGTGTGCACGCGTGTAAGAGAAGGAGATATTATTACAGCGTATATGTGTACTACGGCCGGGAGAGCGGCGATTTTCGACCGATAAGCGAGCGATCCTGCCTTGGAGGTAAATTTGGATCATAGATCTCATAAACGCGGGCGTAGAAAGTATCGAGGTCGTATTATTAATGTCACGATAAATGACTTGACGAAATAAATAAACTTTGCATACAAAAAATAAAGAAGCCTACTTGTTGTTATTACGTATATATCTTACATCCCCTTTATTTATCCCTTCCCCCTTATCATTGCACGCAGAATTGCGTGTATCACGTTCAAGTTGTTGAATTTATTCAAAATTAAATGACTAGAATCAGATTTAATTATGCACTTCAATATATAATTTCAAATGAAATATAACATGAGTTAAGCTTTAACACAATATTAATTTTTGATTACGCATACTTAAAAACTGATAAGTAAATAGAAAGATAATCATGGTCTTTTTAAATTTATTGTGAGGCAATTTTTTGTATCATTTTAAATGAGATTAAAGTGCTAATTTTTATCAAAAAAATTATTTTTAATGGATCATAAATATTATATATAAAATTACATATTATCAAATGTAATTTAACAACTATTGTAGAATTCCAGGTTAAAATCAGTCATTGTTCTTTACAAATCCGTTTGTATATATATATATATATATTTATATATATATATATATAAATTAATAAACGTAGACTAGTTATGAGCGACAAAAATACTAACATTTAACTAAAGCAGTTAAATGGTGTTTTTATGCATTGATAATATTATCAACTTAAAGCATTTATAAATATTGAAAAAAATTATTCATTTATTAGAAAATCGTAGTGAAAATCGTTTGTTCGTATAGAAATCTTTTTAAAATCAAACATTTTCTTTTAAAAATTAAATGAAACCCGTGCGAGGAAATTTTTAAAAATTTATTAAAAATTATGAACATTAAAATCAAGGGTTATTATTATTTATATGGGCGAAGAATAAATGAATGAATAACAGGTTTTTTTAAGATAAAATGCACATTTTATTTACGTACATTAGATCTGGTACATAATTTTTTTTAAATCTACAGCTGCTAATAACTAGCAGGTAGCTTTTATTACTTGATGTGCTTGTTCCACTTTTGTCGATTATGAGATAACTTTCTGTCGTGTTACATACGATAGTATATTTAATGTTCGTATAAAGAAAAGATTAGAAAATAATAGTTAGTAGTAGAAAATACGGATAATCTATGCACTAATTAACATAAAAACTTTGCAATAAGGAATCTTCCGAATACTGTGTTATGCATATCATATAAGTAAATAATAATTGAATCTTTGGCATAAATAAAGTGACTAGTTATCTTCATCTATATTTATATAAATAAATAATACATTTTATTTATATCCGACTTAAAATTTATCCTAATTAAACTCTCTATTTATATTATCAATTATATACTAGATCTTAAAAAATTTGATTGTAAAAACTAGCTGCGCGTATCTTTTCTTTGTATTTTTCATAATGCGAGTATCTTACTTATATTACTAAGATCAGTCGGAGGATATGTAAACAAATATTAATGAAAAATAGAATGGCACTTCTAGTGGCGAGTACCACGTAACGCTTAAATAAAAATAAAAGTAAAGGAGAAATGGCGCAAGCTCCGCAATTTCCCAAGATGGGTCTACGAAAAATCACTTGAGAAGAGACTGATCCCTCGAGAATGTTCCCTATTTTTCATCATTATTATTATTTCATTATAATTATTATTTCAATATAATTATTATTTCATTATTATTATTTTTTTTTATTAATATTACTATTATTATTAATATTATTATTATTGTTGTTGTTGTTGCTGCTGCTGCTGTTGTTTTTCTGTTATTATTATTTTTACTATTATAATAATTATTATAATTACTGTTGTTAATTATTCATTTTTGTATTATTTTTCTTTTGTTTTTGTTTGCTTTTTTCAAATACTTATACAAATATTTACTATTCACATTGAAGTCTATTTCGCATCAACGAAATATATAGCAAATGGTATCAACTACAACAATATAAAAAACTGTAAAAGTGAATACAGTATCGTATACATGTAATACATAAACAATTTATAAAAGAGTCGCATTATACAAATAGCCTCGTTGATTATAATACATTTAAAATTTTTCATTTAATCAACATTATTGCAATGATTGTACGAGACGGCTCAAAAACGCCAAAACGAAATATATCAATCGCGTACTACAACTAGTAGGATCGAAAGTAAAATCGTAAATAAAATTTTAAACAGAGCCCCTATCCTTAACATACGCGCACGCGACTAATAGTGTAAAACCAGCGTGAGCTTAAAACCAAGCGTACGCCACAATAATGTGCATATAATATATATATATGTGTGTGTGTGTGTGTGTGTGTGTGTGTGTGTATGTATATATATATATATATATATATACATGTGTGTACGTGTATTGAACGTAGGTCGCCTGTGTAAGCAAAACAGAAGGAACGCGCTTGGAGAATAGTAACATCAGTCTGCAATCCCCTGGAATAACAGACCCACTCAGACATCATAGAAAAATCTCACTTTGTTGAAAATTTACTTTCGTGATTTCAGACGGTCGTGGGGCGCTCGGGGCGCTCGAGGCATGCGAGGGGCTCGACGGCTCGTGTTTCGCACTCCTCGACGCCTCGCGCACCGATCGGTCGCGAGTTTTTACCCTCCCCCTCGGGTGGCTGGCGGCGGCGGCGGCGGCGGCGGCGGCAAAGCGGCAGTCGACCGGCGTCAGGGGGTGGTAACGTGGTGTGGCGAGGTGACGGAGCATGAGATGGAATGGGCTGGATCGGGCGGCGGGAGGGGGCAACATCGAGGAAGGCTAGGGCAATGAACAGGTACGGGCAATACGCAGGTCGACGAGCGACTGGAGGAGGCACGCGAGGAGGCGCGTGCAACCGAGGCGTAGAAGGCGGACAAGAAGGGCAAGGAGTAAGTCGGTGGCGGCAGCGGCGGCTCCTGAAAACGCCGATAAATCGCCGCTCGCCGCTCCCTCGTCACTGGGGAATCCGAGCGGGGCTCGCAGCAGCTGCGCCTAGATGTTCGGTATGTAGCTGCCGGAGTCGAGGCCTCCACCCCTCAGCAGCGTGCACTCGGGGGTGTGAGCCTTGAGCCGCGAGCTCTGCCTCCGCGTCGGCTGCAGATTAAGGGGCGGCAGGTTCGGGTGCTCTATCCGAGTTGGCGAGCTGACGCGTGGCCGCAGCGTCCCGCCGAGGCCACCGGCGCTCCGGATCCCGTACAGACCTTCAACAGAGAAAACTGCCCCACTCCGGTCAGACGGACGTCGCCGTAACCTGGGGGGCGCTCCCCGCTCGGTGGGGAGTGACCCAGGGTTCGGCCCTCGCTCCCTGGCCGCCCTTTGTATCAGTAATGGCCGGGGTGGACGAGCTTTCGGATCGACTGCGCGAACCCCACATCCCGAGAACACCGAGCTGGAGAAACCCTTGCCCCAACACTGTAATTTCTTTGACGTGTTCTCCCTTTGAGCCGTTAAAAAACGCTCCTTGTTAAAATTAATTTCCTTAACATGCAGAACCTTTGAGCCTTAATAATGCTGCTAATATTCCACTGCACTGTATCCTCGTATTATTATAACGTTTTAATGCAATAGAACGCCGTTGCAATCGAATAGGAAGATATTTTAATTAATTCTCTTTTACGGGCAGGCTTTACTCTACGCAATTGTATGTACGTATGCGTACGTGCGTGCATTCTTGCGCGCGTAAATGCGTTTTCAAGAAAAGCATTTGATGCTGCATATAAACGTTTAAAGAAATCCTCAAAGTGAGCATCTCCGACATCGGGCACTGTCAATACTTTGAAATGTTACTCAATTTGCATTTATTTACCCAAGGAATTTAAATTTCTTTATAGGCAATCAACTTATCTCATAGGAAAATACTTTGAATCATTTTTGATTCCTTACAGTCTAAGCGCGTTAGTAGCGAACATTTTTTTTTAATAGTTTTGAATAATAATGCTTAGGACGATACATCCATCTGTTTCCGTACGTAGATTGCATGCACAGCAAAATATATATGTACGTATATATAGAGCGAGAAAAGTATTTTTAAGTTATAAGGATCAGAAATAATGTCTTATTCAAATATTCAATATTGACAAACGCTTCAATTAGATTCTTTTGTCAATTATGTTCAGGATGAAAAGTATCGAGAATTGAATTAACTATTTACAAATTTTTTAAAGATTTTTACACATCTATTCTGTATTTTAAATGTTATAATCTCTGAAGGTCTATATTTTTATCTTATATATGTTTATAAGTTTTAATTCACCTTTTAATTATATACATATATTTTTTATTAAAAAAAATTTATTAGATCAAATGGCTATAGATTTTTTGATAAATGTTATTTATCGCGATAGTTCAAACATAAACAATGATTTATATTTGTATTTATAAGAAGCATGTGCAACCTGACATAATTTTTTTCTTAAAATGCCTCGGTTGTGAAAAAAATGTCAATAAAAAGGAAAAGTTATTTAGATGTCTATATTTACTTGGATCACAGGGTTCCAAAACATCCTCAAGTTGATAATACTCATTTTTTATTGAAAGTGGCTCCTCATAATCGACGAACGCCGTGTTATCAAAAGCTTTTTCACCCTTGGAACGAGTCAAAACAGGCGACGGTGCAGGAGGTTGAGTGTAAGTCTGTAAAAAGCATTATTTACTTTAAATGTTGAATGTAAAATATAAATACTTATTAATCTTTAATGTTACAAAAAATTTTCTAATAAGGTAACAACAACGTTAATAGCAAAGCTTGGCACATTTTATCTTTTAACAGCCACGTTTCCTTCATCGATAAAATAATTTTATTAATTAGAGCTAAAAACAATAATCCCCGACAATGTAAACCATCAAATATTTGCATACAAGTAATGTAAATAGAAGACTTTTTATTCAAAAAATTAAATTAATATCTAAAATTAAATTAAAATAATCGTTAATTTGGAAAATAAGTATAAATATCCTTTTAAAAAACTTTCTAAAAATTATTACAATCACTTTTCTGAATTCTAAAGTGTGATATTCCGATATCACACGTCAGTCAAAAATTATACTGTCATATCCTTTAATGTTTAACATAAATTAATGGTTTTATAGTTAAATAATTGACGTATTCAACAACTTAAAAATGCTAGATTGAATATGTTGATTAATGGAAAATGACAGATATCTAAAAATAATATTTGAAACAACAATAGCGTTTCAAGAAATAGTGCATTTGAAAGTATTATCATAGCGGTGGCCATATAATCTTGTTAAGCATACCATTATGCAAGCATAATCTAATATTAGCATACAATGGTTTAGATATTTAATACATATAGTGCTGCAGTGAAAGTTCAAGTTTTCTCTATGCAGTAAACTATAAGTCCAAGTGTATGGAATTCATATTATTTTATAATCGTTAATGCTAAGAATAAGAAAAATTAAGCAGATCATTCGTCAAATTATTTAATGTGATGTAAATGCAAATTAAAATTTATCTTACATTTATAAATCAACTGTTCAACAATGTATATACCAAAATATTTCACACCATTCAGTTTGTACCGGTATATTTGAATTATACCACTTCAGCGTACGCATTATTGCATCTAGCGACAAAGGAATAGTCGCAATTTTAAGAATACAACACACGTTTACGACAGCATAAACTTCATGCACATATATATATATATATATATATATATATATATATATGAATATATCAAATTAATACTTTTGAAACAATCCACTATATTAGAAGGATTTTATTTATTATTATTACATATTGCTCGAGACGTGTGGTAGTAAAAAAAAACTATTTTTCCTGTTTTTAAATAATCAGTATTCATATACTTTTGTATAATTATTTACGACATTAAATGAATATAAATTTCCATAATGTAAGGTATACTTAATCATATTGTCGTTCAGTTCCAAGAAACTTAAGTTATTAAAAGCATACAAGTCGAACCGTCACTCATAAAAAAGACATTTCTCATACAAGCAACAATATATATACACACAAATATAGCACATCAACAGCACTCCATAGATTAACTACTAAAAAAAAATCGAATAAAGTGAGCAGCGTAAGCGCGATAAGAATAAAGTACATGTCAAGAGTTGTTGATTTCACATCTTAGTGGTGAGCATAAATAAGCGGTCGCTCTAAAAAATTGACGTATGTACCACGACGAATGTAGGAACTGGAGAATAATTAAATAGTGAAATAGACAAAATAAGTAGACCGTATTTGATGTACGGTTCGGATGAAAATCGATAGTTAAAATCTGCGTATAGACCCTTGTTATGCGTTCGCACAAGAGACGTTAATTACGTATGCGAAATGCACTAGGGATACGCGTTGTATGGCCCACAATCGGGACACAGTGATAGAGATAGACAAAGAGGGAGATAGAATGAGCCAGTGAGTGAGAGAGAGAGAGAGAGAGAGTGAGAGAGTGAGTGAGGGGGGGGGAGAAAGAGCGAGCTAGAGAGAGAGGAAGAGAGCGGTTAAGAAAAGAGAGGAGGCGTTCGGTAGGGGAAGGGGGCAGCACGGTAACTAAATAAATAAACAGATAGATATAGTTGAATAGAGATAGAGCGAGACAATTGATGAGGGGAAGAGCTAAAGTTCCGGTGCGGGAGGAGATCTGCTACGAGCCGCTAAGGGTTAGGCCGGCGTGACTTTAGTTTAACAAAAAAATTGTTGAAATTGCCTTGAGGTTTACATGTTCGCTCGGGCTCTCGGAGTAGGACCGCTTGTGGTGCTGGTGCCGGTGCAGTTGCTGCTGCTGCTCCTGCTGCCGCGGCTGCTGCCCCTGCTGCTCCTGCAGCTCCTGCTGCTCCTGATGATGCTGCTGCTCGATGCTCTCGTACATGTGCTCCTCGATATAGTGGCGCGTAGTGCCCCGGGGCGTGAGGGTCGCCCACATGAGCCGCGAATCCTGGAGCGAGTCCTGCTGGCCCGCACAGGGGTAAAGGACGGCCTCTGGTTGGAGTCTAGCGACCGGCTTCGCGCACGGCCCCACGTTAGTCGTTGTCGTCTGCATGCCCGATGACGCGGTCGACGTCGATAGAGTGCTGTTCTTGTTGCTCCGGTTGCTACACTGGGACGCATCGTCTTGCGATCGGCTCACCTCGGGTTGCCTTCAGGTTCACGCACCAAGGGTATAACGTATGTTTCCGAGCATTATCGACATTTATGAGAGCGCGCGCGTGCACATACACACATTCCTTTGTCTACCCGGATTTATGCGTGTATGCTCACGCACACGCAGCCACGCACATACTCACACGCACACAGAATGAGAAAGAGCCAAAAATAGAAGGAGAGACAGAGAGAGAGAGAGAGAGACAGAGAGAGAGAGAGAGAGAGCGAGAGATAGAGAGCAAGAGAGAATAACAGATTACGATCAATGCGGCGGATAGTCCGCTTGGGCGGTCTTCTGGTGGATTGCTGGAGTCGGTGTCGGGGCGGGGAAGGAGGCGAGGGCGGACAGTCGGATGGTATCGGGGCCACTGTGCTTTCTTCTCAAGTACTTTTTGCACATTTCTTATCAATCGTGTTGGCACTCATAGGTTTGTTTTGCATAGCGTATCCAACGATACGTACGTATCGGTACTTTGGCCATCGAATATCCTCGAAAGCGAGTAAGCAAAATAATATTCACTGCCAATATATGTTTGTATATACATATATGCATACTTACATACATACATCCATATACACATAGATAAGTTAGTATATTAATTAAAATGAAAATATATATGTATATACATGTGTATCCATACGTACATATATATGTAGAATTAATGGACATTTATCGCAAAACAAAGAGTTGGGCGTATACTTACAGTTTACATTTTATCAGCAATGTTGCTAACACGATCCCAATGAAGATAATGCCAATGCACGACGATATCAGCACTAGAAGCCATGTATCGTCGAATATTGTCCCTGGATAAAATAACGTTGAAATGTATTCTATTTTTCAAATTAATTTATATAGCCTTCTGATCATCGAAAATTATAAGAATCAAACAGATTTGGGCAATTATTCGAATTTACCATATTTATATCGAGGTCAATGTTAAGGAGTTGGTTAGTTTTGAAATTATAAAAAACGCTATTGGATTTATTGATTACTTCCTGCATTGACTCGAGGCTCTTGAATAAATGAATAATCGGAAGCAAATAAAGCTATTGATACATTTCCTTTGATTATTTCCTTACATTAAAAATATCTGCGTCTATTAAGCAACAGAGGCTTTAATCAAATAAAAAAAATTAAATAAAACTTGTAGTAGTAACTATAGGATTAAATAAAAATACTTTTATAGACATTTTAAAACAGATTATCAAGATGTCGATAAAGCTTATTATTATCCGGTATGCAGTTGACCTGAATGTATGCATAATCCAACACAAACATCAGCATTAGTAATTGCATTAATTCAAAGGAAATAAATTAAACAAACAATATTGGAGAAACTAAGGATATTGAATTATCATCTGACTTGTACATTTAAAAATACGAGTTAATATTAAAGCCTTTGAATTTTTAAAGTACTAAGTATATATTTTATGTGTAAACAAAAGGCGTACGTATATTTATATACATATATATATATATATATATATATATGTATATTTACACAAATATACACACTCACACGCACATATATATATATATATATATATTTGCGCATTTTCTTTTCTCCGATGCTGTCTCACAAAAGCGGAAATGTATGAAGCTAAGCCTTAGTGACTACGAAGTCACGTCATTCAATGTAAAAAGCCAGCTGCTTAATCTCTGCCGCAGAGACACTTTGTATTTAATTAAGCCTCAAAATGCGCACAACGTCCGATTAAAAGCTCAGAGGGAGGGAAGTGTAAGAGCAGGATGAGGAGATTGCGTGGGTGGGTGTGAAGGAGGAGGCGATTAGGGAGGGCGGGAGGGGTGGGGGGGGGGCTGAGTAGCGGCGGATAAGAGGAACGAAACGAAAATCCGGCACTCGTAATGCGGGCTTATCGCCGAGAGGCGTAATGCGGACACGTGGCACGGGGAGTCGCGGTAGAATAAAAAGCAGGAAGCTCGGCCGAAGGGGAAGAGCATGATTTCCGGGTCGTGGCGCGTCACCTTGCTGGGGCATCTCGACGAACTGTACGCCCTCGGCGCGCCAGTCGCACGAGTGCTTGCAGGGGCTGCTGTTGAAGTGGTCGAAGAAGGGCAGCCCGTCGCTCGGGTAGATTTCGGCCGTGTGCACGAGGAAGCTCGGGGCCGGCGGTGGCGGCAGCCGCAGGATCATGTCCGGCGGGGGTCCTAGAGTGCAGAGGGGGCACTCGGCCGAGTCGTTGACGACCATCGACGCGGCCACGTCCACCTCCGGGCTCTGCAACAAGGGGGGCTCGCGTTAAAGGGACGGCCCGTCGAGATTGCGGGTGGATTTTCTTCGCGAGGCCGTGGTGGGTCGGCGTTGGGGCGGACAGGATTGGCGGGAAAGGTGGGACGGCGATTCGCTCGGAGGACGACCGCCGGTGGCGGCAGTGGCGGTGGCGGTGGATTAAGGAGCTGGGCGAGGAGAACGAGGAGGATAAGGATGAGTCGAAGGTGGACGGGACGGGGCCGGGGGGTCGGCGGCAGGCCGAGGAGGAAGCGATAACGCTGCGGTCGCCGACGGCAAAGTGAATTATGACGAAGGTACGCGAGGACTTTGGGGCCGTAAGCACTTGGGATTTGTTGGGGCGGAATGCCGCTGCGTGTCGATGGGCCTCGGGCTAAGCGTGCTACCGAACCCCTGACAAGATAATCCGAGACTCACTCGCGACTAATCGTCCCTTCTTTAGGCTATTAACAGCGAACACGGGTTGCCCGTATGTTGACTGAGGGGTCAGTGATATCAAACTGTAGTGATGGGGAGGCAGGATGCGCTGCCGGAGGGTGGATGAGGGGGGGGGACTCGAGAATAAGGCCAGAGAATCAATTTTCAGGGAAGATTTCCAATTGATAAACAAAGCTGAAGAGTCGGTGTGTTGTTATTCGTATTTCATTGAGGCGATCCCTTTCAAAGCTCAGTTTGTTGTTGCCACGATAGATTATCGACGCTTGATCGATCTCTCCTCGTCGTCGCATTGGATAATACACAAGAGCGGGTAGAAAATCATAATGTCGTCAACAGCCGCCGAGTCGTTTATTTATCATGTAGGACTCTTTAACACGTCCGAGCTCTTTGTCTTTTATCAATCTAATAAACAGCGCTTAGACTCTGCGAGATCCTCGATATTGTATTACCAATTCGAGCTTGAGTTATGACCGGAGCTAATTTACGGCCGAGCGACTTAATGAGATTTGTATTTTCCGATTCTATATAATTTTTTTTCTGTTTTTACGAGCACATCTCTTCATTTATGGATTTTTGATGCGAGGGATCAGAAGCTTATTATACGATATTTGCACGCCCTGTTTTTCCTCGTACAACTACTCGAACAAAACGTAGATAGTATATTTGTACTGATGGTTGAAGTAGGAAGATTTATGCGTATTTATAAATCCATACATTGCGTGTAAGGACATTCAATTTTTTATCATTCTCAATTAACTGGACATATACATGTAGATGCACACACGCGCGCGCGCGCGCACACGCACACGCACGCACACCAATTTACTGTTACATTTTCTAATTAAAAAATTTTCGTCCAGCGTGCCCCCCGCTAATCCGATTATTGACGTCGGAAAAAAAGTGACCCACGTGAACGGCAGTTATTAACGATCAAACAAACGTATAAATAGTGGGGGGAGAGGAGGAGCGATAATGGGAATGCGATGACGTAGAAGATCGCGGTAGAGGAGCGTAGGTGCGGTAGGTAAGAATAATGATCCGGTAATGAGTGGCCAAGCCGTATGATTCGTGCCTCCTTCGAGCCGCGACTGTTGAAGCAAAAGTACGTGGAGGGTTCGTAGTAGTAAAGTAATGCTTAGGGAGAGTCGTGGAGGAGGTTTTTAGGCCAAGTTTGACAGGCAAGTCCTGGGCCGTACCGACGTGGTTCGCAGCATAATTTCGCCCCGAGGCCGCTTAAGCTCTCAATCGGCGCATTGAGCTCCAGGCACGGTCTCCGTGGGAGGATAACTCACGCGTGTAACTAAAGCGCACATGCCGAGGTTGCGGCTAATGCTTGCGACACTGCGGCTGGTCACGTTAACGTGCGAGGAGGTCCAAGCTCGTCGGCACGCGGCCCTCGTAGAGTCGGCCTCCTACGGGCAGCTCGCAGCTCTGCCATGTCCCATTGATAAGCGCCCGGCGATCACTCCTCGGGCCGCATTATTGACTTTGGTAAGGGCGCGCGCGCGCGCTCGTAAGAGGGGCCGAGAGGGCGGTCGATTGATTGGCTCGCGTGGCAGCCGCCCGCTGACTACGCCGGCTGCGGGGTTGAGCGCACCCGCGCGCCCGGTCGCCCGCGCACTCGCGCACTAGAAGCTGCTGCTGCTGCTGCTGCTGCCGCCGTCGAGGAAGGCGGCGAGGTCGCGCGGACCGACGGCTCGTCGTGGCCCCCGTCGCGAGGTGCTGCGCCCGCGACGGCGGCACCGAGATACCATTCTGCACCGCTGGCCCTCCGGATGAGTTGTGCTGCCTGGTGCCGCTCGAGGCTGGCATCGAGCCGCCGGCTGACGGCGACGAGGACGGCCTCGACCCCTTCCACCGCCACGCGACCGCCGCCACGGCCGCCCGCCCACGCGGAGAGGGAGTTAGCTCTCTTCCTAGCTCACCAGCACCACCACCGCCACCACCAACCACCACCGTGTGTCGCCCCCCCCAGCCTGTGAGCCTCCCCGCCGCCCCTCGCCGACCCTACCTACCTCCAGTCTTCTCAGCCCCTTGCCAAGGGGAGCCAGGCACGGGGACGGGAGAGAGCGACGCAAGCGTCGCGACGCCGAGTATTGAGCGGCTGCGCGCCGGGAGGTGCGCGAGGTACCGTCGAAAATCCTATTAATTGGGCCCCTCGCGGCAGCTGCCCTGGCTAGTCGACCCTCTCCCGGCCCAGCAGCCCGATCACGACCAGTCCATCTTCGTGCCCCTGCACCGGCAATGGCCACGGGACTGGCGGATTAATGGCTCGTGGCGCTCTTACCTATTGTAATAAACCATGGCCCCGGCACTCTGCGGCCGCCTGTCCCGGGGCTCCTCCCAACCTAATTTAGCCCGGATCGGCCGACCTCCGACCCGTTCCACCCGGCTTGCGAGGCCTCGCGACTAGCCGAGCCGCACCATCTGATTAATGCCCGCTACCGCTTTCTTTGCAGCCGAGGCTGCGAAATTTTAATTGGGCCGGCCTCTGGTGCCCTGACCCCCGGCCGCCGAGCCCCAGCATCTCCGCCCCATAACTTACACGTGTTTCCCCATGGCCGTTTAGCCTTGAGCAACATGATTAATCGCTTAATTATTGTCAACGCTAAGCTCACTTTCTAATATTGTTTCGGAGTGTGGCATTCGCCACCAAGCTATAAAACACCTCCCCTCACAATTTACTTTTATTTACTTGGCTCTCATTAGTCGGAACGTTTAGCTTAATAACGCCCAAATTAAAAGTATTGTACATTTTTCTCGATCATCCAATGAGCCGTACAACCACTAGCCCCTTACAAACATCCCTCGGCACACAATGAGCGGCATCATCTCGAGCGATAAATTTCATTCGCATTATATCATTACTGTCGGAAGTCAAACCAGTATTACTAATACTCGATTCAATCGTCGTGTCAACTCGTATTGAAACTACGACGTGTTATATATTTATATATAATAAAATGAAGCTCGTAGTAACTGCGCTCAATTTCAATTATACTTCATGCCAAGCGATGTTAAGAACATACGCATTCAATTACTGACTCGCTAAAAAATCTGATCTTTCTTAGTCTTTCTTTTTATTACATTTCAACAATTTATTTGAAATTTAATAGTCTTGAAAATTCGCACCTCATTCATAAAAATTAAAACTCCATTGAAAACTCAATCTTCGTTATTTGCCAATTTACAAGATTTAGCTTCAAAACTTCTACATGCTTTTTTTCTCGAAAATATTACATCGTATTACTACTATTGATACTATTATCGTCGACTATTATCGTCGACTATTATTGTCGACTATTATCGTCGACTATTATCGTTTTTATTATTCTTATTATTCTTCTTCTTATTATTACTATTACTATTACTGTTGTTTTTTCTCTTTTTATCACAATCTGTATTGTATAAATTAAATACGCGAATGATATGCATTATGAGTTTTTACGAAATAATGCGTTTACGGTAAGTAAGAGGCTACTTAAGCTTACAAACATTCGCAAAGCAAACGTTTACCTTTACAATTCAAAATGAAATCTACCATCTGCACTTTCGTCTAATATTCAATTAATTCATTTAAAGACCTTTAGTAATGAAAGAGCTCATCGTAAAAGGATATGAATGCGAGCGACTGGTTTATCCTGAACGTCCCACAAGTTGACCGCAACAAGTATCGTATAAGAATTTCATCCAAAAATCCAGATACAGAAAGTGAAATGATTCAATCCGTATCCTCGACATATAAGGAAACTTACAATACTCTTGTCCTCTATCAAGATTGAACAGCTAAGCGACAAAAATGTAAATGACTACCGCCTCGTTCTTTTAAATAAAAATATACGAGATTTTAAGAGCGATGTATGTATCGGCGACAATTATGCAAAGTCTTTACATAACAAGCGCATAATTTTCAGCCTCTTTATTTTTTACTCTAGCGAGTATGACGTCACGCCAGTGTGCACATACACTTATCCACCGAAAGTTTGCAGGTAAGACGTGCGTGGAAATTTATGCGTATTAAGTTAGTTTTAAATTGAAAAATGCGTCTTGCATTAAGAAATTACAAGGTTAAAATTGTGACTTTCATAGCTAATTTTGTTTTTTAATCTACATCACTAAAATGGAATAACCTTCTCGCTTGAGTTTAAAAAAAATGAAAATCTTAATACATAAATATTGATGTCACTTGTTTATATGTCGTTAATATTAATGTTAATATCCTTTATAATACTCGCTATAGGATAGTCAACAAAAACTTCGTATACCATTATTTCATTGCTTAAGTCCATAGAGAATAGCCTATATCCAATGAAAGATGGAATTGTATTACAATAATCGAGCATATTGTAGGATTTATTTGAAATAGTAGAAATATTTGATTGAAATGTGCGACAAGAATAAAAATATGCGAATTAGATTGCTTTAGAAGAGAAATGAAAGTTAAATTTGCTTGGGAGTACATTTCCCACAGTACGTCGATCCCTAAAATCAATTATAATAAATGTACAATGATCAAAAGATAGGAGACGCAAAAGGAGAAAACGTGGAAGGTGACGAGGAAAATTTTGTTATGCAAATAAAATAATAATATTTGACAAAAGCACGAGACTTCAACACATAGTTCATGCTAACGAAATAAACAAAACGTAAGCGTAGTATGAATGCTATTGGTAGGTAGATAAGATACATATTAAAACAATCGTAAGGTGGTTGTGTACATACAATAGCGGCGGTAATAGAAGCCGTGGCGAAATAAATAAAGGAAGCATTAGGGAGGGGAGAACTGCAGGAAGAGAAAAAAAGAGGTGTAACAGCGAGTGGCTTCAATAACATTAAAATTTGTTAGGATTTAATATCCGATACGATTAAACCATTCGAGGTGCGTAGCTTTGTTTGACGAACAGTAATTCATGAACACACGCGCGCAACGAAAAAAACATTTGTACATACATGTGTACGCGCATACGAGCATTTCCTCGTTGCAGGCCAAACACGTCGCAAGTATTTCCCCCGTCCTTCCGATCGAATTCTCGCTCACGTGCGTTCAAGTAAACACACACATGCATCAGGCACACATGCGGAGGATATAGAATAAATATCGGGCGCGTACGCGCCGAATCCAAGAGAACAAACACCATCGCGTCTCGTCGTTTCGCTCTCAAGATAAAGGAGAATGGTGTAACATATTGCAGCTGATCTCTTTCCTTCGTCCTCTCTCTCTCTCTCTCTCTCTCTCTCTCTCTCTCTCTCTATCTCTCTTGGCCCCCCTCGTCCCTGGCCGCCAAGTGCCCGAGGTGCGTGCGTAAAATTCCCTCCTGGATGTCTGCGACGCTACGGTAACTCCCCTCTCGTCGTTACGCGCCCGTTCACCAGATAATACATGGTTACCTGCGTGGGTGGATTGTAGATTGTAGAGACCGTCGACTTTATACGGACCGAGAGTGACAGAGAGAGAGAGAGAGAGAGAAAGAGAACGAGATCGTGTGCAGAGCAGCTGCAGCTCGTATAGTGTCCACATTTGCGCAACGGAGGCAGGCGCGCACAAGCGTACGTAGGAAAATGAAAAAAAAATTCGAGAGCCAAAAAGAGGCGGTAACGAGACGACGAAATCGAGGAGGACGAGGAGTCACCTACTACCGTGTTGGAGCGCCGAGCGGGCGGGGGGGGGTTCTTACGGTGCTCGGCGGCGCACAAACGGCTTATCAGTGCAGTCGAGCGGGAGCCGCTCAGCTCGTGTCCCAGTCGAGCGTCTCGGCTTTCTCGACTACGCGCGAGCAGTTCTCCTTGCTCGCTGTTCGCTATCCGTCTGCTCGTCCTCGACTTCTCTGTCGGAGCAAGCCTCGATCGACACGCGTTAGTCGCCGAGCTAATACAAAGCCCGCCAAGTCCTCCCAAGGCCGGACGACTCTCTCACGGTCTCGCTCGAGCTAACTGCACATAGTGATCGCATTCGCGACCGATCTCGGGCGACGGAGTAGCGGTCGACGGAGTGCGTCGCAGAATCGGGCAGGAGGTCGAGAGGCAACGTGTTTCCATTATTTCCTGGGCCGGATCATCGAACTGAAGAGGCTCGGGCTCGGACTGCTCGGAGTAAAGTCGCTCCGGCGATCCACCCCCTCCTCCCCCGCCCCCCGCCCAGCCAGTGTAGTCGAGAGCCTATTGGGCGTTGGTCGTTTTGGGGTAGGCGTAGTGCGGCGGTGGGAGCGGGCCGTGGGGGCGACGGGGGCCGGTCGAGCCAGGAGAGGAGGACCGGAGGACCAACGGCGTCTCGGGGAGCCCGAGCGTCGTCCCGACGCGTCCTGAATGCCAGTGCGGGCGCGGGGCCTGAGCCGCGGGGGGTGGAGATCCGAGAGCGCGGCTCCTCTCGGAGCGAGATCTACTGAGCCGTCGCCGGATTATTATTGGGCAAGCCGTTCCACGAACGGGGGCCTCGGCGCTCGCCGAACAGACCGAGTGGACGTCGGCCCCGTGCGCCGCTCGCTCTCGAGCTAAAGGCTCTCTGCCTCCGCCGCGCTGTTATACCTATTTTCGGAAGTTAACCTTGGCGCGCCGCATCTCCGCGTCCGCGCCGCGCGCCTTCGATGCGCATCATTAATTCTGCATAAATATTGCATGAGCGGATACGTAGTGCGGCGGTGGTCTGCCTTGCCTTGGAGCTCGACCTACGCGCTCGCAGGACATGGCCGTATCTATCAATGAGATCTGCGAGAACACGAAACTAGCCAGGGAGATGGCACTCACTGGCAACTACGACACCTCGGGCGTTTATTACCAGGGCGTTGTCCAGCAGATACACAGGCTGCTTTCGAGTATCGTCGACAGCACGAGGAAAGCCAAGTGGCAGCAAGTCCAACATCAGATCGTCCAAGAATTCGAGAAAGTTAAGGCCACCTCAGGAACACTCCAGTTATTCAAAGTTGACACGCACAGCGAGAGGCTCATAGGTTGGCTCGCACCTTATAATCCCAAGCAAAATCCTTACTCTTTTATCCAATGCCCCTGGACCTTCCGATCGATATGCTACCTTGTCCCATCGTATACCTTGCAATTTCCTCTCACCGTCCTTATGCCAGTTCTTAACTCCATTGAACATTGCATTTCTTTATGATACTTACAAAACTCAATTCAGTAAAGATTTACTTTCAAGGCACATCCTGCTTACCTTACGAAGAACCAACCAGGGACTCTACACTTTGGTCTTGTGGCAATTCTGGAAATTGGGCTCCCACGTTACCTAGAGATCCAGATGTCTGGCCACCTTTGTCCCCAACGGAACAAAAGTAAATTTTTTTTTTTAAAGTTCCAGCTCTCTCTCTCTCTCCCTCTTTCTTCTTGTTTTTTCCTTTGTTTATATACTTCTAAACTGAATTCCTTCGCTGCTAGAAATTCAAAACTTCAACCCAAAAATCAACAGAAGCCACCGCATCGATCGAATATTCGTAAACCAACAGTAAATTCGGCAAAGAAATCAGATGTCAAGCCAATGCTTCGACATAATCAAAGAACAAATGGCAATGATGACAAGAAAACTTCCAATTCAAATAATACAAAGAAAGACGATGTAAATAAGGTATGGTTTCTAAGACTTTTGATGTTTTTTAACACTGCTTGTAAACATGATAATAACTTGTAATAATGAATGCACTACGCAAATTTCTTTTAAATTTAAGGAAAAAATTGAATCTGAAAAAACAGAAGTCGAAGTCGAAGAGAGAAAATTTGAATGCTCAGGAGTGGATAGAGATCTTGTAGATACATTGGGTACGATATAAATTTCAGTTCGAAAAAAATTTAATTTATATTAATTTTCTAATTGTTTGCAGAGCGCGACATTGTACAAAAGAATATAGACATACACTGGGACGACATAGCTGATCTACATGATGCAAAGAGGTTGTTAGAAGAAGTCGTTGTGCTTCCAACACTCATGCCAGATTTCTTCAAAGTATATTTACACATATTCTTAATAATTTGCCAAATAGGATCGAAATTTTCAATTTGAAATTTAAATAATGCCTTGATATATCCTTAGGGAATCCGCAGACCATGGAAGGGCGTCCTTATGGTTGGGCCACCAGGTACAGGGAAGACTATGCTTGCTAAAGCAGTTGCAACAGAATGTAGTACAACTTTCTTTAATGTATCTTCTTCTACCCTGACTTCAAAATATAGAGGAGAGTCTGAAAAACTCGTTCGCCTTTTATTTGAAATGGTAAATAATACTTTTTTTTCAAATTCGTATATAATTCTTATATAAGTGTTAATATACATATATATATATCCATTTATTTGTATTTAACTTTTTATAGGCAAGATTTTATGCACCCAGTACAATATTTATTGATGAAATAGATTCTCTATGCTCGAGACGCGGTTCTGAATCTGAACATGAAGCATCAAGACGAGTTAAATCGGAATTACTTGTTCAAATGGATGGTATAAGTTCAAATAATGAAGATCCTACTAAAATAGTCATGGTCTTAGCAGCAACTAATTTTCCTTGGGATATTGATGAAGCCTTAAGGAGACGATTAGAAAAACGAATATACATACCGTTACCAAATCGTAAGTAAAAATGTTATTAAACTAAATACTTGATGTATTAAATTAACAGCGAATCAAATACTACATTATTACACCTATAGGTGATGGAAGAGAAGCACTATTAAAAATTAATCTTCGTGAAGTTAAAGTAGACGAGTCAGTCAATCTTAGTGAAATAGCAGAGAAACTAGAAGGTTACTCTGGGGCAGATATTACAAATGTGTGCAGGTATGTAATTACCAAACGAAAAATTTTTATAATTTGAAATTTTATTCAATGTTAAATTCAATTGTTAGAGATGCATCTATGATGTCCATGCGAAGAAAAATTGCTGGTTTAAGGCCAGATCAAATAAGACAGTTGCCAAAAGAAGAACTGGATCTACCAGTATCATCAACAGACTTTGATGAAGCAGTAGAAAGATGTAACAAAAGTGTATCACAAGAAGATCTCGAAAAATATGAAAAGTGGATGAATGAATTCGGTTCATCTTGATACCACAATACTTGTGCATAAAGTTTGGACTAGCAAATGGATTTTTTTTACCAAATGAAAAATTTGCATTTTCATTATCATAAAAAAAAAAACAACCAATTAGTCCAAATATGTAATAGTATCTAAACATAATTTTTTTAATGTAAAATATGACTGTCATTGGGACCTATAACTTAGTCATAATCAATGTAAGGGATCCTTATTAGTTATTTATCATAGCATGTATTTTAAATATAATTTACCTGCTTTCTTGTACTTAAAAATATCCCTTGCATGGGTTTTATTCAAATTTTCTGTCCCAAAAGGTAGAATAAAATAAAGCACAATTTTTATTACGTACGTTACATTTTTAATCGTTTTACTTGTTAGTGTAAAAAATTATAAATATAAATGTTTATTTACATATTTTTGAATAATAAAATGCCGCCATATTAAGATCAAAAAAATATTTTTTTTTTAATATACAAAATGTATTAGGTTTTTGGTCCACATCCTTCTAATCTTAATTGTTTTGTTTCATCATCCATATGTTTTGAAATTTTAGGAGGTTTATAATCTTTAACATGATCCACCCGAATAGTTCTACCTAAAATCTAAACATTCCATTATACCATTTGTTTTAAAAAGAAATAATTAAGTAATTGAAATAAAATAAACACCTTAATACCGTTCAAGTTGTCAACGGCAAGAATTGTACTACGTTGATCTTCATAACACAAAAATCCGTATCCCTTCTGTTTTCCTGTATCTTTATCTCTAATTAAATTAATATTTACTACTTCGCCATATCTATAATAAAAAATAAATATTCAAAATACAAATTCCAATAACAATGCTTTAAAATTACAAAGAATTTAGTACTGTGAAAATATTGCAATAACATCGCCTTCAGTCAAGTCATACGGTAAGCCACCGAAAAAAATCCAAGCACTTTCTTTATAGTCATCGTGCCAAGATGTTTTTCTATCGGAACCGAGTTCTTGTTCAGCTAATTTAGCAATATTCTTAACATTTCTAAAATATAAAAATTATAAACAAATGTACAAATACGTGTAATCTCACTCATTTATACTAATTATAAATAAATTTCTCTATCATACTCACGTCATAGGATTCATAATTATAGTTATATATTAATTTGACTGTAAAAAACACTTTAAACTAAATTACTCATAATGAAATTATATTTTAATATATTGAGGTTATATTTACATACAACCTACTATGATTATATGATATTATGATTCTGTATAATACTACAAACAGTAATAACAATAATTCAACGTTTCTTGTGTATACTTTGAAGTTGGCGAGATTACTAATCATACAATTCCTAATATAAAATTTGTTGAAAATGATAAATAATAAATAGAGTTCACATTACTGATTAAATTTCACCAATTTTTAAAAATATTATTTAAAAAATTATACACTTTGATTTTATAAATAATATACAATGTACTAAATGACTCATAAGATCGCTCATTTTAATTCAATGCCTAATTGAATTATACTAACAAAAAATGAAGTTTTCATAATTTTTTTAGCTAACAAATTACTTTCAAGAAATATTATACTTCATAAAGAAGTTATAAATGAAGTATTGATGCTCATTAGTACAAAGATTATATTTCCAAATTATTTTCATATCTTAATTCTTTCTATTTATAAAATCATTAGTTAAGAAACTTCTTTATTGGGTTTTCTGAGATAATATACTTATAAAAGAACTATAATTACAACCTTAAACTAGCTCATAAAAAATACTTATTAGAAATGATAAGGTGCTATAAAGTTAGTGAAAGTATCAAATGATAGATTATGAATTAAAAGAAATTTTTTTTAATATTTTCTGTTATACTTTATAAATATATAAATGGTATATAATCTATACAAATAAAAATTTAATTTCAAAAACTTATGTAAATAATAAAATCTAAGCATAAACATTAAAAAATTTTATAAAGACATTGTTAATGTCGAGTCGTTGAGATAAAAGTGTCGACGCCAATTTTGTTGAATATTCAAAAAACATACTTTTTTGTAGATGGCAGTACTGGAATTAAAATATGCTATCCGTTCGATGTTTGGAATATCCGGTTTCGGCTCGATCTTTAGCGCATTAAAATGGCTGACCAGGTATATGTTCTATTTTATAAACTGCAATAATTTACTAAAATATTTAAAGTTTTGTGAATAAGAAACGGATTAAATATATCTTTACACTAATATTATTGTTAAATAAGTTTTTATATAAAAAAATTCGAAGTTACAATTTTTTAACGAGAATGTTTTAACACGTGGTTCTAATATATATTTATTTTTAATTTAACAAAAATTCAGTCTAAATCTTATTTAATATGTACTTTCAATAATACTAGAACCAAATAATAGTATTATTTTGACTGTAAAATCAGCTAATTGTTTTTAAACTACATTCAATATACATAACCTAACCGATGTATATTCGTTATTACAAATAAAAATTTAATTACTTGTAAAAAATTAATTACAGAATGTCAAGTCTTTTCAAAAGCAACCAACAATCTTCCTTAACAGGAAAAAAGGATTGTCCAAGCGACGCAAACCTATGAGATACAGCCGTAACATAGGACTTGGATTTAAGACCCCACGTGAAGTAAATATTGTTACTGATTTAACTAATTGATTAATTTTTTTATGTTCAGAAATTATTGTAAACTTATTCTAGGCGCTTGAAGGTACATATATTGATAAGAAGTGTCCATTTACTGGAAATGTTTCTATACGTGGAAGGATATTAACTGGAGTTGTGCAAAAACTTAAAATGCAGCGCACTATTGTTATTAGAAGGGACTATCTACATTATATACGAAAATATAATCGATTTGAAAAGAGACATCGTAATATGAGTGTTCATCTTAGTCCATGTTTCAGGTAAATTTATAAGTTAGTATAAGTAATAAGTTCAAATTTGAATGTTTGTTCTTTATGTACTTTATGTAACTAGATTTTATAAACATTTATTATAATAAAAGTTTTTGTTTATTTTAAATTTTCGTATGATGAAATTTACGACGGTCTTCTGAATACAATTTGAAGCACTTGATTATTATACTGATAGGGTGTTCAATCAGAAAAATATTGAAAATTTTAATTGAATACAAACAAATATAAATTACATAATTTTATAGGGATGTCGAAATTGGTGATGTTGTTACAATAGGAGAGTGCAGACCTCTGAGCAAAACTGTACGATTCAATGTGTTAAAAGTTTCCAAAGGAACTGGAGCAAAAAAAAGTTTCAAAAAGTTCTAGGTATTAAATTTATAAAATATTAAAGAAATTTTTTTTAATCCAATGATGAAATTAACGACGGTCTTCTGAATACAATTTGAACGATAATTATCGCCTACTGAATAAAATTGTCAAAACATATTATTGTTACTCAATTTAACTTAGCATTAATATTGTATATTATTTTTGTAGGTTTGGCCATATAAGAAAACAGTTACTTATAAGTAACTAAACATCTGATTATAAAATGGAAGTGTATTAATATTCAGCACAAATCAACAATAATTAATGTAATGTTTACGAATTACATTAATAAATAAATTTATAAGATAAATAATGTTTTATGTTATTTATTTCTTTATTTTTTAAAAACTTTTAAAAAAAAAAATATTTAACAATGTAATATTATATTCATCTTGTGAATTAAAATAAAATTTAAAGTCGAATTGCAATTATTTTATTAGTATTGCTAAAAACTTAAAAACTAATATGTTCTATAAACTTATTTAAATTTATAATTTATTCAATTAGTAATATTTTATTTATTAATCTAATAGAATAATAAAGTGCAATTTTCACTTGACTAAAAAATGATAAATTTATTTTGATTTATTATTAAAAATATTCATTGTATAGTTTAAAGGTTTTTAAATAGAAAAACAAACTGATAGTATCCAATTTATTTTACATAATATCAATCGCTTAACAAACATTTTAAACATTTTTTAAAAATAATATAGAGATTGCATACATTTCACTTTAAATCTTACATACATTATATGTACAAACAGGCACATTTTAATAAGAAAATCTATATATTTCAATTTATAAATTCTTAGAAAAAAGTAATAATTTTATAAAAAATATTTAGATTAATTTTAAGCATTCTGAAAATATTTGTCTTATATATACAATTTGATAAATTTAACATTTAACAGAAATTATTATTATACATATATACTCTAAAATAATATATTTATAATATTTGTTTTATATTTATATAAATAACTAAATTGATTTTAGGTATATATATATGGATTTTATTCCTCCTGAGTATATTTAATTTAAAGACTTCGTTCACAGTATTAAATTATGGAATTCTTAGTAATTTTGTACATAAATCTATTTAATTTGAAATAGTCTTAACACAGACAGAATATTGCAAACGCCAATTATCAAATCTGCAATACTAATTATTTTCATGAACTATGATGTTTAGACTCTGTAATATATAATACATAAATTATTGGTCCTGCGAAACCAAGAAGAAGAGAAAAGCAAAGTAATTGAAACCATGTTAATGTCCAATCAGCCCCTGAGCATTTAAATATATTCACAAAATAACGGCTGGTATTAATGTTAAGACTATCTGTTGAATTCATTAATTGTACAGTTTCTGTATCCTCTATCAATTGAGATGATTCATTATTATATTGCAATAATGGTTCTATTGTTGAATTTAGTATTATATTATTAATTTCTATCGTTGACGATGACAAAGTAGGAATCGTCAATAAATTAATAATCTGATTTTCTCGAGGTGCAATTTGTTCAACTTTACTAATATCAAGTGCATTCAGTTCATTTATTTCATTAATTTCACCGGATTTGTCAATAGATTCAGTTAATAATGAATATGGTTGTACTGGAACTTTAATTGATTGATAGGCATGTATTTCATTATCCTTATATATATTATTAATCCTTTTTATATCTGATATCTATAATAATAATAACACCATTAAATATCACATTGCAATATATAGTTATAAAATTTTTTTATTATGGATTTATTGATTATGGTTTGATTGTATTAAAAAAAGAGGGTTCGTATTATTTTCAAGTAATGTACCACTTACTGTACATTGATATCTAAGAGCTAATGCCTGCAATGTATCTTCAGATTGTATTTGCACATTAATCACTTGAATTTTACGAGGCACAGTTGTACCCTGCTTCCTTTTTTTTAAGGGAAAATGCTCTTCATCTTCACTTTGATCATCCTCTGAGTAAAGAAATATATAGTGAGGAGATCCTTCCTTCTGATTGCCTCTTTGGTAAACGACTTGTCTAAAAATTAATTGACAAATTAAATAAAACAAATTTAAATTATTTTCAGTTGCTTTGAGATGCCATAAAATAAATTGCACAGAAAGAAATTATTAACAATCTGTTGTTCAAAAAAAGAAAACATAACCTAAGTTACTTTTTATACCTTGCTATTTTTTGGGACTCATTTGCTCCACTTGTTGATTTTTTTCGCATGTTTTCGGAATTATCATGGATAATTAATATTTAAAATTATCAGCGATCTAGCATTTTATTAAATTTTGTATGTTAAATTAAAGGTAATATCAATATGCTTTACAGCTGTCTATTATGATGCTGTCATGAAAAAGCAAGTGTAAAAAACTCACATATTACGTCAAAATATACGTTTGATCTCGATAGACGCATAGGCAGACACGTAAGTGTACAAATAGAATTCAATAAAAAGCTAAATCGAGCTACATTTTGCTGATAATCAAAGAAGCTTTTATTTTTAAAATACAAAATATTAATAAATCTGTTGTTTAAACTTCCCCCATTCCCAGTATTACAGAATACAGATTTCACAACTGTATGGACTGCAGGGGAGCTAAAATATAACTGATACATTTTCAAGCTCCAGATCCTAGTATATAATTAACGATATTTAATAGTATCATATTTCTATGAAAGTCGTCTATTGAAAAATTATACCTATGCAAGTATAAATTTCGTATTGTAATATCGTAAGTTTAAGTTAAAAAATGTATTAGAGTTATAATATAATTGTAATATAATAATTATTTCTAAATAAATTGCTCTAATCTAAAATACAAGTCTAAAATCTAAGTGCAGAACTGCAGACCTACAGAACTACAGAACACTCAACACAGACTACAGACCTTCAGAAATCAAAACGGGTACCATTAAACGCTTATTGTAACATTTTTATTTAATTATTTAATTTACTCTGATCTACATAAATTAATAAAACACATTAAAAGAAATATATTTTTTAAACCATAATTGATACGAATAAAGAAAAGAATAATTTTATTAAGTAATTTTATTTTATAAAGAAATTAATAAAAGGCTATTCAATTCGATTTAAGTGAAAATTTTAAATTAAGACACCTTTGATTTATTTTCGAAAAAAATGAGTAATTTAGTAACTAAAGTTGTACTTGTAAGAAATAATAAAAATCACAATTTATTATTATTCTATTTTTATAGTAATTTAAGATAAAAAAAAATGAAACAAAGTTAGGTACTAAACTAATTACCTATAATACAAATGCATTTACTATGTAATTTAGGTACGTAGTACTTTTCCTTTGAGTTACATATCTTTTAAATTACCGCATTCAATGAAACAATGTGAATATTGTGAATTATGTGAATTCTTATGTGAGCTTGTAGACTTGTAGAGTAAACAAGTCACGTGGATTCTGATTTTCTGATTTACAGATAACCTACAATAAGCAAACTCGATCAAGCCAAATGAAGAGTAACACATCCCATTTTAATTTAAAAGTACAATCGATTAAAACTAAAGTTTTAACTGTTTTATTTTATTTCTAAAATAATTGAATCTTAAAAGAGTGAACGCAGCTATATAGTTTTTCAGACATAGGAAACTCGACATTTGACTATGTTCTTTCGAATGCGTTCATTAGATTATCGATATTTTTCGGTAGGTAGTCAACAGTATTATAAATCTTATGAAAAAGAAAAGAAAAAAGAAATGTCACTTTTGTTATTTTTTGAATCTGATTTTTAACATTTCTGGAATATCTATTATAAATTTTAAATAAGAGAGATGAATAAAATAAAAGTTTTACAGCTATTATCACGAGTTTGGAATGGACCACAGAATGTTCTAACAGGCAAACAAGCAGAAGAAAAAATGATAAATATTTTAAAGCATAAGTTTCCCAAAGCGGAGACAATTGAAGTATGCGATGTGTCAGGTACAGCTTAAAAATATTTACTTATGATTAATTCATAATGCACTAATGTATTAAAACTTGTAGGTGGTTGTGGGGCTATGTTTGAAGTAAATGTCATTGCTCCTGAATTTAGAGGATTAAATACTGTAAAACAGCATCGGATTATTAATGAAGTATATATACCCTAGAATTATTTAATTGATTTGTTCTATTAAAATGACTGAAATTTAAATATTTTAATAATAATTAATAAATTAAATAATAAATTTTTAGGTACTGAAAGAAGAAATCAAAGATATGCATGGCATTCGAATACATACAGGAATACCAGAGTCATAGTGATCAATTGAATTTTTTTTAGCGACAAAAATTTTGTACTGTACATATTAAACAATGAAACTAATTACATGTCTGTATAGATAATATATACATATATAACAGATATTGTCTTATTCCAGTTTTTCTTGATTAATTATTAAATATTATTCTTTTTTTTCTACTTTATTTTTAATGATTTCAATATAATGATTTATTTTTATTAAAACTTTTTATAAAAAATTTAAATAGTCGAAGTTCTTATAAAGATTTAAAGAACTAAAAATTAGTTTCCTCTATCGTGGAAGATGGCGCTACATTATATTACGTGATTAGTAGTTTGGTAATCTTCAATGTTTTAGATATGTGCTGATTTTTTGGCCGTTGGCGCCTAGCGATAAATGTTGATATACAAACTAAACAAGACTGATTATTAGTTATAATTATTTTAACGCCTATTATTACGAATATGATTAGTGGAGCATTAATTTATTCGAAAATTAAGAAGCTCTTGCCTAGCCTTCCTAGTGCTATTACCCCAGAATTAATTGATAATCTTAACAAAGATGATTCTATACAACCTTTTTTAAAATGGTTTTATTTAAATATCAAGCCTGACAATGTTCTGTCAAACGAATGTATACAATTGTAAGTACAGATTTCGCAACACTTTCTTCCTCCAATCTTATTTACTTTTACAGATCAAAATTTTTTTTAAAGAAAAGAACACATACACAAAAATGACACTTGGCTGCAAGGCAAAGAATTAGATTTGGCACTTGCAGAAGCAACAAAAGATTGTCCAGATTTACTTAAGTTAATTGAATCAGATTATTGGATCAAGAGTCAATCATGTATAGACTTTAGTGTAGAAAAGGAATTATATGATCCAGATGTTGAATGCCTTCAATCAATTGAAGATAGTATAAATAGATTAAAGTATTTTCTTTACTATTTTTAAAATGATAGTGCAATTAAATTATTTTAACATTTTGTTAGGGTAATTTTTATATAATTTCTAGAGAATCTGAAGAGCAGCTGGATAATAATTTTGATGAAGAAATTAATGCCTATAAAAAAGAAGAAATCAAAATAAAATTAGCTTTTGATGAATGCTCATCAATTCTTGAAGATTTTGATTCATGTCATCGTCAATTCTTTAATGATTTAGAAATTTTAACTAGCACTTATACTGATGCCATTGAAAAGGTTCAAAATCAAAAATATATAATTTTTTTATATTTTTTTATACTTAAAAAAAAATCTTTTTCAGAAAGGGGAGCCATGTATATGGACACAAATGCCTATTGACAATTATATTAAACAATTGAATAGATATAATGATTATTTAAATTCTTATGCAAAAAGACAATTCTCAATATCTCAGAAAGATAAAAGTGAAGTTAATACAGATTCCAGAAGTTTCCTAAATGAAAGTAGTGAAAATGAAAAACTTAAATACTTGATACGTTGCCAAAATAAGTAAGCATAATTTTGAAAAGTCTATTTTAATATGTATATTATATGTAAATTGTATCTATTCATTGCATGAAATTAATTTTTTTTTAACTGAAATTGGTAAAAAATACGGCTTTTGTATTGAATATTATTGATGATAAAAGTTTAATTTTATTATTTAATTTAAATACTTTAAGCTGATATTTATATATACACACATACATATATATATATGCATTAAAAGAAAGATTTTTTGGTTATATAGTTAATTAAAACATTCATACAGTTAATGTGTTATTAATTGTTTAGTTTATTTACATCTAAAATTCACGAAACAATTGCTAAAGTAGAAGATGATGCAAGCAAAAATTTAATGAATTATGCAATTGAAATTTATAATAATGGTAATTTGAAAGCTCCTAGCACACCTGTATTGGCCAGGTAATTTTTCCATCCTTCATTTTAAAGAGTTAAAAACATCGTTTTTTAATTTATAACAAATTTATATACAAATTAATATTATTGACTTAGGGTTGATGTAGCAGAGTTACTAAAAAATCGAGACCTTTTAGAAGAAGATGTTAATATTTTACAAGAAAAGCAATTGATTAATCTGGTACAACAGTTTTCAAAAGCAAAAGTAAATAAAGTTTTAGAAGAGGAAGCAAAAGTTAGATTACAAAGAAGGAGAAGCAAACTTGAAAAATTAGAAAAGCTATGTACCCTTGCGAAAGAACATGGATATGCCTTTTCAACTATCCTTTGTATGCTTTTAGAATTGCAAATTCACCGAATAAATGAAATTATACAGTTTGTAATAGATGCACGTCATTATCTGTCAATGGAATATTCGTTATCATCTATACGAAATGTTAGTATTAAAGAAATATTTTAACATAAATTTTAAAGTATAATCATTTCAATAAAATGCAATTTAACACAATTCTTATTTAAATTAATATATTTGTATCCCTTAGAGTAGTATGCAGAAATTGCAAAATGAATATGAATCTAACTTAGCATCCTGTAAAGATCAAAACGCTTTTTGTAAAATATTTGTAGAAATGATAGCAAATGATAATTTGAAAGAAGATTTGAAAGAAGATTTGAATGAAGATTTGAAAGAAGATTTTAAAGAATTTATAAATTATTATGATGAATTACAAAATGATAACAATTATAAATTAAAATCATTATTAGATGAAAAGATATTAGAAATGATTGAAAGCTCAAAAATGTTGTAAGTACTTGTATTTCTAATAATCTTGTATTTATAAAGTATTAATTTATAAATTTAACATAAATGACACTTCAATCTTGTTTTAGGGAATCAAAAGTAACAGATTTAATTCAAGAAGAAATAAGCAGATGCCCAACACTCAGTTTTAAAGCAGTGCCTTGTCATATACAAAATAAAATAAGTGGAACTATAAAAGAAGTAGAAAATTTGGAAACAAATGTAGAAGCAATGAGAAATAAATTGAAAAATATGATAGTAAGTATGAAATTTTGTAATTTAAGATTTAATAAATTAAAATCTTTATGAACTTGGTTCTTTTAATAATTACAGAAAGAAACCAGTATGCCAAATTTAGAAAGGGAAAAATTATTAATTTGGCAAAAATTTTTAGCACAACCAGAAGCTTTAGAAGACAGATGTAAAGAGTTAGAAGAAATGAGAGATCGTACTTCATTCTGATTCTTAAAGAAAAACGCCAATAAATTTTTGTTGTATAAAATTAATATATAGAATAAAACTTTTATATTCCATAATTTATATAAATAATAAATTTCATCTTTTTAATACTTAATAATATTAAAGTACTTTTTGTTGATACAATGGAAGAGTATATTAATATAATTTTTTAATATGTAATTTTTTTAATTTAAGTTAAGACATATAATTAATGCTTAAATTGTTTTATTTAATAATTAAACAAAAATTTAGTTGACATAATTACAAAACAAGTGAAAAATATTTTGATTCTATTATGCAATGTATTTAGAGTTTTAAGAAATATTAAAAAAAATGAAAATCAAGTAACGACGTTATATTTAGTAACAAAAGTAAATGATTTGATTGTCATTTTAATATCACAAGAAGTAATAAAAATTGAATTAAATTTGTGGAAAACAATTTGATTCGATATGAATAATTTATCAAAAGGTTGGTCACACGCCTCAAAATACGATAGAGTGTAAACTATTATTTAATACACGAAAAGTTAGGCATATATAATGGAGAGAGGATGAAGAAGTCGGATTATTTTAAGCGTTGAATGAGCAGCCAAGTCCTCTAGCAAATTATTTTTCGACGAGAGCGTACTAAATATGTTTGTTTTTGTCACATTTATGTGGCACATATATAACAAGCCGGTATTCATAATAGAAGGAGCTAACGTATTCTCGAGTCTCATTACTATGGTCTCTTATATCTTAGACTTATAAGCAAAACTGTTGAAGTGGAAAGCGTAACCTTGATCCGCCGACACAAGTATCCGAACTATACCTGGGTTTCAGCCTCTATTCTCCAGTTCCTCTCATTCATCTCATTCGTTGTGTTTTGCGTGAGAAGAGGCCGGCATTCCGAAACCTTTTCAAAGATACGGACGACCTCTTTTGATATCCGAGCAGCAACAATGGTAGTTTCTTTGGCGGTGTGGGTGCGTGCGTGAGAGCCCCGTTGTACATTATTTTGTGCGTTGCGGCATACTCAAAAGGCAAGCCTATTATCAACAATAGAGACTATTACGTAAACAATGTCTCGGGCTCTGTCTATATGTGAAGGCATTTAAAGAAATGGGAAAAGGAGTCGGTGGTATATATATATATATATATATTATCGATTTGCCGAGGGTTGAGTTAACGGTTTGTTTACACATAGAGTAAGAGAGAAAGCGCAACGAGAACGAAAAGAGAGAAATATATATACATATACCTATAGATATATGCATGCGCATACATACAGATGTACGCATACATCTGTGCCGGTGTGTAGATTGGGCCGAAGGGGTGATGGGGAGGGGCGAGAGAGTCATTGAGTAAGCGAGAGGGAGCGATAGGGTGGGAGTGGGGACGAGGGGAAAAGGAGGGCAGAGAGGGAAAAATCGCAGGGAGCTGGTCGCGCATGCGTGAGCCTACCAAAACAATAACAGAAAGACGGCGGCGGCAAGAGACCGAGCGTAAGAGAAAGCGAGAAAGAAGTAGGAATGTAAGAAGAAGATTCACGACCAGTACTGTTCACGGCAATGTAGTTTGTGGCAGTGTCTCGTTTGCTTTCGTTTGGTCTCACTCTCGGTGCAGCAGCAATGAGCTGTGAAGATTAATTGTACCATTGACGACCTTCTGCCTTGGCTGCGGACATATCGGGAGTATCGAAAAAAGTCGTGAGTCGTGATCTGCGCAGATTATACGGCGGGGATACCAAGCGTTAAAGGGAGGACATAGAGAGAGAGATTGAGAGAGACAGAGACAGAGACGGAGAGCGAGAGCTAGAGAAGTACAGAAAAAAGAAAGAAGAAAGAGAGAGAGAGAGAGAGAGAGAGAGAGGGAATGCAGCAGCACGCGCTCCAAATATTTACAATGTCGGTGCCTCGTGGCTGATCGCGTTCGCTGGCACTACTCGCAGTGACAACAACAATTTGGTGCATTGTTTCAGCTCTGTAAATTGTTAAGCGGGTGCGCGCTTTATTTATGCTCGTGCCGTCGCTGCGATTCATGTGCATTAAGGCTCGGCATTGTGCAACGGCGATCGCGTCACGCGCCGCGACGGAAGAGAGGCGGCAGCGGTGGCCCAGGAGAAGGAGGAGGAGAGTCGATAGCAGCCGCGTAAACAAACGTGAGGCAGCCGTGCGCCAGTCACCAGCAGCAGCGTAGTGCAGTGTTGTGTCGGAAGAAAATTGGGACGGGAGGAGCGCGCGCGATCCGTTCCACCCGGTTCATTGGACGAAGACGCCAGCCAGGACAGCAGTCGCCGATAAAACCTCCTCGGCACACGCGGCGTCATCTCCACTAACTTTCCTTCCGCCCTCTGCCTTGTCAGCCTCTCTCTCGTCCGCGAGTCGAGACAACGCATAACGGTACACACTCGCGCACGCACACCTGAGCACGGGCCACACGCGCGGTCGAGTGAAAGACAGTGGCGGAGAGAGAGAGAGAGAGAGAGACGGACGGACACAGAGTGAGCGAGTGAGGGCGGAGGGGCAGGGACGGAGTGAGTGACAGTGAAGCAGCGAGCGATAGGTAAAGAAGAAGAAGAAGAAGAAGAAGGCGGCGCGGAGGTGGCGAGAGAGAGAGAGAGCGAGCGCCAACGCTCACGCAGAATCAAAACAAAACAAAGGCTTGCATCCGCGTTTCTCTTACGGCGAAAAAAGAAGCGAGTCGACGTACACACGCACGCGTGCGGTGAATCACGCGGCTCGCGAGCTCATGCCTCAGCGTAAATAATCGGCGCTCCGAGGTGCGAGACGCGGCCGTGACTCGATTCGGGACTCGAATCCTCGTGGCTCCTCCTCGCCCGTTGCCCCTAGTTAAAGGCGAATCGAGAGGAGACGGCGGGTGCACCGGGAGGAGCGAGAGCATTCAGCAGGTGTCGCTCTCCAGGCCTCGCCTCACCGTCAACCAGATGCCCAGCGCCGAGGAGACGACTTACCTGTTCGAGGTGATGCCGGACGCGGGCATCAGCCAGGACAACTTTGCGGGCCGCGACGTAGACGTCCTCGTCTCGCGAATAAAGCGCAACCTGCGGCTCTCGAGTCTGAAGTCACGCTCCAGGCTCGCGGCCCACACGATGCGCGCCTCGCCCTACAGATTACACCAGAGGGATCCGCAGCAGCCGGACCAGCACACGACGTCGACGGCGACGACGACGGTCGCGGCGGCAGCCTCGAGGAGAAGGAGGAGGACGACGGCCGCGGCCTTCAACAGGCGCTGCGTCAAGGCCGCTCTCGTGCGCTCGGAGCTCGACGACTCGTACGAGTGCTTTCAGGCCCTGCTGAGGAAGGGCGCCCTCATAAAGGAGGCCGTCAAGAGGCTGCAGACGAGCCCCGAGGAGGACTTCGAGGATGAGATGCCCCGCGACGAGCCCGTCGACGAGGACGAGGAGCTTGAAGAGGACGAGGACATCGAGGACGAGATCGAGGAGCTGGTCGACAGGAAGAGGCGCGTGACCAGCACGACCCTGGACTCGATGGACGACGACGACGAGGAGGGGTAACGCAGTTGGCCCGCGGGTGTCTCGCCTCGAGGAATGTCGAGGGTTCAGAGCGACATCGGGGCGAGAAGGGATAGAATGATAGAGATAGAGAGATAGAGGGCCCGATAGTGATAGTTAGATAGGCAGACGGATAGAGAAATAGTGAACGATGGTGTGTGTGTGTGTGTGTGTGTGTGTGTGTGTGTGAGATGGAGCGAGGGAGAGAGGGAGGGACGATGGTTGGCGACCGCTTGTTGGGCGCTAGAGAAGCGGCAGAAGAAAGAGACACGAGGGGGACAATTAGGCTGCCGCATCTCTCCTCTCCTTACATGGCGCTCTGTGCTCCTTTGCTCCTTAAATGTACAATAACTCTGTGTCTACTATGTGTACGTGACCGTGTGCGTGCGTGAGTAGTGCGTGAGTGCGAGCGACCGGGCATACCATCCAGCAAGTGGTGAGAGCATGTGTTGCGGCGCCCTGTTACACATTCATCGACTTACTGCTCTGGAGCGACTTCCGACCACCCTATCTTCCTCCCTCGTCTTCCCTTACCTTCTACCCTGTTTGCCACCCGTTTAGCCGTACAACAATCGTCGGTTTGTGTACTTTGCGTTCTAACGCGTGTTTGGAACTGTGTGTCCTTGGTGTTTACGCCCTGCGGGGGGACTACCGCAAGACAAAATTCTGCGGCATAACCGGCGCGCGCCGTCGCCGTCGTCGTCGTCGTCGCCGCACAGGAATACACATCGCTGTGATGCGAGCGACAGAGAGAAAGAGAGACAGAAGATGGTGAGGATGCCTCCCGCGACTATAATTATTGCCGTGCAATAACACTGCACGTAGCGAAGACCTCGATTCGATATATAGCACCGAGGCTCAAGCCTACTGCTCTCCTCTTCCCCCTCCTCCTCCTGTCCTCCTCCTCCTCCTCGTCATTGTCGGAGTTGTGTATATTTTGAGATTGGAGAGGCCATCTGTGTGTGTGCATACGTGTGCGGTCGAGCGTTGCCGTCGCATCGCGCCGTGCGGGGCGCGGGGAGAGGCCGTGACGGCTGAAAAGGGTCGGGGCGAGAGGGAAGAGAACGGGAGCATATTTGTGTTTACGTTGCGCATGTCGCGATAACTGGGCTTCTTCCTCCTGCATTCGTTTTAGAGCTGGATTCCTAAATAGAATGAAGTAATTTAAGCTTTATATATATATATATATGTGTGTGTGTGTGTGTGTGTGTGTATACATACACGTACGCACACACATCGCTCCCTCCTTGTCTCTCTCTCTCTCTCTCTCTCTCTCTCTCTCTCTCTCTCTCTCTCTCTCTCTCTCTCTCTCTCTCTCTCTCTCTCTCTCTCCTCCTCATCGGCTTCGTCTTCATATTCACCTTTTTACGCCTTCTGTCCATTATGCATCCCACATATCCACCCTCCCCTTCCCCTATAATCCTCAACGTATTGCAATAGATAGCTAAATGAATTTTATTTTGAGTTCAATGTAGCTAAAGTAACGCGATGCGAAAGAGCTGTATTACATGTCGCAATGTTTTCTTTTGTACTCGTTAATAAGCAAGCAATTGATGACAAGGTGAAGTATCACGAACAATCATATTGTTTATAGTAACCGCACTAAAATTTTGGAACAAAATTGACTGTTACATTGACGTAAGCCAACAAAAGGAATGTTTTATAATATAGTAAAAAAATAATAAACAATTTTTAATAATTATTATAAAACACTTAGAAAATTTTCTTTGCTATAAATATTTATGTATATATGTATTTTTTAATATAAGCTTCTTCATAGTTATAATAAAACACTTCTTTAAATTATAAAATTTTCGGCATCAAAATACTCTGCATGCAATTTTTTTTTAAATTCTTTTAGATTTCTTGTAAATTTGTATATATTTACTTCAATTGCATTAGGCTTTGACGGATTGAACTGATTAAACTATACCTTTCAAGGAAAGGGCCACTATTAATGCTCAAAATGGACTCGTTCGCCACCATTGATTTCCTTTTGTTGACAAATATTTTATATATTTATAGTTTTGCTATTATCAATCCAGTATTCTACCCCCGATAAATATCGCAACGGCTTTTTTTGTTTTTCAAATAAATATTAAATATTCATATATCGAACAGCTAGTCGAATGTCTTCAACGAGCAAATCTTCTAATTACTTTTGGTAACTATCGATTTTGTTCTGTTTTTTCCACTATTGATGAAAAGCCATAGCCGAGTAATCCAAATACTGAGATTCATCGTTCGACAACTTCTCGTTGATCCAATAATTCCTGACATTACTTTTTTCCTCGTCTGGATCTCCCTTTGATTCGATGCTGATCTTCTTGTTGCTAAATATCTCCTCTTATTTTTACATCTTTTACATCTTTTACATCTCAAACTTTCCTTGATCGTTAAGCCGTGTCGTTTCTTGCTGTACTACCGTCACCATTCTATAGAACTTCTTTTACCTTCGAATTCTTCAATATATTTTCATTCTTTTCAAGGGCATTGACTGCTCGTATACTTGTGGTCAAAGATTACGTAGACGTATGTTATGATAATACTAGTTTTAGCTAAGCAAGTATTTATCCAGAAAAGTAATAAGAATTTAAAACTGTTGATAAAATTTATTTTATTGGCTACTTTTCTACGATCTTCAAAATTATAAAATGAGTTAATATTCCCTTGTACGCGCAAGCAGCTAAGAAATCGATGTTATATTAATAATTCCTCTAGTCTATTGATAATTTCTCCATGTTGCTGCTATATCAACGAACAAATTAAATAATTAATTAGAAATTTTAACAGAGGATTCCTCCGATTGTAATGATGTTTCTCTTTCAGTCACTTCAAATTTCTCCATTTGCATTTTTTGCTTTCTTGTTTTTCTTGTTATTAGTTTAAAAATATGTGCACATTTTATTCTTACTGAAACAATGTTTGATGTTTCAAGAAATATTTTCTGAGGTCATATTTAACTATTTGATCATTTTCTCTGATATTGTAAAATTATTTAATCGAAGTAGTATAATAAAAATTTTAACTTTTCTTTTTTAAGAAAATTTACGGCATTACTTAGAGTAATTGTTGACCCACAACTACGGATGTATATCAAGTATACTGTAATTACGCCATAACATATGTATACAGAACACCGAATATATACGAATAATTATCAGGTTTTACAATGTATTCCATGCCAAATTTTTGGCGAACTATGCTTTATTACTATAAAAATTGCTTAATCTCCTGGACCCAGACTAAACATTGAGTTATACTCTAGAATTATTTAGAGTCGCTATGATACAAAATAAACTGTTGTTCTTTGGTAGTAATTTATTATATCTAAATCGCTTTAAAAACGTTTGCAATTTATCAGAGAATACTAGATAATATTCCTTAATAAGTCTGCATCTGTCCATGAAAAAAAAAATCTTATAGATGACTAGTACCTAATTCAAATAATTGCAAATCTGACAATGTCTCCGTAAAATGCAGCTGTTTTTAAATTACATTTTGTCACCTATACAACAATATTGTAAATGCCCACTGGCACTTAAATATTAATCTTTATTCTCCAATCGTAAAGAGTAACCATACATGCCATTTATTATGTTATTCAGTTAATGAAGATATCCCATACTGTTGTGGAATTAATTGATACCCAAGTGTGGATTGACAAGTCTTAAAAACTCAATCTACTTACAAAATTTCGAAATGCAGATTATATATTACTTATGGCAAATTTAAAATTTAGTAATTTCTACTCAATTAAAAAAAACAGTAAGAAAAGGTACCGTATTTATCCATTTTGAAATAACGATCATACGTGCAAAAGAATCACGATTTCAATAGCAAATTGCAGAACTATTCAATTATTGTAAAACTGGTTTCATCGAGTATATATCAATGTCATATTCTTGTATGAAATTTCTGTAATCCATGGCTTCATTTTACATGGTATTACATGGTATTTGAAATTACCTTCAACATATCGATATTATCTATTATCATACTAATTTTTTTGTGAACATCATCAACGTCAATGTCCTAAATCTAAATTCAGATTACGAATAATAAGAAGATCATCTCTTTGGTGCTGTCGATGACCCACTTAAAAAGAAAATTTCGGTGTATAATACAATTAAGGTTCTAAGCGTCAAACTAATAGATAATGATATTATCTGGCGATGATTACGTAGGTTTAACATTGCATTCTTTGTCTTTTGTAATCAATTTTTGTTATTAAAGTTAATCATTTAGTTCTGTAATGTCCGATTATAAACGACCCAAGTTTTTGTTATTTCTTAAAGAAATAATTCTTTCAATATAATAATTAAACGTAAATAATAAGAGAATTAGCATAAGCGATTTTCTAATGACGCAGTTGATGATTATTTAGCTAACTTACGTTAGCCACCTGATTACTTTTTTGGTATTGTTTTTCATAACTTTTGAATGTGTATAAAATTAATGACATGACTAACGTATAGCAAATATTTTAAGAAATTCAATTTTCAGAAAATTAGCTACAAAAAAGTTTAGAGAAAAAAAATGTACAATTAAAGGCTGTTTTAATTCGATTAAAGAAAGCATATCCTAAATTGAAGCATAATACAGTAAACTTGTAAAAAGCCTTTAGATATGTTATTAGATATATATCGTTTTTCTTCTCCCTTTTTCATAAATTAATATTAATTAGTTTACTCATACTCGCGTTCCTCGTGATATAAGATCTCAACGCAAGCTTGTCCACTATACTAAACATTTATCAAGTGAACAGTACATCTTATATTATCAAGAAAAAAACAATCGTGATCTTATGCTACAACAAACTTATCGGTTATTAACATTCTAAAACATGCAATATACTATTTATACCATTAAATGTTCTTTGCCTTTTTTATACATGAATAAGTGGCTCAGATATTGTAATGAAAATAGCTTTGTAGTTTTTTTTTCTATGCATGTTTTAGTGCATATTTATTTATGTAATTCTTTTAAATAAAACTTATACATAAGCTTTGGTAAAAGATTAATTTATTAGAATAGGAGGACGTGTATTATCAGAAATCATTTCGGTAAAACTGAACTGATATTTCAATGATTTTCAATGATATCTAAAAAAATTTTATAAGTACGAATACATATTGGATGTAAAGTTTTTAATCAATCATAGATATTATCTCAAGGTCATCCCTAATACTTAACATCCTTGAAAATTTTTATTAATTTTGTTTATATTAGTTCGAATGTAAAATATAATGAATTAATCATTCATATATACAAATTTCAATTTTAATAAGACTTTACTATATATATATATCAGTAGCAACTTAATGTTTTGACATTCAACATTGACATTTTCATAAATATTGTGTAACGAATGATATTGATTAAAATTTATCCAATTCTTTGATAGAATTTAGAATTCTTATTCTATTTTGAAGCTTTCCTATATCAAATTAATAAAAAATATAATTTATATTATCTGCTTAAATTAAGAATTCATACACAAACTTTTTGTTTATATTAACGATATTGCTTTTATACATACATACAGGTAATCGGTAGTCGCATTTTCTTAAGTTTTAAAAGAGCTATTGTATTATTCGTTGTGCATATCATAATAATCTAATAAATTTAAATCAAAATTTAATACAATATACTGTTTAATTGTAGTAACTTTATAAGTGCTTGCTTAATAAGAATTTTCAAATAAAGCTTTTACTGCTGCTATTCAAATGGTTCGCGAATTTGCACTTATGTTTACTTCTGTATAGTCTAAATTATTCAGTTCTTTAAACTGTAATCTATTTATAAAAGTAGAACTATTTATTTTAATACTTCTGAAAGGAGTTTATATAAAGTAACCGACCTTTATTTTTATTTATTATAATAATTATATATAGCTACATGTATAAATATTTCATACTTATCAAAGAATGTGAATTAAAATCATTTTCAGATATTGTTACTACGATTGTATATTACGATGCCATCTCGCCATTACAGATTTATACGAGATGTACTTAAATATCTGCATAACTGATTTATATAAATATAAATTATATTTTAATAATAATTGTGATATAAAAAGTCTAAGTTACAAATATATATATATATATATGGAATATGTTTTAAATTCTTTATAATGATTAATTTCACAATCGAATTTATTATATTTGGTTCCTCGAATATTTTTCAGTTAATGGATGTAGTGTTCGGTTTTCTTAAATATCTTATGATTGCACCGTCATCATCATTTTAATTTCTGTACGATAGGTGGCTACTGTTAAATCAGTAGCACAAAGCTACGCGCTACGAATATATGCATACGTTATGTGTTTAAGCAACTGGTTACTATTCGTACCGCAAGGTGGTGGCAGCCAATTCACCTTAAGACTACTTTGCCGAGAGTAGAACTAAAATCTCTAAATAAAAGCCAGTTTTTTTACTTTAAGCCCTACGTTATTTAAAGTTTAGCTACAAATTCTGCCTGTCATTCTTGCACTTTTATCGCTAACTCATACATAGATTTCTCAGTATTCATATTATTTTTCTATCATCGCCTCACTAAGGTCTCTAGTTACTCTGATTGTCTGAGTCATCTGAGTTTATCTCTCAGCTTTACGCACTCTTTAGTTGTTCGCAATTTAAAGTTTAAGTGGTATAGCTAATCGATCTTTCACAACCTCCTCAGACTTCTAGCCTTTCATTTCTCTGACCCATTAAATCGAATTAGTCGGATCGATTGACCTTTGCATACAGGGTCACGGTCGAGCCCCCTAAGTTTCCCAACACTTAGAAAAGCGCTGAAATTATATTTACATAGATAAAATAAAGATGTGTACATTGAAAAGGTAAATACTGTTTTTTTTAGCAAATGTAACGGGTGTGGTATAATAAGTAGATGATTGTATCATAATATCGGTTGCATAAATAGTGAATAAAAGTGAAGTGTTTAATGAATCTTGGTCCATTCAGTTTCCAAGTAAATGCACAAAAAGAGAAAGTAATTTCTATTTGAAAATTTTCCATTAATATCATTAATAGGTTAAAACGTACTAATTACAATTGTTTGATGATGAATAATTAGTCCAATTATGCATAATTAATTCTTACTTATAAGTAATTATTTTTAAACTTTTATCAAATATAAATTTAGGTTTAATGCTGGTTGATGCATGATATTCTAAGATAACTGAATTTTAGTAATCTATTTTCAACATATGTTCTAACGTTATTGCTTTCTTCGAATGATGTTCAATTCGTTTAAAATTATGGATACAGTTCCTAAATTTGTTCTTGTTCTTAGAAATGGTAAGAGATACTTATTTTCCCAAAACGTTAAAACGTTTTTCCTTCTGTGATGATTTATTGATATCCATCCAATTGAGTGTTATCAGAAAATTTTGCATTTGATGGTGTTTTGTTCAAATTAAATATGATCTTGATGTCAACAGACTGACTCATGAAAGGCCACAAAATAACATATTATTGAGTCGAGTTCATGAACAGTGACCATTTCAAATTGACATGCACGTGAATCTTTATGGCGAGGAAAGTAACTGCTTATCAACTTGAATAACGTTGCCATCATAGTCAATGAACTTCTTGTTCCCAGTTTTTTACTCATAGTTGACGTACACCTTATAACTTTGAACAACAACTACAAGCTCCACGAGTTCAGCAAAGTCATTCGCTTCTAAAGAATCTATATAGATTTACACCAAGCAATTATTATAATTAAAATTTTAAAATCTGGATATTTAATGTAGTATTAATGACTTTGTGACCCAATAGTAATTTGTTTACTAACATGATGAAATACAATTTACAATAATTATTTTTATTTATTTATTAAGTCTCTTTTTACATAATTAAAATTGTATTTTTAAAATAAATTACTAAAGTAGAAAACTTGGTATGTAAATACACAGTACAAAGTGATGTATAGTAATATTACACAAATTTATATAAAAAAGAAGCAGTGAAAGATAAAACTAATGTAAAAAAAAAACAATTTGTACAAAGCAAGGAAAACTTCCGTCACCGTAATATTACAAAATATATGATCTACGTTTTCAAGTACATATATTCAATTTAATTATCGTCTTATATGTGTATGCGTGATCTTATCGATGACAAATTATATGATTGTTCTGATAACTTCACATTTTATTATGTTTAATTTAACATAAATGTCAAAAAACAAGAAAAAATGAAGAATTGATTGAGCGAATGAATTTTAGTTATACGCATGTGAATCATGGTACATTCAAAACAATTTTTTTCTATGTACGCTAGTGTGCAAAAATTTATAGCCTCTTTTTGGTTAAAGCGTTACTACAAGATAAAAAAATAACAATTATATCTCTTTGTGATCGTTGACTTTGTTCAACACTCTCATTAAATATTAATGAATAAAAAGATTGACATTTAAAAAAATGACTCACTATTTTTTACCTCCGTAAGTTCCTCGTCATCAGAGTCGAGATTTATATTAATTTAATGCCCATTTATACCCACATGTTCGTGCGCATGTATGGTAAGTTTAAAAATCCACACTTTTTTTTTTAAAAATAAACTTTATTTAAGCAAGACGGAATTATATTTATTAATTTTAAAATAATATATTTAATATAAATAGGAATTTTTAAAAAAGCTTATTAAAAAAAGTGTTTTAAAAAACAATAATTAATACTTTTAAAATTTTGAAATATTTGGAGTTTAGATGCTGTCATGTATTAAAACTCAAGTGGTACTTTATTGAATTTTTTAAAAAATTTGGTTTTTTGAAATAGAACGAATAGTATTGTAGACAAACAATGATTATGATGTAGATAATTAGATGTAAGAGTTTATCTATATTTGATGAAACTAATATTAGATTTTTTAAATTAATGTTGTAAATAATTTTAATAAAAATTCATATATTATTTTTTTAATTACATTGCTATTGTATTATACTGTATAAAAAAATAATAATAAAAAATAATTAATTTAAGAGTATATACGATAATAAATAATTAAAAAAATTGCAAAAATGAAATGTATTTTGTAGTGAATACGTAACACCGTGTTGATTCAAATGTAAGTTTAGTACCTTATTAAAATGAAAAAGTACAATACTAAAAAGTTATAAATATTCTTCTAAATTTGCTTTATTTGATTCGATTTCATTTATTAAAAAATTCCTTTATTCATATATTTTTATTCGTAATTTTTAATGTATTTTCAAATACTAAATAATATTATTAATTTACAATTATTTAGATATAAGCAAAAAATATTTCAATCAATGATACGATTGTTAGATAATTTATAATATTGATGGATAAATTTAATATAACATTTAATAATATCAATATAATTATTGACTTATACAAGTTCTCAAAATAAAAAAATTATACAAATTAAAATAAAGAAACAGATTTTGAAAAACAGTCATTTAGACAAATTTAAGATATTTGCTAAATTTATCTAAAGCAAGACAAATAGATTCCGTTTTAAACTGACCTCAGCGCCATTTATAGGAAACCAAAAATTTGTTAATGAATCCAGTTCTTGCAAATATATGCTCAATATTAATTTATATGTATCCGTCATTATTAGCTACTACCGGTTTTATTCTGCCTTTTTTATTGCTCATAAACGTTACAACGTTTCGTAAATTTAAAAAGACTAACTTTTTTAACATTTTCAAATGTATGTTTTTTTAAATAATGATGAATTTGATTTAAAAACAAAAAATAAACGCTTAAGCTCAGTTTTAATTTTAAAATTATAAAAATTTATTTTTCATTTGATTTTTTTGGAAACAAAGCAAATTTTGAATATTTTAAAAATGTATTAATTTTATAAAATTTCATGTAATTAATAGAAATTTTTATTCATTAATACAAACTTACATTCAAAATATAAAATATTGTTTTCATTGATTTTAATTATCAGTTACCAAGTTATCCATATTTTCAAGATGTTAATAAACTGAAACGCCAGTTTTCTAAATTTAGTTATTTATCTTTCAAGCAATATTGATAGCTATCTTTCTCCTAGTTTGCTTTGATTTATTAATAATATTTAGAATTTTATAGTTAAAATACAGATACATAACATCTAACGTGAAAATTAATCCTCGAGTTTAAAAAACAATATATCTATGAAATTTACATTCCGTTTATCTCCACTTTCAATTATGAGTTTCTCGCTATCTTCTCGCTGTTTTCATTATTTAAATTATACCTTTTTAGACCTCGAAAGTTGATAATTTTAAGGTGATCGTATAATTTGCAATCGTGTGAACAGAGAAAGAATAAATAAGTGTAATTCGACCATATGTTTAATAGGTCGGTGATGCGTCGAGTATTGTGGAAATTCGCATCGGCAATTAAACGCGATCGTACATATACTTATGATGAAGAAAAAAGAAGCATAAGTTATTTGAACTCATTCTCAATGACGAACTCAGAATTAGAAAATTCGTTCTTAGAAGATAACAAAAAGGATCAATTTTATTGCAAGCGTTTAGCAAATTTTGAACCTTAATTCTGGTTGTAATTGATATTAATACTGTAAAAATATTTTGTGTACACATTGAATGATAAAATATTAAAATTAACGCTTTTTTTAGTCAATTCAATTTTTTTACTTAACAGCTTAGTTGTGTAAATGACGGCTGAAACGCTTATTTTACGCATTTTGCTTATTCATTAATGCTTGACGCACATTTAGTGTAATAAGAATTTGTTATTTTCATGACACTTCTTACATTTATATTTTATTTATAAATTGTTTTCAAAATATATGAATTACTACAATATTAATTTTACTGTAGAATATGAATAAAAATTTTTTACTATTATTTATAAAAAATATTTAATTTTGTAATTTATTGAATTCTCGAAGTACTTGAGATTTCATAACTTTTTCGTAACATAAAAAAATTCTAATGCAATTTTATTTATCACCAATTAGAAATTATAATATTAGTCCTTTTGTATTCCTTAGTTCTTTTACTTACTAAACAATTTACTTTTTACAATAGAATTTTTTCAATATTTGCTACAATAAAATTTTACGATAAAGATATCATCAGTATTCCTTGTTTAAACTCATTATACAATGAGAAAAATATAGATACAATAATTAACACTGAAAATGTATTAAATTTGTATTAAGTTTCACTATTTTTTTAGTTATAGAATGCATAGATGCATAAAAACTATATAAAAATCCTCTACAGTCATAAAAAGCAAGAATGTTAAGTATTAAACTAGCAAAACGGTATAATTAATCGCTGCATAGGGAATATTTCAATTTTTAACATATTCATATTCATGTACTACCCATTCATTTGGGTAGAGTATTGTATTGTATAATTAAACATATTCATGTTTGCCATTTATAACTTATGAAACATATTCAATGCAGCACAATTCTGATTTTCCAGTACTGGAAGGAAATAAATAAGAGGCAACCAATCTGCATGTGTAGTTTTCAAAACATTGGAGTTCAATAATTATGTAACGATCACCCCCCACATTATATTCATACGTTTCAAGCAGTGTTCACGTTCACAAACGCACTCCAGCGGAAAAGCTGATTGATTTGGCCTTCTCCCGATAGTTTTCTTAAAGTTCAGACTCCCGTATAAATGCGAGCCCTCTTATTCTTCCCTACTACGGATTCCTATAAGGTAATGCAATCTTGCCTTTGAATACGAGCTATGAGAATCGCTTGGCGTTCAAAGAGCGCAGGAGCGATTGTGGGCCGATCGACATGGTCGGTGCATCAGCGCTGTACCCGATTATACTTATATTACCAACTTGCGTATATTTTTAGGTATAATGAATAAATAAACATGCGAGGTAAACGTGAAAGTCGATTTTCCGAATGTGAGCGACCATGCGCCAATGTTTCAAACGTTTCGTCGATGCTCGTGTATTTGTACAAAAATTCAATTCGCGTTTTAAATACTTTATACGCTCCTCTAACGCCGTCTGTTCAAACGTGTGGGTTTGTCTGTGTACGTAACGTAATACATCGGTTTTCAACTTCGAACAATAGCTTCAATTACAGCATTTAAAATGGATCTCTAAATTTCTTATAAGCTTGTAACCGAGGACATTTTCCAGTAAGATAATTATCTCTCTCTCCTTCCCACTCTCTCTCTCTCTCTCTCTCTCTCTCTATTAAATCTTAAATTAATCCCAATTGATCCGCAACATACGTACATATATTAAAGTAACATAATAATAATGGTAGGAAAAAATATCTCTTGCATAACTTTTATTTATTTCTAATTTTTAAATAATATAAAAATGCTTTATTTGTAATTTATAAAAGTTAACAAGATTTATTACTCCGAAAAAAAAATTAAAATTAAAATAGAATAAAATTAATTATATCTTAAGAATGAAGGACTTTAGCTTAAATATTATAATAATTTATTTAAATTTATTTAGCATTTTTTACATTTGTTAAAATATCTTTCTTGACATAATATTTTAAAGCTGTATTCTTACTCTTAAATAGGTTATAAACTCTGGAAAATAAGTTGGTTTTTTCTGATAGCACATTACTGAAAAGGAATTTTATTCCCTTTCATTTATAAGAATTAAATGCTTGAGATGTAAACGTACATACACTGTGTTAAAAATTTTTAACTTTTTTATTTTATGATTAACTTCTACGTTATTTACGTACCTCCTAAAATGTATCTTTTTTACTTTAATTTAATATAAATATATAACTGAATATATTACTGAAAGATTGTTTAAAACTGTTTTAGATTAAAATTTTTTAATTGATTAAAGAAAAACAAATGTAAAACATAAAATTTTAAAATCATAAACATCCCTTTTCTTTAAAAGCCACTAATACTTGTATAATATAATGAAATGATAAAATACTAGAAAAACAATGATTGTTAGTAATTAATTACATTAGTTTTTTTATGTATAAAACCTTTGTTAAAATAATATGCAGACTTCTTTTAATCAATTTAAGAGTTTAAAGTTATAGGTAATAATATATCTAATACTACATTGCATTTTTTATACTATGCATGAGTTTGTTATGTACAAAATATTACGATCTTCTGAAATTATCTGAAATAATAGGTATCATTCATTTATGTGAAGAATGATTAAAACAATTTTAAATAAAACATTTTTTATAAATAATTTTATCATAAAGCTTGTAAAAATAGTAGTATATTGAGAAAAAGTAGAATGAATGATTGAGGGTAATTAAAAATCTTAAGGCAGAGATGACCAAATTTATTATTTTTCTCTTTAGTTTACCTTACAAATTTTACACTTTCAATATGAAATACTGATAATTTGCGGGTACCGAAAAAATATCTCAAAAATATTAAACAGTCTATAAGTTTTCCACCCCGTTATCGAAAACCGAAGGCATAGAAAGAAACAATGAATACGATAGAGATGAAAGAGAATAGATTGCTTGTAAACGCATAACAATGGGGAAGAGATTGAGAAGCTCCGTCTATCGCGATAGAATGGAATAGTTATAGGGACAGAAATGATAAGTTTCTCTAAAAGCTCACATGTGCAAATGTATATTCGTTAAAATTGACTCATTCGAAGGAATAAGTAAAGATGCTAAGTATGAAGACTTCCTCTTATTCTCATTGTGGGACAATTAACTGGAAGTTTGTCATCATTTCTCTATCTTATTCAATTCATGATTTACAAATAATTTTTTTGATAGAAACGTTATTACTCAATTTTCGTTCTTCACACGTTTTATAAGTATTTACTGCATTTTTAAAACAAAGAAAGTGATGTAATTAGAACCAATAAATAATATATGAATTAAAATCCTTCATAATTAACAATTAAATATCTTTTTTTTAATTATTATTAAAGTAATAAACTCTTACAAGTCTAAAAGTTATTTATCTCTCACATACAGTAACATCAAATTATAAAAAATAAAGTGATATATTAAAACTACTGTTTGATTATTTATACCCCTGCATTTTTTGTTAATAGTAAAAGTTATCCATAGTAGAATACGGATGAATAAAATAATAAAGTAAACCTTACTGTAAGTATTGAATTTAATTATATTAAATTTAATTAAATTATTTAATAGCTATAACAGACGTTGTAGATATTGATGAAGTGATTCGTAGAATTTTACGAAATATATAAAAATTAATTATTGTTTATCAAAGAATAATTCTAAAATTATGATTATTGGAATTGAATTTTGAAATTCCTATAGCTAAAATAATCATTAATAGAAATAAGCAGGTAAAATGAATTAAGCGGTTGTCTTTGTTGGGTTTATAGTTCTATTTCGGTAACATATAATTTTTTATTTGTACAACATTCCTGCCAAAGTAAGCTGTTTTAAACTCTAAATATATATTTGCCACATTCCTTTCATTCTTATAATTATATTGGAAAAACAAAAAATTATTGTAATTTTTTATATACAAATACTTTATTTATATAATAAAAATAAATTAAATACAAAACAATTTTAATAAATATATGTAAGGTTGTTAATCATACTAAGAGCGATCCAATTAAATTATATAAGAATTTTACACTTACAAGCTTTCGAATTTATTAATTACTAAGTTAAATTTTGTGAGCTAAATCACTGGTATCCAATACCGTTACTATAAACGCGTATTTTGTAATAATTGCTTCCTTGTGTTATTAAAGTTATATCATGATTTTAATTCAAAATTAGAAAGTAATAGTACTAAATATTTTTCAATCTACACAAAGCTTTCTATTTGTTTAGTAGATCCTCTTGATTAATTACGTCGACGTACTTTATATAAATAATTGATCGTTTATTTGTTTGTTTTAACATTCTAAATTTTGAATTTTTATTCATTAATATATTTATTATTTTAATTTATTCTTATAATTGTATACTATATATATATATATATAGATATGTAGTGATCGAAGTCTTATGTCTAATAGAGACCTATTATGTAACACACAACATGCCAATAAATGCACGCTGCCGTCTAATTGAGAAGACGCCAATAATAGGTTCAATATTAGTAAAAATTGATAGGGTGTAAGCGAGTGCCACTACGATTAAGAAATAAAATATTATCGAACGCCAATGAAATAATGGATCAACTGACAGCGGCGAGTTAAACAAGTCGCGTCGGGCTCATACTCGTATTGTTGCGGACGTTGAGATTAAATGAACGAAAATCGGTGTCGTCGAGCCTCGGCTTCGCACAGGCGTCTATTTGTAAATTGCGACGCTGAGTCAACACTCAAGTAGGCCGCGACTTTAAGGATATACGCGAATACGAGCAACATTCCACAGCTCTTGCGATCGTGGAACGGACGAACGGTTTTTGCTTTCTTCTTCTCGCACGAACTCAGTTTCGTAGCTTTATGTGGCTCTTTCAGCTCGTACTTTCGCCAGATGCTCTCGCATTGTATATTATATTGGAAAAAACTGGTATACACCGCAAGCGGGGGGGGGGGGGAGGGACTGAGATTGGGCGAGGAGAAGGAGAAATAGTTGCTCAAATTTTTTACTCGAAGTCTATGCAAATAATTGTTTGCGTACGTATGCCTTACGTGAGCTGAGGCAGAATGGACTGTAGCTGAATCATGTGACGTAGGTGTATCTTTTAGAATGTAATATGACGTGTTTACCTTTGTTTCACAAAAAGTAAATAGCAAGCTATTTAGGGTTAATGACCGCAAATATACACAAATGAACGTGTACACAAGTGCTCTCAACTTATTTACTATGTATATAACAAGATTTTGAAAACATTTAAGATACAAATGTTTATGTAAAACGAATATTGCGATGAGACTCGCGAAATTAGTAACACTATTTACTCAATTTTCTTTCAAGTTCTTATACCTTTAAAAAATATTGTACATGATTTACAGTATTAAATTATTTCAGTATAAACTAGTAAATGCAAGAATAGTAAAACATTCCGTGCATTCTATTAAAAAATCAACAATTCGTCAATAATTCAATCAAAGATTTATTGCATAAAAGTAGTATTATACTATAAATCTAGTGATTAATAATTCTCGACTAAAACACGCTACTCATATATAATAAGGAATTACTGAAATGCTTTTGTCGCGACTGGCTTACGCGAGCGCGGCAACTCTTGTTGATTATACGCTTCTTTCAACGCTAACAAAACTTATACGTACGATTTGTTCTTACAAATCCATGATACATCGATATCTAACCTCATGTACACATAACCATTATTATAAGAACAACACGTACATTGCCAAGAGAAGAAAACAATAACAAGCGGCACTATCGATTCTCTACCATCGATTTATATAACACACGCGCGATACATTCTTCGTATTTTACATTTTTCTCTAAGGTAGAAGAAGCGCATTACTTTAAATAACAAAAAAATATACGAATCTTTATTTCGGTGTATTAAAAAATCAATAAGCACGAATGAGGAAAACGAGGAACAGCAAAGGAAGTAGAAGTAAACTAACATTATGAATTCTTTCAGTGTCTGCTGTTTAAAGAGGAACGTAGCCGTAACCAGAGAATTTTACGTAACAAGAGCAAAGAAAATAAGATTTCAGTCGGGTGATTAATATAATATAATTTCGTTGTTCTAAAGTAAAAAATTTGTTGAGATAAAACAAAAGCTTGAATGCTGTAATAGCGATTTAATGAAAAAAGACACAGCACGTATATTATTATCAACAAGCTGTTTATACTTTACTTCATAAAGAGCCGTTTTACGATTAATACATTCCTATTTGAAATTTGATTCAAGCGAATTGCACTAGTTTAATGCTTATTAAAAATACTAATTGAGACAACTCTTTTAAGTGTTAGCCTGGTTTAAGTATAGTTGGCGATTCATAAATCGTTTTATTACAGTAGCATATCAATAACAGTCGCAGTTAACTAATTAGCGTATAATAATATTTGTATTTTCCGATCTTAGCTATTTTATTTCACCACATCCTTTCTACCACAAATTAGATCCTTGATTTATTTCGTTTAATTATAATTGAACAAAAGAGAGGAAGTTGGCGAGGATGTGGCCAGAATCTCTCTGGGTCACGTTTGATGTCTCATAGCGGCCGCTCAAGCTATGGAGCCTATTACTGATGATCCTCAAGAAAAAGGAGGAAGAGAGGACAAGTGGCCGGTAAAATAACAAGTCGCGTTCGTTTCCTGCTGCCTTGGGGCCTCAGCCGCCCAGCTGTCGCTGAGAGAATAAAACGTGATCTTGATTTAGGTAATGTAGACGTAAAACTAAAAAGTACCACAGGTAGCAGCAGTTCCGAGAAAACCTACGCGATTACTAGTGATGGGATTTTAATTAATTAAATTATCCGTAAGATAATGCCCACCTTCGCCAATTTTGGCGGATCTATACTATTATCTTGGGGTACGAGGCTAACTTTAGTAATAGTACGCTTAAAGTAAGAGGTGGAAGTATGGACGTCGGCAACTCAAAACTGATTCGTGACAATGGTAACTTGCATTGTATTATTTTATCCATATGGATAATACAAAGAACGGCTGTCCGAATTCCAGCAGTTATTTGTCGCCAATTACTCTATATTCCAGCGTATGAAGTATTTCGGCCAACGTTTCAAAAAACTATTTTTCATTATTCAAAAGAGGTATGATTATGGAAGAAAAACCAATAAGGAAGTGTGCTGGAATGAGAGCTTTGAGATCATCTAGGTTGTCGTTGAGGGAGCACAGTGACTTAAAAATCAAGCCTGCCTCGATTTTGATGGTGTTAAATTAATGTATTTGACCGCTGATTCCAAGGGATCGCTATAGTGTGGAGCTGTCAGTGGGTTAATTAACCATTTTCTATCTTCTTTCGTGACCTTATTGACTATCTTCGATAACTAGTCCGATTCTAACAGACGACCTATAATATTTATCCCACATTCGTTGTAAATGACACTATATCATCCTCTCTTAAAGCTAAAGCGTCGATAAGTTTGAAAAAAGTCTTGAGCGGAGTAAGCTAAAGCGTCGATAAGTTTGAAAAAAGTCTTCAGTGGAATAACCAAAAGCTACTTCTAAATGGACGGATAGTGTAGCGAAACATGCGAAGACTATTATATACCCTTTTACAGATCGCGTTCTTCGATTTTTAGAAAGCCATAAACTGATTGAATTGGCTAAATCTACACCTGTATGTGAAAAAACTTTCCAGATGGCATTACTATTGGTGATTGTAGATCAGCCATCAGTTGAGTGAACTATTTCGATTTCTGTCACCGGAATTAAAGACAGTTGGGTTATGATGATTTTACTAAAGAGCGTCTGGAAACTAGCCGCAGTGAACTATCGAAGGAGTTGGAGAGTTTATTAGAGGCCTCCATGGAGGGTTCGGAGATGGAGGTCTAGGATGAATAGTAAAGTCAATGAGGATCTTTTAAGTAATATCAGAGGGTATTTTTCATCGTGACGAAGTAACGAGTGTCTTAATCTGACTCCTACTCGAAATGAAACCACAATTATCTTTTATCACAATCTACAAGAGCGCATCTAAGAAGCAACTAGGGATACGCAGTAGTGAGAAAGTCACTCAGCATTATACTCTGGCATTTGTACACAATCAAGTTGGACATTACATTGGCAACCCTAGCATCCCTGGGGAAGAATTTCGTGAGGAATTCATGCCCTATATAGATGTGGTAAGGCTAGATGAGGTAAGCTTGAACGATGCGCAAGACCTCCCCAATTCGTCCAGTGTTACCACAATCTCCTTAACTTTAGATATATTTATCAATGATCCTATAGAAGACATAGATCAATCACCCAATTCCGACCACACAGAATACAACCCTTTGTCGGGAACTTTGAACGAAGGAACATATGACGCATCATATTGCATTGAATCGTATTGAAGATATTGCTTCTATTATAAATTCATCACTCATAATATTAACAAGGTGCCGATAATCTCACTATTGTCGAAACTACTGGAAAATCCTTGTGTTATGCCAAAAGAGACCGTATCTAGGTGTAAAGTAAAAATCAGTATTTCCAATTCACATAAGATATACTCGATATTCAGCACATCAAAGATCATATCAAACACAGCGAATGCAAAAGATTTTTTTTCTCCCTCATTGAATCGCTTATAAATATTGAACATAGGAAATTTACTAGCTTTGGTTCTTAACAGTGAGACCATTGAGAAGCTGAAGATATGCTGAAGATTGCTACTGAGTAGTGTATAGAAATGGTAGGCTTGCTCTTTGATGCATCCAAGGAGAAAGTAAAAAGTGGCGTTATACCGGATGGTGGACTCTGATACCTGGTTCTAAGGGGAGACGGTACTGTTAAAAACCAGAGAAAAACCAATATGTTTATCATAAATTATTTATTAATATTTGTCTTTAATCGAAAAAGAACAATAATTTACGCGCATATCACATTATTTATATGTATTCAGAATGTATTTAATGAAACACAATTGTGCAATTCTATCTTTTTAAACGAATTTTATTTCTATCATCTTAATAATTCATTACTTTCTGAATAACAATTAAATCGTTACTATATACACATATATAATATACATATATATATATATATATATTATAAGTAATGAGTAGATGTATATATATATATATATATAATTAAATTAATTATTATTTCAAATGTAATTTTCTTTTATTAATATCTTCTATTAAAATTTTTATCAGTAATAAAATAAAAATGAATTTCTTTGATGTACATTACATACATAGGAAGCATAATTTGTGTGTAATATTAATTTTTATTTACTTTATTTTCTATTTTTAATTGCAGGTTTATATTTTTTATTTTTATACACTTTATTGTATTTAAAACTCTCAAGAATAAATTCGCTTGATATTTTCTTATTTTTTTTTTATTATTTTTTTGTTTTAAAAACAATTTTACTCAATTAGACTCATCTAGAGTTATTATATTTATAATTTATTTTTTAATTATATTATATTGTTTTCTTTATAAACTTCTAAAGTATTTCTTTGGATTAGGACTTGGAAATAGAATTATTTTTGTACTAATTTATTATTTTTATGCTAAACTAGGTAGTTTCGTTTCCTGAAATTAGCATTTTCTAGATGATATAATTAAAAAAAAATTTTGTATTTAAAATTAGTTGTATTACATATTTAAAACAAAGTGGTTTAACCGATAAAAAATTGATTTTTTTTTAAATTTATGTTAATTTATTATTCGTTTTTAATACGAATTCGTATTTTAGTACGTATTCTTATATTACGTGTATAAATGTACTTTCTTTGTGTAAATGATTTTCTTTCTTGTATTTATTTAATTTTTTTAATTGCAATTATCTATGCAAACTGTAGTTAAGTTTATTATTATTATTATTATTATTATTATAATCTAATTAATTTTCTTACATTTTCTTATTTTATTACTCTTATTTTATATTACAGATATATTTCATAATAAAACCTTCCATGGTCTCTTATATTCATTTTCACTTTCATAATATGCTATTCATTTATTTTTATTTTTAAGCCTTTATTCAGAACTGCTACTCATTGTACTCCAGGTTCTTATCGTCTACTTTAGTTAGTACTCAACCTCGATCAGTACTGAACTTTTATATCTTTATCTTTTCCACTTTTTCTTTTATTATTTACTTTCCGGTAGATCTTACCTTATCTCTACATTGTAGGCTTCTTCTCTTTTGATAAATTTTAAATAACTCTTCTAAAATTCTTATATTTTCCCATACATTCTTATCTATTAGAGCTGTTTCTAATTTTATTTTCTGTTTTTTAATTAATTTTTTTTACAGCTCATTTTTTGTTTAGATGCGTTTTGTTTTATTTTTTATTTTCGATGAACGCTTACAGTTTAAACTTAACCTTGTTCTTGTCACTTTGTTCTAACCAGCTTAATTTTTAGTTTGAAAATTAATAAAACTTAATAAAACATGCTACACCTGTCTGACAGATTCAATTTTATTAGAAAATTCCATTTTTTCATTTTTTTATCTTTTCACTTTAATTTTGCTGACTTGCTTTATTCAATTTTCATTTTTCAATTCTTTCAGTAAAATTTAATTGTCATTTTTGATTGCTTAAAATTTCTTTTGCCTTCACCTTTTTTATAGTTTGTTACGCTTACGTCATACGCTTTCACTTCGCACTTACGTTGTGTTTGAAGTATTCAATATATATATATATATATATATATATATACAAATGCGACATGTAAAATTAAAAACAAATAGCAAAACATCAATATTTAACATATTACAAATTATATTTCAATAAAATTTAAATTTCAATAAAACTATAGTCTTCTAAAATCATTGTTTATTGTTGCTTAAAAATATTAGCTTAATATTTTAACAATTTTGTTTATTTGTTAACGTTAGATAAATAATTATTCATGTTATCAATAATTAATGAATTTGGATTTCTTTAAACATATTATAATATAGTTCTTAATTAGTTTTTAATGCGAATACTATATTTATTATAAAAAAGTTGAATTTTATATTAATTTTATATTAAATATAAAAAATTAAACAAATAATGCTTATTAAAATTGTAATCCATACAAAAAGTTATAATTTTATTATATAATTTCTTTTTAAGACCTCGATTTATATTGTTAATAATTATTCGATATAAAGTAATGATTATAATAATATTAACAATTATATACGTAGGATGCAAAAACTGTTTCATGTAGTGTTTTTAAAACTTCATGCACGATTTTAATTTAAAATGCATAGAATGATATTATTTATTATATAAAAATCATTGTCAAGTATTATGTAGTGAAAGAAACTAATTTTAAGTATTTTAATTATTTATACATAAAATTCAGAAAAAATTTCAATTTTTAAATGAACTAAGATGGTGTAATTAATGTATCAACTTGATTAAATTTAAAGGCAATTACTATATTGATAAATTACAGTAAAAATTAATCTTTAAAATTAATTATTTTATGTATTACACATTTTTTTAATTTAACACTCTGATTCACATTTCATATTGAATAATTATGAATTGTAATGTTTCATTTAATAAAATATTTAAACTAATTTTTACATTAAATATTATGTATTTTAAATGATGGTAATTTTATTTTTTTCAATGTTAATGTTCAAATTGTTTTTATGTATTTTTTTCTGTAAAATAATTAGTTTTATTATTTTTAATTGTATATAATTAGCTTACCTTCATTTTTTGTGCATTTAAAAACTGAGAACTGAAATGTGATATTAAAACAGCTTTAATTCCAACATTTAGTTATGTAGTTTTGCAATAAGAGAAATAGTTGTTCAATATAATTTATAATAAATACAGATCATTATGGCTATTATTATAATATATATATAATATGATATAATAAATCTACGGCTAAGGATAGTATATTTGTATCAAATCTACATTACTATAATAATAATCCAAAAGAAAAATAAATAATTTTACCACGTAATATCTCAAATTCGTGATTGTGTTACTATCACACATATTTGAGGTTTAATTTCTGGTTTTATTTGTGTTAGCTTACCCATATACAATAATTTATATTAAATTTATATTAAAACAAGTGTTTTAAAAACACTAAAATATAAAATAATGCTCATTTTTTAATCATATTTCTAATATCAAATCTCTAATATCTAATATGTCATGGAATAATGATTTAAATTAAAAATATAATAATAAAATAACATTTTTGTAACGATTTAATATTTTGCGATGTATTATAAATGAACGTAAAGATATTTTAGTTTAACTTAAAATACTTAAAAATTTATATATGTGGAAAAATAAATAAATTAATAGATAAATTCGTAGAGATTTATTATTATTTTAAAACATAGATATTTAAAATCAACCAATGTAATTGTTTTATAAGTATTAAGAATAATTAATAAAATCAAAATAATCAGTACATTTTTTATTATCAAATTCTATATAGTCATTATAAAGTTATTTTATTTCTTTAATGAATTAAAGATTTTGTAAATTAAAATGAAAGAAAAAATGTAAATCAATTATTATTAAGTCGTATTAGTTAATCAATAAAAGCAAAAGAAAAGTTAGCAATAAAAAGTTTGACCTTCTAATATAATTAAAAAGTTTTAAAATTAATTCTCATCAATGAAAACATAATTATTTTAATTTGAATTTAATTTTTAATGTTTTAATTTTTATACTATTTTTATATGTAGCTGATGAAATATTATATTAATTTCATGTACTAATCATACATTTATTATGCAATAAAGTCATAAATGATAGATTTTAATCTATCTTTTTTATTTTAATCTATATTAAAATCTTAATAGATTTGAATATTTAATTGAATAAACTCTGAATTATTTAAAAGTACATATATTTAATGTGCTTATTTAAGATCTAACAATCCAAAACTTTGGTTATGTCATAAATAATAATTATAATGGACAAGTTTGCATAAAAATGATATGTAATACTTTTAAAAGTGCAGTAAAAACTTTAAGTTGTGAATAAATTGTGAATAAAAAAGAAAGTCTCAACATAAGTTATAATTCATTTTAATACTTTTGCTTATTAGCATATGTTTATTTCATTAATCCTCTAATCAGTTATAATATAGAATATAACAAGGTACTTGTTCTAAAATGATCTTAAGCTAACATTAATATTGTACACAGACTGACTTATTTTGTGTGTTGTATTCATGAAGAGAAAAAAAAATTTGGAGAACAAATTTAATTATTTTATTAAGTTTAAAAAAGTCTAATTATAATTCTTTTTAGTCAAGTTTTAAACAAAATATAAAAATATAAAATTAAATAAAATGTTCAATATAATAGCCAATGAGTATTTTACATAATTGTATCAACCTTATTAATTAGTATTAACTAGTTTATTAATTAATTTTAAATATTTAATAAACTGCTTGATGTATTTATATACGTATGTGTGCGTGTATGTATATATATGAACATTTTTATTATTTAAATAAATATAATTTGTCAAAGTTAAAAAGATACTAATTGTATGTGTAGTCAAATTACTTGTGATAATAAGATATTTCAGGTTATGTCTCTTTCAAGCCATTTTTAATGTAACCGGTAATTTCAATTATTGGCAAGTATTTGAAATAATACTGACTTTAGCTCAGATTTTAATCCATTACATAGAACAGGTTTCTTTGTTTTAATGTTTGTACGTAATTCAGAAAAGTCCACAAAACCAAAAGCTTTTTTTTGAAATTAAGAAAAAGAACATCAGCTAATGCAGTTTGCGAGTGTAAGAGTCGCGCGCAGCTTTACTCGGCTTCAGCTGATTAAAGGAGTCCGGAACAATATGGCGCACATTTACTAGCCTGCTGCAAAACGTCAACTATTTGGATTTCTAAAATGTACGTAAAACACTAAAATTCTTTACTAAAATAACATGTATTAGTACCATATATTAGTAGTTATATTAATATTTTTTCAAATTACTTGCAAATAAAATTACTTTAATTTTAAACAATTTTCGACTGTTTATCGTCTAAAATTTGTCCCATGCCCGCGTAATTCATTGTTAACAGGCGGTTTTTATCGGTTAAGTAAGTTTTCGTTATTATAAAAAAAGACTGTTGATTTTTGTAGATAGTGATTTTTTACTTTATAAATATTAAAATAATTTTTTTTTAATTTTTATATAGTAAAGTTTAATACAAGAATTAAAATTCACTTAATAATTATTAAAAGGAAAGTATAATTTTGTTCCAATCTGACATTTATAATTCAGTGTAAAAAAATTAAAGCTATAACAACTTAGTGAAATCGGTTTTATTTTAAAAAATTTACTTCTATTCATAACACTATATTTAAGCTTGAAAAAAAACAAATAACATATTCAAATAAAATATTTTTTGGTTTTCTTTTATTTATTATCCAAAAAATATAAAATTCATGAATTGTTTTTAATAGGTATAAACTTATATTTGAGGATTAATTTAATTCATAAAAAAGTAACGAATTTTTTACAGTTAAATTTATATACATTGTAAATAAGTTTTAAATAATTATTAGTACCAGTATAAATTAATAGAAATTTATACTAAGAAGATTTTATACATATTTCAGTAGAAGATCTTTATTTATTTCAATTAATATTTTAGTCATAAGTGAGAAGCAAATAAACTGTCAATGCATCAATCTTATATACACTTTACTTCAAATATAAATAATATTTACAGGTTATATTAATCTAATATTTTAGCAAAATTCTTTTTCTTATTAGAATTATGCAATTTTTTAAGTTAAAAATAAAATAAAAATATAATTGAATTTTTAAGATAAGATAAGCAAGCAAGCATTTCAAATTAATTTTACTTTACTTATCACTTAGTAGTACCATTGGGAACAAATGATATTGAAATCTGATTTCTTTATCAATTAAACATAATATCAAAATTTTATTTTTTCCACAATTACATAAAATTTTGCACATGAAAAAAATGAGATATAAATCAATAATAATATAAATTGAAAAGTATTTATCTTTGCTTAAGTTAATTTTTCATTCGTTTGTAAAAAAGATTTAAATACCAATTGATGTATGCATGAAAAAATTACTTTTTTTTTTTTGGTCAAGTAATAAACAAGAAAGTTATTGGTTTTTTTTTTAATTTTAGTAATAAATGAGGCAGTTTAAGGAACAGTCTTTATAATTATTTCGTAAAATTTGATTCATAATTCAAGTGGATTTATATCTAAATATTTAACAATGGTATTCTGACTTCGTTAAAGCAGTTTAGATTCATTTTTATACTTGCCTCATGATATATTAAAATAAAAATGATATAAAATACAATTCCAAAAAGATAAAGGAAATTTACAATTAATGTCACTATTAGAACCGAAAATGTACTATTTGTATTTTTTTATAGGCGTCATATTTTTTTTATTTCGTTGTAGTAAGAAATATGATTATCTGCTTAGTCACACAAAATTTCACAATACAATGTATCGTGCATTTAATTAAAAACTTAGGTAACTATTTATAGAATTAAGAGAAATAAACTATAATTTTTATTTTTAAATTTATTATAAAAAATATTAATTGTTAAATTCTAAATAATTTTATCGTGATAGTAAATAATATTTAAGGTTAATAATAAAGATAATAATATTTAACAATAGGAATTTTAACGGTTACTTAAATTAGTTGTCACTTTCTTGTAATTACAAGTTTTTGGGTAGACAAAAATAACTTATTTCAATCATTCAAGTCGTAAAATTAATAAAATCCTAATTAAGATTAGTAAAGGATATAAAAGAACGTTTCAGGTTATGGTCAAGATTACCTTATATTTTGATGAATTAGCAGTACTTTCTTTAATGATCAAATGTATCTTATATTCATTCAAATTTCACATTCGTATATGGAAAATAAATTGAGCCAAATAATATATATTACCTTTGTTGAATAATCCATGATAGAAATTTTTATTGATTTTTATTAAAGAAGTATTATTTTGTCAGAATATTATAGTAGTATAACATAATATATCAATAGTAATAATTCCCGAAAATTCTTATATAAATTACTTTCTAATTGAAAAAACCTGCTTCATTATTTTTGATATTTAAAAAAATTATCATTATTAATGAATTAATGGAATTACTAAGAACTTTTTAATTGAGAACAATCTGAAAGGAGGAAATCAGTATTTTTTTTATCAATAATCATATTTGTTTTTATTATTTTTCAATTCGTCATCGTACTATTATTATATTGTAATAAGCATTTAGAGTTACATTTCTATATATTTTTATAAATTAATAATTATTTTTTTTTTCAATTATTATTGCTTAAATTACTATTTGTCAGAATATGAAATACGAGTTAACGTATTTGTAATACTTAACATTATCAACTCTCAATATAAAATTTCTTTAATCCACATCTACATTGTCGTTTTAATATTTTGGAAATTCGGAATATTATTATTATATACATTGATTATTCTTTGTTTCTTCTCTTTCTTTGATAATATATGTTTATGTTTTTTACGTATTAATACTAATGTAGGACACTTCCGCCTTTGATAATTTGCGAATATTAATCAGTAAATCTGCTAAGTATTTCCATTCGATTATATAATTTAAAAATGTGTCATTTCCAAGAGCTATCTCTTATCCTACATTTGTTATATTATTATTCCGATTCATGATTCCAAGTTATTTGCTTGATAATACATTTATTTGCTTATTATCTGCAACTTGATTCATCTTTATTCAGTTCTTATTTGGGCAATTTATTTGAATGAATAGAATTGATATTATTAAAGATAGATATATTTTTAAAATAACCTCGAAAATTGTAATCTAAAATTCGATATTTGCATATTTGATACTTTATTAAAGCGTTGCTTTTGTCTAATTAAGCTCAATGATTCCCCTATTAATAAAGGCGATGCAAATTATTTTATTTGCACGAAATCATCCATTACAGAAAGATAACAATTAATTAGAAAAAGGCCTTTATAAAATATTCGCTGTCTGACACAATATTTACATATTGTACAAACATCCGTGCGATGCAAGTACGTAATAACATTCTCGAGTTCAGGCCAATTTCTTTTCTAAATTCGACGAATAAAGTCTGGATGCCAAGGAGATGTTGAAAGGTAGAAAGTCGTATTCGGTATATGCAGAGTACGGCAAGTCCATTTTCTCAAACTAATTATCTAGGTCAGCCACGTCAAATATGTCAGAGTGGCCAAGCCCGGGAAATTCGCAAATGCAACGCAAACTTAGGCAAATAATTATTGGGGTTTGTATTGTAGGTTATTTAGAAATGCGCAAATCAGATACGAACTATCAGATGCAAACGATAAGTATAACCATTTTAGTAATACAATGAGGTTTTTTGGCAAATTATATGCTTCACTCGTTATTTTATGCTCGTCATGAAGATGGAAAAACAAATTTATTTAAAAAATTTTTTTTTATATATTTATCCTTTTCTCTATTAATTTTTTCATTTAAAATAAGATAATTTTCAATCATCGTGAAGTGCTTTATAGCATAATACTCTTTTCTATTCATCATCTGGTGATTTTAAAATTATGAACTATAAATAGATCACAATAAGAATGAAACAGTATGTGGAAGTTAGTATTAAAATTTATTAGTAATCATTATTTTTACGTTTATAAAGGTTATAAGTAAAAATAAATATAATTGTAACAATTATCTCTACTTCCTTTAATTTTTTTACTACGTCAATATTAATAGTCATTTAAATTTACTTTTATTTTAATTTTATTTTTATTTCATAGGTTATTTCATATTCATATTCATATTCATATTTTATATGTTACAATCTTTACATTCCTGAACATTGCTGTGCGAACTATTATTATTACCAAATTTTAACATCACGTATTCATCCTTTCTATTTAGTTCCCTTTTTTGCATATTTGTAAACATATTTGTATATTTCTAGTAAAAATTCTTATATACTATTGCTTTCTCCATATTGCAAACTATTTTTTTTAAAATAAATATAATTGTAATTACTTTCTTCTTGCTTTAGTCATAAAAATATAAAGTTTATCAAAGGTAAAATAAGAAACTATTCTTATCATCTTTGAAAGATCTTTATATATATATGAATATCTAATGAATTCTTATTATATTCTGACCTTCAAGCTGTTTACCTTCAGAGTTAAATTTTTTTTCTAATAAAAGTTTTTTAATGAGAAAGTTCAAAAAAAGACATCCATATTATTCTAATTGATAGAATATCTGATTTATATGAAATAAATTAGAAGTATTTAATTAAACAATACAATCTTTTTTTTAATACTTTTTGTCATATACAGTTGAAATAGTTTGTGTAAATCGTATAGATAAAAATAAAAAAATTAAAATTATTTATTTATTATACTTTGCTAAAACTTGTTGTTTCATAGGAAGTTTAAATATTGTACTTCAATAAAAGAATAATGTTTTTGTTACTCGATCTAAAAAATTATAACAGTAAATAACGATGTTAAATAAGTGTTTTTGGAATTAAAAACAAAATACCGAATCTGAGAATAAACTATAAAATAATTAACCTTAGATGAGTTGAACTTGTTATTTCCATTACACGTACAGCATAAGAAACGTATCATGCTTTTCTCGCTATTACCTCTTTTACTGAATTGCGAGACGGCTTTATCTATTTCGACTCTAGTTACAATAGAGTTGCATATAGTATGTACATTTAGAACAGCATTTCACTGGAATTGACATATTACGTTCACCCACACTTTCAGGCCAACGTCGGTCAATGAACTTAAAGCGACGAAACTTCGTAATTTGAAAAACTTTTCCCTGTTTTCTCCGTTTCGAGAATTACTATATTTTTGTTCTACTATATTAATGCATAAGCATAAATTTATAAATTACTGTATAGCTTACAAGTTTTGTTTAAATTGATTATCCAACTTTAATATTATATGGTAAAAGTAAAGTAAATAATAGAATTATATAAGTTATTATATCTACAGTAAATATTATGGCAAAGAAAAACTGTACACGTAATAACGTTGTAAAATAAAATATTGATTAATGACAATAAGTATGTTTTCAGAGTAAAATTAAAATTAAATTTTATGACACTTATTATTATTGTTATCTTTTAATATATGTAATCGTTTAACAGATTATTATATTAATTACAACTCGATTCAAAGAATATAAGTGCCCTACATCCAAGATCAACTCATTACGTTTAATATTTTGCAGTTTCTTTAATGACATTATAAATTATAAAAAAATAATTAAATGTTGCCGGAAGTAGCTACAAACTTTATTCTTTTATAAATTTATAACAATGTTTCAATTAAATTCACAATGATCAAAATATCTATTCAATCAATTTTTATTTCCATGAATTTGAAAAAATTTGCATATTTGCATACATTCCTGTAGAGTATGTTGAAAAAATATCTAAGGAAATGCTTTTTAGTTATGCAAGTAGGGGCGAAGTGATCTTCATTGTAGTCCGCTCTTTAATTCTTACCATAGCAATGGTTCTCGCATTATTTCCACTTGCCATTATACAAAACAGCTTTTCTTGTGAAAAGAGTTGACGATAGTTTTCACTCGAATATTTTTTCATTGCTATTTTTTTTCCGTATATAGGTATGATATTAATGCATAATACGTATACAAACATTACTATTCGGTGTAGTACTTGTGATTTTCTTTCCGTTAAACTTGATATCAGAATTTAATTGTTATTCATCATTGTTATTAGTATATATGATTGCTTAGAATGACTTTGTTTTATTTGAACTGCTATAAGTATAAAACAGCATTTTGGAAAATAAAATTTCTATTATCATTCATATCCATGACTTTAACTTACAGTGTATTCTATTGAAGTGATTAATAATTTTCATAATTCTTAGCAGTTATACACAACCATGTTTGCTTAATACTACAAAATATACTAAATCGTAATGTTTGTAATCCAAATTCATTAATACCAAATCTATGTTGTGATTTTCCGATATTATTGGATCTACATTTATCTTTATATTATCAATTATATTATGAGAACATTTGTGTACTAGATAGATATACAGAATAGACATATATTAATTCTTGTATCAATATTCCAAAGATAAGTTTTTTTTATAATTTATAATACAATTATTAAAATGAATTTTCTTCAATTTTCATCGTATATATCTATATACAGAAATTTGAGTTACTCATAAAAAATTTAATTTGATATCTTTTCACATTTTTTTTAATTCAATAAAAATTTGGTTTTTAACTTTTTTAAATAGATAAGATATCAATCGCTTATTTTGTGGAATATACATTTAGAAGCATTTTAATGAATTTTTATAACGAAACTTTTATGAAATAAAAACATAGAATAAATTTTGTATTCAATGTTATTTTAAGTAATATTCTTGATTTATGCTTAATTTTTATGTGCATATATACTTTATTGCTTAAGATTTATTACTAAGTTCATTTTTAAGTTAACATATTAAAAATTCTGTATAATAGCAGTATAGTAAATATTACTTTAATAGTTACATAGCATTATACACATTCACATAGCTAATTTTTGCTTCATTAATAACTTAAATCATTAACCAGTTACGGCTTCTCATAAGTCATTTATTTTATTACTATGTATGCATTTAGCAAATTTAATTAAAAATGAAATGTTAATTTAGTTTAAAAATAATGAATACATTACAAATATATTTAAAACAAAAAATCTATGCTTAATGTTTAATAACTATTTTGTCAATATTATGACGTTAATATTTATGTAATCTTTCAATGGTACAATCTGGTTTCATTTCGCTGTCTGCGACGCTTTTTTATAAAATTGTTTTTGTAGAATTGTTTCATTAATATAAACACAGTTTCATAATTTAGCAGACAAACAAACAATTTTATAAAATTTTTATTGCAATTAATATTAGCAATAAAGGTCTTTAATAAAATACAAGTTCATGAACCTGCTAAAAACAATGTAGAGTTAAAATCTATTATTTGAACGCTAAAATTAGTTGTGCATTCTGCCATTGAGAGTTTCTTTGAGAATTTCTATTTTCTGCAGACACAAAAAACTCACTAGGTAAAGGATTTTTATTTGGTTGTAAAAATAAATTGTGTTAATACTTTGAAAAAAAGATTCTTCGTTATGTTGAGGGTTTCAAGATATATGTATCGAATTTAAAGCGAGGCGCACCATTAACTGTCTTCAGAACAATATGTCTATAAACATTACGATAAAAATTCATAAAAATTTCCATGGCTTTAAAGAATCGAAAGTAGAAAAAAATGTATTTTACGAAGGTTACGGTTATTGTCAATCTTTTTTGCCCCTATGATACGTGCGGATCTGATAACAAGTTTAGTTTTTTAAAATAAATAGAATTTTTGCAAAAGTCACAAAAAACACGCAATATGCATTAAAGGGAATGTTTATCGTCTTCCGGTCTACAATGACAAGGGGAAGCCTATTATTTTTTATGTAAATCGTGATTTTGCAGAGTGCTTGAAGTTTAGGAAAAGTCATGAACGCCACATTTTGACACTTCGACACTTCCTTGAACGCTGATGGGGCGAGTCGACGTTTTTAAGTTTGAAGCTTGTATGCAAGACGTAATTTAAAAAACTCGATAATTCAGCTCCTTTCAAGTTAAACTTACATAAATAAAAATACGTTGATAATTATTTCATCCTTGATATTAAACTTCCAGTTCATTTTTTTTATAAATTATTACTTCGTATTTTAAATACTGTAAAAAATATTCATATTTGAGTTTTTATTGATTCATTGTTTTATTTTATGAATATATCAAAATTATTAAATTACAACTTTAACATAATTTGTGGTTGTGATGGTGTTTGATTGTCGAATTACAATTATCATCTGTAATGGTATTAAAATAATCAAATGTGTATTATTTAGCAGATGTATTAAAAAAATTCATTAAAATGTATATTTTGCTTCATATTTATTAACATTTATCAAAGTTATATTTCGTATGATCTCATGGCTATTTAAAGTTTTTTTATTAATTTACTATTTCTCAAACTACCACCAAATAAAGTATTTTTCAAGTAAAGTATTTCGCGATATATTACGAGAGTATTCCATTTTTAAACGTCTTCATGCACGCTTATCTCTCGTATTCTACATTCATTTTACATCTTATATAGCATTAATTTGTTTATATATATATACGTATTTATGTACTCAAACATTAAAAGATATTTATTAGATTAATAATACAAGTAGTTGTTATTAATATTGCAATATCATTACATTATTATTATTCCATACATTAAGTACGGATTTTTAAATTACATGTAAAAATATAATAATTTCTTATAATAATTTACATTAAGGAGATATTTTAAATTCAATTGTTTAAGTACTATATTTATTACAGCTTATTACTTATTTATTACAGTTCATTACTTATGTTAAAAGTTAATTTTGCAGTAATGAATGTTTGGGGAAATTTGGTTTCTACTAATTAATAAACAAAAATTCATCATTTATTTTTTCTTTAAATTAAAAAAAAAATTTTATGTACTCTGAAAAAACTTAATTTTTGTCAAATAGTTTGATGAGTTATGTCATTCAAATTTTAATAAACTAGCTCAGGGTTGTAGTTATTGGCATCAGTATATAGGTTTCGAAGGCACTCATTATTGTGGCTGTAAATATTGATATAACCATAATTTTAGACACAATTAATATATAGTACTATTTTTCAAATAACTGCATAATTAACTATTTACTTTATTGGATCTAGTAATTTATTGTTAAATATTATAATTAAGAAATAGTTAATCGGATTTAGGTAACCACGTTTCGTTTACACGATATTCCTTTATAACCAATCAGTTAAAAATATCATATAAAATTTTGTTTCTGCATAAATTGTATTATTATTCAATTGTTAATTGTCAAGAGCTATATAAAATAAACTTTTTTAAATGCTAATACCAATAAAAATATTGTTGTCTTGCTAAGCTTGTCTTACCTTAAACACATGGCTTAGAATAGGCTTATGCTGTGTTTTTCTGTAAATATATGTATGATAAATAACACTTTTTTAAAGAGATAATACGTTAATATTTTATCTCTTATTGATGATATTTCAATATATAGATGTTTATTGCTATAAATTTTTATTCACATTCTACTCATTGATATCGATCAAATAACAATTTTTATTACTCAAACGTTTGTTCAGAATAATACAAGCATTATTATAGAGTGTGGATGCAGAAACAATTATATTTAAAAGAGATTTAGAATTCTCTTTAACCAAAACTAATCAGTAAATATAATTTGCGATTAAATGCTAAATTGTATTTTTTATTTGCTAATAAGTTTGAAATTGCAGTTGTGAATACTCTCATACAAAAATATCTAGTTTTTAGCTAATATTAAAATAACAAATGAAAATTTAATATGAATTACTTTCATAATATCAAGATTTCTTTTGAATCAATATAAGCATACCAGTATTAGTTGATAAATTATTTTTTAAAAGAAAAATTTATAAGCATCTATAAAACGATATCATTATGTTTACCAGCCTTGTATCCGAGATTAATTTCAAAACAACGCTCAGGAAAAATTTCGTATATGAACAACTGTATTCTGCTTACTCGTGCAATTAAGGACTTTATAATTTATATTTTATTTCTTTGAAAGCAATTAGTAGTGCTGCTTTTTTTACACACTTATTTACTTTGAATAGAAAAAGCCGCTGTTATGACTTTTTTTTAATTTACCATATATACTTTTACGTGCAAATAAAACTTATTCGTATTTCTGACTTGATCTAATAAAAGTATGTGAACGTTCGAAAGAATTATTTTAAGCACATGAGAGAAAGTCCCGGATTTTTATCTTCGAGAGGGTACACTGCAGTTTTGAGTACTCAAGGTATATTATGATTCGGTGTCTATAAGCAGTAAAAAAAATTAAGGTTAATATTGCAATTTTTCAGCTGGGTCAGAATGATATCATTTTTAATACATCAGATGTAAAACATTATGAATGCTGAAACCGAGGTTGATAAAACGTCTCACAAATTTAGATTTTACGGAATCTGAAAATTTATGATAGAAACAATCAAATCGTTTTCCATAATTTCGTTATATATTGGGAAAGCAATTGATGTAATATAAAAAGTGTCTTTTATTGAATTTCCAAGTATTTATTATCGCGGAAATTGTGAACATACGAGGCTGATTAACCTTGAATCAAAACAATCCTCAAGCTACGTATTATCAATGAATTACTGACTCGAAACGATGCTTCAACTTTCTCATATATTATCTTGTATTGCAACTTTATCGTATATATTTGTACTAAAGAATACCATAGCTTCTAGTTCCTGATATCAACTTCTTTAAATTATTAATCAAATCTAAGGTAATTGTTAGCATGAGACGAAGGTTTTGAGGTATGCATACATGAGACTTCGCTTATCCTCATAGTGCTCATGGTGTAATACCAGGTGGATTGCACATTATCTTCTGTGATAGTGATAGCTTTTAAGAAACCAATGGCGTGTTTTCATAAACTATCTTTGATATAGTGTGGATTTCCGATATTTGAAGATGTCTTTATTGACTATGTTGAAGTTGGCGAACATATTTTGAAGACGAATGTAGTCAAAGTACATGCTTAAGAAGAAAGATAAACTTGAAAATGCCAAGTGGTTTAAACAAATTTAAACACAAGTCTTGTGAATTTATATTATTTTTAGTTAATATTACGTTGTGAATAATAAATTTTTATTTAAGGATTATAAATTGGGAATAGTTTTTTTTAGATTTAAACATTTTTAAAAAATGCAGGTAAATATTTTCAGATGTAAAAGCTCAAGAAAAATTAATAAAAAAAATATTATAAATGAATACACAGGAATTTAGTGTATTTGTTGTTAAATAGAAAATTCAAATCATGTTTCTATTGAAAAAATATGTATATTTTTCTAAAATATTTATAGGAGTAAAAGACAATTAAAATTTTTTAAATTTTAAATTACACGTGAATTAAGTAGGACTTTAACAACCTTATGAATGTTAATAGAAGATAAGTTTAATATATATATATATATATAGTTCGAAATGCAATTCTAATTAATGTATGTATTTACGTGTAACGTTAATTTCATTGTTTCGTGATGTATTCATGGCATACATGGCTTTACATTGCTATACTAATAAAACGTATGACTGCCTGAATCTAAAAGTACGAATGAGAATAAACTTCCTACATTCTTTCTCACCCAAGAAAATCTAGGATAAATTTGATTGTGTGTATGGATAGTATAGATGTATGGAAGTATTTCTCTTCGCTGCCGAATAATTTGTGCTTGATAGGTTATTGTACAATCAAAGTTTATTCAATTGGTGCATAGCTGACCCATGTTAATCACTATTATAAAAATTCATTTTTTGTTTTCATTTCATGTGATCCTTTAATTTAACTAAATCCTTTGCTAAATATCATGAATCATTCGCTACTTTATAATAGTGAATGGTGTTATTCTTCTATTGAATATTAAACAATAATTTTATTGGTCAATTAAAATTTGACGACTTCATATATGAATCTGATTAAAGTCTCATAAGATTCATGATTAAACTATTAATTAGATTTTTATTTTCTTGACTGTAATGAATTTTGATCAGAAGATGATTTCATAAAATTTCAGATCTAAACTCGAATTTAAAAATACACTTTTATTAAATATAAATAAATAAAAACAATCGCTAAAAAAACAGCTTTAGAAAAGTTTTAAAGCATTTCTCACATAAATTTAGCTACTTCATTGCTGATTTTTTATTTAAATAAATGATAAAAAAAATAAAATGCTAAATTTAAGATTATAAAGTAAACAATGTTTCATATATATTATTAAAGATAATTTAAAAACATTATTTTTCACTAGTATGTAAAAATTTTTGTAACCACATGTTTTATAGGTATGCATCACAAACTTATCTGTACTTCAAGTAAGTCAATAAATATTTTTTTACGATATTTTACATAAACAAAAAACTATTTTGATGTGATTATTTTTTTTATTAAAATAGATACACATTTTAGTTAGACGTGAAACTTTGTTTTTAAAAATTTAAATAATCACAATGAAAGTTTTTTATAATATTTAAGATATTAAAACTTGTATTTTTTTTTACCATTATGACGCAACAAATATTAATCCTCTAATTTCATTTTTTTTTAATTGTATCTGTAGAACTAATTTAGTTTAACTCAATCATTGCTCTATCATTCTTACCTTCATAAAATCAATATATTGGTTAAGAAAAGAAAAAAATTTATATCCGTGTGCGAAAAACCCATCAAATAACTTTTTAAAGGACTTTGTGAAACATCCAACAATACTAGTTTAAATTTAAACCATCTAGACGTGAACATTCCCGTTTTATTATGAAAGAAGGATCTATTTATGACTAGACGAAAGTACAAATTCTAAAGTAACTGAAATGTGTCAGACTCTTTCTTTTTATCTTTGTCTTCCGCATTTGTTAGGATGATTTATTTGAAAATATAGGATGTCTATGAAATTACTTGCGAACAATAAAGATTAGTGACTGTAAATGCTTTATAAGCTAAAATGAATTCTCTAATACACCATTTCTTTAATATTTTGAAAGAAACTTATCTGTATGTAAACTTTATAAATTTAAGATATCAAAATTTTTGAAACATGATCTTAACAGATTTATGCGAAGACATCGTATTATAAAATTCAATAAGAATTAAATAAAATGCGTGTAATTAATAATATTTCTTGATTAACACTTGAACATTACATTTTATAATTATTTCAATGACAATGTATGCGCAAAAAAATGTACTGAAAAAATTAGTATTTTTAGTAAAATGTATTTTGAATTTAATTAAAACTTTATTTAGAAATAATTTCTTGATTAATTAAAATAATTAGGTTTATGTATTAAATATTAAGTAAATACGAAGGTATATTGATATACACTCTAGACAAGGTAAATTTCATGTGTCTTCATTTTTTAAAAGCCTTAGTTTCTATTTGAAATATAAGGTTGGCAGAATGATATTTCAAAAAGATAATTGCTTTTAAATTAAATAAAAAAATTATCCTTAGTATAATAATTAAAAAATAAAAATTTTTCAATACGTTATATAAAAAAACTTATGATAAAAATGACTTAAAAATACACAAGTTTTTAGGTAGGAAATGAAATTAAAACTTCATATTTGTAATTTTAAAAATTATGAATTACGATTTAAATAGAATAAGTTGCAAGTAAATGTTGTATGGATAAGTCCTAGGTATGTCTAACCAAAACAATTATGCAATTTTCTTGTAGATTCCTACATTTACTTATGGTGTAGACATTTAAAAAAATCATTCGAAGGTTTCTTTTATCAAATTTAGTAGGCAACGTGAAAAACTGAAAGTCCCATGGTTTTGAAAAAAAATAAAAGTCACATAAAAGCAAATTTAGTGTAAGATAAGATTATATTATACGAATGAAGTCTTGACTGTCAGTAGTCTATTATAAATTTTATGAAGAATAGTGAAAATTAATATTTGGTATACCTGTTTCCTTACTTGATTAAAAAACTTTGGTATAGCCTTAAATATGTTTCGTTTTTTCGGATTGGTTTATTATTGATAAAAATAATTTTTCATTGAAGTTTCAATATTGTGAAAATTTTTTTTAAAGCAGAATAAAATAGAAGAACAAAATTTTACGTAGAATGATTTGATATCAAGCATAGTATTATATTGTGTTTGTAAAAATTATATTTTTCTTCTGAAATCGAATGTACAGTTGTATCTCAAAAAGGTTTGAAGATTTCTTTAATGTTGGATAAATTTTAAACAAAGAGTGAGCATCAATCGTGATTTAGATAAAATTGATTGCATCAAGAATATGAGCAAAGATAATTTTAATAAAAGTATTAAAAATAAAATTTATTTTAAATTATTAAAAATGTATACCAAGTTGTTAATAATATTTCATGAATAATTAAAAATTTTATCCCTTATTAACCTACAAAAAAGCAAACAAAAATTTATTTTTATTTATAATTATTTCAAATTTCATATCTAGTATCTTATTAATGACATTTCGATCATTATGTAATAATATATATATACCTTATTTCAATTAACTTTATTGGTGTGACATATTGGTGATGAGATTAGAACAAATTTATAGAATACATAACGTATAGTTAATGTATATCGTAAAATTTGTAGTACATGCACGGATACATTGTTTATCGCTTTTGAAATACTTTGGTTCTGTTTTACAATATGATATACCTTAAATCTCAATGACTATAATAATTTGTTGAAAAAAAGGATGTGCTATTTAAAACAAAAATTAACAGAAAAATACGTTAAGAAACTGTCAGTAATAAAATTTATTTAGATATTATTTTATTAACTCATAATTAGAGAATTATATGAGAAATATATAAATATTGTAAACTAAATTTACAAATTACGAAATGAGGTTGGGAATTTTACGGAATAACGTGACAAACATCTGCACACGTAGGAAGTAAAAATAACATTTTGTTTGATTGTTTCTGATACTGAGAATAAATTATGAGAAAGGACAACATAAGATTGTATTGGAGTATTTCCTTTTCAGGAGTGCAAATTGTATAAGTCAATATAAACGTCGTGTTACAAATATTCGTTCCTGTAAACGTATACGTTATGAGGAATTTATCTCACAACGGTACCGCTTTATATTCAAGGTCTGGTAGAAATAAGTAACAAATTGATTCAGGATTTACATTATTCATAAGGGTAACTAGACACTTATTTAGGGGCAGTTATATCTTACAATAATTCTTCATCAGATATATATATATATATATATATATATATATTAATATATATTATTCTTTTAAAATACATTTATTAATTTTGTATTTATTAAAAAAGTAAAGTTTTATTTAATATGATTCTTGCGTACCTTTCAGACGAAAAGCACATACATTTTTATACAATTCTTGTTCGAATTTTTTCCGCTTACATTAAACTTAGATATTGCTGTACAACTTTAGATTTTATAATACATATGATAAATATATATATATATATATATATATATATATATAATAATAATAAAAATACATGAGGTAAATATATACATACAATAACCATATTAACTACATCTTATCACTAGGTCTCTGCAAGTTAAATTTTTTCACTTACCAAATTTGCTTTATTTTACTTCCTCTTTTCCACCTTTTCTGCCTTTCCATAATATTTTCTCCTTTACCACCGATCCTTCTAATGTTGGTTTTCTCTTCCTATTTTGATATATTCTTTTTCCTTTTTAATTTCATTCATCCTCTCCAGCCCTGAGCTTTTTCAATCCAGATTTCCTCTGCATTTTTTAAGTCTCTGTGCACCATTATCACGTGCTCAGTTGATTCTAGCTCCTCTTTCTTCTTCTTCTTTCAGAACTCACATTTGATTGCTGTACCTGAACCTTGATATTAAACTCTTCTTTCCCTTCATTTCCCCTATTCTTCCATACATATCTTCCTATACCAATCACAATATCTGCTTTAATTTATTCTACCTCTTTTCTTTTCCAGCCTCCATCGCCGCTCTCTCTTTTATCGTTTCCATTTTCTCCCGTGCCCTCTTTAATTCTAATTATGACAAATACTTCTTCAATTTTGCCTTCCTTGTCTTTGCCCAAAATTCTGAAATTTCTCTCTTTCTTCTATAACTTCTTGTATCAGACTTTTTCCGCTTCAATACTTTTTGTCTATGAGTCTCAGTGCCCACTCCAGAACCCGCATGCCTAATTCATCTACTTCAATCTCCTCTCATGAATTATAATTAGGAATCATCTTCTTCAACCTCAAACACCATTTTACATATTTTTTCATCAATTCATTAATTTCTTCCTATCTTCCATCTCCATACCTCCGCTTCAAATAACATCATACTTTCCGATGGGACCTTAAACATTATTTCTTTTCTTACCAAAGTGTCCTTAAATATTCTCTCCACTATGCTCCATGAACTTTTCAAGGCACTCATGTCTTTCCTCATCGCCATTCTATTCTTTTGCATCGCATATATTAGATATTTATACTTCTTTACCTATTCTTTTCCATCCCACTACCATCCTGTTTTTCTTCATATACTTTTTTAACCTCCTCAGCACGGCTTTTGGTCTGTTCTCCGTCATTATCAGAATCGCTAGATCATCGGCGTATGCAATGCTCAATCTTTTTCCTCTCAACTCCCCCCTGTCAGCACTTTTGTTAGCTCTTCTTTCAAGCTAGCCATACATACATTCAATAGCAATGGAGTAACAGGGCATCCTTATCTCAGCTCTTTTTTAGACCAAAATGTTTTTCCCAACTTGTCTTTATTGCTTACTGTATAGGCTGTCTCCTCGTAGGTCACCATTACGCCTCTTTTCAACCCTTCATGTATTCTCTTCTCACTAAAGCCTCTTCGAACATTCAACTATTGAGCTTATCATAAGCTCCATCCAAAACTATGAAACAAGCATGCATCTTGCCTCCTTTGCTGCTTAACTCTAAGCTCTCAAAGTTCTATCATAGTTTAATATATATCCCAAATTCAATACTCCCTCTCTTTCCTAAAACAAAACTGAGTCTCCCCTAATTACTATTTACCTTTTCTCCCATTCTCTTCATCAGTAAGTACGGCTGCATATACTTATATGCCGTACACATTAATAGTATTTGCCTGTATTTTTCTACTACATTCATTTCCTTTTTTATAAATAGGCACAATAAATCCTTTTCTCTATTTCATTGAGACTCCCCCCCGTGACTTCCAAATCAAAGTCTCTTCTACATTTATTGGGATATGCATCAAAAATCAGTTCGCTGACCCATCCCATCTTGCTGCCTTTCTATGTTTTAATTTTTGAACCATCATCTTATGTTCTTCTGTTACCACTATACCTTCCATTGCTTCTTTTACAATTTTTTTATTCTCTCTTCCATCAAATTTCTTTTTTGAAGAATACGTACCACTCTTCTATCGTTACCTTACATTCCGTCCCCTCCGTCGTACTTTAGTATCTATTAATATAACCTTCATACTTCATTTTACGTTTAAATTTTGTATATTTTTTCAATTTCTGCTTCTTTAAATTCTCGCAATTATTATTCATTTGTGTGTGTTTTTTTATTTATTAAATTCTCATTCTGTTATTCATGTAATAGTTTTCTTGTTGATGTAGTAGTATAATGTTTCTTTCGTATTAAGAAAAATTATTATTCTATGCTGTTAGAATATTGGGTAATTAGACTATCTATTTCTAAATTAACAGCTTCATAATTTGGAAAAAACTGCACTGAGTGAAGTTATTGAAATATTTTTTTGATTTTTTTACTTTAACTGGACTTAAATTTAGATTTTGTTAGCTGGACTTTGTATTATAAATTAATATTAAATTATTCATCTTCATTAAATTTGCGCTCAAGAAAATTATATAATAATGTGTATTAAATACTATGAAAGAAAAATTGTTAATACTAAGTTTTATGCATTCTTACTAGTTCTTTAGAAATAATTTATTTTCAATCAATCATTTTGTATTATAATTGGTGATGTTTTTTGTTGTAAATTTTATTTTTCTGGTCCGAATTTGATTGCATCGAAGTTTTTTACACGATTATGTAGAATATATATTTTTCAAAACCATTTGGCTGTTTAGTTAATGATAAATAAGAAACGATTTTTATTTTTGATACTTTCAACTGTCAATTATAAATACGCATTTACCTCTGAATAAAAAGGTTCAAATATTTATTCTCATCCATTTATAAGTGATATCAAAAAAATAAATATAAAAAATTAAATTTGTATCAATCCTATCCTTTACTTCTTTTCAATCTTCTCTTTCTGATACTGCCTTTTTTATTGTTGGACAACTCCCCGTACTATTTTTTCTTTTATATATTCCTATTTTTCTATGAAACCTTCTCTTCTTTTCCTCGTGTCTGATTTCCTTTCATTCCATTTTTAATCCAGTCATTTATATTTTCCCATTTGTCTCATGCACCTTTCATTCTTTATCTATGTAGAAGGTGTAGCTTCTAAAAATGCCTTTTTTAATTTCTTTCCACAATTCCATTGGTTTCTATAAATTTTACTCGTCCACATCCTTGCTTCTATCTCTCTCTATAATCTACTCTTCTATCAATATCCTTTCTTTTTACACGTCCATCTTTTTCTTTTTTGCTCTCCCTCCTGTATTTTCACGTCCAACCGTTAGCTTTCGCAGCCCTTAGCTCCAATGGTAAGTGCACCGCCAACTCCACTCCACACCTACCTTAAACTCCTTCAAAAGTAAAATTATTAACAGCTTTGTAAAATTAATTAGTTAATTATTACGCTTAGTTTTTTGTTAATTAGTATCTTGTAAATTTTAATAGTCTATAAAATAACTTGCTTTTCACAGGTCTTTAAAAAATGAAAATATCTTTTTTTCAATAAAATTAATAATTATTGAATAAAATTCTGTCCTGCTTTAAATAGTTTTTTATGTCAATCTTATATATCTTCAAGTTTAGTGTAATAGAAATAAAGTATGTCTGTATTTTGTATTTTTTAAAATTGTATTATTAATATCATTTTGGCTAAAATGAAAATTTTTTACAAATTAATATTTAATGTAAATATACTTGTAATATTACTTATAATATACTTTATTAATAAAAATTTTTTAATATATAACTTTAACAGATTTTTATGGCTTATAAATTGGAAATCGAACAAAATAATACTAATTACTGATAAGATTAATCTAAAATCTAATACATTTTTGTGATTTATAGTTTAAGAATTTATCATTCAGGTACTTATTAATTGTCAAATTTAAAGGATAAAAATGCTTTGATAATTTGATATAAAATTTTACCATAATATGTGTGTATCTTTTTTTTATGAAGATGATACAGTAAGATTATTGAAAAATTAAGAAAGTTTAGTATGATAGTGTTTAATTTGTTGAATCATTCGTTAACAAAAATATCGAAATAAAATCTTTATTTCAAATTTTTATTCTAAATTGTTTTTAGCAAGAGATTATTTAGGTAGATATTTTCCTATAAACTCTAGTAACAAAAATAAAAATCTTTAAAAATTAAATTATCTTATATGTATTAAATTTAATCATAACTCAATATTTTTACATGAAAATGTTTTTGGTTTAATTTACTAAAACAGTAACATAACTTCTGTTTTTAAAATATTTTGACTTATGTTGTTAATTTTTTACTGATTTTTATCCACTTATAATGATTTTTAAAAAATCAAACATCGCATTAAAATTAAAATCATCAAATCGAGTCAATGGTTACTAATACAGTTGTAATGATTGAATTTTACTTAAAAATCATGTGTTTATGTAGCATGCGTTATAATATTGCTCATAGTTATATAAATAATAGTAATTATATTATTTATAGTGATTGTAATCGATATTTATTTTAGTATGAATTAGTTGTCAGTATATAAGTATGACACTTATTTATTATTCTAAAACTAGAGTGTCATATTTCTACTCCACTTTAAATGATAATAAAAATATTGATTTAAATTTTTTAAAAATAATATATAAAATAGAAATATTAAAAAAAATTTTTTTAATTTTGCATTACAATAAAATTTAAGATCGTTTACTATAAAAAAATATTATATATATATTATAGCGTAATATTTTTTTATAATAAAACCTACTACTTTAACGGAAGTTACACATTTCGATTAATTGAAATTTATTTAAACAAATTTTTTTTTTATTTACGGATTTTTATGTTTATGTATTTCTTATCGAGAAAAATATAAATATATAAGTTATTGCTTGCTTTATAACAATGAAATACATTTTTACTATTGTACATAGTTTTTATTCAACGTTAACATAAGTATTTCTAGCTATCTTCAAAGTATATGTATATTTTATTACTTATGACCATAAATTTTCCAACATTCATTTATTTAATATCTTAATATGTGGGATTATCATTGAAAAAAATATTATATCTAATTTTTTATCACTATGCTGTTTTCTATATAAAAAATAATGTTAGGAAATATCAGATCGAAACCGATTCGAAGCTGAATATTTGCACAAAACGTCATTTCGAATAATTCAACGTATCACAAGCAAGAGTAAAAAAAAGCGGATGAGAGAAAAATATGCAATAGGCTCTTCAGCAGCAGCAGAGCTTCATTCCGATGGAAGGCAAACCGGTCTTCGATACGTGTACATTAGTTTGATACCATACGCACACTTACACGTCATACCATTTATACACTCCCGAACTAGTGTTGACTTAGCAAGGAAATTTGTGGAAGCTCATAAGGTTGTCAGGATGAACTCGAAATTACCTATCTACACACGTGCTGTCTGCCACACACACACACAAGTAAAGCACATAAGCAGAGATTATTATATTGAAGCAAAGAGAGTGTGTATCAATAAAAGTGATGCGATTACGATATTTTGGTCCCGAATACTAAACAAAAAACAGTTTCTGCTTATGTACACAATGTTAGTATTACAATTGAACATTTTCACTTGAAATTTTATTTTTATATCCCCCTATTATGCAAGCTTCAACGTGATATTGCGTGGTACGGCTTCTATTTAAATGATCGAAGATTCCAGTTTTTGGCATACGCGCACATTTCGAGGTCGCGAAATAATCGAGATGCGAATATTAAAAAGGGTGTATATGATTTGTTCTGAATCCGGCTGAGAAATAACGGAAGACGTGGCCTTATATTTTAACAAAACTCTTGATTGTAGCTTGTGGGAAGTATTTGCAATGTACTGCGTGGGGGTCGGGTAACAGTGATCATCCATATTTTATGTCTTGTCGAGTAAGTCTCGTCCCCTGCGCCCCTTCAGCACGTTCCCGACAGGAGTCAATACACACCCGACTCCACAGGTATTCTAGTAAATTCAATCTCCAATTATAATTTCTTTTAGTTTATTTTTACTTGCATTAATCGAATTTTCCATGTAGTTGTTGTATTTCATTCATGTTTTTATATTTCGATTCCAATTTAATGATGAATCCCTTTAAAGAATGCATTCTTACAATACACGGGATATTCAATATCAATTATAAAAATTGATTTAATTATTCTTCATTTCGAAAAAATCTCATTTGATTATTTAATCAGCTTTTACAATTTAATCTTTTAATTTTAAAAAACGTGGTTTAGTAAATTTAAACTGAAAATCCTCCAATTCTGGAAATTAATATAAAAGAAATAATATTTGTAATATCGTATCCATTATTTTTGGTATTGCCTTCACTGGAAGTGGTTACGCTAGATAAACTTGCATTAGCCTTAAACTTAATAATGTAAGAATTTTTAAGGAATTAGATAAGCTGTACATCAGTATGGAAATTTTCAATGTTAAGTATAATAACAATTTTTTTTGCAGTTGAATTAGGTAAATATATTCTACGGCCCATATACTCTAAAAACAGCGATTATATTTACAACGGGATAACATCTGCAAGAAAATAAATAAGCAAAAATCTATTCTGTATATCCAATAATAAAGAAACGTGAGGATTAAAAAAAAAATTCGCAAGTCTAAGTAAACATTTCTTCAAGATAAACTTTTGTGAAAACGTTGTGTGAGAGATAAGCAGGCATCTAAACTAGAAATCATATTATGAAATTAAAATTTGCAATCAAGCAACTTTCGAAAAATTTAATTACTGGTAAAATATTATTATCATCATTGTTATTTTCAAGATGTAAGGTATTCATCCAATATAAGCCTTTATGGTCACGATCTTTGTATTACTACAGTACATGGAAGCTGCAAAAATTTTTTCGTCCAAGCAAAATTCATCTAACAGCTTCTACAGCTTTAAATCGCATGTATGTATTAGTTGGTATCTTAAGTGTTATATGTTTCTATTTGCATCCTCATTATCTGACAACTGAGTTTGTACGTGTTCAATTTGATCATTGTAGATATTAAATTTGTCACCAAAACTTTCAAGACTTATCATTTTATTTAATTCTATTTACTCATGCCTTTAGAGAAAACCAAAAATTTGATCAATTTTTTGAAGTTGCTAGAAATCAAAATCTATTTTTTTATTAAAAGTCAAATGAATCCGAAATTTCATATTATAATAATTTAAGTTGGGATACGTGCTACTAAAGAAAATACAAAAAAACTAATATAATATCTAGGAACTGCTCAATAAATCTTCAACTGTTTTTTATTTATGTTATGATATAAAAAAACAATACACTACTTTCTCTTAGACTTACATTCAATTATTATTTATTTATACACACGATTTTTCAAAATTCTCAAAGTATTAAAAAATATTTCAATAAACTTAAAATTTACTGTATCATGAATAATAAATTATTAGGATAAAATAAATTATATGCCTTTACTATTTAGTTAAAACTCAATTATTATTGAGTAAGTATAATTATTTTATTTTAATGAGTACGGTTAATTTACAAATTTCAAATCAATTTATGATTATGTTGTATACGCTTGTAAATTATACATTTTATACAACTTCTCGCGATTATTATTCATTTGTGTGTTTTTTTTATTTATTAAATTCTCATTCTGATATTCATGTAATAGTTTTCTTGTTGATGTAGTAGTATAATGTTTCTTTCGTATTAAGAAAAATTATTATTCTATGCTGTTAGAATATTGGGTAATTAGACTTTATCTATTTCTAAATTAACAGCATCATAATTTGGAAAAAAACTACACTGAGTGAAGTTATTGAAATATTTTTTTGATTTTCTTACTTTAACTGGACTTAAATTTAGATTTTGTTAGCTGGACTTTATATTATAAATTAATATTAAATTATTCATCTTCATTAAATTTGCGCTCAAGAAAATTATTTTTTAATAAATTATATAATTGTGAGCTATACAAACTTAGAATGGGTTTCCTTTGTTTTAATATTTTACAGAATATGCATTCAGTAAAGAAAGTTTTAAGAAGATTTTAATTAATTAACAGAAATCTACTTACCAAATAACTTTAAATAAAATAATAATATCTATAACAGTGTAAAGTATTTAAAACATCCTAATTTGAAGATGAATATTACTAAAGTCTTAATAAATAATGTGTATTAAATACTATGAAAGAAAAATTGTTAATACTAAGTTTTGTGCATTCTTACTAGTTCTTTAGAAATAATTTATTTTCAATCAATCATTTTCTATTATAATTGGTGATGTTTTTTGTTGTAAATTTTATTTTTCTGGTGCGGATTTGATTGCATTGAAGTTTTTTACACGATTTAATTTTTTTTAATGTATGTTTTACTATTGGTATTTGATGCAGAGAATCAGATTCTTTACTTTTAAATGTTTAATCTTTAAATTTTTAACTCTTTTATTCCATTAAGGATTTAGTGGTTAAATGTTAAATTCTCTTTTTATGTTAACACCATTTCCTTCAACTAATACCTTCCAGTGTTTTAATTAAAACGGTATAAAAATTTTGTATATCTAACAGTACCTCTTATAAAATCAGGAAATTGTTGTTTTAATTTCAAAATAAAATGTTTCTGAATTTTGATAAAAAAAATGATAATAGAATTACAGTTATTAGGTATACCAAATCTAATAAAATAAAGAATATACAAACAAGTAAATTTCTAATTTTTTTCAAGTTTTGACATCAGTTTTGCTTTACAATATTTTTTATATAACTATAATATTATAAAATAGCAAAAAAAAATTACTAAAAATATTTGTAACTTTATTAAGTAAAAGATTTAATTGCTTTTTCATGTTCTCGCCCACCTAATTAATTTCTCACTGACTCAATGAATTTGTTTCAGATATACGATGGCACCCGTGTATTTCTCAAGAGGCGATAAGACCCTCAAGGTCCCGATGACATTGTTCGCGGATAACCGTAGGCGGTTAATCGATAGGTTGCGGGCCAGTCCTAAAGTTAAGCTGTCTGGCACCTACGTTGTACTGCAAGGTGGTGTTGATGTGTCATTCAATGATACCGACATTAATTGGCCGTTCCGACAGGTGCGTTTACAGGCCACATTAACTTTTCCCCCTTCCTACTTTTTAGTCCCTATTACGGCTTTGGCATATGGAATCTTATATTCGCAGTTTCGTAGTTGATTTCATCGGCAGTGCCACTACCGATACCGCCACTAACAATACCGCTGTATTTTTTTATATAGCCTAAGGTGTTGAAGATCAATTATCTGGCTGTTCTTTTTTTGTTGACGAATGTGTTCTGATAAATTCATTTTTACAATATTTGACCTATAATAATAATGCTATACGAATTTAATCAATCTATTTATAGTTCTTATATGTACTCCTGTGAGTACGAAAATGAGGAAGAGAAAGACGAAAGAGACAGAGGCAAGAGTAATATTGAGTAATAAATTAGCTGCCCGTAATGTTTATATTAGTAATGATTGTGTTTATCTAATAATTCGAGTTAAGGGAGTTCAACTGAATACTTGGAAATCTTTAATGCAGTGAAATTATCTCAAACACGGTTGTTATTACATCAGGCATAAATGAATGATAGTAAGCAAAAAAACTTTCCTTTTAAAAAATATTTCACATATCAAAAAATTGTTTAAATAGGACGTAGGAGAATAAAACACATTAAATAAATCGTTTATTTTGATGTGTCAATATGTAATTTGTCCTAATAACCAAGTATTTTTATCAATTGTATTATTTACTTATATCAATGTCAAATTCTGGTGTTAACACAATTTTTTTTTTAATGTTGATTCAATGAATAATGTACAATCCTACTAGATCTTTAATATTTCTGTTTAATTTATGGATTTACCAATGTTTTTAAAACAATGATTATCGATTCGTCGTATATGTTCACATTATTTTTTCCATTCTATAAATTGATCAAAAACGTAAACTCAGAAATTTTTCATTCTGAAAGTTTTCAAAATGAAAATTCGGAAAAGGAAAGTTTTTTTAATAAATTTTTTAGAGTATAATGTCATGGTACGCATTTTCTAAAAATATCAAACTTTTGTAATCAAAATCATAATGTGAAGCATGATAATCTAAATATAATAAGAATACGTACTTGTTTTGTAAATTTAATAAAAATTTCATAAGTGTTGTAAATGACGCGCCCTAATAAGAACGTATTTATTCCCTTTTTTTATTCAGCTTATATTGATTTTATTATTTACATTTTTCAATGTGTACTCGTTAATATTATACTGTGAATCTTGACAGGCAATTCATAATAAGCTCTCTAACAGATCAGATCGTGATGTAAGTAAGGTTATTTTACAAGTGAAATAGTTTGTTCACTGTCTCCGAGGAAAAAGCAAAAAGAAAAGTGCTTGCAGACGAGTCACTTTCCGTAAATAATGTGTACATAGTGTGCAGCATTGCACGCGCCTACTTTGGTTCAATTCTATCGGCTATTCTTGAGAAAACATCAGTTTGTCAAGAACGTCATTGACCCTGTATTTTCTTTGTATACCTTTCTTGGAGAGACGCGCCAGGATCAGTCGAGGCCTTTGCCTGCTTTTCACGCAAATGGATTTTCGATACTTAAGCCTAATTTTTCGTTATTTTTTCATGAATGCATGCTAAATTATGAAAATATTACTTACACAATGTATTAGTAGGCAAATTGATTATGTAAAAGTTAACAACGCAGTCACGTGAATAAGTTGAATCCGATCATAATTTTACTTTCGAAGTATGTAGCTATTTAATTAAGAATTTTTTTTATAATGATAGAATATTCCGTTTGCGTTCATTATAATATTTAATAATTTTTAATCTACTACTTTAACTCAATACATATATATATATAATTTAAGTTACGTTTTGATAACGTTATTTAGAGTAAACAAAAATCTTAATCATACGTACTTAATTATATAGTTAATATCATAAGAGTAATTTCGATTCCTCATCGCCTGTCTTTACCTTAATGCGTATTACTATAGCAGAAATTTCATTTATGTAATAAAGGTATAAACTGACAAGAATATTATAAAGGATATCAAAGATCAATGTATATAGTACTTCAACAAAGTTAATAACATGAGTAAGAATCAGGTACAGCTTTACGACTGAAAGTTCGCTAGTTTCTCGTACTTGAGCTAATCTACTAATACGAGGCTATTGATAACGAGATCTAGTTACACTGACTCGTAATTTTATTGCATTGAATAGTTTGTCATTTCATTTGAGAACATAATGCTTACAAATCATGAATTATCGATGATGTGCCTCAAATTGTAGCATTCATCGACTTCACATGTCTGGATTAATATTTGATTTCATTTAATTTGCGAGATTGTAAAATTATAAATTAGATTAAATTAGAAAATTTTATAGCCTTTTTAATCAGAGTATCCTGTTAAATTTTATACAATGTTTACGTTTAAGTCAATGATGACAAGTTTCTTGTATAGCGTTTCGAAGTTTTCTGGATTTGATATGACATTTGCTTGTATCTGTCGTTTGTGTATTTGAGGCCACCATTAAATTATCTTGCATTAACATCATATAGTAAGAGATAACCAGTCATGATTAATCGTGCAAACCCAATGATATATAAAATTTTTTGAACATTAATTGAATATTACATTTAAATATTACGAATTATTTCAATTTGTATCGATAAATATATTTATCTTTGCAGAAAACTATTTTAGTAGTGATATTTATGGACATAGTAGTTATCGGGATAATGACGTTAATGATAACAATCAGTTCATTATTATTGGAAACAACGAACAAAATTAGCTTATTAATTCTATAACATACCTTTATATTTTCATCGTTCATTTGCTTTATAAGTCCATTTTTTTAAAACAGTTTATTGTTCTTTACATAATTTATGAAGTGAAAGTAGAAGCCAAGAATACATACTAAATAAAAATTTAGGTATCAAATATTTTATTGGCAGTTATTTTTGTTGCCATATGCACTTTCCTTTTCAGTAAAAGTCTGATGAAATGGTCCGACATTACAGATTTTATGGATTCAATTTTATGGATCAAGACATTTTTGGCAAACTCTAATTTATTATTTTAATTGATGATGACAAAGTCTTATCTTATCCTCCATTATCGCTGATATTGTTTTAATCCTAATTATTTATGCTATTTTTAGATAACAAATTTTTATTTATCTTGCAATTATGAGTTCAGTTATTAATTTATGTTATTTTGAATTATTTATTTATAAAAACATGAAAAAAACTTTCATTTTAAGATTAAAATTAAAATAAAACAATGGATAATGTCATTCAATTTTTATATAACAAGACAAGATAAGAATTGAAAACATAAAATATATAAAAACTTTTTTTGATACTGACCTAATATTTATATTAAATATAAAGATACAAAGAGCTTTTATTTAATCTTAAGGTACGTTTTATAAATATTTTGATATTTTTGATTAAAGATTAATATATTATGCTGGATTTAAAATTTATAAATAACATTATTTTATAGAAAACAGTAAAAAACCCAATTGTGAACTCAACTTATACGTAGAAAATATCAAAAAGAAATGCGATAGTCAAGTTTTTGAAAAAATACTGATTTTTAAAAGCAATTAGATGCAAAATTTTTAAAGTAAATACACCCTACAGAATTACTAGATAGACATAATTTTTATATACATAATTGCATCTCTTTTTTAGTCATTTAGTAAATATTTTATGTATAGATTTTTTAAAATCGATATAATAATATTTGAATTAAACAAAAAGAAATCAATAATAGAATTTCAAAAAGAATTTGGAGTATATTTAAAATGTTTCCATGTTTTTGTTATAACTAGAATAAAAAGTATACACATATGTTTCTCATGTCTACTTAGATTGTTTATTTGATGAATGTAAGTGTAGCACTTCAATTTTTTTACTCTAATAATTGATTAATGTTTTTATACAATAGTATAAACCCCTATTTATGAAATGCATTATTGATTTAAAATAATAAAAAACCTTGAATAAAAACGATTATTAAGGAACTCTATTATCTACTTTAAAAGACATTTATGTATACGTATTATGAAGACACACTTATTTTAATCTTTATTTTTGCAGTTAAAAATCTTAGTAAATTTAATCAAATATTTAATTTAAAAAATTCGTGCTTTTATTTATCATTAATTTTGTATATAATTATTTTTAATAATTTATTCTATAATAAAATAATATTTATTATTGTATAAAAATATTATGAGATATTTGCTTTGTCGATGCAATGGAATTGTATATACATATAACACGGTCACAGGGACGCCGGTAAGAATAAGATGGCATTGCGCCGGCAATTATTGCAAAATATTATCCATCGGGAACAGAGTAACGGTACTGGTTCGGCAATTATTTAGAAAGCAGAGTTTCAAGGCATAAACAAATAGATCTGTGGGAAAAAGTAAAAAATATAATTTGATCTAAAGTAATGTAAAATAAGCAGCAGTTATTTTTTGTAATTTAAGCAAGCATGTCGTTCAAGAAACAGTACGCGAATCGGCCGATAGGTGGTGAGTGCCGATCATCTCAATGTATTAAGATCGTCTTGTCACTGAAGTATAAAAACTTCGTAAATAAGTAAAGTTGTTGCGTGAGCATTGAGCGGTTTAATTTTTTGTCTTAACGTTAGTAGTAATACATGCTGGCCTATAATGATTAATATACAGCGACCCATATTCGATTTAATATTGTATGAGTAAAATAAGAAATTTTTGTACATGGTGCATTACATCATATTGCGCAATATTGTCTAACACCAGATTTTGCTTAGATTACTATTTGACAAACGCATTCAATATAATGAGAATAAATACAGGAGACGAGGGTGTATTAGGTTATTTCAAACACAAATCGTTTTTTGTTTCAAATTAAACAACTTATTTTGAAAAATAAAAGCTTATAAATTTTGTTTCTTTAAATGTTTTTTGAAATTTCTGTAGTAAGATCATTCGATAGCTTACGTATTTAAATAAATAATTATTATTGGTAAGAACGAACTACTCAATTTTTTATATACCTGAACATGACTTAACTAAAAAATGACTAAACAGTTTGTGCTTTAGCATTTTCTATAAATAATTAAACATATTATAAATAGAATTTGTTTCACATTTATACATTATTTTTGTATTATTAATATAAAAATATATTTTTTTATATTCAAAAACATATATATTTAAATTTATTGTATACTAAATTTAATATAACATAATTGAATTAGTGTAGGTCCATTGAACATAACGATCAATCTAAAATTATATGGATGGGTAAATTATTTTTAGTAACAATTCCATGTAAATTACGTAAACTGATACTCGTTTACTCTACTTTTAATAAAATATTAAACTGTTAGTAATTCAATTCTTTTTAACATCTATATATATATATATATATATGCGGCTATTTACTTATTTATTAAAAACGTTAAATCAATGGAATTTTATTTTCACTATATTAAAATTTCATTTATGTTTTTTTTGTAAACATTAATATATGCTCATTGAAATACACATACATCTAGAATTATATTATATAATTCTAGTCGATCGATGTATGTGCAGGAATCTTTCTTTCAATGGTGTTTTGGCGTTGAGGAACCGGATTGTTATGGGGCCCTCAATCTTGAAACTGGTTGTTCCATCCTCTTCTTTCCACGATTACCTGACGAGTACGAAACGTGGATGGGCAAAATCAGCACCCTGGACGAGTTTCGTCAGCGATACGTCGTCGACGAGACGCACTACACCGATGAGATATCCGTATATTTAGCAAAGAAAGGGGCAAAGTTACTTTTAACTCTGGTAAGTCGTGAATTAAATACTTTTTCATCCTCTAGCATACCGAAGTTTTTCTACTAAACTTGTAATTTAAAATCTGTTTCTTTAAAAATAGCTTTAATAAGGGCAAACTTTATAATACTTTTATAAGATATTTATACGATATTTTACTACGATTATAAAATACTTATTTAGTAACGTTTTATCAATAAAAGATCTATTATTTTTCAAAATTCTTATTATAAAGTAATAAAAATTAATTATGCTTAGTTATGATTGATTTCTTGAATTTTATTATAAAATAGTATAAATTTTTTGTTTCGAGATATAATAGCTAACAATTAATACTTATTTTGTCGAAGATATTTAAAACGCTGTTTTAAATTGTATTACTTAACATGGATGTAAAATTTTGTGATAAATTGATATAAGAATTTCCACGTACAACGTTTTCAATGATATTTTAATGATATAATGAGCAAAAAAGTACAGCTAATAATCCTATTAACAAAATATATCTACTTATGTTAAATAAGTGTGTAGAAATTTTGTGAGATAATATACAATAATAGTCACGGAATAAGTATGTCTTTAAAAAAGATGTAATTAAGTAATTAAAAAAAAAGAAACACATTTTTGAAGCTTAAGTTGAGCCAAGTTTCCTGGAGAAATATATAATATTGCAGACTTAGGGTTTTTTAAAAAAAATTATGAAGTGCTTCAATAGTTTATATACGTTAAATTTTTTAAAATTGAACATAGCAACTTGTCTTCTGAAAGAAAAATCTCTCAGCTTGTAGACAAAAAATTGATAAGTGTGAAGCGAAAACTTACCTATTTTATATTACGGCTTAAATCTAGTTAATAAGCATTCATGCAATCTTGTAGTCTTTGATTACTAATGATAAAAATCTATGAATGCACGTAGGAAAAAAAGTATTGATTGCACACTATCTTGAGTAATAGTAATTTAGGTCTAATATTGACACTGGAAATATGTGCTACCAATGGAAAATACGGAGAAATACATTCTATGGCAACATGCGATTAAAATAATTCAAAAACTGGCAAAAAGTAACTGTTTTCAGGCTTGTAATTTTTACAATGGATATTTTAAAGTCCAGTTTTTGTTGAGTATCTTAGAAAGTTAGTTAAGTCAATGTAACCTTTGATGTGGATAGTGCTGAATTTGAAGAGCACATATACTATAACGCCCAGAGGCTTTCAAGATTGCCCTTATTCTGCAAACATATATGCGATTCTATATATCCTTAGTGAGAAATAATTAATTCAGGAAAGATAACTGACCCAGGCGAGAATAGTTGTTTGAATTCATACAGTATGAATATTTGATTTATCAATTTGATTAGGCAATCTGTAGTAGTACATTCTTATAAGCAACGTTTGTTGTACACTGAAAAATTGTATATTAAAAATAAACCTAGACCAATAAACTTAAATTTCTTGTAAAAATTCAATTTTTAGCCGAGACTTTGTGCATGAACACGTTGATCGTAACCTTCCAATAACCCCAATAACATAATAACCTTTAACACTGTGTGAAGAATTCATCTACATATTATCGAGGTATCTCATTCTTATGATTGAATATCCATCCTTTACAAATACAATTATTAGTCGATCTAATGCTAGTATGATTAAATATAAAATCCCTTGTTACGTTTTTATAAAATTTACTTAAAATATTATAATTTTTAATGTTTTTTTGCATATTCGTTAAGAATAATAGTGACCTCATATAAGTTTGTTACTTGAAAAATGTGTATTTACTAAAAAAATCATTATTACTTTTTGTTCTATTGAAATTCATATTTTTTGCAGCTTTTTTAAAATGCCATTTAAAGTTAATACTAAAAAAATTTACTGCACAATCTGAAATACACAAGTCATATATTTTGAATATATTATCATAAATAGTAAAAATATGTATAATTTATGCATGATATATTAATGAAATCAAATTCATTCTCTTATAAGTACAACTGTAGATAAATATTTGCCATAATTAGAGAAATTAAAAAAATATGATTATTTCATATCTATTCAAAAAATAATTTTTGTTTAAACATGTTCTTTCGATTTGACCTAATTTAATTTAATTTATTTATATACAAATCTGTCATGATTTTTTTTTAAAGCAGAGGATGTATTGACTTTTTTAATAGTTATTAATTCTTTATATCGATGCATATTTTTTTGCTTGAATCACGATGAATGCATAAAAGTTTTTTTGTTCGTACAATTATTTAAATTGCATTTATAAAATGAGACTTTTATAATGTATCCAAATTTTTTTAACTTATTTATTCAATAAAAAAAGATAAAAGTATAAAAATAATGATAAATTAATATAAATTTTATAAACGGTTTGTTCAACAACAAAAATGTTGTTCTCTATTACTTATGTCATTGTAAACAAAATATAACTATTAATTTAGTTTACGTAATATCATTTTCATACAATTAAAATCGTTGATCAAAAAAATTTAGTTTTGACTTAACTCATGAGTGCATATTTTCAATACATTAATCAATCAGGAAGTAACAAAATAAGTTAATATGCAAATTTAATACTGGAAATATTTTAAAGAAATTGATGTTTATACAACTTTATCGTTACAGTTTACATAAATACTATTCTATTTCTTTTAAAATGTAAATATATTTATTTATATGAAATGGAAATTCAGTTTATAAACATTATTAACAGAAAAATTTGGTAATGATTATTTGAGAAGCACAATTTAGTTTAATCGAGGAAAATTTAATGTTTTATTGTAAAGATTAAGTTGATAATGTTGAAGATTGCATATGAATATTTTATTTACGAAAATATTTTTTATAATTTTGTTCATAATAATACAGTAAATTGCAAAAAAATACAAGAATTGTTTGTGAAAAATAAAGTGAGAAATACTGTTTACGTCTACGTTTCCATTCATTACATCATAATAATTAGTGATCAACGTAGATTTCTTAAATTCAAATGCTTCATGACGTAACAAATTGATTTAATATTCGAAGAACTATACAAATAGTATTTTAGTTCTTGTAGTGTTACAAATGTTTTTTTATTAATAATGTTTTATTACTTATTAAAATTAGAAAGAAAAGGTAAGAAAAATTCCTGTAAAATATTCAATTAAAAAAACCTACATACTACTTAAAGTTTCTATCCCAGTATAACATTTGTTTATTTTACGAAACGTTGATATGCAATCAATATTATTATTCCATTTATTATCTGTCTAAATTAGCGATGAAATAATAATGCAATTTATGTTTTTTTAGAAGTAATTATTAATTGTAAATAAAGCAATATAATATCAGGATACTATTTTATTCACAGACTGAAACAAAATAACAGAGTAACTTATGTATAAAAAATCCAATGCACGTCATCTATTAATAATACAGTCGCTTGCTCAATACAATCTGCGCAAAAGAGGAAAAATAAGAATAGATTTTAATGGATTTTTTTTCGTTTTTAACGTAAATGATGCGTATCTGCAAGATGTCTTGCTGACTCTATTCATAACTGACAACAGTTCGATCGTGTCCGCGAATACGAGAATTATTATTATTGTATAAGTCTTACGCACGTCAATATCATCCGAGAGGTACTACACTGGTAATACAGGAAGTGAAGCATGTGCTTTCTCTTTCAGTGATTTATAACTCGAACCGAGTATATTTCCATCGTTTAAACTCGGTCACGATATTCATGATAGTCAGTGACTTTATTTAGCCAACCCTAATATTTTTCCTTACGATTGATATTTTTACTGTAACAGAGACATTTGCCGAATATATTTTTATCTTGACTTTATGTACACGATGATAATTTTATGTACGAACGTGTCAATGGAAAAAAGCAACTTATTCGATATTGTTAAAAATGTTTGAAAAATTATATTTTATATTATTCTTTTATAAATATGAAATATTTTTTTTAAAGCTTTTCGAATTATATTCCTGAAAGATTTTTAAAAATTGTATAGCTAATAAAATTATTATAATTGAAACCTTTGTATATATATTTTAATTCATATTTCGTTTATTGTAAATTTTCTCTCTAATGGTACTATAAATTTTTGGTTCAAGTAAACGTTTTATTTTACCTATTTGAGTTTAAAATATTATTAATAATATTCATTTTCAAAAGATTTTTTTATATTTTGTCGATTTAATCTTTGATGATTTGGTATACTATAATTGATTATTAAAATTTATAAATTACAAAAATGTCATTTAAATTTAACAGCTTTAAAAAAGTATAAAACTAATAAAACCTTTATATATATGTTTACGTATTTATAATAACAGTTGCAAGATATATGATGCTTAATGATCCATTTAAAATTGAAGGAATAATATGTATTAACAAGATATTGAAAATTTTATTTTTTTGCCTTTCCAAAAGATTTTTCAAATTTTATACACATATTTCACAGAAAAATTATGATTAAATAATACATAAAAACGATACTTCAGTTTTAAAAAAGCTTTTGTACACTGTAATTTTGTAATAAAATTGAATATTAAAATCTTAATTCTGAGATTCATATAAAATATTTACCGAAAAATAATTTCAAATTATCAGCTTTCATCAATTTACATAAAATAGATATTTTGGGTGTTTATTAACACTCCATTAGGAGGATTTTAATAATAAGAGTTTATATTTATAATTTTAAAATAATCAAAAACTGAGTTTAAAAACATTAATTAAAGACAATAATATTAAGGGCAATGAAGCATAAAAAATTATAGGAACGTAGATTTAATATTTTGACAATTTATAAACTCTTTAAATGGAATTTTTAATATATTAAATTTAAAATTTCTTTAATTAATTGAAAAATTGAATTGAAAAATCATAGTTAGAAGCATTACACAACTTTAATGTTAAAACACATTCATAGTTCATAATTTATTCACATATCATGTTTAAAAGATTTACTTTGAGTTTGTATATACAATAAGTTAATGTACAATGTATATAAAAGAATTATTTTTATATGCATCACATAAAATTTTGCTGAAAATAATCCTTTGAATAAAAAGAAAATTTGTTAAATTAATTTTTTGATTTCATTGGGAAAAAAAACTATTTATTAGTTAATATATTACAAAAACAATTATATAATAATATATATGAATTATCAAAATATATATATATTAAAACATTTAAGACGCATTTCCATGGTGCCATATGCTTATATCAAGATTATATGCTTATCATCTGATTAAAGTATTATAGTACAGTGTTTATAGTACAAATATTCTTTAATATACTATTTTCTTTAATATGATTCTCAAGTATAAATACAGAAAACTTTACCACTACTTATAAGTATTTAGTCAGTATCGTTCCCATTTCAACAAAACACATAGCCCAGCATTTTTCCTATGGCTTCGTAACGAAGAAATTTGCATAGATTGCTTAATTTGACTTTTGCAAATAGGTATGCGTATTCAAAAAAATATTTCCTAAATGCATTTAATAGCTTGAGTAACATATAAAAAATGAATAAATTGGGTGTAAATTTCTGGCTTTATTTGTTTTTAAAACAATCTTGTTAAACAAAAATAAATTTTCTAATACTTATTGTCCATCTTGTTTTCAAATTTAAATTAATGAATGAATAAGTTTATGAATAATTAAAGAAATTATTCCAGTGATTAAAAAAATACAATAACAATAAATATAATAAATGAAAAAATTAAATGTTATTTATTAAATAAAATCCTGATATTAAACATATAATTAACGTGCATTATTCAAATATGATTACATGCTCTTGAATATTATTTCCTAATCGGTCCCATTTGTGTCAGATATGGATATTTAATTTCTATATTCCGTCTATTTAATAAATGTGATAGATATCTAGAATTTAGTCTTCACATAAAAGAAGAGTATAATAAAAACTATTTAATACCGTTTCAGCTTAATAATAACCGTATTTTAAAGTAATAAATTTCATTTATTTACACAAATTTATAAGATATTTCTATTATCAAATATAAATTCATTTTACGCTATATATACAAAAAATTAAAAATTTGATTTATAAATCTAAAATTTACGATTAGAAAATAATTACGTTTAACTTTACAAATCGAAGCGCTATGTCAGGTACAATTTTATTGTTAAACAGGACTAGGAATTTATATTAATTGAATATTAGCAGCTAATAAAAAAGTTTATGATTCCACGAGGAAGTTTAAACATCGCATACGTGATATTAAGAAGTAATCCTTTGATATTCACAGCAAAATCAGAATTGAATATGTGGGGACTTCCGTTATCCATAAATTCGAGAAGGTTATTCCATGACTCAGAGTAGTGAGTTCGTTAGTAGAATTCTAAAACGGTATCTAAACAATGTTATGTAAATTCCAATAAATCTATCATTTTTGTACAGAAATAATTAAGATTTCTTTATATTGACCTTTATGAGCAGAAGAACATTAAAATAGTAAAAGAAGCAATTTTTAATCGTATTTAGTACGAGTAAGGTGTGAAAATAAAAGCATAATTATTATTTTTAAGAAATTGAAAAAGTATTTTTTTTATTATATAATTGCAATTTATATTTACATTAATCTTTTTACAAATACATTTTTTAGATATCACATTTTATATTTGATTGTTACATATAATTTTAAAACGAACTTTCTGAAATAAATGAATTATAGTATATTTGTAATTTAAAAAGTATAAATAGAAAAAAATATATACATATATATGTATGTATATAATATATAACATCATTGTTATTATTAAATCATGGTATAATTTTTTCAGTCTCCTCCATTTATTTATAAATAATACAAGCTTTTTACTAGTTAAAATTGTATCGAAATTCGCCATATGGTATTAACACCACATATTTTTTTTCAATAATGTTTACACTCTCTGTCGATAAGTTTTTACGGCGATGAAGAATTAGAGACCTTTTTTCCCGAATACATCCATGAACAACAGAAAATAAATAAAAGGTATGACGCATTCTGATGTACCACCAATAGTATAAATACAACTGTGTCGTTATTTCTTGTGCTTCTGGAAATATTATCGGGTTTATAGTATATAATACTGTACATTTTCACTCTTAAAAGTATGTGAAGCTTCGCAGTATGTCACGATAATTACCAATGCGTATGTATAGGAGCACATTTTTTGACACGTCATACGCTTCATTTGAACGGTATTTCTCCATATTCTCGTTAAAAAATATATCTTTCATTCGTGTCAGCAAAATAATAAACGATCGACCACCGCTGACCTATCGATCCATACACTTGGCTTCGCTACTTTTACTCCATTTTATTTTCTTTAATATTCTCAACTTTTTCAGTATTTTCTATTTTTCTTGTATATTTACACACACTCACACACTCACACACTCACCCACACCCACACACTCTCTCTTTCTCTCTCTTAAATATACACCATTTTTCAAATTGATCTTAATCTTGTAATATTTCAGGAGCTTAGCTGAATCGTATTAAATATAAATAAAGTGATTGCATATTTTAATGTTATTTATTTAGAGTGATATGCTACCATGTTTTACTACAAACACATTTTCATTAGAAAAGTATTTTTAAATTATTGTGAAAAAAAAACAAAAAAACAGAAAGCACATGATAAAACACAAAACTTCTGCACATAAAATTTTTTTGAAAGTAGAAATAGTAAAAGTTAGAAATTTAATACATGAATATTTGTATACATACATGTATTAGCATATTTCTGAATACATATATTTTAATTTACTATTTGAAAAGAAGTCATTAATTGAATTTATTTTTTAATTAGTTTATTACATATCGTTTCGGCTGATAAAAAAAATTTTTCGTATTCTTATTTAAAAATTTTCTTCTTTTTTTTCTTTTTATAAAAAATATTTCAATTATAAGTCATTTTATGCTTTTACGTGTAAAATTTTTTTTTATTTAAGATTTAAATTTATCCAATTTAAGGTAAGTTATTATTTTTGGAATTAGATTTTTTACAATAATTAATAAAATAACTGTATTAAGTTTAGAGCAAAAAATTTCGAAATATATTTTTATATTCGTGTTACAGGATAACTATTTGAATTATTTTATAAAGCTTTAAATTACTATGAGAGTGATAAAAAAAATCAAACAATATTTTTGTACAATTGTTTATGTTTATTTTATTTTAATTATTTCAATTATTTTAATATTATTTTAAATAAAATCTAAAGTAATATAATTTTTTTCTTCGTTAATGATTTTTGCTCGGATCAAGTTACTGAAACAACTTACATGACAATTGTCATTGTTATTTTTTTATTATTTTCTACATATTTAAAAAAAAGTAAATTGTAATTTGATAGAACTTAGAATTTTCATGACTTATACTTTTGATAAATTTAAAAGTAAACAAAATCTCTCTTTGATAATCTCAATATAATCTGAATGAAGGCTGATACAATTTTTCGATTATAATTGTGAGAAATTTTAAAATAAATTTAAGACCATATATTATTTTTATTTTTTTTATTATTATTAAAGGTATTTTTATTAAACTTTAACAAAATCTTTTTTCAGAAAGCATTAACAATCTATGTATTCAAATTATTGAAAAATATACTTATAATTAAGGTTCATTTAATAAAATTTTCATTTCATTTCTGAGAATTTATATTGATTACTGTTGTTATTATTCTTACACATAATAACGAATCATAATTTTTTTATAAAGCTTTTGGGAAATTCTAAGAATCATGTATGGTATATTTTTGTAGTAACAATACTTAAGAATCATTGCCAATTAAAAATGTTTTTTTTTAATTCTTGTATAAAAATAGACTGAAATATAGTCATTGTAACTTGAATAAATCAAAAAAGGTTTTTGCAGTAATGTGAAGCATAAATTTTTTATTCATTATATATTTAATTTTACATAATTTTGAAAATCTGCTTGGGGGGAAATTTTATACTGTACTTTAGATAAGATAGTTATAAAAATAAATAAGTTACATTGATATAAAAAAAACAAAGCAATTATTTTTTATTTAATTTTGTGTATAGGTTTGCAAGATAGATATTAGTGTAAATAATACATCATCGACCTACGTTAATTAATCAAGGATGCATATTAATTAAGAGTAATTCCAATTTACGTAAACATGATAAAAAACTAGAAGGAAAGCCGTGATATACAATTTAAAAGAATGACTCGATTTTAATTTTATTTTGAGCAATGAACCGTAAATTAAAAATCAATTTTTTATATTTCTATACTAAACGAAATTATTTAAAAGTTTTAATATGCAATTTGTAATTTCTCGCTTAATAAATAGTATATAGAAGAAAATATAATATTTTTTCAATTTTATAATTAGTTAACATTATGTTACTGCAATAAAATAAGTATTTAATCAATTTTAGATAAAACAATAAACTAAAACAAGTTTATAAAGCGTTAAAATCTTTTTAATTTTTTGAAAAATATGGCTTATAATATATAATAAATATTTAATATATGAAACTATTAAAACAATCAAACATTTCAAACTTTGTACAATTTACCTGTATATCTACCTTATATTGTACATATATATACGTACAATATACTTTCATAAAATTTTAATCAAATCTATAAATATTCATATTTTAAAACGTTATTAAATTTTTTATGCTTAAAAGTACTAATATTGTTTAAAAATGAGTTAATTAAAGATTTTTAATTCTTAATTTCTGTTAACATAGAAAGTATTATACATTTTTAAAATAGGAAAAAAAAACTAAAAATAGGAAAAAAAATAGAACTAATAAAAACTAAATCGGTGTAGTTTAGCCGGTATTTTATATAATTATAACAGAACAAATTCTCCAGAAGCTAAAAAACTTATATTATTACACTTCTTTCATCTACTTCAATATGAAAAATGATGGTAGTTTAAGTTTAATATTGTTTTTTTAATATAACTATTAGATTCATAAAAAAATTTATAATTGAAAATTGTAAGCAGAGTTGTAAGCATAAAGTTAAGGGTCAATAAATTTGGTTTCATAAAAGTACAAAGATAATTTTCTTTTTTTGTGTTTATTCGTTTGGCAGAAAATTTTATAATTAAAATATGTTCCACCCACAAGTACTTTTTTTATTCGTTACGTTTGTTAAAAATCTAGTCAATGTATAAAAATGTATACTATAGATTGATTTAGATATCAATTAATAAATAGCATATAACTATTTCTTAGAGAATGTTTAATATTGAAAAAAAATATAGAAGATTATGATTTTGAACGATAAAAATATATTTTAAATGATAGTTCATATTGTTAAAACTATTATAAAATGTTAAATATTTTTATTAGTACTTAAACTATTTCCTGTAAATATTCATATATATGGTATCGTATATAAAATAAATTTACATTAAATATATATTAATAAAGTTTATTAATAACTAATATAGTTTTATTTGCGAGTACTCAGGCTAGAAAAATTGTTAATTCAATACACTTTGATTGAAAATAATATGTTTGGAACTTATGGGCAACATTTTTTCTTAAAACGCTTTTGAATTATAAATGAGCAGAGGTTCAAAAACGGTAATTGTTTAATGTAATCGTTACTCGTGGAGTAATTTATAAATTGATATATAAACAAAGTGTGTTCAACATTTTTTGTATTATATAATTGTGGAAAAATACAATTTTTTTGTTTTATCTTGTCATTTCATTTCTTTTAGCATGGAGTAAATAGTGACAGTGGACTAACAAGCAATTTGACGACATTCGACGGTATCGGCAAGTAAGTACATGTGGAATAATTTGTAAATGATTTGTTAATTAGTAAATTAAAAAGAATTATCAAACGTATTGAAATCTGTACTTATTACAGCTTCATGATTTGCATGAAGAATAAAGTAGAAGTTAAAACAAAAATGTTATATTTAATGCGAAGTTTAGTCAGTCCATTTCTTCTTTAATGTAATAAACAAAAAATTTTAATTTTTTGTAATTAAATCCAATATAAAATAGTATCACATATAAAATGATAAATATTTTCAATCCGTTTATAAACATTTTTAACAATATGCAGTTCTCCATTAGTTCTTTCTTTTTAATTTATTTTTAATTTATTTAATTTATAGTTTAAATAAACAGTAAAATTCTTATTTATCATAATTATAATAAATTGTAATTATTAAATTTAATTTAAAAATACATAATAGAATAATATAAAACATATACACAACCTAAATAAAAAAAATGGTACTTACTGAATAGTATAAAAAAGTGGAAAGTCGGAATAAATATATTTAACTACATTATAAAGACAATATCACTTTCTCGCTGTGTAAGTATTTTATTAATAAGCTATATTTTTAATATATGATTTCTTCGTTATTTTATTTAAAAATAAAAATTTAATTCTACTCTTTTTTAGCTTTGATGTAAACAATGAAATACTATACCCAGAGATATGTGAATGGTAAGTTTTGCAAGTTTGCATTTTATCGCTTTCGTTTGCTTTCGTAATAATACACTTGATTTTCGTTGCTATGGCACGTTTTCTTTTTTTAAACTACATGGTTGTTCTTTTTATATGAAAATATACATGAATTTTCTTAATGAATGCGATCTTAAATAGAAAATTTTTCCACAATAGGAAACAAGTTGAAAAATAAAACATTTCATTTCTGGCGTTTTATATTTTCATTTAACATTATTCTAATTTAAAAGGAAATTCTTTAATTTCAAACATTTTTTATAAATAAAAATGAGCTTTGAAAAAAAAGCAACCACTTTAATACATAGATAATATTGAAGTTGATAATATCTAAATAATTAAGTACTAGCAATAATCAAATCAAATGTTATAATATAAACGAGTTTCTGATAATAATATTGTTTTCTTATGATATCATTAATTATGTGTGTTAAAGTTTTTTCTAAACTTGAAAAACAAAAAAAATTTTTTTTCGGAATGTTACTTTCTAGAATAAAAATAGAGATGAGTGAATGATTTTATGATAAATGAATGTTTTACCACGATGAACACAAATTATTGAATAAGGATAGTCAATATAAAAATTTTAAAGAAAACTATTTATATGTATTATATAATACAGGTTTAATTATTATAATATGAAAAAAATTTTTTTATAAATATCCAAGTTTGTGTTTCGATGAGACTATCTTATCGACTTAAAAGAATTTATTGCAGAAACTTCTAAACATAAATAAATTATAATATTAATATATTCTTGAATTTTTTAAAAAGATTTTTTGTAATTGCTATTTATTATTGTTAGGAAATAATTTATGAAGTATTTGATAAATTTTTTGTAAATAAAAAATTAACAGTAATGTAATAATAAAGTATCATATTACGTGAATATTCTGAAAATGCTATTTTTCTTATAATTGTGTGCGTATTATTTTGTAATGCTTATGTATTTTCCCTAGATTTTACGTAAATTACAAAAATAAATACAATCATCATAATTGATTAAGCAAGCTAATTTTTATTGAGACTACTAAAGATAAATTTTGTATCTTATTAAAAGAAGCCATAATTTAGTTAAAACTATAAAATAGTAAAAAGGTGAATAAATAATTTGAATTTTGAAAAGAGCTTTTAAATTTTTTGATCCAGGCTAGAAGCACATAATTAAAATGGAAAGTAAACTTTAAAATAGAAATATCAAATAATATTTATATATTTGACAATATTTTTAACTAAGATCTCAAATAGTTATTAAAATTATATATGAGCCAACTTAAATTTAACATAAGCTATTATTCTTGTTTTAAAAAAAAAAGGAAAAATGGAATTAGGTGAATTATTAAATATTGATAAGGAAAATATAAGAAAGGCAACATAAATTTTACTTTATTAATAAATTATAAAAAATATAAATTTTAAATCTTTATCAAGAAACATTTTAAATTAATTATTATTTAAAAATTATAATTATTATAAAATTATCATTTTTTCAAAGGCTTTAAACATTCACGTATTTTTGTACTTTACATAGTAATTTTTTTTATTTTTTGAAATAGGCTAAACTCAAAATAGATAAGGTGAATTTTATCCTGAGAATTAACTGCGATGAAAATCAAATTTATACATTTTTTGGAAAAAAAATATGGTTCTTGGCATATTCCTTCGATAGTTTACATAATTAACTTATTAATCAGTTAAGGAATCGAACAAAGAACGAATGTCAATGTTTTTAGTGCCCAATAAATGTTTTGTAATTCCTTCTAAAAGAAACATTTTGAATACACTTTTCAACATGACACGATATATGTGTAGGCAATAGTTGAATACACGAATTGTATGCAATCATACACGTGCGCCAGTAGTTCTTTGTTTACACACGGCTATCAGGTAATCGAAAATTGGATCTAAGTCCAATGCACTTAACTACGATTCCGCCTGACGTGAAATTTTACATTTCTAGTGTTATTATTTCATGTACCGTCTGTGCCCTATTTTTTCAGTTGGTTATTTTTTAATTGATATATACTTATTAAAGTCGGATAGAATTTGCAATCTTTGCTAAAATATGACTTTCATCCAGTATTAATATAGTTGTGCAAAGATATTTTACAAAATGTAATTTGAACTTAGACGAGCTCTTAATAGAATTTCACGGGTACTTTAAAAAATAAATAAGAGGTCGGTATATTTGTGAATGTGTTGGATTTTTCAGCTTTTAATAGATTTTTAAAACTCTCTATGATTTCTTCGTTTTTTTATTTAAAAATTTGATATTCTTTTTAAATAATTACGCGTGTAAACAAGGATAGGGTGAAGGAAATTTTAAACTTATCTAACATAGAGTTAAAAGTATTATAACAATATCCGGACTTTATTCATAGTATATTTTTTCACTGAATATTGAGCAACACATGTGCACACGTATAATTATAAATTTAAACTGTTTTAATATAATATGTACTCAAACATTTTCCACAAAAGAAGAATATCGATAGCTTACGAAAAAAGCATGCAAATACTAGCATGTGCGTGTGTGTGTTTGTATATATTACGTGCATGATGCACAGAATAAATAAAAATCTATATAACAAGTTGCTCTCATATTTTGCGAGTTAAAAATTCTTAAACAATGACTGCATGGTTTTAAGGGAGAAACATATAGTTAACATTATAAAGATATTAAAATCGAAATTTATACCGATTATATTTCGAAAGTGAAAGTTTGTTTCAAAGTTATTACGTCTTTGTTATATAAAATTAAATGTTTTAAATAAAACTCCTATTGTATAGATCTTTTAATACATTATACTTTGGTACGTAGTTGGTTTTAAATGATACATAATATGTGACTCAATATCAACATATTGCCGGTACATTGTAATCTTGTTGTTGTAAATTTATGAATTATAATAGATAGTATTTCAATGACAAAATTCATATCATCCAGCATATTATATAAGAAAATATTTTTAAGTAAACATTAGATTATTCTACAAAAAAATAAAGTGAAACAATGATTAAATTATTCAATTAATAACATTTAACAAATAAACTTTATCCAGAAGAGCACATAAGTCATGAGTATTAGGTAAAAATTTTTTTTATTAAGATTTAATAATGTTTGCATAGTTGTAATATGCATTTCTTGAGCTAATTGGGAAAGGCAAATAATTTATAATACGATAAAAACTGTGTACAATAGTAATAATATTATCATGTAAAAAAAGTTTTTTTAAACTTTAGCTTTTCTATAAAACATATTTTAATTAAAACATTTATATTTGGAATTTATCCCAGATCCAAATTATTATTATATTAAAAAAAATTGTGCTTATATAAATAAAGTAATCGCAACATCAATAAAATGTATTATCTAGTTGTAATATCAATGTTTTCGTTGACATTTAAGTTGTTTTATAATTTTATGAAGCGAAATGAAAAATTAAGAACTAATCCATAAATATAATAATTAAACAAAGAAGAAAATAAAATTTTTTTTAATGGTTATTTAACTTTTTTGGAAAATGCTGACATTGCTGATCCAAAAGTTTCATTGACAAGTTTAAAATCATTTACTTTTCTAAAGAAGCGTATTTTTTTTATGGTCCGAAGAGACCAGAATCCCATTTAAAAAAATCCCTCAACACGTAATTCCGTATTTACAATTTCAATTTTATTGGACCAAAGGACTAGGCAAATTGATAAATAAAAATAAAAAACAAAGCCAGTTAAGCTGCTTTATTTTGCTTTTGTGATGCCATCTATGGGCGTCGCAGTTAAACTCCGGCAGTTGCGAATCTATTTTGTCTTTCCGATAAAAGCTTTCAAAAGTAAACAAACTTCACGAAGTTCATCAGTATTTTTGAATTAGAAATTATTCTATGAAAAATTCTTGTAATGCAAGGCGCCTTAAAGTGGTAATGCAGATGATTCATTATGAAAGATCTTATAAAATTTATGGACATATGGATTATTGAACAACGCTACAAGGTTTCTTTGTAGTTAGGTTATAGTTTACATCGACAAAGTAGAGATTTAAAATTTGTTTGTAATTTTTTAAGAATATTGTAAACGGTAAATGATGCTTTGAAACATTTTTTACCTTTTTGTCGACATGTCGCCTAATAACGAATTGAAGAGACTAGTACTTCGTAGTTTCAATAAATTAAAGCATTTAACAATAAAATTCAGTACAAATTGTAAATCAAATCAAGAATATGGAGTGAAAGAAGATAATTTATTAAAAACTGAAATGATTGTACAAGATGGGTTTGATATTTATGAACTACCCATAATTATTAAGAAGACCAATAATCTTTCAGGTTTTTTGAATGAACAAAAAAATAAAGACTTTTTTATAAATGATTTATATTTGAATTATACAAATATTTCAAAAATTATTCAATTACAAGAAGAAATGCATTTGAAATCCATGACTGGAAAAAATGTTGATAAAAAAATAAGTAGCATTCCCATATTATTTCCTTCTGAGTTATCTCTTATAAAAAATATGGAAATAGAAGAAACCTTAAAAAAATTTGAAATCTCACCTTTAAAAAAAAAAACAAATTCATCCTTGGAGCATCACATTGATAGAGAAATGAATAGCAGAATTGCACTGCAATTTTTGAAGAAAATGTTTGATTTAGAGAAAAAACATCGAAAAAATAAAAAGTCTCAACAGTTTTTACACAATCGTACACTACTTATAACACAATTAGTTCAACTTCTTATAA